>CM068959.1:11798991-11810164 GCA_035128595.1 Eptatretus atami | reverse complement strand
CCAAGCTGTGAAGTTTTCTGTTCTCAAATTTTTGTGTCGAGGATTTTCTTCAGGATCGTCGCTGAGGCCCGGACAGTTTCCAAATGCAGTTTGTTTGTAATAATATTCCCAGGGATGGTTTTTAATATCCCTGTGAGGTTCTTTGTCATTATTCTGATAGCTCCAGCTAGCACTGGTACAACTTTGGCATTATTCAGCTTTCAGGATCTTTTCACTTCATTCTTGAATTCTTGGTATTTGGTCATTTTCTTGATTTTTGCATCGTTTAGATTTCTGAATATCAAAGTTTTTGCAGATGTGCCAGCAGATTACTTTACAAAGACTGTTATGTTATTGTGTGTACAGCTGTTCTGAGGTTTTTTTTGTTTTTTTTGTGTTAGGTTATTAAGCGTAACATATTCTCTTTCCGAACCCCACTTCCACCTCCACCCCTCGCCTTTCTCTCTTTTTTCCCCCTCCTCCTCCTCCTCCCCTCACTCACTCATTTTCTCCATCTCACCCCCCCCCCTCGCACCCCTCCCTCCCGTAGTGTATAGCAACGTTTGGTGAGGCGTATGAAGGTGTTTGTATAGCAACAAACAGACAAAAAACAAAACAAACAGACAAAAACAAACAAACAAGACAAACAAACAAACAGACAAAAACAAACAAATAGATAAACAAACAGACATACAAACAGACAAACAAACAGACAGAAAGGGGTGAAAACATAATCTCCTCCACCTCCGGTGGTGGAGGTAATTAAAGGGAAAGTTTAAATTCTGAGAAATTGGATAAAAGCGAGTTGATGCTAATATGTATTGTTTATGTGTAAATGTTTTATATAATATATACCAGCAAATACCACACATTGCTTCGCTGATGGGAGTACTGGGGTGGGGGTGGAGAAAAAAATTGGGGAGAGAGAGAGAGAGCGAGAGAGAGAGAGAGAGAGGAGAGAGAGAGAGAGAGAGAGAGAGAGGAGAGAGAGAGAGAGAGAGAGAGAGAGAGAGAGAGGGGGGGAGAACGGGGAGGTGAAGGGAAAAAGAAAAAGGAGGAGGGAGTGAGGAGGGATGTGGGAGTGAAGAGGGAGGGAGAGTGAGGATGGCTGGGGAATTGAAAGCAGCATGAGGTGAAGAGGAGAAGGCAGACGTGTGGTGGAGCGTTAATTACGATTTATACTGTTCATCAAAATGATTCTGATAAGAATAACAGTGAAGATGGAAAAAAAATGTCTGAAATGCATTTTCTACTGGTAACAGTACTGGTAACAGTTCTACTGGTATACTATAAGTAACAGCCGGATACGTCTGGAGACAAACACCGCCGGGCACATCCGGAGACAAATACTGTTCGGATATAAACATCGCCCAGACACAAACACCATCCGGACACATCCCGGGACAGAGGGAGGAGAGAGAGAGAGAGAGAGAAGAGAGAGAGAGAGAGAGAGAGAGAGAGAGGAGAGAGAGAGAGAGGAGGGGGGGTTAGCAGAAAGAAATGTGTATGCTTTATTTACAACACACACATACACCACACTCCACAGTTTTTGCTTGGCCGATGTCGGCGAATTTTCAGGAATCATCAGATTGGAGTCAGTGTGATTACCAACTACAGTACGTACTGGATACAACCCAGAAATCTTGAGTTGCTTTCACCATTGTTTTGGGATAATTTCAACAAACAACTTTTAAAAATGACGTTTCACGGAGGTGTGCGTAACCATTAATATTTATAAACAGCTGCATGTGACGGGTGAAAAAAGAATTGGCTCAGTAAGCAAACGGCTTGGTAATCAGGTGTTACCAAATACATTTTGCTTTGAAACTCACAAAGAGGAACCACATAACCTTTGTAAAACACACCCGATACCTAATTGCTTTAGAAACAGTCACGAGGACAAGGTAACACCTTATAAAACCTCCATAAGATGCGGGATGAAACTTTGCCACCACGTGATGAGGTCCAATCGTGCCAGAACATGAATTTTGAAGATTTTTATTCCGATCTATTAAGGCGATAATGGAAAAACTTAAGTAACATTAGGTGCAAGGCTGAGAAACTCAGAGTAGGACTGAGGATAACAAAGAAAATACCATGTGTCAGTGAGGTCGTGGGTAAGCAACTCGAGGAAGGAAAAGCAATGGAATTCACAAGTTGACAAAGGAGTCAAGGGATTCGATTGGAGAGGGTAAGAAAAGGTAATGGGTATTGGTGATGCGAAATAAGAGAGCATTCCGTGGCGATGAGTTACAGTTTTTGAAAGACATGGACGGTCAATGCGAGGAAAGCGAAGACTCAGAGAAGCAATTCCACGGATGAGAAAAGAGAGTGGACAAAGTCAAAGGTGAGTCGAAAGCTTAAACTTGGGAAGACTAGCCTGGTATGATTATGATAAAGTTGATGATGGTTATTAATGATGTTGATAATGATGTTGATGATGATGATGATGATAACACATTAGTATTGGTTATATTATGACCATGTTGTGCTGTTTTATTACAAACCAATGATGGTGGCAGATTGCAACAGCAACAACAGCAACATGATGTTTTGCTTTTCGAATCTCTTCTGCAGAAAAAAGCAAGATCGATAATTAATCAGTTCCGAAACAAGGGCGGGGGTACATCTATCGACAATACTCATATTCGAAACACATTGTTTGAAACTTGGACTGAAATGTTTCCAAAATTCCGATCGAGTGGAATAGGGATTGTGGGATTTAGAATGGAGAGGAACATCATCAGGTAGTTTGTACAAACCTTTTGAGGTGTTTGACAAGTCTCAATTTTTGTGTAAAAACAAAGCAAACTAGAAGGGCACTTGGTGGAGCGCGTACCTCCGCCACGTAATGCCTGATCCACGAGAACATATCGGGACCAATCAATACATTTTTGAAATATCATGCTATACAGTACTATATCTCTTTTGGCCCTATCTCTCAATGGTGAAGAATCACTTAAAAACTTCTAGTAGTCGGATCCGGATCTTCACCAGAATCGAATCAGTCCGTCCTTGCCACACACCCAACCTGTGCACAAAATTTCACCCGGATCCGTCCAAAACTTTTTGACGTATCTTGTACACAAACAAACAAACAGAGAGAGAGGGGTGAAAACATAACCTCCTTCACCTTTGGTGGCGCAGGTAACTAAAGCGAAGTCAATGGCGCACCATCGCAAATCCCCATGCTTCCCACCTGAAGCAAGATTGAAACATGGCAAAAGTTCCACCACAAATGACCCAATATAAAATTTTGAGTTTAATTTTTTTCCCCCCATTTGACCCATGTAACCCCCAAGTCACCACCCCCATGGAATGAATCAGGGATCATATCCAAAACTCGTTACACATTTCATGTGTCCCCCAATGGTGATTGCATATACAGTTTCATTTTAAAGTGTTTTATAAATGTGCCTGTAATTGCATTTCTGGGTATCTTTTGCATCTTTTGCATTTGCATCTTTTGACCACGCCCAGGGGGCAGGGCCAAAAATGACACTCCTCTTGCACCTTCTTGCCAAGTGATGATCATAACCACCAAGTTTGGTGCATTTCTGCCCAATGATTCAGGAGTAGATCGTGTGACAGATGGACACACAGACAGATGGAGCCGATTACAAGATCCCCCTGTTTTTTTTTTTTCAAAAAGTGTGGGGATAACTAGATGGACACTTGGTAGAGTACAAACCTCCGCCAGGTTGAACAGTTTGCGTTTTGTATCTCACCGATAGGTTGGATCTGCATCTGGACCTGAACCAAAACCTAATCGGCATCGTTTTGTCATAATCCATGGACAACTTGAAATATAGTTTTGGTCCCATCTCTCAATGGTGAAGAATCACTTAAAAATTTATCTTATCCGGATTCGGATCTTCACCAAAATCGAATCAATTCGCACTTGTCACACACAACCTGTCCACCAAGTTTCATCCGAAAGGATCCATAATGGTTTGAGATATTCTGTTCACATACAAACAAACAGACAGACAGGGGTGAAAAACATAACCCCCATCCACCTTTGGTGGTGAAGGTATTAATATTGTACGTCAAAGCACATTGCAAATATCGATTTGACACGACGAGGGAATTTACCACATCCTAACCTCGGTTAACTACATGCACCACATCCTACCCTCGGTTAACCACATGTACCACATCCTATCCTCGGTTAGCCACATATACCACATCCTACCCTCGGTTAACCACATGTAACCACACCCTCGGTTATACCACATGTACCACATCCTATCCTCGGTTAACCACATGCACCACATCCTACCCTCGGTTAGCCATATATACCACACCTACCCTCGGTTAACCACATGCACCACATCCTACCCTCGGTTAACCACATGCACCATATCCTATCTTCTGTTAGCCACATATACCACATCCTACCCTCGGTTAACCACATGCACCACATCCGACCCTCGGTTAACCACATGCACCACATCCTACCCTCGTTAACCACATGCACCACATCCTATCCTCTGTTAGCCACATATACCACATCCTACCCTCAGTTAACCACATGCACCACATCCGACCCTCGGTTAACCATATGCACCACATCCTACCCTCAGTTAGCCACATGCACCACATCCTACCTCCGTTAACCACATGCACCACATCCGTACCCTCGGTTAACCACATGCACCACATCCTATCCTCTGTTAGCCACATATACCACATCCTACCCTCGGTTAACCACATGCACCACATCCGACCCTCGGTTAATCACATGCACCACATCCTACCCTCGGTTAACCACATGTAGATTTTTTTGTTGTTGTTTCCTCTTGCTCCCAAAGGGACAGGAGAGGGTACATGCGTATTGTTTGTGAGTGTGCGTTCCACACTCAAACCAACTTTAAAATCCCACCCCGATCAGCGTTCAATATAACAACAACATTGTCACATCCAGTTTAACCAGAAGGTGATCTTGTACCTTGGTGATACATTATGAATGGGGACCGGATTATATCAGTGATCTACACTCGCCCCTGAGTGAATGTTTTCCCACATCACACGTGGTTTGAGGTTTACTACAAAGCCGAAGGGCTCGACTTGCATGCTCCACCATCCTCAAACACGGTTTGACAAATTAACACATTTTTTTTACATTTTAATGTCTAATTGAACCTTAAGTTTGAATGTGTATTATCCCTAAAGTGTTTTCAATGGCCATATTTTTCTCATCTCCACTCTTAACCTTGGAGCACAGTCAGGACAATCATTAAGAAGTGGAAGGCATATGGTACCACCAAGTCCCTGCCTAGATCAGGCCGTCCCTCCAAACTGAATAACCAAGCAAGGAGACTGATCAGAGAGGCCACCAAGAGACCAATGGCAACTTTGAAAGAGCTACAGGCCTTTATGGCAAAGACTGGTCACTGTGTGCATGAGACAACAATATCCCAAGCACTCCACCAGTCTGGCCTGTACGGTAGGGTGGCAAGAAGGAAGCCGTTACTCAAAAAAAGCCCACCTTGAGTCCCGTTTGAAGTTGTTGTCTGACGAAACCAAGATGGAACTTTTTGGCCGAAATGCAAAACGTTATGTTTGGCACAAACCAAACACAGCACATCACCCAAAGAACACCATCCCTACTGTGAAGCATGGTGGTGGCAGCATCATGTTATCGGGATGTTTCTCATCAGCAGAGACGGGGACACTTGCCAGGATAGAAGGGAAAATAGATGGAGCAAAATACAGAAAAATTCTCGAGGAAAACCTGCTGTCCTCTACAAGAAAGCTGAATTAGGATGGAAGTTCACCTTTCAGCATGACAACGACCCAAAGCACACAACCAAAGCTACACTGAAGTGGCTCAGGAACAAAAATATAAATGTCCTTGAGTGGCCCAGTCAGAGCCCCGATCTAAATCCAATCGAAAATCTGTGACATGAATTGAAGATTTCTGTCCATCAACGTTCCCCACACAACTTGACTGAGCTTGAACAGTTTTGTTCAGAAGAATTGGTAGATGTTGTCCAATCAAGGTGTGCTAAGTTTGTGGAGACCTATCCCAACAGACTCAGCTGTAATTGCTGTCAAAGATGCTTCCACCAAATATTAACTCAGGGAGGGTGGACACTTATCCAACCAAGATATTCTAGTTTTGTATTTTTAATTAACTTTCTGAAATTTGTGGAATTTGTTGTTCACTTGAAAGTTGTGGGTTACGATGTGTAAATATAGGTGTATAAAGTCTGATTTAATGCAATTTAATTCCAGGTTATCAGGTAACAAAAGGTGAACATTTTGAAAGGGGGTGTAAACTTTCTAGAGACACTGTACATATCGTGTAAAATACTTTTGGTAATGGTTCGTATAAAGTATAAAGTAAACCTGTCTAATCATTATAAATTTAAATGTCAACGAGCAGGATCCTGGTTACACACAGACAAACCTCCTTCATTAAACTATACGATGGGAACCGTGGAATATTTCCATTATTTCTACACCACACACCTTGCCCACCTTGTTATCGAAGGAAACATAAGTGGAAAACAATGCGGAAAAGTCTTAATTCATGGAAGCTTGAACAAACGGAGGAGATTGAGGTTGGAGCTGCTGTTTCGTTCTCGGATTAAACATCCAGATGTACCTTTGATAGGGGAATGAAGTGAGGTGGGCTGTTGGCCAGGAAGGTGGATGTTTGCACATTCATTTCATTCTATATTTGCTGCACAGTTCATTGTTACATCGAGCATTTTGTACAACCAAATAGTTTCCCCCATCCGAATTGCTACATCCGTAGAACGACAGATGGAATCAACAGAATGTTGATCAAGGTTTACCAACTGTCGTGGGAAGTTAGGAGAAGCTCACGTTTTGGGCATTAGCCCTTCCTCAAAGCAAAAGGCACTCGTCATCACAAAGACTAGTTTTCTCAACTACACTTAGTACTTGTGTTTTTTATTTTTCCAACAAGTTAAGTCTTTCAACTAACAAACTTCAAAATGTTCCATAAGGGTTGAACAACTCTTCCACGAGCCTCGACTATGTATACAAAAAAAACAACACAAGGGGTGTCAATTGTGTTAAAGTTCCCCAAGGCTGAAATAGGTGAGTTAATAAAACTTCTTAAACTGTATGTTTTATATTTGTTTTGTGCATTTATTACCTCCATCACCGAAGGTGAAGGAGGTTATGTTTCAGTCCCTGTCTGTCTGTTTGTTTGTTACTTGCAAAATCGAAGATTTTTCAAATATATTAGTCAGTCGATTTTGTTATTCTGTCATTGTTTGTTTGCCTGTTGTCTTTATGTCAATCGCCGACAGGTCACAATTTTAAACCGATTGTCAAGAAACTTTACCGACTCGTAGAGGTCGTCTCAACTGAGAAGCCGACTGATGTTGAGGTCAAAGGTCATCTTGAGGTCAAATTTCTGAAATCTTTTTTCATCCGATTGACTTGGAAGATGAACAGGATTTGCACATTGCGCCACTGAATTGGGAAACCGACTATTTTGCAGGTCAAAGGTCAACTCGAGGTCAAACTTCTGAAATCGTCAATTTCAATCTGAAAAATAATCAATTTTCATCCCATTGACCTGAGCTTTGATTAAGATTGTCATTTTAAATCTTGATGAAATGGACAATTTGATGTATCCATGGAAACTTTTGGAGAATGGGGGGGGGGGGGGGGGGGGGGGGGTGGATTTTGCAACTGCACAACTTATTATTCTTGTTTGTTTGTCTGTTCATTACCTTCACCACCGAAGGTGAAGGAGGATATGTTTTCACCCCTCTCTGACTGTTTGTCTGTCTGTCTGTGTACAGGTTATCTCAAAAAGTTGTGTACAGATCCGGATGAAATTTGGTGGGCAGGTTGGGTGTGTGACAAGGACGAACTGATTAGATTTTGGTGAAGATCCGGATCCAGATCCGACCACTAGAATTTTTGAAGTGATTCTTCATCATTGAGAGATCGGGCTAAATTAATAGAAAGCACGATATCTCAAAAGGTTGTGGACGGATTCGGACGAAACTTGGTGGACACGGGCGTGTGACGAGGAAGAATTGATTCAACTTTGGTGAAGATCCGAATCAAGATCTGGATACGAGAATTATTTAATTTATATAGTGATTCTTCACCATTGAGGGATTGGGCCAAAAACGATATTGGATGATATTTCAAACATGTAATGGGCCCAATATGTTCTCATGGATCAGGCAGCTATGCACTCAGCCGAGTGCCCTTCTAGTTTTAACTGAATTGTCTCCATAGAAAACGCTTTAACATTTTATCCTTTAAACAGAACAACCACCATCATTTTATTTTTCTACTTCTCTGCCAGACTCATAATTTTTCAACACCCCCCCCCCCCACCCCACACCTAGTGCCTTTTCAAAAATATCTGCAAATACATTATTTTCCAACGGCTACAAAAAACAACCCAGGACCTACTTTTGGTATGCCTATTAAGATGAGAGGCTCACAGGATAGCTGTGAGGTGCACACACTCGCCTCTAAGCTGTCTAGCCTAAGCCTGGGTTAAAATCCCGACCTAGCTATAAACTGTCATCCAGGTGCGTCACAGGCAGGGTGATTTTATCAATGTGTGTGCCGTCCCTCGGATGGGCATTAAACTGGGCGTCCCATCTGCCAGCATTAGTTGGTGGACGTTAAATACCCCACAGTGTCCTTCGCAAAGAGTAGGCGAGCTATTGCCGGCACCATGTACAAATAAATTCCTGCTCCAACGACTGCTGGCAATGCAATGGCAAACCACCCAGTATAACATTAGCCAAGAAAGCAGCACCGACACTTTGTAGCAGAGTATGGTAAACCAGATTTGAGATGGGAGACAATGGTGCACCCTTAAAATGTGAAAGGAATTGTAATATCAAATACATAACACAGTGTAGCAGAAAGGGGCATTGCAAACCTTGTGGAATGCAATTTATTGAAACTACTTCCACTTGACCAGGCATTGTGATTAAGAACAAGAAACACAAAAAGGCAAAACTCTCATCCGTTTTGCCTCAAACAAATTTAGCCTGGTCAGGCCTGATGTTCAACTGGAGGTGATTTGGACATTAATTTATAATTTGTTCAGGGTGCCCACGATAGCTCGCCTACTCTTCATGAGAGACACCATGGGATGTTTAACGTCCACCATCTAATGCTGGCAGACAGGACTCCCAGTTTAAGGTCCGTCCGAGGGACTGCGGGACACACAATGGCTGCGGAATACCAGGATGACGGTTCACAGCTCGGTCAGGATTCAAACCTAGGCTAGGCAGCTCGGAGACGAGTGCACGTACTTCTAGGCTATCTTACCAGCCCTGTCAGAGGATGAACAATGAGGTGGAATGAGTAAAATTTTAAAGGATGTTTGGTGGAGTTCAGTAATTATAAAAAAAGTTATAAAATAAAACTTTTTTGATGGGTTTGTGCTCTGTTTTTTGATTTACAGGTGGGGAGTTAGCCCTGCAGGTTCTGGTACAGGTCGTAGTTTGAGTACAATCGTGAATGGGGCTCGGGTTAGGCTAACAGCTATAAACTGTGTTGTGAGGAACTGTCATAGCCTGGTGTTGGCTTAGTGGTTAGAGTGGCTGATTTAGGATCCTAGGGTCCTGAGTTCGAGCCCCGTTGGCCACTGAATTAATACCAGGTGGGGTTGAGTCAGCCTGTCATTTGACTCAGCCTGTCATCTCAGCCGGATTAAATGCCAGATTCTTCTCTTAAACACTGATTTTGTGACGCGCTACACTTTGCATCCACATCTTTCAGGCAGGTGTCATTACCTCCACCACTGGAGGAGGACTGAGGTTGTTTTAACCCCTGTTTGTTTGTGTCTGTCTGTCTGTTTGTGAGCAGGATATCTCAAAAAGTTAATGGTGAAGATCATCCAAGTCCGTCCATAAAAATTTGAGATATCATGCTCAAAGACAAACAATAAGGGGTGAAAATATAACCTCCGTCCACCCTCGGTGGCGCAGGTATTAACAGAGTGACAGACTCGCATGTTAAAATGTCTCTTTAAAAACAAACTTTCGTCATGTAAAAACATTCAGCGTGACATACCTCACCTTCAGTGGTACATACCAATTTCACATCGATGTTGCTGCATTCTCTGATTCTTATGGTGGGGAAAGTGTCAACTCGGTGCGTGCAGGTGTACATGGCATTACAATGTGGTTTCCTTTTCCTTCCTGACTTTCATCCTGCTGCAGAAAGTGTTATGTTTTACTCATTTTGGGGAATTATTTTATTACACCTCCCCTCTGCTCCCACGTCATGTTTGTCTGTGTGTTGTACCTTCCTCTCTCTCTCTCTCCCCCTCTCTCAGATGACATGGACCAACTTTTAATCAATCATCCCACCTCTCTCTTCCTCAAATGTTGTCACTTCAATTGTCACCATGCGAATTGGCCGGGTGTTGGTACCTCTCTCACCAGCCATGGCACTTCTGCAAAGGACTTGTGTGACTCCATGGGACTGACTCAATCCGAGAATTTTCCCATCCGGATTTTTCTCCCAATGGAAAATCTTCCCTTCTGGATTTGGTGATGACCAACTTCCCCACCAATGTATCTTGCTTGTACTCTTGTATCATGTGCTTTTGAAGGTCAACATCTCTCTGGCCATTCTCAGAGAACAGCCTCAGTGCCGACGAGTCTGGCAGTTCACTCAGGCAGACTGACAAGGAGTGCAAACAACTATCACTCTTCAGGACTGGTCTATATCTACTGCTTATAATGTTAATTCAGCCTGAGAATTCTTACACAGAAACCTGCGCTCTCTCTCTGATGCACAGATTCATCCCATCTTATCTTCAGTTATCTTACCCTTCCTCCCACTCTTGGTATTCTGAATCCTGTGATGAGGCTGTTGCTTAAAAAAAAAACAATTGCATTCTGCTCCTGGAAGGCAAATCAAACCGAAGGCAACCACAGATAATACCACAAAGCCCACAACAAGTGTGCGTCTACCCTCAGGAGAGCCAGCAAACATCTATCCCATCTGAAGAATGAACTTTCAAACTTGTCTCCCTCCTCCAAAATCTGGTGGCGCCTTGTCAAGTCAGTCTCTGGTGTATGCTCGCCTCCATCCCTTCCCTCACTTCAAATGCCAACACAGCCAACTCCACTTGTGAGAAGGCCGAATGCCTCAATTTTGTGTTTGCTTCAAAATCGTGTATCCCAAATCTCTCTCTCTCTCTCTCTCTCTCTCTCTC
>CM068959.1:11786084-11798420 GCA_035128595.1 Eptatretus atami | reverse complement strand
GTTCTCCAAACTGTCTGCCTGTGGAATCCAAGGCCAACTCCACTCTTGAATCACTGACTTCCTTCACTCTCATCGCCAACGTGTAGCTCTCAACCTTGACAGAATCACACACTGGTCAAACACTTGGAACATGTCTTTCAATCCTGAGAAATCCCACACATTCACTCTCTCTGTCTGAAAGGACCATTCCACAAACCCTTCCATCTACTTTCTCAATATCCATCTCAAAGAGGTTCAGTCACTCAAACTCCTGGGTCTCTTAGCGATCTCTCTTGGGTAAGCCTCGTTTCAAAGTTGGCCTCCCAAGCCAGATGCCGGCTGGGCATCCTCCGTCATGCAAAGTCCTTCCTTGGCACACCTGAGCTCCTATTCACCAACAAGGCTTTCATCCGCAGCTTGATGGAGTACTGCCCTCCCCTCTGGGATGGCTCCCCTGCCTCACATCTTGCTCAGCTTGATGCCGTGGAAACAAAGGCTTGCAAGATCATCGGAATCTCTCACGATGAAGCTGAGTCGATGTGCCTGTCACTTCGCCATCGCCATCAGGTCGGTGGTCTCTCTGTCTTCCGCTTAATTTCTTGCTTTGCATCCTCTGCTGTCTCGGTACTCTGCCTCCCCAAGTATCTGCAGGACGCATTTGGTCCACCAGTAACCCCGTCCTCCTGAAACTCCCTAAATCCAGAACCACTGCTCACCTTCACTCATTTATTCATCTCTTTTCCTGCCTTTGGAACCATCTTCCACACTCTTTTCAATCTCACTTTTCTATCCCGGTCTTCAAAACAGCTTTTCGCCACCATCTCAGGTCATCCCCCATCCAAAATCATGATCTTTTTTTCGAAGCTCAAACTGATATATCACTGCTTGCGCACAGCTGTGACACAATGTCCCATGACCAGTCTTGTTCTGTTATCAACTGAATATGACTTACTGCGTGATTACTGCGTGATTCTCTGACTTAATTTGCGACTTTGCTCGTCGAAAAGCTCGAAATTAAGGTACCTCCATGTTTAATCAACAATGTTTAAGGCAACTGACAGCTCTATATAGGGAAAACAAATAACCCGGGTTACGTGCATGAAGTAAAAACAGACCTGCTGTTGATAATTCAAAACACCTCACTGCACTGGAAAATGTGGGGACAGGAATACTGAACCGAAAATGGTGGAGACTTGTTATACATTAATTTACATAGAGAATTGGTGTCCCCTCCCCCTACCCCTACCCCCAAGGCTACCAGCAAAGATAAAAAAACACCCCACTACATTAATTGGGGTCATGCTGATCCTGTGTAGTAGTCCATGAGCCAAGACCCGAATTTTGGGATATCGGTACCACCCGGGGTGACTAATTCTCTTAGGTGTTTTTAGCTTGCTACATGTCTCTAGTTTATGTTTTGATATGATAGCCCTTGCACACTGGTAGCTTAATGGTCGTTATCACTTCTTGAATAGACACACCCTACCGAAAATTCAGAAAAATTTTAAAATGTCAAATTTGGGGACAGGAATGCCTAAATGTCACTAAAATGAATATAGTAATTGTCACATTTAATACAAGTCCTGTAAATACACACTAAGCATGCCATGGGCTTGTACTTACTATTATGGCAAATTCTCCTCCTCAATATCATCTACGTCAGACTCGGAATCTGACTGTTGTGCTATCCTGGGTGGCCCTGCCGCCCGCCAACATTGTATATTGGCAGAATTGATGCGGTCGGAGTGATGCTTCTTATCTTGGACTTGGTAATCTCTGGCAGGACCTTCTCTGGCACAGAGCCTGCAACCTGGGACTGGACAGCAATGCCATTGACTCTGTGAGAAGTACCTGCTCCACTTAGTGTCTCTTCAAGTGCGTCGATGTTATCCCAGGCCAGGGTTGTGAACACACCAGGGTAGATGTTTGCTGGCAGTGGAATGTCATCCTTTGAACATTCCAGCTTCTGGATACAAAGGGCTGTATCGATCTCCTCAAACATTGAGTAGGACACACAGTGGCCAAGACGATTCAGAGTTCGGATCAGTTCTGTGTTTCCTGTCAAACACAAAACAGCATTGGACAGCAGTACGTGCTTGGGTGGCTTTGTCTTGCCACTGGTAACAGCAAAGACCAAGTCACTGCCGAAGGATGTGGCAAGATGTTGAGCTCTTTCAGAGGGAGTTTGACACTCACACTCTCCTGTCAGCAGGTGTGCAGGAATTTAGTGACTGCTGCAGGAATGACATTCTGATCGTATCGGGAGGCCATGGCTGACTCACATCTTGCTTATTGATCTCATCCTCAGCTGCATTCCTGCTTTGGTTAAGATATCTCAGAGTTAGCTGCTCTTGCTTCTTGCAGATCTTTTTTCATTTTCTGTGCTTGTCGGGCAAGGTCGTCCATTGAGAGGCTGCGTGGATAGATTAGAAGCTTTCCTTTCTCATCTGGGACAAAGCGTAGTGATTCCCCAAACTCGGTTTCAATCTTTCGGCGAACATGTTTCTTTGTCGCTGGTTTCAGTTGGATAATACCACGGGACATCATGGATCTCTCAAGCCTAGATGTGAGGTTTATCATAGGCAGTACCTCTGGGTTGGGAAATAATTAGTCCTTATATACAAGAAGAGTTCCTCGAGGGCTTCTATCTCAGCCTCTTCGTAGCGTGCTCCCTCGCTTTCTTCCTGATTTTCACCTGCACCAGACCTGGCGGCCGCTGGGGAATCATCTTTTGTGAAGAGTTTGTAGCACGACTTGTGGTAGTGACCCTCTGCAGCAACAAGGTCTCTGCTAAGTAAACCAAGGATTCTCTGGTTGAGTTTCCTTGTTGCTGCTCTGCGGATCTTCTCATCTGCTCGTAGCTCAACACACTGGATGAGTGGCTCCCTTGTCTTTGCTGCTTTCATGTACTTGCTTGACTTCTCGCAGAAGAGACATACTTTGGCATACACCCTGCTAGTACTAGGGGCATCCCTTGATGCCCTCCTCCTGGGTCGACGCTTGCTGATTCTATCTTGACACCCTTGGCAAGGATAGAATCCAGTGACTTCTTCATTGTAAAGAGACTACGACATTTACGGTGATAATGTATGTGTGGTATTCCTCCTTCTTCAAGGCCCTTGGCTGCTTCCAGGACTGGATCATGCTGCCTGATCTCTGCAGCCCTGAGCAATGTGTTCCAGGAGTCCAAATCCTGTGTGACACCAGAGCATCGCTGTCATCATCAGAGCAGTGGATGATACAGTCGATCCGTGCTCTCTTCCTCGCTGATGGTTGCATCATGCCGTCAGACAGTCAGCACACACCTGCAAAAAAAATATCACCATTAAACATTACATGAACAAACAAACAAACACATTTACATGGAAACCATTCTACATATGTATGTTTGCTCCTTCCAATATAAAATTATCCCCAAAATATCACAAAAAAAATCACCAAATATGAAATAAACCCCTAAATATGGGAAAACTTGAAATATACATCAGAATAACTCTTGTAGAGAATCAAATTAGCTACAAGAGCTGTTAGAATATATTTTTCAATTTCTCCCATATTTAGGGATTTATTCCAGATTTATGGAAAATACCCAAAATTAAATTTTTTTAGGGTAAATCCCAAAATATGAGGAAATTTGAAAAATACCTAGAACAACTCTGGTAGAGAATCAAATTCTACATAGGTGTCCAAAGTTTCGCGTTGATCGTGTGATTGATTTTAAAGAAAATGACGAAAACCCCGAGCTCACGCTGAAAATCTGTTTTTATGGTAGCACCCCCATGCATCACAAAATCAGACTAAGCTACCAGTGCGGGAAGGCTATCATATCTTAATGTATTTACAGTCACTCTATAAACCATTTTAGTACCATTCGTGTTTAGTCACCCCAGGTGGTACCGATATCTGGCCTGGCTCATGGACTATAGCAAGTCTGGATGTAATCGGCCCACAACTGCAGGAGGAGTGTGACAAACACACAGTAGCGTGGGGGTGGGGGTTGGGGACCTGAAGTCACATTTGTTTTTACATTACACAGAATTTCCATGGGTCCCAGATAGTCGTGTTAGGTGTTTTGGGTCCTCTTTTGGTTCTCTTGGTCTTTTCAGTCCTTGGGGTCTTTTGGATCTCCTGGGTCTTTTGGGTCTCCTGGGTCTTTTGGGTCTTCAAGGTCTTTTTTGTCCTCTAGATATTTTGGGTGTTCAGGATCCTTGGAGTCTTTTGGGTCCTCTGGGTCCTTTGGGTATTCTAGGTCTTCAGGGTCCTCAGGGTCTTTTTGGTGTTTTGGTTCCTCAGGGTCTTTTGGGTCCATCTACTACCTCTCTCTCTCGGGTTTTTGGGATATTTTTGCATCTTCACAGTCTTTTAGGTCTTTTAAGTCTTTTGGGGCTTTGGGGTCTTTTCTGTCTTTGGGGTATTTTGGATATTTTAAGTCTTTGGGGTATTTTTGGTCTTTGGGGGAGTTTGGGTATTTTGGGTCTTTGGGGTATTTTGGGTCTTTTTGGGTTTTCGGTTTCTTTTGGGTCTGTTGGATCCTCAGGGTCGTTTGTGTCTTTTGTGTCTTCGGGGTCTTTTCAATCTTTTTGTTCTTCGGGGTATTTTCGGTCTTTTGAGTCTTCTGGGTCTTTTGGGTATTCGGGGTCTTTATGAGGTTTTTTTTGTATACCAAGTCAAGGCTCGTGTAAGAGCTAATACACAGAAACATATATACAAGCAGGAGACAAGAGTGGAGGGAGAGGGAAGCACAAAATAGTGGGGAACAAAGACAATAGGACATCTGTGAAAGGGAGAAGTGGGGCGGGGTACATGGGGTAAACAAGATGGTACTACAGGGACTTTCAGGAAGGAAAACAGGGAATATGAAGGAAGTGGGTTTGGGGTGGCTTAACGGGTGTAGTAAAGATCAAGATTTTGAATGGAGGAAGACATGAGATGGTGGTAAACAGCTGTTTTGAAGACCTGGAGGGAGGAGTGGGGTTGAAGAGAGTGTGGGAGTTTGTTCCAGAGGCAGGACAAAAGATGAATGAAAGAGTGAAGGTGAGCAGTAATTCTTGATTTTGGCAGTTGCACCAGAAGGGGGTTTTTGGCGGACCTTGAGCACCTTGAGGAAATATAGGGGGACAGATCACAGACAGAGCAGGGAGGGGGGTGGGTGTGCGGGCAAGGCCAGAGAGGAGATGGTAGAAGACAGAAAGACCACTGACCTGCCTCTGGTGAGAGAGTGAGAGACCAATGATACCCACTACCATGGGATACCAATGATGGCGGGAGATACCAATGATCTGAGAAGCCTTGTTTTCCACAGCGTGAAGTCGAGTTAGGTGTGAGGCAGGAGCACCACTGCAGAGGGGGGAGCAGTACTCCATCAGACTGTGCATGAAAGCTTTGTAGGTGGTGAGGAGCTCAGGTGTGCCATGGGAGTACTTTGCACAACATAGGATGCCCAGTCAGGGACTGGCTTTGAAGGCCAGCTTGGAAATGTGGCTTTCCCAGGAAAGGTTGTGGCAGATAGTGAGACCCAAAAGCTTGAATGAAAGGACTTCTTCAAGAGAATTGTTGAGAAAGTAGATTGGGGGGGGGGGGAGGTTTCCAGACGGTCTTTTCAGAGAGACGTGGTGAGAGTGTGAGATTTGTCAGGATTGAAAGACATATTCCAAGTACTTGACCAGTTTGTGATTTTATCCAGGTCTGCAGAGAGTGAAGAGGCTGCTGCCTGCCGATCAGAGGGATGAGAGATGGTACGGCAGAGGGTGGAGTCATCAGCAAAGGGATAAAGAGGATTTTCCAGGGAATCTGAGATATCATTGATGAAAATCAGAAAATGCACAGGGCCAAGAACACTGCCTTGAGGAACTCCAGCCTGGATGGGAAGAGATGAGAGAATTCCATTAAGAGCCATGCGTTGACTGCGACAAGAGAGGAAATCCGTGAGCCATGAGTGGAGATTGCCTTGAATACCATAAGAAGAGAGTTTGGCGAGCATTGCAGGGTACCAGACCATATCAGAAGCTCGCGATATGTGTAGGGAGACGGCTCTGATTTCATGTCTGGCATTGAGGATCTCCATCCATTGTTGGGAAAGCAGGAGTATATCCAGGGTAGAGTGACCTGTTCGAAATCCAAATTGATGGTCGGAAATCGAGGCCATTGGAGAAGAGGGAGGATTTAATGTTTGAAGCGATGAGGGATTCCATAACCTTGCTGATGATTGGGAGAAAGCTGATTGGTCTGTAGTTGCAGGGATCTGTTTTGCACCTTTTTTATGCAGGGCAGTAATGTTTGCTGATTGCCAAGCAGATGACCTTGAGAAAATGAGAAGGTGAATAGAACAGAGAGAGAGGGTCTTTTGGGTCTTTGTGGTCACTTAGGTCCTCGGGGCCGTTTGGGTCCTTGGGGTCATTTGGGTCTTTTGGGTCCATGGGGTGGGGGGTGTCTTTAGGGTCCTCTGTTTATTTCACGTTACATTTGTGGGAGACGTCAGGTCAGCTGTCCAACCAATGTGTGAAGAGTGAATGTAAACACATATATACATACATACATACATACATACATACATAATCACATACACTTGCTCCATTATATATAGATTAACCCTATATTAACCAAAATTTGCATTCAATGTGTATTTGACAAGTCGAGTTGGAAATTGTTTTGCTATATAGTCCGCATTCACTTGTTCAAGGGATTTTTACTTTCTGTGTTGGTGGAATCCGATACCAGGAACATATAAAGCCATATAAAGCAATGCTTCTCATTTCGTTACTTTTAGTTCCATTACATGAATTAAATCAAATGTAGCTTGGAAGTTGTAACAGCAATACAGTATCTTTTTGACAGGCTAATTGCAAGCTTTGCTCATGTTCAGTTGTGTCTGGAATCCATTGGTGGTAATAAAAGCCCACAAAACACTCCTGAAATTATGCATTTTATCTAATAATTTAGCTTATGTAGCCTGCAATGTGCTTAATATTGAATTGGGGTGACAGAATACGATATAAGAGTTTTGGGTGCCATCAGTGAAAAAGGTTGAAAAACAATGCTTAACTTCATCATTGGTGGCACAAAGGGCCATGTATGTCCCGGGACCTCCGCTACCAATAATCCGGCGCTGGTTGGCCATGCTGGAGTATCCATTCCCTGGCTGTGGGTTGGTGCTTCCTCTTCCCCCATGGTTTGGGAGAGGGTACATGGTGCAGGGGGGAAGCTGTGCTGTAGCACACACCGAACCACAGGTCAGCTGAGTTGACATGGGGGATGCTTGGGGTGCCTCCCTCTAGCCCAGTTCAACACGATGGATGCTTAACAGGACATATTTCCTCTCTACATCTAAATAGACCAGGCCCATCTCTTGCCTGGGCCACGTGCCAGACAATTATCCCGAACAGCCGTCCTTGATGCATGGATCAAGAGTCCTATTAACTAAGCGAAACACAAACTGTGCTTATAAATACTGCCCTCTACCCCATAAAAGTAATAGTATGTCCAACCTTGGGCACAATTGTATTAATCTTCGGGATGATAAAATAATAGATCATAGAATGAAGAACTAATCTTGCTCCTGAAGGCTTGTGTCTGTCGATGGACAGACTTGTAAAACAATGGAATAAATCAACAGGACATTGAACAGGACATATACGAAAAGTAAATCTATACGAACAAGAAAAAGAGCAATAAGAGATTGCTGACCCTCTCCAGGACTTGTTTTGTGTGGTGTTTGTGTCCTGGTATGTTACGTCATTAATAATAAACATAACTGGAACTGCCACTTTATAACTGCTGGCAGTGATGACCGAGTACCAAGATGTCCCGCTTTGATGCAACCCCACTTTGATCAGACACCTGACCCTGACCCATGACGTTTTTCATTATTATTCAATTCAATTCAGAATGGGATTAAAATAAATTAAATTCAAATCAAAAGGAAGATCAGATACGTACAGTCCTGCATTGGAGTCATCAGGAGGAACCTGGAGAGGATTTGGGTTTCAGCTGCTAAACCTCTACCCTCAAACCCATCCAGGCACAGCAAAGTGAGCATTATTCAAAAAAACAAAAAAATCAAAAAGAACCCACATCAAAAATATTAAATAATCATGGCAGCCAGACAATGATTCCGATCAGGTTGAACTTTAAAACATGTATTCCCCATTACTACTGGATCGTAATTGTAAAGTTTCATGTTGATTGATGAAGCGGTTCCTGAGAAATATTTTTTTAAAAGATTCTCGCTCAATCCAATGTGGCTGCGAGAATATGTCACCTATCAATTATTCGTGAATACCCTGGTATTCCCAAGGCTTGGGGAACACTTGTGTGAAGTTTCTCCTCGATCTGTTCAGTCATTCTAGAGAAGAGGATTTTTATAGGTTTTAGGGTAAATCCAATATGGCTGCCAAACCATGTGACCTATGATGTCTTCTGTGTGAAACTTTTGTTCCTCGTGGATAGGCGGTCATGTTTGTAAAGTTTCACCTTGATCTGTTCAGCCATTTCAGAGAAGATTTTTGAAGGTATTCAATGTCAATTCAAGGCTCATGTCAATGGGGAAAAAGAACAATATGGCTGCCAAACCACATGACTAATAACGTCGTCAATTTTTTTCTGTGGACCAATTTATCCCTTCAAAAAAGATGACCTTCAAAAATTTTCATACCGATCGGATGTAGCATTCTACCTATGCAATTATGACATCATAACGAAGGTACCTATGATGTCATAAAAAAATCACACTTATTCCCCATGAGGAGTACTTGCCATCGACCAAATTTAAAATTTTTCCTTTGTGCGGTTTCAGAGATACAGAGGTCCAATTTTTTCCCGTTTTTTCCAACATGACTGCCACATCACGTGACCTATGATGTCATAGTTATCACTAAAACATTCTACTTGAGTAGTTGCTGCTATGGTGAAAATTTCGTCTCAATCCAATAAGCGGTTGCAGAGAAAAACACTAAAGTTCTGTGCGGACAAACAAACAAATGGACCCAAATTCAATATCCTCTCCTTCAGCGAGAGTAACAAGAAAAAAACGTCATACAGAGCATGATACTTGCAAAATCCACCCCCTCTCCAAAGGTTGCCATGGATACATCAAATTGTCCATTTCATTAAGATTAAAATTGACAATCTTAACCAAAGCTCATGTCAATGGGATGAACATTTAATATTTTTCAGATTGAAATTGATGATTTCAGAAGTTTGACCTTGAGTTGACCTTTGACCTTTTGACCTCAAAAAACAGTTGTTTTCCCAATTCAGTGACGGACTATGCAAATCCTGTTCAACTTTCAAGTAATCGGATGTAAATTGATGATTTTTCAGTTGAAAATTGATTTGAGAAGTTTGACCTGGAGTTGACCTTTTGATCTCAAAAATTGTTTGTTTCCCAATTCAGTGATGGACCATGCAATTGCTGTTTAATTTTCAAGTCACTTGGATGAAAAATGATGATCTTATAAATCTGACCTCAAGATGACCTTTGATCTCAAAATCGATGGGCTTCGAGTTGAGACTACCTCGCCAACTTGGTGAAGTTTTGTGAATATCGGTTTAAAATTGTAACCCATCGGCAATTGACAAACAGACAGAATATCAAAATCGACTGACCAATATACTAAAATCTTCGATTTTGCAAGTAACAAACAGACAAACAGATCCAAATCCAACACCCTCTCCTTTGGCAAGGGTAAAAAATGTGTGTCCGTGTGTGTGTGTGTCTCCTTCATAACTCCAACACCATGAAACCAAGCAGCCTGAAACTTTAAATGTATACTAAGGGAAGTCTAAGGAAGTGCAGGAGTGAAAATTGGATGTTTGAGTTAATTAAAACATCATTTTTGAAGATAATTGACGGCCTTATTTAATTATATCCTTTATCAGGCGCATTGTTGGACACCCTCGGACTCCTTGCTCTCCCTCGATGGGGTCTTAAATCGCCATTTTGTTCGGCCTATTCAAACATGCCTTGCTTTGGAAACACAATCTTCTCTCACGGTCTAATAATTAAAGTACATAATCGAAATATTATATCTGATTTGAGAAACGGATCCGGTGGGTCGAAATCTTGAGTGAAATCTGAAAATTTTAACAAATAGCGATATTTAAACTAAGTGTATTGATTTAAGCAAAGCATTATACTTAAATTTTTCCTTTGTTCAGCCGATTAATTATATTGAGTGAAGAAAAGATTAAGGAATGTGGAGAAAGTGTAACTTCATTGAGCGCAGCAGCATGCTTCATAACCTGCTTTTGCAATCGATGACGGTACAGTCTGCAGGGTCCTTTTTCTTTTCGGTAATTACATACGCAGTTTGCTCTTTCCGTTTTGGGTGATCTGCTTACATGACAAAATATTAATATAAATATACTATTATAGTTTCTGTAAAATATTAATAGTTGGTAGTTTCTGCAAGTGAAGAGATACGTAGACAGCACGCACGGACGTGATACAAATGGGTACAAATGACTCTCCCTGGTGGGGTGTGTGCATGCTTAGTTATGTGCATGTGATGCGCAGGATCTGAACTCGAACTCGGGCCCGTGGTGCGTGGTGCTGTGTCGGAGGTTATGCAGCCATTTTGCAAACCATGCGTTTCTGCATTTGGGGAACAGATGTGTTGCAGCGGCGAAGCCTCATGGGGTGTGGATGTACCGTGGCATCAAAGCCATGCGGGACGTGCCACCATGCAGTGCGGGTGTGGGGAAATCCAAACACGTGTTTGAGTGAAAGGGTGAGTATATCACCGGTGCACGTGCACAGTTAGCATGGACTGCGAGGAGATTGGAGGAATGTGTGGGGGGCGGAGGGGGCTGCATGCAGGCAGGCCTTTGCCATGTAGACAGCGTTAGTTTTAGTTACTTCCACCACCGAAGGTGAAGGAGGTTATGTTTTCACCCCTCTCTGTCTGTCTGTCTGTCTGTGTGTAGGATATCTCAAAAAGTTGTGGACAGATTCGGATGAAATTTTGTGGACATGTTGGGTGTGTGACAAGGACGAACTAATTAGATTTTGGTGAAGATCCGGATCCTGATCCAGTTACTAGCATTTTTTTGAAGTGGATCTTCACCATTGAGAGATAGGGCTAAGCCGATATATAGCACGGTATCTCAAAAAGTTGAACACGCATTCGGATGAAACTTGGTGGACAGGTTCGGTGTATGACCATGACAATTTGGTTCGATTTTGGTGAAGATCCGAATCTGGATCTGGATTCGAGAATTATTTAATTTAAAAGTGATTCATCACCATTGAGAGATACGGCCAAAAACGATATATATAATATTAGGGTTGGGCATACAACCATACTTTTTTTGAAAGGAGTGTTTTTTATGGCCATTTTTCACGCTGATCACGAATCCGTTGAAATTTTTGACCTAGGATGATGTCTTAGGTTGGTAAAATGCAAAAAAATCAAAATGGCCACAAAATTTACCCACTTTTCAGGTAAAATTTGATAACTATGGCTTACTAGGGCATGTAATGATATTAGCCCTAGTAAGCCATAATTATCAAATTTTACCTGAAAAGTGGGTAAATTTTGTGGCCATTTTGATTTTTTGCATTTTACCAACCTAAGACATCATCCTAGGTCAAAAATTTCAACGGATTCGTGATCAGCGTGAAAAATGGCCATGAAAAACACTCCTTTCAACGGGACAACAGAGAAAAAGTCGATGTGTGCCCAACCCTAATAATATGATATTTCAAAAATGTATTGGGCCAGACACGTTCTCGTGGATCAGGCATTACGTGGTGGAGGTATGCGCTCTAGCAAGTGGCCTTCTAGTTTTTAAATGTTACCGCTCGGTTTTATATAGAACACAGTGGTTAAAAAGAAAACGTTGCTGGTTGGGAACGTTTTATTGCCCCAGTAATGCCCTCGTACATTGCCTTCCCTCCCCATCCCTGCATGCTTCCTTCCCCTTGCCTCATGCTTCCTTCCCATTCCCTCCCCTCATGCTCTCCTCCTCCCAAACCCCCACCTCCACTATACAACTCTCCGGAGGTCGAGGAGAGGAAAAGGTGTCGAAGAAAGTGTGAATTGAACAAATGAAAGTTTTTTTTTTAATTTTTTTAAGTAGTTGGAACTGCTGCTTGGATCAATTAAATTTTTATAAAGCAATGAAACACCAGATCACGGCAGGATAGCTGAGAGGTATGCATGCTCGCTCTAAGCTGTCTGGCCTATGTTTGAATCCAGACCCAGCTATAAACTGTCATTCCGGTGTTTCACAGCCAGGGTGATTCATCAATGTGTGTGTGCCGTCTCTCGGATGAATGTTAAACTGGGCATCACATCAACCGAAATTCATCCTCTCCTCTCCCCACTCTCCCCCTCCCCACTCCTCGCTCTGCTACTC
>CM068959.1:11697194-11713595 GCA_035128595.1 Eptatretus atami | reverse complement strand
TTATATATCATATTATATTATTCTTATTGGGTTAATAAAATATAACAAACAACGTACTATTATTTATATTGATACAGTACAAGTAATTATAGGTCAGGTGATGTGTTGTTTTCATCAAAGAATAAAAAGGTTATTGGTAAGTTTAAAGTCGAATTGGGTGGGAAGGTTATGAGTGAATTTATGGATTGAGATCAAAGTCTTATGCTTTTACGTATATTGATAATAATGACATTGAAAGGTGTGACAAGAAGCTAAAGGGAATAAAGAAAAATATAATCAAGAAAACAATAAACTTTAAACATTATTACAACTGTTAAACCCTTAAAGAGTGAAGAGTTCCAGAAAAAATGAATACCAAAAAGAAAGTTAAACTATTTAATTATATACAGAAGAAGATAAATCAAGAAAGCATTCGAGCTTTTGATGATAAAAAGATGATATTTTAGAAATGTGAATTCAATAGTCGTCCCTTATGTTATAAGTGTAAGATTAATTGGGTTGGGAAATTTTAACAGGCTACCGCCATCTTTTACTGATTTATAAATGATAGAACCAAGCAATAACCAAACCAAAGAGTGGAGTGTAATCAGCCTTTAGTATTTAAATGGGAAACATAAAGAATGTGAGAAATATTCAAATAAATTCTTGATTGAAGAAATATACCGGGGTAAAGTCGATAAAACAAATAAGTGGATAAATTTAATTACAATAAGTTGGAGTATGTAAAGAAACAAAAATCATCCTTGAATGGATGAAAACTTTGATGGTTATCAATTGAACAATGGAAAAACAAGTTTACACAATCTCAAAATGATATATGATGGCCTCAGGAGTCGGTTCAAATAAGAGCATTTAAGAGAAGTTTATCATTTCATTTCTGCTCAACAAAACACTTGTACCAAGAAGCCAATTCGAAGTTATTTCATGTGAATTATACTCATGAAAGAATGTTATAAGAAATTTTAGTTATTCTCGAAAGTAGAACACCAAGGCGTAAATTTCGTTGCGTTCGCTTTGATTGGAATGAAAGATTAAAAACTGTGATCTATGTTGGGGAAGAAGTGCTTTGATCAGTTAGTCTCAATCTTTCATTGTCGTCAATAATTTGCATTGCCTTGTATAGGGAGGTAGTGGGAGGATAGGAGGGAGGTAAAAACAGTCTCCTAGTTTGGGCTTGTTGGGCTTGAGTCAGAAAGTTTTTCCCTTTTCCCCCATTCATTTGAATGGGGAGTCCCGAAAACCCCATTTATCATCTATCACCCTCCAATTCAATTGAGTTTGATTTGCCCCACTAGAAATGGTCTCCTTCTCGCAAATTGCTTGGCTTGTCAGTCCAGAATAATCTTAAATGGCATGACAGGTTCATCATCTTGTTCATACTGCTCATGGCGACTTTTATTTTGAGGCAAATTAAAGAAAATGGATTAAGGCGAATGATCTGCCTTTTGATCTTATAAAATGTACATTGCTTGTCCGATGCTTGAATTTTTGGAGCACCCTGTGATGTCTTTGAGCTTTACTGTGCTCAAGCCCAATGTATTGAACACAATTAGAAGAAAGCGCTATGAGCAGGATGTGCCAATTCCGAACCATCTTGTCGTGCTGGTGAAGTTTGTAACACTTTTAATGTTGTCTCACTTTCTGAAGGTGGAATTTTAATCTCCAATTCACTTTGGCTAAATCCTTGCACACCTCTGGAATGACATTGCCCATATTTTGCCCCAATCTCGACTTATTATGTTCAGTTGCAGGCACAGAAATTTCCAACAACTTACACCACGGCTCAAATAAGAATGTCAGATATATAAATAATCTCCTGTTCCTCACATGATTCATGCTGTTAAATGTTGTCGTGTTACATTGTTTGTATAATAAATTATTATACTAATTGTATACCACCCCTCCCTATTCCAGTTCATGCTAGTTTCCATGTTGATCATTCAATTTTCAATTAATATTCCATTTTTTGATTACATAATTTTCAAAAAGTTACAGATTTGGTTGAAATAAGGGCTTGGTTAAGGTATTGCCATTAGTCAATTGATTAAGAAATTATTATTTACGATTAAATTTATTTATTTAGTTTTAATTAAGCAATTAAGTCATTATTGCCACACCCTCTCCCAATCCATCTCCTGCATGCTGCACGGATGCATTGTCCAAAGTCACACGGCAAGGTTGCGGCTGGAGGGATTATATGCTTATTTATTTACTTTATTATCTTATGTTGGCATGGGGCAGTGAACTTTGAATGTACTCCATTGCAATACACATTTTTCTGTGGACCTTATTTTGATTATATTTGTACAGTCATTGTATTGTATATATTTTGTTTACGAATTTGCGCCCGCCGGCGTTGCGATGCGGCCGCGTACTCTTAATCGCAACTACGGCGTTTTCCCACCTAGGAATGCCATCCTTTCTGGCTTGGTTCGTATATGACAGCTCGTGGATTGAACTGCTTGAGCAAATGGCTTATCCGCAGGAACCATCACGAGTTAGGAAGGTGAACTCTCCTCCACCTACCTAGACTAGGTCAGACATGATCGTTAACTTCGCGCAGCACAAAGACGAGATAATCTGCAACTAGTAGGTCGCTCAGAGTCCATGATATAATCGAAAAACCAAAAGATCATTAACAACGGGACCAAGTAGTTCACTTCGGCAAAGTCGCAGACGATGTATTCGCGGTGGGTGACGCTCGCTTTAGCTGTTGGGCTCGATCTTTACTGGCTCTGCTGCTGGAGGTTCACGGACGACATGTAATGACACGAACCGCTAGAAGCGTTTACCATGAGCGGTTTTAGTGACAATGGCGAAAAGTCTCGTATTGCTTTTCAAAATCAATTGTACCAGCCGAATAGACCGTAAGCAAATGTGTAATTTATGTCCCAGACCCTGAAGCGTGGGTTGCTGCATTGTCTCATTATTATGACCGAGGATTATATAAATATCTCCACTGTTAATGCGGGATTTCTTGCCCGTTGCTCTTGTTGAGCAATTTTCTAGGCGTGAGCAATAGAAACTATGGCAGTGCGTCGATAAACAGACGGATCACAGCATGTAAAGATATATTTCACTAAAGGCAAACATACAGGTATCTTTAACTTTACTAATTTATAGACTTTGGTAATTTCACAGCTCCGCGCAGTCAATATGTCACTTCTTTCTCTTTTCTCCGTTGTATGTTTTACTCATCCCTCCTCTAGAGCATAGCTTCATCATCAGACCATGTTATCCGAGGAAATAATTACATTTGAGTTATGCTAGGATTATTCATGACAGCTTAGTTATCACGTGTACAACTCGCAGTCTCTGAGTATGCCTATAACAAATCGAGACGGCGCGTGCCAGTCTGATATGGAACATCTTTATTTCGAGCATAATACCAGAAAGTAAGAATCACACGTTAAGAAGTATCCCTCTCGGTGCTACAAAGAAATCATATTGGGAAAATGGGCAGTCTTGTTACCAACGTCTCGAGAGAAAGGCGCTCGGTAACATTTTGCAGATCAAGAGGAGGAATGAAGGTGCTGAGTTACAGAAGCCCCCGCTCTCTCCTGTTAGACATGTATCCGTAAGTCCGATCTTTATCTCATTGCACCCATCGTGGATGTTGCCATCACCATCCGGTCTCTCTGCTGCTCGAGCTATCACTTCTCGTCTTGCAAGACATCCTACATTTCCTGAAAGGTGGTAGCAACCCCGTAGTTCGTGCTTACATATGTGTTCGACCCACATGCCTAGAATGCGAAGCTTCGCCGCCGCCGTGTGTTACAGGACGCCCGGGCTCCAGGTTTACGTGTTCTGCTTACCATTTTGTAGATCTAAATTCGGTGATCGTACATACACCCCGACCCACGGGTGTTCTCTTGTTTAGCATTTTGTAGATCTAATTAGGTGATTGGGACGCAAACCCGCGCTCGCGTTTCTCCGATGTAACACTATTGAGACTCAGATTCTAAGATAGAGAGCGCGCTGGCCAACACCTCCGCGTACAGAGACCCAGGTGTTCTGTTAACAGTTATGGATGAAGAAGCGCTCTAACTCGGAGGGTAGTAGGGGTACCAGAGCACGCCCAGGAGCCGCCTAGATTACTTCGTGATAACAATGTGAGGTAGAGTCTAAAGATGCCAGACCAGGTGTGTGACAAAACCGCGTCGTGTTCTGGTGCTCGCATTTTACGATTTTCAAGGAGCATGTAGTAACTCCCTGTCCACCTTAGAGTCCAACAACGCGCCACCGCCACACTGTACTATAGAAGGAGAAGTTTCTTAATGTTTATACATCGCAACTTATTCACCTGAATGGCAGCACACAAGAGTACGTAACTAGCTGCTCCAACAGTACCAATTGAAGCAGGGATATGACCATGTGACAGGAGTTGAAGTGATATGCGCCATATTACTGCCCATATATTAGTCAAGTGCCTGATTGCACGCAAGACCCACGCTGTAGAGAAATGTGATCTTCACAAGCTTATTGCTTTTGCACTCGGAAAAGCTCCAGACGGGAGAGAGGGACAGGCGACGGAGAGAGAGAAGAGAAAGAGGAGTCAGAGAAAAGCCACACGACGAATCAGGATGATGAGATCTCCAAGCTCATGAAGAGAAGAGATAGAAGTGTGCAATACTCTAAGCAAGAGGAGGAGACCAACCAGTGTGGGGAGAAGAAAGGCACATGACCTTCAAGCGTCTCATGACTGCACAACCAAAAGTGAGTGACTCACCAACCAGGGATGTATATGCATGCTGCCACCAAAGAGAGGAGGAGAGCAAGGTCGCGGCGGTGACCGCTTTATAAGCTGGGCTCCGCCTTCGCCCTGTGGCCTCCGGATTCTACGCGTGCCTCTTTACCTTTTGCAGGTCGGATTGGAGTAGTCTTCTGCATTGATAAGTGCTACTTGCAGGCGTTTTTTTAGCAGCTTGCGCATCGCCACTCAGTCCGCGTAATTTCACATCTCTCTCATTGCGGCGGCACAATGCGCTGTAGCATGCGGACCTGCTCCTGTGTTTCTCGTTGTCACACCAGCCTCGGTGAGGGAATAAAACACCGAGTCACCACTGCGTACTCATGGATATATGACTGACCCTCCACAGGCCAACAAGGGATGGATCAGCGCTCTTGTTACGTCTCTTCAACCCACCTGCGTGTGTTTATGAACTCTCAGTTGGAGTTTAACACGGAGCCTCCTCGTGACTCAGGTTACACCCGTCAGAGTACACGAGGAATACCAGCCACCCCTATGCGTACGCTCCTAGATCCGAACACATGGCAGTGTGCCGGCTTTGAACAGGATTGGGTTTGGAACAGCCTAGTTCGCTGGATCTAGCAAGTGGTAATCGATGTGAGTGCACAAAATTACGAATTATTATAATTGGAGGCGTGATGCGGGCACTCTTATGGACAACTCAAAAATATAATGTCTCGGGCCTTCGGCTGCTAGTAGGCGATGAAAAGATAATTGAGGGATAACGGAAGTTGATGAGAAGATCAGAGATAGGTGAATGGAGCGATGGGAATAGGGAATGTACGCGAATATAATTGAGATGTGAGTTCAAAAAAAATCGCAATTTTTGCTAGTGTTTTGAGAGGATAAGGTTTTGTTTAGAGAGTAAGAGATTGGCTTTCTGATTGTGGTTTGATGATGTAGTTCTGTGGGGCGAGATATATTTGCTCTTTGCGCCCATAAAATCAAATGTTAGTGATATAAGGATAAAAATTCATCCTAACCTTCCTTCGTTTTAGCGGGTACGTCTCAGCCGTAGAATGTCAATACACGATTTCAAATTTCCACACGGCTTAACAAACGTGCGAATGATGGAAATAATACTACATAATGACTTGAACACATCTACACGTGACAAGGTTAAGAAATTATAATGTTAGATCATAGCTGATAATCCTTATTCGTATTTAGTTGCTGCTCTCAAGAATATACGAGATCCGGGCTGCTCATAAGATGAATGTGATCTAGAATTCCATATTTGTGATTTCTATGTGTTCTGGTACCGTCTGCTATTGCGATCGGGAATTGGGACTGCTTATACTTCAACATGTCTGAGTTATGGTCTTTGCTGTGATCTGATTTCGTGTGTGGATGGACCTTTCGATCTGTCCAGTACTCGGCGGCCATAACTCCGTATCGCTGCGCAGTTTTTGATCTCCTTACAGAGGTTCTTGGTTGAGACCTTCTGTGTTATTATTGAATATGAATATTCATGCGTTGCTAAAAATTATTTTACTAGGATTCATCATAGAGACAGGGCTTTCGCTTTCACGAGGCGACTCTCACAGTGAGTAGGCAAGATGCGAACACCCAAAAGTCTCTTTTGCTAAAGGTGTATGACATTGTCGTAAACGTAAAAATCTATGTCTATGTTTCTCTCTGAAGAAGTTACTGATTGCCAATGAGGTTCTTGTCGGGTATATAGGAATAGCAAAATGAAGTGTAGGCGCGCTCACAACACTTGCTCCGGGTTCGGTATGACATTTGTTAGGAATTTTACATCCCATTATGTTTTTCTTACATTACAAGGTCATGGGTGCTCACCCTTGAACGTGTATCTCATGAAAAATAGCTAATCGGAAGAAGATACATGCACTTAATTCGCTCCAAATTCTCCAACAATATTTACTTACATTTGACCGGATCGACTCGTCTGTGGACCTGTCCGTGTCGACCATTTATTGTACTGGATTCGGATTAGGTTCAAGAGCTCTGATGTTGGTAATAATGTTGCTATAATATTGAATAAGGTCAATTTCGCTCTCCACCTGAATTCTTTGAAACCTTTTGCTCTACTCGAACACCTTGCCGTGGCGCGAGCTACCCGTCAGGAGCATTGGTTATGCGACTCGCAAGCGGGCAATCCATCAGCAGCTCACTCGGGCAATACCCGCGTTCACTGTATGCGACTTAATTAGCAGCAATTACCTGGTTTACCCTTTTAGTTGACGTATCACAATTTGTATAGTTCCTGCGCCGTTCCGAGAGACGTCTAAGTGAACGCAAAGAAGGTTTACATATATTCTTCGTGACCTTCTATGACTCTTTTTAAAGGAGGCCAGCTCATCAAAGGTGGCATAGGAATCAAGATGTCTCCAAATTTGGGGGTGCAAATTCAGAAGATGGGTGCATGAGCACGTCTCAGATTAGCTTTAGTATCCCAGATTGTCACTCGTTAGCGACCCATTATCTAAATCTCACAATATCCAATGGCTGATGGTTAGGTAGCACAAATGTTCTCGGACTTTCGCAATTGTAACATCTCACGTGGTCCTCCACATGTTTTTGACCATGATCATATCGTTATAGTGTCTCAATGAAGTCGCAAAACATTTGATGTGCGACAATGCTTAGGTTGTTCTGAACAAACGTACACTGCACATTCCGATATGATATTCTTTGTACATATTTACTGTTTGTAGTCCTACCATTTATCTCCTTGGTCACCCGTACCACATGATCGCCATTCAGATCTCTACGCCTGGGCACATCTTTTTCTCAATCGTAGAATATACTTTTTGTCAATTAATAAAGTCACGATTTATAGTTCTTTATCCTATGACTTCATAATAACAATCAATGATACATCGTCATATAATTCACTCAAACCAGCTCCGTTGAACCATTTGATCGTCTTCAGACTTTTATCAATAACTTCGTCCGCTATATTTATTGCTCTTTTTCTGAAACGACACTTACTTGACTAATACATATCTTATTATTTTTTAGAGAATTATATTATGGGAATTATGTATTACAGGAATCTTGATCTCCCTTTTATCTTGATTCAGACAATTGTTCTATCTTGCGCTTGTTCTCCGTTTTGTTGATATTAAACACACCCCAGAAATTTTATTTCTAACATTGATGTCCGCTATCTTTCGACCTCTTGTCATTCTCGAATACATATGCCCATACGTCGCGGCAGCATTCATGCGACAGTGGGACTGATTGAGACATTCCTGGTATGTTTATGGTGGTGTGTCGACGCAGCCAATTGCCCTACTATTTTACTCAAATGGCGGAATATTTTTTCGATTTTCCACAAGTGTGCCCAAAGTTCATGCATTCATGGTGCTGTACACTGACAGTATACAAAACGGCATGCGTTCATGCTAAACAGGCTTGAAAGACCAAAAGTTGCCAAAAGTGCAAGTCTGTCTGAAATACCCGAGTTGTGGAATCGAGCCTAGAAAATGTTTGGCTTTTGTTCCTCGGAACATTTTACAGACCACTGTTATGACACAATAGAGACTGACCACAATATTGGCTAATCCAATGTTTCTCATGTACTCCCACGATTCTGACTAGGCTCTCGGTTTCACTTACACACTAACGTATGGGAATCAAACCCATCACGCTTCAACTAAATAACTCTATATCCTTGTGAAGAGGACACAATATAACCAAAAATAGTGAAAGGGAAATTGGTGAAAAAGGCAAAGTAAATGAAACCAGCAGGATTTCTTAAATCATTAAGAGTCCATTTCTTTCGAGTGAAGCTCAAGAAGTCACACATTGAATTATAGTTTATTGTGTAGTAATATTTTGTTTGCCTTTGTCTTGTCAAGTATAAAATGTGCGTATTTGCACACTATTTAATGAAAAAATCACGCATTCTGCATTGAATCGTGATTTGGAACTAAAACGGTGGTAAGAGCAAGCCCAATGTTATTAAAATCACTGGTTGTTAGGCAAATTAAACGTTTTGCATTAATTATGTTATTGTTGAGGTTAAAATTTTGTTTTTTGGTCAGATACAAAGGTAAGCATATGAAAGTAGCACCAACTATAGATAAAATACAAGAAACAGGTGACCATCTCTTGGCTCACTCAAATTATGCGGGTTTCGACCGATAATACAATTCGGATTTAAACTAATACTAATCATAAGTGCGTTTCCATAGAGAAAAATTACGTACTGGTGTATATACAGAGGCAAATAGTCTCGTTTTAGGCCAATTTTTTATTGAATCTAATGGATATTGAGGCAGTCTCAATATGTGTGTGTTTTTCCTTGGAGCGAGTGACCTATTAGATTTATATTACATAGAAATCGAACGCAGGACTTCTGATCAAACATGTAGCAACATCGATAATGTTAAGCAATAAGAAACAAGAAAAGGCGGGGGATTAGGGACAAAAGATTTTTGGCAGACAGTGTTATAGAGACGCGTGGTTTTTGCAGGGTCACACAAAATAATAATAGTGGGTTAATTTTGAGAAATTAAGCGAAAAATTTGTATTAGGAAGAAAGAGGAGAATGGTAGTGTATAATTGGCATCTACTGAGACAAAGTGGCACACAATATTACTTTACAAGAAAGCAAACTACACTCTCCGAATTGATTACTGGATTATAAACAATTGTAAATGCGGTCTATGAAAGAGGTGGGAAACACTTGGGAAGGGGTTGGAAAATGAGTGTTAGTTTTAACGATAAAAATTTGCTGTTTCGGCGATAAATAACATATGTATACCTGGTCTGGATGTTTAGGATTAACTTCTAGATTCATTGGTGTGATGTGGAAGTAAACTATCTGTTTGTTTCTGCAGTATAAAGACCATGTAAGAAGGAAAGACACTAGTAGTATTGATTGATTAGAATAGTAAGAAAGCTGATGTTCTTCAGCAATTAGCAGTGAGCGATGATAAATGCAGTGTGTTGGAACGAAAAACGGTGTTTATTAGAAACACGTTGATATCTGTAAGTTGTGTCTGTATTTTTTTTCTGTTTGGATTCATACGGCCTATATTATAGTCGCAAAGTTTGTTTCTGCGCTCATAGACACTCTTGCATTGATAACTTAAGATATTTCGTGTCCTGTGTTTGTTGGTGCTAATATACGCTAGACTTTCATCATACGCCTACTATATTGAGGACTACTATTACCGTTTCGGCTAGATTGTCTCTGGATTTCGAGAAATGACGGTAGAACCTAGAAAGGAAAAGCAGCAGCGTGTCGCATAAAAAGCAAAACTATTTCTCAGATAAACTGAGTACACTGAAAAGGCTTGGTTTGAGATGGCATATCGTTAGTGAAGGACCGTTTTCATGGAATTATGGTTATTAGAGCGAGAATTGAGGAGTATTTATTCGAACTATATTATTGAGATTTAGCTCCAGAATCAAGCCAAAATGCACACTCTGTTGTTAAGTGAAATATGGCAAATGAAGCGATCGTGATTTTCTGTCGTAAATTTTTATACTATCCGTAGTCGTTTTGGATAATAAGCAGTGATATGTTACAGATAAGACAAAAGTTGAAATAATGAGGTAGCTGCTTGAGTTAAACATACACCCTTCGTTTTCTCGCATGGCAATATAGTAAGATATCGTTTATGCCATGGTGAAATTATTTTCGTACTGGTATTCGAGTAATATTCTGTTTTTTTGAAGTTCGGCGAGCACAAAGCCATATATTATGCACTCTGAATCTCGATTTTGAGATAATGATGCATTCTTCCGCATGATGCATTAGCCGATTGTGAAAACGCTCAAATCTTGATGGGGACGTGCAGAACAAGTACTTTTGTCATTAATTTCGATAGTCGTCTGAGGAGTATCAGTGATCCAACTAGATGACTATCACTGGGTACCACATAGTATATGAATTGTGTTGGCGTCTCAATGTGCTGTGCATTGATAGTGATATATTTCCTATAGCACTCGTGTTGTTGTAGAATAATATCTTTCGTAAGCCTCAATTATAGACAACAACGCTATAAAATGCCACCTAACTACATTTTGATGCTGGCCACTCCCTCGCTCCCCACTCACTCATCTGAGTTTGACTCTTAGTCGTAGGCTATGCAGAACTCGGGAATTCAAAACAGTACCTATGAGGTATTTTCGAAGATAGACAATTAGACCTTTTAGGAGATGCTCGTTCGAGTCTGCGAATAACTAGACGTCTCCATGACCTCTGTGACTAGAGACAGCGCATTTGGTGCTGCCTAAGCAGTCTCTTGGGCATTGGACACAATCTGGAATGAAACTCGAGGTTTTCTCAGCTCTGAACACAGAAATATTTTGTGATACCAGTGTCACTCGCTGGCAGGCCACCAAGCTAACAATACACCACTATTTGTTGAAAAACACACGTTTCCAACAAACCATTACCTTCATTTCTCCCCCAAAAATAGGTAGTTGGCTCTTCTTCTCAGACTACCACCACGCTATTTTTTGGGACTAGATGTCCTGAATAGGACTCGACACAACCGGTCCAATGCTGTTAGCCTCACACTCTGGTATTAATTCAACAACTGAATGGGATTAGGAGATTCCTGTAATGAACTTTCACATTACAAATTCCAAAGTGATTCATATCAACGGCAGCAGATTTTAATGAGCATAATGGTCAGCGTCTAGTGGGTATTGAGTGTTCCACACCAATAATAGGGTATTTTACATCACTCTCAATCTCACTCACCCCAGCACACGATACTCTCAATTTTCCATCCATTTAAAAAAAAAGGTTCTGATGGGTTTGAGGGACTGTGCAGCTTGATTCAGATAAGCTTCCACGATGCGCAGTTCCTATTTTACTTTCACCTGGGATATCCCCCTTCTCATGGCGACACCACCAAAGGGCAAAGCAAGCTGGTCCGACATGTGGGCAGCGTCACGGTAGCACAAAGCGCGGTCTGTTGAAGGAAGGAGTCCTCTCTTGGGCACCACCTTAACTATGCCATGCTATGTGATGATACCTAGTCGATTTGGGGACACCATGACAGGCTAGGTCTAGCGTGAGAACAAGGTCTCCCAACTAGAGTATTCTTATGCAAACCATCGTCCTAAAGGTAACGCGACGAGTATTAGGTGTGACTCTGCGTGTATGCTGGAGTGCTTAGTTTGAGTCTCTTAGTGGGAGTGTTGAAGGGTGCTTATTCCATTAGAATCATCATTTTCATTCTTGTCTGTCTCTGTGCAGGGTTGATGAATACTCATTAAAGAGTTTATCGCTGGCTTGGGATGCTAGTGTCGAATTTAATTTGGGAGGTGGACTCAGGGTTTGGAGTCGCAGTTTGGGTAGCACCCAGCGACCGCAAATGTTATCTCTATTTATAATGGCGTGTTTTAGATCACGAATGTACTCCGGATTCCGATGAGCTCGCTGATATTTTTTTACAAGTGCATTGCTCGCCCTGTGGAGCGATTGTCGCACCATAACTTTAAAATAAGATATAGTGCATGATCTCTCAAAAAACAAGCTTGTGGACGTGCGTGGATGGAACCTGCAAACCTGAGGCTTTGCAGGCATCAGGTTGCCGAGTTGTCGTGGGACACTCACGACGGCATGTCTCTTGACTTTGTTAGAGGAAGAGTATCTACATTGTGCTCACTGGAAACTCACGAATAATTATTTTATATTTTACAATAGATGATTTCTTATCATCCATTGAATATGAGATATGTGTCAAAATAAACGTATATTGTAGATGTATCATTCATTTCTCCTGACTAATAACAGTGTGGTATTCAAATAAACAAAATTGATGATTAGCGGGCGCCAGGTTAAACTCATGTTCTTCCTTCGATTGTGCTTCTGGGCTAATTAGTCGAATTGCGCGAGGAGGTATCGCGCTCAACGTGTGTGCATATATAGCACTTATTACATCTCTTTGCTCCACATCATATTTTCATAATCTCCATAGAGTTTCTATTATAGTATGTTATACTTGTGCGTCAATAGCTCGTGTGTGTATGCTGTCGTTTGTCGCTTTGGTGTGTTAGGCTAATACAAAGATGATTCCTCTATACTGGCAATATACTTAGTATCCTTTTGTTCTCAAATGAATTACTTGATTATTCCTAATCTTCCTCTTTCATTTGATCTCATTTTTACCTCCTTATTTGTAGTAATGATGATTTTTCAGGACCAACTTATGGTTTCATTCATTCTACGTTTGTCGAACTAATTCCATTGTGCATTGATAAAAAAAAGGGCAATAACACTAACTCTCAGTTGCGATTCCTGTCTTGTGTATACGCTCAAACCTTAGTCATATCTCTTCGCTCTTATCATTATTATTTATTTATACTTATAATTTCATAGATATCCTATTATATGAATTTTTCTTTATGTTTAGCGGACTTGCTTTGCTCGACAGTCTACTGATCGAGGTTTTTTTGTTCTTCCTGGTCGGTTTCAATGTATCTTTTTAAATTGTTTTATCCTTGTGGGGATGTCCATCGGCACACACATTTTGTTATCCACGTTGTCGACAATTTTCAGCACCATATTATCCCGGGGGTCATTGACCTTGTATTTACTCTTCTCTCACAATTTAAATGTGGTTATTTCTCATACCTAATTAAATTTGCCAGTTTATCTCTCCCTTTATTGTATGGACTTGTGCCTTAGCTCCATAATCGCGTCGTAACAAGTTGGGAATTGAGAATCTGTTCCTGGTTGGTGATATGCGGGCTAACGTTTAAATGACCTCTTCGGCATAGCGACTTCGGCGTGTTCTATATAAAATCCTATGTTAGCGTTGATTTTTCATCCACATCACAAGCCGTGGACATGGTACGATCTTATGAAGTAACGGGCAGATCCAGTGTGAAGTCCATCTAGTAGTCCTGGGCTAGCAGTCACCTCAGACACGAGAATGTCTAGTATAGTCGTGGGTCAGACCTCAAATATTATATCCCAGCACCTGCCGAGAAATAAACACAAATCCGCGCTCTCATCAAATAGTATTATCGAGAAATATTGACCAAATGGTTGGGCTGAATTAGTGGTTTTGTCCTTGTGGATAAGCCCGCTGCACAAAGTCCAAGATTACCTGCGAAAGATGCAATAGGGGTGTTTGTCGTTGGAATGCAGAGAAATTGAAGGTTGATCCGTAAAAATCTCTGAACTTCAGAGAATATTGGAACAGAGAGGCTCACCTCCTCGGAAGGCACTCGTTGTCTTCGCCATTGACCCTTGTTTCTATTGACCCGACTCGCGCATTGCTACTTCCTGAAAGGTGCTTTCTTCTGTGAAAAGCAAAACACACAACATCTTTAATATTTTTAGCATAAAACTCTGACTTGAAAGCTTTTACATACGTGCTTATGCATGTCTCTATTCATCTTATACCTCCTAGCAGAAACTGATTGTACTTTAGTTCCGCTCTCGAGGGTCCAACCTAATGACTCACTGTTTCATTATTAGTGACTCTCCTCGATAAACGTGTTCTGGCAAAACACACTAGGCATTACAGGGATAGTACATATACTGTCAAGGAGTTCTACATTGGAACTCTCCTCTCATTCCATGACATTTACTGTGCTTCTTTCTCCATAATATCTCTCACACCCACCTATTTGCCATTGCAAATCTGTCACACAACAAAAAGCAACCAATTGATCATCTTGTCACATGTGAATCTCACTTCTTATTTTGGGTAAAGTGGAACGTCTGAATATTAACTCTATCATTGATGGCCGAACTTAACAATTTTAATTAGCATGCGGCATGCTTGTTTCTCCATGCTACATAGATTTCTCTCTTGACAGCGTCAATTCGTCCCTCTGTGCAATGGATTTACTATAACCATAGCTTTGTCAGATATTTTGTCAATAAGCCCACAGTGTGTAACTTAACGAAGTTAGACAGCAGTTTCTGGAAGTTTTGATAGCGGGCTCAGGGTAAAGGCAGTGTGACAGGAATGGTTCGTTGAGTAAATTCAATGATTAGAAGATCTCTCTCATGATTGATATCGGCCTTATGGCGCAGCTATATGGGTTTCCTGGGATGTCAAACCGAGAAGAAATACTCAGGCTACTCTCCTCATGATAATTTTTAGTGCGCACTATGAGTCCAAGTTTTGTCACGAACTTTGTACCTGTTGGGTACCGTATCGGCTAAAGTGTGTTTTGAGTCACGAGAGAGCAGTTCACTTACATGATTTCCAGATATTTTAGAAAGCTGTTATCAAAGAGGATAAACTTAAGTAACATATGCTTAGCCTACTGAGCCGGGCTCAATTAGATGTCTGGGTCGGCCTGGGGCATCATTGGATTCACCTGGATCAGGGTGTTGACACTGCCGTACCTGTTGCAGGAGGACAAAAAGTCAGTCTTTCCCGTCCATTCATGTTAAAACTTGTTATTTATTTTTTTTTTCTCAAATTAATTTTGAAAGTATCTAATCATGTAATTTGTGAAGATCTTTGTTACTTCTAAACTACAGCGTGATATCTGACCATAAATGGATTCTGTTAGGAATTGGTCGTGACAGTTCCTAGTCAGTTTCTAATAACATCTGAATCATGCAGGTCTTGTTGGAGAATCCTTGACTGCGCTTTTTGTTCGGACCTTTCTGTGTCTCTCTTCACGACGTTTGCTGAGAGGGCAGATGGTTGTGAGATGTGCTTCCATACATAGTCACTATATCCCAAACAGAATTCGCGGAGCGCAGTGCATTCAAATTGACAGTTGACATCCTGCTCATGTTTCCAGATTTTAGGACTCCAGATGCCGTCGCATTGTTCTGCTCAGCGCGTATCCCGACTGTTCTGGCGCTTCTTATCCATTGAACTTTTTCTCGTCTTGCGCGCCAGTCACGAATGCTTGAACGCTATCAAGTTTTAGAACCCTGCTTGAAGCCTCTCCGAGATGGGACGACTTTGGTGCCAGCATGGATTTTGCATCCTCATTACGGTTTGGGGAGCAGGGTAGTGTTTGGTAATCTCGCATTCAAGTGTGATGATCTCGAGTAGACAGGGGCCCAGCGAACTTGTGCCTGGGATTGCCAGTTGCGAGCGCCCCTTAGGCAGTTACGGCCGACGGGGATTTCGTGCCGTAGTGCATCTGCAGGGAAACCCTCTCTTAGTTTCTTCATCTACAAGGCGTCACAATTGTCATCTCACATATCATCGACCTTGAGACCTCCCCACATTCCTCTGCCAGGCAGATTAGAAGTTGGTTGTTCACTCTTGCTGGTGACTCACACACCATGGAAATACAATAGTTTACTACTCCTGAGTACCGAACTATTATTTTCCCGCCACATCTCTCCCATACTCCCGCTAAATGCGGATCCTCACCCCCTGTCATTTTTCCAGCAGCGAGTGCATGTCCAACCGACCCCAGGCTATGAGATCCTAATATTTTCCGCGATCCCCCTTAGGGACAGGGCAATATGTTCATGATGGGTTCAGGAGTTATAAGTGTTCTCCGTAGATCTAAGATTCTCTGCCAGACGTCCACACCATCAGATCACAAAAACACTTCTGCTCAGGCATAAGAAGCCCTATATCTCCACAGTTCGTGCACGTGACATAGATCCCCTTGCCATGGGCCTCAGGTCTATTCAACCATTCTAGTTGCATTAGCTTGAGACAGATGAATCGTAATTCAGCGTATCAGCTCACATACAGTCTGAAGCTCAAATTTGT
>CM068959.1:11672179-11691485 GCA_035128595.1 Eptatretus atami | reverse complement strand
CTGCGCCTCCCGTCCGCGTCTCCGGTACGTCGCCCGGACTCTCCACCGACCCACGCCTCTGGTGTGCGGGTCGCTCCACAGACCCAGAGACCAAGAGAAGAGCGCCAACAAAGAGGAGGAGACCAGACGAGGAGAAGAGCGCCAACCAGCAGGATTGTGTTTCCATACTGGTACATGCTGCGTGCAGCACGGGGCAAGAAAGTACAAGTGCGCAGACAGTTGACACAGATGTGCTTGTGATCCTTGTCGGCTATTTTCTGTTCGATCTGCTGAACTGCACCTGACCTGGAGCTCTGTGTAAGCATTTGGCGTTGGCATACACTTTTGTGTTCACATCATCAACGCCATAATCTTGCAAGCCTTGGAGAAAGGATCGCTCGGCCTTCCTGTATTCCACGCATTTCAGGGAGTGACCACCTGTATTCTTCCGTAAGGGCAAAAAAAGTGCCTTGACAATCATGAAAAAGTTCCTTTGTTTACTGAAGCCTTCCTCTTCATCTGGAATCATCCCTTTGAAACGTTGGATACTGATCGCCTCAATTTTAAACACCTTGAATGCTTCACAATCGTCATGGATGGAACAAAACAAGCAATGACGCCGACATAAACGATGTGAGGCAGAGTTGTTTCTCAAAGAAAAGCAGACTCTTGAAAATATTCCACCAAAACTAACGCTACTTAAGTACTAGGGTATTAAGCAGAATGCTTGAATTAAATAGCAAGATTGAAATTTAGTGTATATCCAATCATTTTGTTCTTATAGCAATGTAATACTACTTTGTTGCAGGATGCACTGTACAACATGTCAAGAGAGTTATCCTTCAGGCTCGAATTGGTCAGCAAAGTCGGCCAGGCCCACGTTATCATACCATCGCCTGAAGGTTGGATGGGAGGTCTACAGTGCTGGACCCAATGGGAACCAATTTTGGATGACAATATCAGAAGCTGCAAAAGCTTGCAACTAACTTATCAAATGTGGCTTGTAAATCGAGCGTGTGTCGCCATCTGCAATGTATCAAATCTGGCTGAACTGTACTTGACCTGGTGTAGCTGCAATTGCCGAAAAGGAACTAACTGCTTTTGTTTATTCGTGTACATCAATACACATGTACATATATAATGGTTCAGTTTTTATTTTTAAAATATGTATCCAGCAAAGTATGTCTCAATACAAAACTGTGTCTCGCGAAAGTTCAATGCTCGTATCGAGCGAACCCAAATTTTTCTACATGTGACCATTTCTTCGTTCCTGTGGATCTAATCCCAAATCTCATGGTTCCAATCGACTCCCTGGGCATCATTACTACAAACAGATGTTTACACATATTCTAACGCCAATATTAGCGAAGTTATAATTATTTATCGATTTTTAACAAAATTTTCGGCGCCATCTTGGATTTGACCCATAATCACATGAAAATATGGTCAAATTTTGGAGCATGGGATTTTTTTATTAAGTAAGTCCATAGGTAACCACAAAAAAAATATGGCACTTTTGTCCAGCGTCTGTAACGATGTTTTCCCTTAATTCCCCTCACTAAACAAGAGGAAATGCATAAAAATTTTATTGATTAATATTTTTTTTATTTTTAAGTTTTTGTTATTTTTTTTTCTTTTCTTCTTCCCCTCAGCGGGAGGGGCATGGCTTGGTTAAAAACATACATCAACCACACAACACCACCTTGACAAGAACCCTACCAACAGCACTCTGTTCACATGCACCAATTCACCCATCAATGCTCAAACTACCTAAAAGTTCTTTATCAACAATCCCCATACCCCTCCATCTCCATAGCTCTCCAGGTACCTATATAATTCTAATTTATACTTATCCTACTTATTCTTGCATGCCACCAACCTTTCCAGGGAGACCATTCCATGTTAACTACTCTCTGAGTGAAAGTCCCCTGCCTTACTACCGTCTTTAACTCTCCTCTCTTTATCTCAGGCTATGGCCCCATGTCCTATTCACTGGTTTACTCTGTTGTATAATTCATCCTCACTTATTTTATCTACACCTTTCATTATCTTAAACATCTTCTATTATATCGCCTCATAACTGCTCCATTCTAGTGTATAATCCCTGTTCTCCTTCAACCGCCTCCTCATAGCTGAGTCTGCTGGCCTGAATCAATCTGTATCCCTCGCTGAACCCTCTCTATGGCCATATATGTCCTTCCTGAATTGTGGTGGACCAAACTGCACACAATATTCTAACGTGGCCTCACTAAATTCCTATACAAGATAAACACCACCTCTTTTATAAATGATACCCCCTCTGATACAACCTAAAAACCCGATTTGCTTTACCTATAGTTCTGGCATTTGTTTGCCTGTTTACCTCCCATATCTATTACCACCCCAGATCCTTCTCCTGTGTGGACACGCTTCCAAAAATTACCCCTTACATCCTGTAATCCTATTTTCACTTGTTCTTTCCATTCCCAACACCTTACACTTGCTTAGTTTAAATTACATCTGCAATTTTGCAATTATCAATACTTTCCCTGTATCTGTTCACCACCCCCCTCTTGGATATCCACCTTACCTCCAAGGTTTGTGTCATCCGCAAATTTGGAAAGCTTACTTTTTACCCCCATTATCCAAATCCGGTTGATTGTACAATAATGAATCAGTATGTCCGTGGTACTTGATCCTGAGCTTCCCACTACTTACATATCCCAGTAAGACATCCTCCCACTCACAGCACTCTTGCTTCTTTCCACTAATGCCATGTTTGCAATCCTATTCAGCTACCTCACCAGCCAAACTCCACAAGCCCTCACATTGGCTTAACAAACCTCTGACATGGTACCTTTATCAAATTCCTTCTTAAAGGTCTAGATTACTATCAATCCACTGCCTTCCACCATCCACCGAAAAATCCCCAAAATACGCTTCATAGAACTCCAAAAAGATTTGTTAAATAGGGAACTACCTTTGGTTAAACCCAGCTGACTTTAATTAGTTTGTATTTGTTTAAATGGTTCCTCATCTGCTTCCTTAATTAATGTCTCCAACACCTTCCCCCACAACTGAGTTCAAACTTTAACAGGTCTATTAGTTTCCCAATTCTTCTCTGGATCCATTCTTAAATAATGGTCGTTACATTTGTTTACTTCCCCAATCCTTCACGTACCTGTCCTGGACTCAGTGAGCAATTTGAAAATATCTGTTAACATCTCGGCATTAACTGCTCAGCCAACCTCCTCTCAATACTCTTGGTTGCATTTATCTCGAGCCGGAGCCTTATCTACTCTTAGATGACCTTGCTGTTCCGTTTTATTCCTCCACTCCAACCTGGATCTTCTTAAAAGCCCTTCCTCACCTCCTCGATGATACTCTCAGCTATTGGCAATTCTCCTGACTGTTACTTCTGCTAAAACACGTGGAAGAAAAAATACCTGTTTTTAATAGCCTGCCATCTCACTTTCATCATAACCACCCTCCCGGTGCTATACTCTATGGGACCCACATGGTCCTAAACCTGTTTCTTTTCCTCTGATATACTTTAAAAACCTTGCTGTATGTTAATATTCTTAGCCATGTCCTTCTCATGCTTCTCTTTTTGGCTTTCCGAGGTTATTTTCAATTGTCTGTCTTTTATTATAGACAAGACCAAGCGACTATTGTTCTCTTCCCCACCATAACTTTTTCCAAACATGCTCGTTTATTGAAAAGATATGAATGAGCGTGACCCGGTGTAGCTGGAGCAGAAATGAAAAGGAGAAAAGGCAGAGTGAGAAGGAGTGCAATAGACCAATGGAGATGATCGATACTTTGCGTAACCAGCAACCTGCTGCAGCCTCCTGCATATAATTCTTAATTGCTAAAAGCAATAAACACAATAAAACATATGTTGACAAATAATGACAAATTATAAAAAAGCAATCATAAAGCACACCATACCTTATAATTGAATGTTCTTCACAGATCAATTGCACAGTTTACCATAATAATTTCATAATAACAAGAAAAAAGAGCAGTTGGAGATTACAGGACCCTCCCAGGACTTGTTTGTTGTGTGTATTTTGTGTTGATGTTTGTCCAGTTGTTTGTGTGGTGTATATTTTGGTGGTTTTGTGCACTGGTGTGTTATGTAACTTAATAAGAACATAATTAGAACTGCACTTTATAACTGCTTGGCAATGAGACTGGTATGAGACGTCCCGCTTTGCATGCAAGCCCGCCTTTGATTGCGACACCTGACCCTGCTCATGACGTTTTGCATTATTATCAATTGAAATTCAGAACGGATTAAAATTAAATCAATTCAATCAAATGGAAAGGACCAAATAGGTACCGTCCTGCATTGGAATCATCAGAAGGAACCCAAAACAAGCTAAAGAAAAGATGAAGTCATCAGGAGGAACCTGAATAAGATTCGCATTTCAGCTGCTACTCCCTTACCCTCCAACCATCCAATCACAAGCCAAGTAGCCTGTATTAAAAAAATAAAATAAATCCCACATCAAAAAATGAAATAATTCTGTTGCCAGGGACCATGTGTCTGATCAAGGTTTGAAATTTAAAACAGTATTCCCCATCACTACTAGATCACTTTGATTGATTAAAGTGGTTCCAGACAAAAAAAAGGATTTAATATTTTCTTACTTCCAATATGGCTGCCAAACCATGTGACATCAATTATTCCTTAACAAACTTGTGCACACATGCATTGGGAACATTTGTGTGAAGTTTCCCCTCGATATTTCACTGTTCTGGCAGAAAAGATTTTATATGTTTAGGTAAATCCAATATGGCTACCAAACATGTGACCTATGACATCATATGTGTGAAACTTTTATTCATATGGATAGGCGTTCATATTGTAACGTTTCGCCTTGATCCGTTTAGCCATTTCAGAGATTTTTGTAAGGATTTTTAAAAAAAACAATATGGCTTGCCGAATCACGTGACCTATCACACTCACACTCAGTTCCCCATTAGGAGTACTTGCCATGTGACAAGGTTTCAATTTTTTCCTTGGTGCGGTTTCAGAGATGCAAGAGATACAAATATTTTCCATTTTCCAAAATAGCTGCCAATACCACGTGACATATGATGTCATAATCTTATTATATTATTTCGAGTTTGTGGTTTCGTGTCGTGCTATCTTCGACTTTGTTCTTGCGGCTCGAGTAACGTGATATTCCGGCTTACATTATCTCAAAGACCATATGGTGGGGAAGGGGGGGGCCATGGTACAAAAAAAAGTAAATAAAAGGTTCTTGAAACAGTGTGAAATCGCTATTCCACTTACTGCATTAAAAGTAAAATTACTACTGATACTCTGCATCAGTTCCTTTCTCAAACACACCCACCCCAACATGTCGCGCGAGCGCGGGTTATGGTAGTTATCATTAAAGCATTTCTACCATGAAGTTGTCACACGATGGTGAAAATTTCGTCTCAAACCGACAAGGCATTTGGGGAGGTAAAACCACGGAAAATTTTGTGCGGAACAAGCAAACAGACAAACAAACAACAAACAAAACAGAAGACGTCGTGCAAACACGATTACTTGCAGAATCCAGAAACAAATTTGACCTAAAAATAATTGCTGGTGATTAAATGACCAAACATGAACTCTTCTTCAAATTTCAGCGAATTGATCGGATGAAAATTGACAATATTAGAATTTTGGCTATGTTTGACGATTTTTGGTCAATGTTGACCTCAAAAATAAATTGGCTGGTTACATTCAGTGACCATGAATATAAATCCTCTTCAAATTGTAGTCCACTCGGATGAAAATCTTGCCAGCATTTTAGAACCATGCACCTCTAGTTGTTGACTTTGGCCTCATTTGTCCTTTGGACCTCAAAAATATACGCTTCTTCTTTATCCAAACTCTACCATATGTGAAGTTTCCATGAAGACTCAGTTGAAAATTTGACTCTGTAGGTGACAAACAGACAGAAAAACAGGACAAGCCGGTACGCGACATGGGGTAGTCGACTACCCAACTAGCCTGACGCGATGGGCCCGTTCGGAATGGGCAATGACCTGAGGATTAAGCACAGAAAATTCATGATTCTAGCTTCAAAGGGTTAATGCTGCAGATTGTTTTTTCGTTAAAATACCCCCACATTTAGAGGTTTTTCGGGCCGTTGCTAGGGCAACGGAGGGCGTCCATAGCAAACGTTCTTTCTCACACTAACCTAGACATACATGAACCTACCATACCAGTTTCATGTATTATCTGACTCATAGTCTCTGAGGATTTATTAACGAACTTCATTTTTTTTTTGTTTTCGAACCAGGGTCATTCAAAGTCTAATCTTTCTCTGACAGTTTTCATAGGATCTGGCTGGAAAAATTTTTGACCAATATGGCTGAATGTTACTGCCCACAGTCGCTCGTGGTCCGATTTTTTGATTTTCGAAAAAATTTAATTTTTTATATTTTTCCAAAATTTTTCAAAGTCCCATTGCTAGGCAACGGTGGTGGTCCATAGCAACTGTTCTCATTGCCACACAACAGGTCTGGTATAACCTACCAACCAAGTTTCATCGAAAATCGCCATTGATTAACGGAGCATGGACCGAACAGAAGGACAGACCAAACATATCGACGGAAATACTTAATAAGGGTAGAAGAAAAAAAAAAATCTTCAAAAAATGTTTTTTTTTGAAAAAAAAATTTTTCGACTACATGACTACCCAACAAACAGACAAACAGACAGACAGAATAAGACAAGCCGGTAGGCGACATGGCTGCTCGCTCTAGATGGAAAAGCTGGCCGACGCGACTAGCCGATATTCATTATACCATTGTACATGCTATCAATCAATTTAGCACAAATAAATATGATTATCACAGCCCTCTTAGTTTGCCCCAGAAACCCGCCCTTTGTGAAAATTTCAGCATGCTTCCAAAGAGACTCTAACAAAATGGGCAGCCCTGGTAATCCATTTATCTATTCGCTAAATATTTTTATTTTTTTATATGATGCTGTAAGACATTCTCCTTGGGCTCAAAAAACAGGTCCCTCGGAGGTCCAGTTTTCAGAGGTATGATTTTTTTGTACAGTCCACCAATAGTGTACGATGTACGATAAAGTATTTTAGCTGTTGCTAAGGCAAACGGAGGTGTGCATAGCAACCATTCATTTTTGTGTACGATTGCTAAGCCACATTTTTACACATTTCACCCAAAGTTCACAAAATCAGACTCTTTCTCTTAGAGATATTCGCAATTACCCATTTCTGAAATTGTTCGACATGTACTCGCCCAAAACCTATCTCCTCCTACAAATTATTTTTGTTAGGGCCTTGCAAATTGCAATGAAGGGAGCTAGATAGATTGCGCACAGAACTCTAAGCTTCGATTTTTTCGATTTTTTTTTTTATTTTTTTTCGATTTTTTGACCACTTTAAAGGCCCGTTGCTATGCCGTTGCTAGGGCCCGGGGTCCCATATTTCGAAGCACACGATTCCCAGAAATATTGGTCCTACCTACCAAATCATTGTGAATCGGTTGAGTGGTTTAGCCCCTAGGCTTGACCACAAAGTTTTCTTCGCGGACAGACAGACAAATGGAAATGTCCAGAATAAGGGTGCTCTTAAGAGACAGCCAATCTAAGAGCAGCAAAAAATCGATGAACCAATTATACTTGAAAAATCTTGATTTTGCAAGTAACAAACGGACCCAAATGCAATACTCTCTCCTTCGGGTGAGGGTAATAATATTTTTATATTTGGTATCGTGTTTTCCAATACAATAAACTCAAAGTGCTGAAGAAGTGAAAAATCAGTTGCGTCAATAGTTACAAAAAATTAAAAATAATTAGCATTCACTTCCAAATTCTAATTATCATCCCACCCTTCAGATTAGCATATATATTTTATCTCTCTACAGATCACCGAACCAAACATCATATTGATAACAGAAAAAATCACCATGGGAAGTGAATTGCAAGAATTGTAGCCTGATCCTGGAAGCGTCGCATTGGCCTCGGACCGTGACGTCTTCGTGCGTACGCTGACCGCCATGGTGGATACAAACTGTCCCATACGCCAATGATACATGCCGTTCGCGCTATTCTTAAAACACCAACACTCGCTCCGCTGACTCTGCTTCTCAATCGCACCCTGCTCGCGCACCAGGGCATTTATCAATAGCGTAGCTGTGGGTTTTTGCTGATGCAAGCCGTGCACGTCACTGGATTCGTCCTGGCGCATTCTTCTTCTTCTTGTTCTTGGGGTCTTGGCCGTCTATTGCGCCGCACGCGCCCCATCCCCCGTGGTGTGCGCTGCCCAGCTAATGGACGCTGGCAGATTGCCTGCATGATGAGCGCTGACACGCAAGTCCACAGCAGTTGGAGTCTGAAAATGACGCCACAAAGCCGACGACCACCAAGGACCGGATGCAGTTTATCCGACCAACATACTGCCTTTACACGTATCATCCGCGACTGCGCTGCCTGCAGTTCTTCACTTTAGGGCTATATCCGGCGCTCTATCCCAACGCTCGTCTACAGCCATGCTTGTTTCCAACACTCACGCCAAGCCCCCCCCCCCCCCCTTGAGCCTACATATCTTCATCACATTCGCTCTCCACCACCATTCACCGCATAATCACCTCATACCTACAACCCTGCGTCTTGGCCTCTCTCTCTGTGAGAGCGCCAACCGCATCCCAATACCTTCCACGTAGACGACACTCCTGTCACAAGTCATTATTATCCGTCTCCCTGTTCCTCCCATAACGTCATCGCACTTCTGGCTGGAGTTTTTCCGCATTAGAGCTCTTCCACTGCACCTTGCGCTACCACGTAACAGATAGAGCGGTCATACAACCATATCCACTTTGTCCGTGTCCTCTCTGTCTCTGTCTCTGTCTCTGTCTCTGGTCTCTGTCTCTGTCTCTCTGTCCTCTCTCTCTCTCTTCTCTCTCTACCCTCTCTCTCTCTCTCTCTTCCTCATCTCCATCTCTCATCCTCCTCTCTCCACTCATCTCACTTCCTTGGGACAGCAACATGCATCTTCTCTCGGATCGCATCCATCCTCGCTCGTTTCGTTTCAGCAATCAATTGAGCATGTTGACCAGTATATAACATCGCGTACTGCACAACTCTGCAACTGTGTCTCTTGTCGGCTTTTTGTTAATAACTGTTTTTTCTTTTGCTGCTGCACCTCACCATATCCTTGCTCTCCCTGCTGTACAAATATTGCTGTCCATACTAAGCATCCCATGCCTCTATTGCCACCAGATCACTGTTCCTTGCCTTTTTATACCACATAAATGCGGCTCATTTATTGTGATGACCCAGTCGTTCCGGATCTGTCGTTTCCTCCAATCCTATGGTCACATAGTCCCGCCCGTCATGTCTTAGCCAGGAAGTTTTTACCCATGTGATTCGCACCTGCTGAGTCTGGCGGTTGCATACTGGCATCTCGTTCAGCTTGCCCACCTGATCAGCAAGATTAAGACACAACGTACGCATCGACCCGGGCACGGACGCCCCCCTTGATATTATTCGTCCCATAAGGTAAGGTAACCACGTGAAGTGAGTGATACCCGCCAGATTGGTGGCACCAATTGCCGTTTGTGGTTTGATTAGTAACCCGCCAAGCCATGGAGTTATCCGCAAGCTAGGTGGTCTTCGGGACAGGTGTGTTTGGGAGGACTCGAGTGCTTGCTCGTGCGTGAACATCGAACCTCTGGCAATAACATATTTACAAGTAACCGCTGTGTTATCTGGCACTTTAACACACTGGCACATTCTACAACTTGGCACGCGCAGGGACTCTCAATTAAGTTGTTCCACATTTACCACACAGCTGATATAGCGGGCCACGAGAGTAGTTCCGATGCTGCCGCGTTGGCGCTCAGGGTGGCGGCTGCTGATGATCATCGTCCTTTACCCATCGTTACCAAGCCTCTGACTGCCATAATGTTCATGGTCATGAGGAGGCTTGGATCCATTCTCTACATTTTTAGAAATTGATTTCCACTCTTAACTTGTGACGCTCGATTTCGTTCATAATCAAATTCCGGTTCTGTGCCCATTTGATAGCATATTGGGGTTGTTTGTGTAATGTGTCATACTGTGCATTGCTATTGAGGTTCTATGGTGATTTGCTATTTAAATGGCATGTGCAATGTTAGCAGGGTAATGTGTGTGTGTGCCAATGTTGTGTAGTACAATGTAGGTGGTAGGGAGTAGTGAGGGTTTCCACTTATTGATCACATTGCATGGTTTCACAGAACAATGCCAAGTACTGCCCTTTACTTTATTACCCCATTAAAAACAGGAAAAAAATTTTTAGTAAAAAAAATATGATGAATAATTTCCTTCGTCCATTTTACCTCATTGAGGCTTAGTGGTTAGAGTGGCTGGCTTGGAATCTTCGGGTCCTAAGTTTTGAGCCCCTTGGCTCTGAATTAACACGAGGTGTGGTTGAACTGAGCCTGCATCTCTGAGGTCAGTGAAGTGATACGAGGTGAACTGGACTGTTGTAGGGGCATAGCATCAGCAGCATAGACGCGGCCAACCAAACGATACTATCCCCGGCAGCCAAGCTGCCATTCACAAAGAAGAAGACCTCATTGAGAAACTTCATTTATTTGGAAACGAACGAATTATCCTCCAAACCGGCAACCTCAAAATCCGTTACTAATGTAGCCATTGGCAAGATGCAGGTGACAAAAAACGAGTGGCTACAATTACAAAATCAAAAGCGGGATTTTTATTTAATATATTTATTAGACGTGCATCAGAAGTGAGGAGATACTGAGCGTGGAATCCTGGAGGCCTAAGGTTATTGAACGTGCGCCTTAGATTGAGGAGAGCTCTTGACATCACACAGCCTTGTATATTGTCGAAAACCCCAAATAATTGGTGGGATTCGGACAACAAATGAACGAAAATAATGAAACAATGAAAACCTAAAAAGACCAAAAATAAATGAAAAACTGGAACCAGAGTGAGACCTTTCATATTGCTTTGATGTCGCTACAGATCTAATCAGTCTGTGTGTCAATCTGTGCGAGGAGGAGGTGAGGATGCCAGACTTGGATTGGGAAGGGGTACAGGGATGCGGGCTTGGAGTTGGAAAGGGAGGATTTGGAATTGGGAGTTGGCAGGGGAAAGAATGCTGAGTTTTGGAGAGGGGGATGCGGACTTGGAGCTTGGTGGGTGTGAAGGATGCTGACGAGTAGGCAGCGAGCGGGAGAAGGATGCTGAATTGAGTTTGGTCAGGGGAAAGATTGGACTTGGAGTTTTGAAGATAGAAGGATTGCGGAATGGAAGGGGGTTTTTTTGGGGAGGGGGGGCGGGGGAGGATGCACACTTCAATTGAGGGGGGGGGAGGGCGGGATGGGAACATGAAGAAGAAAGAGGCGTTGAGGACTCAGTCATATTTTACATTCCAAACGAATTTCACGGGGTCCCTGCCATTCTGCCCTGTCAAAGGACATTTCCTGTCAAACTCCCAAAACATTCCACACTCGAGTGGGAATTAATTCCCTGACAAAGCCTGGTGGATATGGGTTATCTGCGGAGTTTATTTATATATGCTTTTGAAGAAAATTTAAAAAACTACGGCACAAATCCAACAAATTTTGCATGTCCCTAAGGGTATCCCGAGTTGGATCTGCCTGGTAGCTATCTGTAGAGGGGGTCCAAGGGGGGGGCGGGAAACCCAATTTCTCCGAGGTAAATATGTATTGTTTCGTGCCACCCTGTGGCTTACGGTCAGGTCATGTATGGGAGCTATGCACCTGGAGAAGGCCCTGTCGCTGCATCCACTTCCGCCAGTACTCTAGGGGCCTCCATCTGGCCATCCCCCAGGCACATGCCTGGCCCATCTCCATTCTCCTTGAGATGCTGATCAACCTGCTGCCAACCACGAGGTACATGGTTGGCCCAAAATGGCCTCCTTCACTCACAGAGTTCCCTCGCTGAGAGAATCTGATAGCAGGATCAGCGTCAAGGAAATATAAGCCACCACGGTCCAAATTACCGCCACAGCTGACGCTCATGGACTATGCAGGATAACAAATATCATTTGAGCCTCTCCAGCAACCGCTCGTTGACAACAAAGTCCGACCAGCGACAGTCAAGGATTCTCCAAAGAGAACCTTGGTATCAAAGGAATTAAGTCGCCATCTCAGATCCCTGATCGATTCAAGTCTCACATCCGTAGAACAAGACTATAAGCCACCAAGCGACCTGAAGACTTGACTTTCTGTCTCCTGCACAAGGTATCGGCAGTGCACACCCATGATCCAGTGAATCCATTGACCTCCCCAGGGCCCGACCCAGACCATCTATTGACCCCTGGCTCACAGCCAGCAAAGACATGAGTAATCACTGCCAAGGTAGTGACAATCTCTCCGGTGACCTCACATCCTTGCGCCACAAACGGTACAGACAAAATAGCAGCATCCCAACGATGCTCATTGGAAGCCTGGATCGTCGTTTTGACCCAGGAAACCCATAATTCCAGCCGGCTCCGACTTCCTCATTCAGCACCCTGACAAGACAGACATAATCTTTCAGAAACTGCTGTCTAACTTCGTTGATGTTAGAAGACAGGCTTTGACAACATTCATAGGACTAGTTTGAGGGAAAATTGTAAAGAGATACTGGTATGTTGGAGAAAAAGCATGACCGATGATTATTAAAGTTGCCATGTTGGTTTCGAATTCAGATCAGTCTGTGATTAAAGTTGTCTTTGATTGGAGTTGAATTGTATGTTCATGATAAATGAAGGAAATATTTGAATAAGAAGTCAAAGATAATGAAGGGTGTGGACATTGATTAGTGTGCAGAAGAGTTTTTCAGCTGGAATTAAACATTGTTAGGACTGGGGCCATAGTCTGAGGCGAAAGAAGGACAGTCGTAAGGCCTTTCAGTCAGAGTACTTTATGCAATAAAATTGGTTCTCCATAAGAAAGGTAGTGGCAGAGGAAGGGTCGATGGGCTTAAATTGGAAATTAGATATGTACCTAGATGCATTGGAGATGGAGGATACAGGGTACATTGGCAGGACTTGGAGGGCTTGTGTTAGTGAATTGGGTGAACTGTTTGGATTCTGTGCTGTGTGATGCAGGCTGATGGTCAAATGTCTCCTCCTGCCCACCAAAAGATCCTTGCTGTGTATCACCATGGTTTAGAATTACACAGAAGTGAAGCAGGGGTATTTATTATCTTCCAAACCTGTTTCTAATTCCCAACTTGTTGCGGATGCTATGCACAGTCCATACTAGGAGAGAAACAGGCTAAAGGTATGAAAACACATTTTTTGGAAGCTAGAACCCTGGTTATTTCAATTGAATTCACACCAGAAAACATGTAAAGACTATTAAGGACGAAACAAACCAGTTGATCGGGCAAGCACGAATCATTTGGTCTGATAGTTAATTTCGATAAGACTAACATTGTTACAAATCCAATGACAAGCTGTTTTAACACAATAAAAATTTCAAACGTAGAGACAGTTGAAGAAAAATAAGTGGTCAGAAAACACATCCAAAGGAGGTAAAGCAAGAAAGTGAAGATGGATTAGATCAGATCTTTGTAACAAAAAGGACAATATTGACAAGGGGAAACCATCTTTTGGCCAACAACAGGAGAAGAAAAGGAAGGTGGACAATCAAAAAATGACTGGAGAAAAAAATGGTTGAGCAAGATGTGAAATAATTTAATGGGATGAACATCGAGGGACTGAGTCTAGCCAAGAACAGGAGATGACAGCGAGGAAATTGTTATCGGTCACATTTGTTATTGAAACACAAAGTGGAGAAATGATGATACATCTACAATAAGTTTCATGTCAACCATAATAATTAATAATAATAATAATAATTTGAGTTCCTTGCAAGGAACTGTAACGCAGGAGGCAAGCCATAATTAGGCACATCGGGGCTGAACTAGAGAGTTGGTCAGTCGATGCGCTTGCTTTGTCCGTTGCCACTATCTTTTTAAAAATGCCTGAACACCAGCAAAGAAGCAGCATGTACATTTTTAACGTCTTTTAGTACGACTCGGCGGGGTTCAAAACTGGTTCAAACTGCTGACCTCCCAGACTCAAAGTGGATAACCTAACCATGTACACCACCGATTTGGAATAAAATCCTTAAAACCATCTTGGATCAACACCACTCTCAGGCCTTCTGCGCAACTTCTGCTTTAGATTACTGCTTATTGGTTGTCCTGTCAGGTGCCAATGTGCAACATACTGTGCACCGCTTCCTCAGAATTCCTTTGCAGTACGCTGCCCCATGGCTCGGACCAGCTTGCTTTGCCTTTGGTGGGTGTCGCCATGAGAAGGTGGATATCCAGGTGAAAAGTAAAAATAGGACTGCGCATCGTGAAGCCTCATCTGAATCAGCTCCAAAGTCACTCAAACCCCTCAGAACTCTTTTTTTTTTTTAAATGCATGAAATTGTGTGTGTAGTTTTGGAGAAGAGAGAAAATACCTATTTTGGGAGAACTCAAAAACCCCACTAGACGCTACTTTTTATTGCCTGTGAACAAACTTTGCGTATATCATGGTATGAAGCGTTGTGGTTCAACTTCATCGAAAATTGTGTGTGTAGTTCTGAGAGAGAGCAAACTACTATTTTGGGGGGAGATGAAGGTAGTGGTTTGTTGGAAACGGTGTGTTTTCAACACAATAGTGTGTATTTTAGCTATGTGCTGAAAGTAAAACAAAATATTTTACACCAGAAACCTTTGTTCATTGCAAAAACGGTTTTATTTGCCAACACGCATTTTTCACAACACATTTAGCTTGTTTGAACCCGGTTTTCATTCCATTCATAACTCTAAGGCCAGAACACGTGGTTCATCAAATAGTGTGCATTTTATCATTTTCTAAGGAAAACAAATCATTATTCACAAAACATAATTCATGCAAAAACAGTTCATATTTGCCTCAAACATTCACTTTCAAACAACACTATAGGCTTGTCTGACCCTGGACTTTGTTTCCACTCGCCTATTCAATGCAGAAATGATTCATTTCACAAATCGTGTGCATTTTGGCTGTTGCTGAGCAAACAGAAATATTACTCAGAATAAACATATTCATGCAAAATGGTAATTATTTGCTGAAAACAACGTGTTGTTAACAGCACATAAGCTTATTTTACCCCTTTTTGTTCCAAAACACGATTGTAATCAGGAAACTGCATGTTTTCACAAATGTGTGCATTTTGGCTTATATCTGAGCAAACAAAATATGACTGAATATTTACTCTCAATTAACATAATTCATGCAAAAACGCGTCTTTATTCGCCTTTCAAACAAGCACTTTTTAACAAATACTATAGTTTGTTCGATCCTGTTTTCCTTTCAGTCTCTATTTTTTTATTTTTTTTTATTTCTTTTTATTTATCCTTTTTTTTTTTTTTTTTTTCTTTTTTTTTTTTCCTTTTTTTTTGTTTTTTTTTTTTTTTAACATATTCTAATGCAGAATAAACACGATTCTTCAAATAGTATGTATTTTAGCTTATTCTCAGCAAAACAAAATGACACAATTATACCAGAATTCATGGCAAACACGGTCTTATTTGCCGAAAACAAACGTTTTTTAACAACACATAAGCTTGTTCACCCCGTTTTTTGTTCCAAAACACGGATTACTAATGCAGCAATCATCTTTTTTTTTATCATCAAATAGTGTTGTATTTTTAGCTTTACTCTGAGACAAACACAAAATATACTCACAATAAACATAATTCGTGTAAAAAATGTAATATTTGCCGAAAACAAGCATTTTCTTTAACACACACTCATTCCAACCCTGTTTTTTGTTCTCCAATCACTATTTTTAATGCAGAAATGCGTGATTGTTTTTTTAGAAATAGTGTGCATTTTAGCTTATTCTACAGCAAAACAAAATATTACTCACAATAAACATAATTGTGTAAAAACTGTATTATTTGCGCCGAAAACAAGCGTTTTTAACAGCCACAATAATCTTGTCGCTAATCCCGTTTTTTTGTTCCAAAACACGATGCTAATGCAGAAACACTCGTTTTTTAATCAAATAGTGTTGCATTTAGCTTGCTTCTAAGGAAAACAAAATAATTACTCATAATAAACATAATTCATGGCAAAAACGGCTTATTTTGCCTTAAACAAGCGCTAGATTCACACATACACTTAGCTTGTATTCCTAACCCTGTTTTTTGTTCCAAAACACGATTGTAATGCATAAATGCATGTTTTTTTTTTCAAATTAGTGTGCATTTTAGCTCATTTGACTGCAAAACAATTTTACTCCACAATAAACATAATTAATGCAAACTTTTATTGCCTTAACACAAGTGATTTTAATAACACTTTGGCTTGCTCTGACCCCGTTTTTAGTTTCAAATCACGATCCAATGCAGAAATGCGTGAATTTTTTCATTAAAATAGTGTGCAATTTAGCTTATTCTAAGAAAACAAAATATTACTCACAATAAACATAATTCATTGCAAAAATGTTTATATAAATGTGGGCTATTACTTCAATACTCCGGTTAGAGATAGTGTTACAGTTTGAGACGCGGGTGTTTCTTCCACTTATTGTTAGGAAATGCATCCTCTGTCAATCGTAGGCATGCATACGACATTGATTTAGCCATATTGTGTCACTCTATTGTCATAACAGTGTCTGTAAAATGTTCCGAGGAAAAAAGCAAACATTTTCTTAGGCTCGATCCCACACTCGGGGTATTTCAGACAGACCTTGCCCAATTTCTTGCGCAAACTTTTGGTCTTTCAGCCATGGTTAGCATGAAACCATTTCCCCGTTTTGTCATTACTGTACAGTGTACAAGCACCATGCAATCGCATGAACTCTGGCACACTTGTGGAAAAAAATTCGAAAAATATTCGCCATTTGAGTCTAAATTGTATGGCAATGCAAACCCCATAAAAACAGTTACAGATATGACAGTCCACTTCCTGATCGCCGACGTCATGGCTAATCTGAAGAAAGAAGAGAAGAAGATATCAATTAAAATTCAAATTCGGTTTAATTCAAAACATCGCGAATAAATAGGCTCCAAGGACTAAAAGAGTTCAGTCCACTCAAAATATAATAAAATTTTAAAATAATAGTATCTTCAGTAGTTTTCTTTTTAAACCAATACAATAAGAAAGTTAAAAAAAAGTCTGAAGACGATAATGGTTCACGAGGTCATTTGACGATGTAGGATTGTTTCAGAAGTCAAGGATGAGACATGTTGATATAATTTTTGACACAAGCTTATAAAAATGATCAACATTATGTAAAAAGGTACGCGGTGACAGGTTATTAGCTGCAAAATGTCAAAACTCCGGTTTCGGTTCAACAACGTTTCAAAAATTGACCTTTGCATAACCTTTAAGGTCACAAAACAATGTTGTGGACATTAAAATAAGGAAACAGGATATGTGCTATAGCTTATTTGGAGTTAGTTCGTCGAAGAAGCGGTCGAAAACCCCGGTTCGCATTCCCACAACTTTGAAATTTTGATCTTTGTTGGGCCCTTTAAAGGTCAAAGGCAAGGATTATGACCTTTGAGTGCAAAACGTCCTCTGGAAAACATCCAGGAACAAATTATACAACGTTTCCATTTTTTTATAGGCTTTTTATATTGGCATTTCGCAAACTCCTCGGATTATCCATACTTTGATGAAAATCCATACGTAAAAAAACAAACTTGAAGGGGGCGCCACGGGCAAGGTGTTCAGATTAGAGCAAAACGGTTTCAAGACTTTAGGTGGGGAACTCGACCTCAAGATATGCCATTAAAATATTGTCTCATCCTAGCCTTCTTAAAGCTTTGGCGCGTCGTATGCATTTTTATGTCAAAATTAGCAATTTTTCTAAGTTTATTTGACCTTGTGACCTTGACCTTGGGATGTAAAATGAAAAATGGCAAACGAACAAGTTTAGATAATTCATTTTGCTATTCAAATACCGAAGAAACCCATTCCATTCAGTCAATTCCCTAGGAAGAGAATAAGATTTTTAATCCGACGACCCCCTTTAAAATGGCTATTTTTTGGGGCATGTGGCTTCTGCCCACAGATGGCGTAGCCACGCCCCTTCTATCCGGGAAAACACAACTCGACATCTGAATACTTCTCAACACATAACCACAGTTCATCCAAGACCGGATCAAACGTGCACGGAGTCTACTTGGCTCTGGGGACAGCACAGACACACCAGACAGATCTATCAGATCATCAAACGAACAATAGTTTGCAGTCACGCGCTGGCTGTCCCTCATGACTACACCACTCGATACCGGCGCATCCTGTAACCAAAAATATTGTCGGATTACAGACTGTGGAAATTCGCCAGAACATATTAAAGCTTCCTTAGATCAGTTATCCCGGTAAGTGAGTGTTCAGATTTATATTTTCCCCACCGTTGTTTAATGGGAATTTATTCGTGTTTCACCGGGCTTGACCCTTTGAGATAGTGTTTTTCTTTCTCTATCATTATTTGAACTGACATATCTCGCCCACCATTTACAACAACCACGACCCAACCCACAACCCACCCCAACTACGCCACAATTGCCACACCACGCACGATCGCCACAACAACACCACCACCATTTAACCCATCTTCGCCACTACGCCAGCTTGCAAACGCCATCCTCCACAGACCACGCTACGACCCCTTTCCGCGTTTCAAAAGGGTCGATAACGCGGGGCGGGTAATAAAGAAGGAAGAAAAAGCAACTCCAATGTGAGTGTGGTTCATTTACCGCCTTTTTTCTCCGAGGCTGGGTGACAGAGAAGGGCGAGGCGGCTCGCTCGCGATTGGTGGATACGAGGAGTGAGGCGGTCGGAGTTGAGAAACGCCCCTTTCGAGAAGCTTCTCGAAGGGAGGCGGAGCCGAAAACGGGGGGAGACAAGGGCGAAGGGCGGAGCCCCAGGCTATAAAAGGCGGGACATCCGGAACCTTGCTCTACAAACACATACAATACATATAATAGATACACCTCTTCTCCTGGTCTGTTCCTCCTCTTCATTGGCGCTCTTCTCCTGGTCTGGTCTCCCCCTACTTCGTTGGCACTCTTCTCCTTTGTCTGGTTCTCCCTCCTCTTCGTTGGCGCTCTCTCCTGGTCTGGTCTCTCTCTTCGTTGGCGCTCTTCTCCTGCGTTGCTCCTCCTCTTCGTTGGCGCTTCTTCTCTGCGTCTGTCTCCTTCTCTTCGTGGCGCTCTGCCTCCTTGTCTGGTCTTTCTCCTCCTCTTCGTGGCAGCTCTTCTCCTGTCTGGTCTCCTCTCTTCGTTGGCGCTCTTCTCCTGGTCTGGTCTCCCCTCTTCGTTGGCGCCTCTTCTCCTGGTCTCCTCCTCTTC
>CM068959.1:11657465-11671569 GCA_035128595.1 Eptatretus atami | reverse complement strand
CACGAATAATTCCCATTAAACAACGGTGGGGAAATATAACTGAACACTCACTTACCGGGATAACTGATCTAAGGAACCTTTATGATGTTCTGCGAATTTCCACAGCTGTAACAATATTTTTGGTTCACGAGCGCCAGCCAGAGTGACCACTATATTCGTTATGTCTGTGTCTGTCTGTGTGTCTGTCTGTCTCACACTGTCCTAAACCTGTTCTTTTCCTCTGATATAACTTTAAAGAACCTTGTCTGTTTATGTTAATATTCTAGCCATGTCCTTCTCATGCTCTCTTTTGGCTTTCCGAGTTATTTTCAATTGTCTGTCTTTTATTATAGACAAGACCAAGCGACTATTTGTCTCTCTTCCCCACCATAACTTTTTCAACATGCTCGTTTATTGAAAAGGATTGAATGAGCGTGACCCGGTGTAGCTGGAGCAGAAATGAAAAGGAGAAAAGGCAGAGTGAGAAGGAGTGCATAGACCAATGGAGATGATCGATAACTGCGTTAACCACAACCTGCTGCAGCTCCTGCATATAATTCTTAATTGCTAAAAAGCAATAAACACAATAAAACATATGTCACAAATAAATGACAAATAAAAAAGCATATAAAAGCACACCATACCTTGATAATTGAATGTTCTTCACAGATCAATTGCGCACAGTTTACCATAATAATCATAATAACAAGAAAAAAGAGCAGTTGGAGATACAGGACCCTCACCAGGACTTGTTTTGTTGTGGTGTATTTGTGTGATGTTTGTGCCAAGTTTTTGTGTGGTTTATTTTAGGTTGGTGTTTGTGCAACTGGTGTGTTATGAATTAATAAGAGACATAATTAGAACTGCACTTTATAACTGCTGGCAATGCATGACTGGTATTGAGACGTTCCCCGCTTTGCATGCAAGGCCCGCCTTTGATTGCGACACCTGACCCTGACTCATGACGTTTTGCATTATTATCAATTGAAATTCAGAACGGATAAAATAAATCAATTCAGATCAAATGGAAAGGACCAAATAGGTACCTCCTGCATTGGAATCATCAGAAGGAAACCCAACAAGCTAAAAGAAAAGATGAAGTCATCAGGAGGAACCTGAATAAGATTCGCATTTTCAGCTGTACTCCCTCTACCCTCCAACCCAATCCCAAGCACAGCCAAGTAGCCTGTATTTTAAAAAAAATAAAATAAATCCCACATCAAAAAATGAAATAATTCTGTTGCAGGACCATGTGTTCTGATCAAGGTTTGAAATTAAAACAGTATTCCCCATCACTACTAGATCACTTTGATTGATTAAAGTGGTTCCAGACAAAAAAAAGGATTTTAATATTTTACTTACTTCCAATATGGCTGCCAAACCATGTACATCAATTTATTCCTTAACAAACTTGTGCACACTATGCATTGGGGAACATTTGTGTGAGTTTCCCCTCGATATTTCCACTGTTCTGGAGAAAAAGATTTTATATGTTTTAGGTAAATCCAATATGGCTACCAAAACCATGTGACCTATGACATCATATGTTGTGAACTTTTATTCATATGGATAGGCGTTCATACTTGTAACGTTTCGCCTTGATCCGTTTAGCCATTTCAGAGATTTTTGTAAGGATTTTTAAAAAAAACAATATGGCTGCCGAATCACGTGACTATCACACTCACACTCATTCCCCTTTAGGAGTATTGCCATGTGACAAGTTTCAATTTTTTTCCTTGGTGCGGTTTCAGAGATGGCAGAGATACAAATATTTTTCCATTTTTCCCAAAATTAGCTGCCAACCACGCTGACATATGATGTCATAATACTTATTATATTATTTCCGAGTTTGTGGTTTCGTGTCGTGCTATCTTCGACTTTTGTTCTGCGCTCGAGTAACCGTGATTATTCCGGCTTACATTATCTCAAAGACCATATGGAAGGGGGGCCATGGTACAAAAAAAGTAAATAAAAGGTTCTTGAAACAGTGTGAAATCGTATTCCACTTACTGCATTATAAAGTAAAATTACTACTGATACTCTTGCATCAGTTCCTTTTCTCAAACACACCCACCCCAACATGTCGCGCAGAGCGCGGGTTATGGTAGTTATCATTTAAAGCATTCTACCATGAGGTTGTCAACACGATGGTGAAAATTTCGTCTCAAACCGACAGGCATTTGGCGGAGTAAAACCACGGAAAATTTTGTGCGGACAATGCAAACAGACAAACAAACAAACAAACAAAACAAAGAAGACGTCGTTGCAAACACATACTTGCAGAATCCAGAAAACAAATTTGACCTTCAAAAATAATTGCTGGTTGATTTAAATGACCAAACATGCCAACTCTTCTTCAAATTTCAAGCGAATGATCGGATGAAAATTGACAATATTAGAATTTTGGTCCTATGTTGAACATTTTGGTCAATGTTGACCTCAAAATAATTGGCTGGTTTTAATTTCAGTGACCATGAATATACAATCCTTCTTCAAATTGTAGTCCATCCGGTATGAAAATTGCAGCTTTTAGAACCATGCACCTTAGTTGTTGACTTTGGCCTCATTTGTCCTTTGGACCTCAAAAATAATACGCTTCTTCTTTATCCAAAAACTCTACCATATGTTGAAGTTTCATGAAGATCATTGAAAATATTGACCTGTAGGTGACAAACAGACAGAAAAACAGGACAAGCCGGTACGGCAGACATGGGTAGTCGACTACCCAACTAGCCTGACGCGATGGGCCCGTTCGGATGCGGCCAATGACCTGAGGATTAAGCACAGAAAATTCATGATTCTAGCTTCAAGGTTAATGCTGCAGATTGTTTTTTTCGTTAAAATACCCCACACATTTAGAGGGTTTTTCGCGCCGTTGCTAGGCAAACGGAGGGGGTCCATAGCAACGGTTCTTTCTCACACTAACTAGACATACATGAAACCTTACCATACCAGTTTCATGTATATCTGACTCATAGTCTCTGAGGATTTATTAACGAACTTCATTTTTTTTTGTTTTCGAACAGTCATTCAAAAGTCTAATCTTCTCTGACAGTTTTCATAGGATCTGGCTGGAAAAATTTTTGACAATATGGCTGAATGTACTGCCACAGTCGCCTCGTGGTCCGATTTTTTGATTTTTCGAAAAAAATTATTTTTTATGATTTTTCCAAAATTTTTCAAAGTCCCGTTGCTAGGCAAACGGTGGTGGTCCATAGCAACTGGTTCTCATTGCACACAACAGGTCATGGTATGAACCTACCAACCAAGTTTCATCGAAATCGCCATTGATTAACGGAGGCATGGACCGAACAGAAGGACAGACAAACATATCGACGGAAATACTGATAATTAAGGGTAGAAGAAAAAAAAAAATCTTCAAAAAATGTTTTTTTTGAAAAAAAAATTTTTTCGACTACATGGACTACCCAACAAACAGAACAAACAGACAGACAGAATTAAGACAAGCGGTAGGCGACATGGCCTTGCTCGCTCTAGATGGAAAAGCTGGCCGACGCGACTAGCCGATATTCATATACCATTTGTACATGCTATCAATCAATTTAGCCACAATAAATATGATTATCACAGCCCTCTTAGTTTGCGCCAGAAACCGCCCTTTGTGAAATTTCAGCATGCTTCCAAAGAGACCTCTAACAAAATTGGCAGCCCTTCGGTAATCATTTATCTATCGCTAAATATTTTTATTTTTTTATATGATGCTGTAAGACATTCTCCTTGGGCTCACAAAAAAACAGGTCCCTCGGAGGTCAGTTTCAGAGGTATGATTTTTTGTACAGTCCACAATAAGTGTACGATGTTACGATAAAGTATTTTAGCTGTTGCTAAGCAACGGAAGGTGTGCATAGCAACCATTCTTTTTGTGTTACATTGCTAAGCCACATTTTTACACTATTTCACCCAAGTTTCATCAAAAATCAGACTCTTTCTCTTAGAGATATTCGCAATTACCCAATTTCTGAAATTGTTCGACATGTACTCGGCCCCCAAAACCTATCTCCTCCTACAAATATTTTTTGTTAGGGCTGCAAATTGGCATGAAGGGAGCTAGATAGATTGCGCACAGAACTCTAAGCTTCGATTTTTCGATTATTTTTTTTTGATTTTTTTTCGATTTTTTGACCACTTTAAAGGGCCGTTGCTATGCCGTTGCTAGGCCGGGGTCCCATTATTCGAAAGCACACGATTCCCAGAAATATTGGTCCTACCTACCAAATTTCATTGGAATCGGTTGAGTGGTTTAGCCCCTAGGCTTGACCAAAGTTTCGCGAACAGACAGACAAAATGGAAATGTCCAGAATAAGGGTGCTCTAGAGCAGCCAATCTAAGAGCAGCCAAAAATCGATGAACCAATATACTTGAAAAATCTTCGATTTTGCAAGTAACAAACGGACCCAAATGCAATACTCTCTCCTTCGGTGAGGGTAATATATTTTTTTATATTTGTATCGTGCTTTTCCAATACAATAAATCTCAAAGTGCTGAAGAAGTGAAAAAAATCAGTTGGTCAAGTACAAAAAAATTAAAATAATTAGCATTACTTCCAAATCTAATTATCATCACCCTCAGATAGCATATATATTTTATCATCACCGAACCAAACATCATATTGATAAACAGAAAAATCACCATGGGAAGTGAATTGCAAGAATTGTAGCCTGATCCTGGAAGCCTCGCATGGACCGGAGCTTATGCGCCAGGGAAACTGTCCATACGCCAATGAGGTTTTGCTTGTTTAAAACACCAATCGCTCCGCCTGATCTGCTCTCAAGCCCCGCCGCACCAGGCATTATAAAGGTAGCGTCGTGGGTTTTCTGGCAAGCGTGACGTCACTCGGTTCTCCGTCTGCGCATTCTTCTTCTTCTTGTTCTTGGGTCTTGTGTGCGCTGCACAATGGAGCGGCAGAGTGAGCGAACGGAGCCCCACAGAGTGGAGTCTGAAATGAGCACAAAAGCCAGACACCAAACCGATGCAGTTTATGACAACATTAGCCTTTACACGATACAGACTGCTTCTGACACTTCACTTTAGGGCTATCGTTCTCACACATTCTTTGCTTGTTTCCAACACTCACCACCCCCCCCCCCCCCTTGAGCCATATCTTCACCAACCTTCCTCTCCACACTTCACCTGCATATCACCTCATACCTCAACCGTGCCTCCCTCTGAACCACTCACCATAGACACCCTCAGTTTTCTCCCCTTTCTCCCTCCTTATGCGACTGGTTGCATTGTTCATCGACTTGACTAGAAGAGAGTCAAAACCATCTTTGTCCTGCTCTCTCTGTCTCTGTCTCTGTCTCTGTCTCTGTCTCTGTCTCTGTCTCTGTCTCTGTCTCTGTCTCTGTCTCTGTTCTCTCTCTCTCTCTTCTCTTCTCTCTCATCTCACTCACTTCCACTTGGGGAATGATTTTCTGATGGCACCTGTTTTTTAGCATAATTGAGATTGTTGAAAGTATTACAATCGGTTGTAACTCTGCAACTGTGTCTCTTTGTGTTTGTTAATAACTGTTTTCTTTTGCTGCACCTCACCAGATCCTTGCTCTCCCTGCTGTACAAATATTGCTGTATATAAAATCCCTTGCTTATTGTGCCACATTACCTTTCCTTGCCCTTTTTTATAAAAATAATTGCTATTTATTTGTGAATGTACCCAGTTCGTGGGGTGTCTTTTCTCCATTGGTCAGCATAGTCCGCCCGTCATGTTAGCCAGGAAGTTTTACCCCATGTGATTTGCACTGTTAGCTCGGTGCATACTGGCATCTCCGTTCAGCTGCCACCTGATCAGCTAGATTAAGAAACAAGTACGCATCGAGGGCACGAGCCCCCCTTGATATTATCGTCCAAAGGTAAGGTAACCACAGTGAAGTTAGTGATACCCTGCCAGGATTGGTGGCACCAATTGCCGTTTGTGGTTTGATTAGTAACCCGCCAAGCCATGGAGTTATCCGCAGCTGGTGGTCTCGGGACAGGGTGTTTGGGAGGAACTCGAGTGCTTTGCTCGTGGTGAACATCGAACCCTGGCCAATAACAATATTTACAATAACCGCTGTGTTATCTGGCACTTTACACACTGGCACATTCTACCAACTGGCACGCGAGGGATCTCAATTAAGTTGTTTCCACATTACCACACAGCTGATATAGGTGATCACCGATGAGTAGTTCCCGATGCTGCCGGTTGGCGCTCAGGGTGGCGCTGCTGATGATCATCGTCCTTTACCATCGATTACCAAGCTCTGACTCCATAATGTTCATGGTCATGAGGAGGCTTGGACCATCTCTTACATTTTTAGAATTGTATCCACTTCTATCTGTGACTCGATTTCGTTCATAATCAATTCCGGTTCTGTGCCCATTATGATGCATATTGTGGGTGTTTGTGTAATGTGTATACTGTGCATTGTATTGAGGGTCTGATGGTGATTTGCTATTGTTAAATGCATGTGCAATGTAGCAGGGAATGTGTGTGTGTGTTGTGTGTCACAATGTAGGGTGTAGGGGTAGTAGTGAGGGTTTTCCATATTTGATCACATTATGGTTTAACAGAACAAATGCAAGTACTGCCCGTTTATTATTACCCCATAAAACAGGGAAAAAATTTTTTAAAAAAAATATGATGAATAATTTCCTTTTCGTCCATTTTACCTCATTGAGCTTAGTGGTTAGAGTTGCTGGCTTGGGGATCTTCGGGTCCTAAGCTTTGAGCCCCGTTGGCTGCTGAATTAACACGAGGTGTTGGTTGACTGAGCCTGTCATCCTCTTGAGGTCAGTGAAGTGAGTACGAGTGAACTGGTGGTAGGGCATACATCAGCAGCATAGACGCGGCCAAAACAAACGATAGCTACCCCGGCAGCCAAGCTGCCATTCACAAAGAAGAAGACCTCATTGAGAAAACTTCATTTATTTGGAAACGAACGAATTATCCTCAAACGGGAACCTCAAAATCCTTACTAATGTACCATGGCAAGATGCAGGTGACAAAAAACGAGTTGGTACAATTACAAAATCAAAAGCGGATTTTTATTTAATATATTTATTAGACGTGATCAGACAGTGAGGAGATACTGAGCGTGGAATCCTGGGAGGGTTATGAACGTGGCCTTAGATGAGGAGAGCTCTTGACATCACACAGCCTTGTATATTGTCCGAAAACCCCAAATAATTGTGGGATTCGGACAACAAATGAACTGAAAAATGAAACAATGAAAACCAAAATAGACCAAAATAATGAAAAACTGGAACCAGAGTGAGACCTTTCCATATTGCGCTTGATGTCGCTACAGATCTAATCAGTCTGTGTGTCAATCTGTGCGAGTGAGGAGGTGAGGGATGCAGACTTGGAGTGGGAAGGGGGGGAAGGGATGCGGGCTTGGAGTTGGAAGGGAGGGATTTGGAATTGGAGTTGGCAGGGGAAAGAATGCTGAGTTTGGAGGGGAGGATGCGGACTTGGAGTTGGTGGGTGGAGGATGCTGACGAGTAGGCAGCGAGCGGAAAGGATGCCTGAATTGAAGTTGGTCAGGGAAAGAATTTGGACTTGGAGTTTTGAGTAGAAGGATGCGGAATTTGGGAGTTGGGAGGGGGGGGGGGGAGGATGCCACCTTCAAATGAGGTGGGGGGGAGGGGGGGTGGGAACATGAAGAAGAAAGGCGTTGAGGATCAGTCATATTTTACATTCCAACGAAATTACACGGGTCCCTGCCATTCTGCTGTCAAAGGACATTCCTGTCAAACTCCCAAAACATTCCACACTCGAGTGGGAATAATTCCCTGACAACAGCCTGGTGGATATGGGTATCTGCGAGTTTATTTATATATGCTTGTGAAGAAAATTAAAAAAACTACGGCACAAATCCAACTAAATTTTGCATGTTCCTCTAAGGGTATCCCGAGTATGTATCTGCCTGGTAGCATATTAGAGGGGTCCAAGGGGGGGGGGGAAATCCCAATTCTCTCGAGGTAAATATGTATTGTTTCGTGCCACCTGTGGGTAGGGTCAGGTCATGTAGGGAGCATGCACCGGAGAAGCCTGTCGCTGCATCCACTTCCGCCAGTACTTCTAGGGCCTCCATCTGGCCATCCCCCAGGCACATGCCTGGCCCATCTCCATTCTCCTTGAGATGCTGATCAACCTGCTGCAACCACGAGGTACATGGTTGGCCCAATGGCCTCTCACTCACGAGGTTCCCTCGCTGAGAGAATCTGATAAGCAGGATCAGCGTCAAGAATATGAGCCACACGTCCAATACCGCCACAGCTGACGCCATTGGACTATGCAGGTAACCAAATATCATTTGAGTCTCTCTCAGCAACCGCTCGTATTGGACAACAAAAGTCCGCCAGCGACAGTCAAGGATTCTCCAAAGAGACCTGGTATCAAAGGAATTAAGTCGCCATCTCAGAATCCCTGATCAGAGTTCAAGTCTCACATCCGTAGAACAAGACTATAAGCACCAAGACCTGAAGACTTGGACTTTTGTCTCCTGCACAGGTATCGGCAGTGTCACACCCCATGATCCAGTGAATCCATGACTCCCAGGCCCGACCCAGACATCTATTGACCCCTGGCTCACAGCCAGCAAAGACATGAGTATCACTGCCAAGGTAGTGAATCTCTCCGTGACCTCAACATCCTTGCCACAAACAGGTACAGACAAAATAGCAGCATCCAAGATGTCATTGGAAGCCTGGATCTTCGTTTTGACCCAGGAAACCCATAATTCCAGCGGCTCCGACTCCTCATCAGCACCTGACATAGAGCAGACAAATTTCAGAAACTGCTGTCTAACTTCGTTGATGTTGAGACAGGCTTTGACAACATTCATAGGGTAGTTTGAGGAAATTGTAAAGAGATACGGTAGTTGGAGAAAAAGCATGCCGATGATTAAAGTTTGCCATGTTGGTTTCGAATTCAGAATCATGTCTGTGATTAAGTTGCTTTGTTGAGTTGAATGTATGTGATAAATGAAGGAAATATTTGAATAAGAAGTCAAGATAATGAAGGGTGTGACATGATAGGTGCGAAGATTTTTCAGCTGAATTAACAGTGTTAGGACCTGGGGCCATAGTCTGAGGGTAAAGAAGGACAGTCGTTAGGCTTTCAGTCAGAGTATTTATGCATAAAATGGTCTCCATAAGAAAGGTAGTGGCAGAGGAAGGGTCGATGGCTTAAATTGGAAATAGATAGGTACCTAGATGCATTGGAGATGGAGGAATACAGGGACATTGGCAGGACTGGAGCTGTGTGGTGAATTGGGTGACTGATGGATCTGTGGCTTGTGAATGCAGGTAGATGTGCAAATGGTCTCCTCCTGCACCAAAGTCCTTGTGTGAATCACATGGGTTAAAATTACAAACAGAAGGAAGCAGGGGTATTTATTATCTCCAAACCTGTTTCTATTCCAACTTGTTGCGGATGCTATGACAGTCCATACTAGGGAGAGAAACAGGCATTAAATGGTTATAAACACATTTTGGAAGCTAGACCCTGGTTATTCAATTGAATGTCACACCAGAAACATTTAAATATAATTTGAAGACGAAACAAACCAGTTTGATCGGCAAGCACGAATCATTGGTCTGATAGTTAATTTCGATAAGACTAAATGTACAAATCAATGACAAGCTGTTTTAACACAATAAAAATTTCAAACGTAGAATGAAGAAAAATAAGTGGTCAGAAAACACATTCCAAAGGAGGTAAAGCAAAGAAAGTGAAGATGGATTAGATCAGATCTTTGGAACAAAAGGACCAATATTGACAAGGGGAAACCATCTTTGGCCAACAACAGGAGGAAAAGGAAGGTTGGACAATCAAAAAATGACCTGGAGAGAAAAAATGGTTGGAGCAAGATGTGAAATAATTTAATGGGATGAACATCGAGGGACTGAGTTAGCCAAGAACAGAGATGACAGGAGGAAATTGTTATCGGTCACATTTGTTATGAACACAAAGTGGAGAAATGATGATACATCTACAATAATTTCATGTCACCATAATAATAATAATAATAATAATAATTTGAGTTTCCTTGCAAGGAACTTTTAACGCAGGAGGAAGCCATTAATTAGGCACATCGGAGGCTGAACTAGGGTTTGTCAGTCGATGTTGTTTGTCCGTGCACTATCTTTTTTTAAAATGCTGAACACCAGGCAAGAAGCAGCATGTACATTTTTAACGTCTTTTAGTACGACTCGGCTGGGGTCCAAACTGTTCAAACTGCTGACCTCCCAGACTCAAAGTGGATAACCTAACCATTACACCACCGAATTTGGAATAAAATCCTTAAACCATCTTGGATCAACACCACTCTCAGCCTTCTGCGCAACTTCTGCTTAGATTAAGCTTATGGTTGTCCTGTCCAGGTGCCAATGTGCACATACTGTGCACCTCTCCTCAGAATCCTTTGCATACGCTGCCACCATGCTCGGACCAGCTTGCTTTGCCTTGGTGGGTGTCGCCATGAGAAGGGGATATCCCAGGTGAAAGTAAAAATAGGACTGCGCATCGTGAAGCTCATCTGATCAGCTGCACAGTCACTCAAACCCATCAGAACCTCTTTTTTTTTTTAAATGGCATTGAAATTGTGTGTGTAGTTTTGGAGAAGAGAGAAAATACCTTATTTGGGGAACTCAAAACCCCACTAGACCTGACTTTTTATTGCCGTGAACAAACTTTGGTATAATCAGGTGTGAAGGTTGTGGTCAAGTTCATCGAAATTGTGTGTGTAGTTTCTGAGAGAGAGCAACTACCTATTTTGGGGGAGATGAAGGTAGTGGTTTGTTGGAAACGTGTGTTTTCAACAAATAGTGTGTATTTTAGCTTGTGCTGAGTAAAACAAATATTTTTACACCAGAAACCTTGTTCATGCAAAAACGGTCTTATTGCCTGAACACGCATTTTTCACAACACATTAGCTTGTTTGAACCCGGTTTTCATTCCATGTCATAACTCTAAGGCAGAACACGTGGTTCATCAAATAGTGTGGCATTTTAGCTTGTTCTAAGGAAAACAAAATATTATTCACAAAAACATAATTCATGCAAAAACAGTCATATTTGCCTCAAACATTCACTTTCAACAACACTATACGCTTGTTCTGACCCTGACTTTGTTTTCCATCGCTATTTCAATGCAGAAATGCATTCATTTCATCAAATCGTGTGCATTTTGGCTGTGCTGAGCAAAACAGAATATACTCAGAATAAACATATTTCATGCAAAAAATGTTATTATTTGCTGAAAAACAAGTGTTGTTAAACAGCACATAAGCTTATTTTAACCCTTCTTTTTGTTCCAAAACACGATTGTTAATGCAGAGAAATGCATGTTTTCATCAAATGGTGTGCATTTTGGCTTATTCTGAGCAAACAAAATATGACTAATATTACTCTCAATTAACATAATTCATAATGCAAACGGCTCTTATTCGCCTCAAACCAAGCACTTTTTAACAAATACTATAGTGTTGTCTGATATCCTGTTTTTTCCTTGCTATTTAACTATTCTAATGGCAGAAACACGATTTTCTTCAAAATGTATGTATTTTAGCTTATTCTCATGCAAAACAAAATGACACAATTATACAGAATTCATGCAAACACGGTCTTATTTGCCGAAAACAAACGTTTTTAACAACAACATAAGCTTGTTCTAACCCCGTTTTTGTTCCAAAACACGATTCTAATGCAGCAATCACATTTTTTTTTATCATCAAATAGTGTGTATTTTTACTTTACTCTGAGAAAAACAAAATATTACTCACAATAAACATAATTCGTGTAAAAATGTAATTATTTGCCGAAAACAAGCATTTTTAACAACACTCACTTTTCCAACCCTGTTTTTTGTTCTCCATCACTATTTTTAATGCAGAAATGCGTGATTGTTTTTTTTGTAGAATAGTGTGCATTTTAGCTTATTCTAAGCAAAACAAAATATTACTCACAATAAACATAATTCGCTGTAAAAATGTATTATTTGCCGAAAAAAGCAGGTTTTTAACAGCACACAAATCTTGTCCTAATCCCGTTTTTTTGTTTCCAAAACACGATGCTAATGCAGAAACCACTGTTTTTAATCAAATAGTGTGCATTTTAGGCTTTTCTAAGGAAAACAAATAATTACTCATAATAAACATAATTCATGCAAAAAACGGCTTATTTGCCTTTAACAAGCGCTATTCAACAACACTTTAGCTTGTTCTAACCCTGTTTTTTGTTCCAAACACGATTGTAATGTATAATGCATGTTTTTTTTATTCAAATAGTGTGCATTTTAGCTCATTTGATGCAAAAAATTTTACTCACAATAAACATAATTAATGCAAAAAACGTTTTATTTGCCTAACACAAGTGATTTTAATAACACTTTGGCTTGCTCCTGACCCCGTTTTTAGTTCCAAATCACGGATTCCAATGCAGAAATGCGTGATTTTTTCATTAAATAGTGTGCAATTTAGCTTATTCTAAGGAAAACAAAATATTACTCACCAATAAACATAATTCAGTGCAAAATGTTTTATATAAATGTGGTATTACTTCAATACTCGGTTAGAGATAGTTTACAGTTTTGAGACGCGGTGTTTCTTCCACTTATTTTGTAGGAATGGCATCCTCTGTCAATCGTTGGCATGATAGCGACATGATTTAGCCATATTGTGTCATCTCTATGTGTCATAACAGTGGTCTGTAAAATGTTCCGAGGAAAAAAGCAAACATTTTCTAGGCTCGATCCACACTCGGGTATTTCAGACAGACCTTGCCCAATTTCTGCGCAAACTTTTGGTCTTTCAGCCATGGTTTAGCATGAAAACCATCCCCGTTTTGTATTACTGTACAGTGTACAAGCACCATGAATGCATGAACTTGGCACACTTGTGGAAAATCGAAAAATATTCGCCATTTGAGTTAAATTGTATGGCAATGCAACCCATAAACAGTACAGATATGACAGTCCACTTCCTGATGCCGACGTATGGCTAATCTGAAGAAGAAGAAGAAGATATCAATAAAATTCAAATTTCGTTTAATTCAAAAGACACGGAATAAGTAGTCCAAGGACTAAAAGAGTTCAGTTCCATCAAAATATAATAAAATTTTAAAATAATAGATTCTCAGTAGTTTTCTTTCAAAAATACAATAAAAATAGTAAAAAAAGTCTGAAGACGATAAAGGTTCACGAGCGGTATTTGACGATGTAGATTGTTTCAGAAGTCAAGGATGAGACAATGTTGATAATTTTTGACCAAGTTATAAAAATGATCAACATTATGTGGTACGCGGTGACAGGTTATTAGCTGCAAAATGTCAAAAACTCGGTTTCGTTCAAAACTTTCAAAAATTGACCTTTGCATAACCTTTAAGGTCACAAAACAATGTTGTGGACATAAAATAAGGAAACAGGATATGTGCTATAGCTTATTGGAGTTAGTTCGTCGAAGAAGGTCGAAAAACCGGTTCGATTCCCACAACTTTGAAAATTGATCTTTGTGGCCTTTAAAGGTCAAAGGTCAAGGATTATGACCTTTGGTGCAAAACGTCCTCTGGAACATTCCAGGAACAAATCAACGTCACTATAGGCTATATATGGCATTTCGCACTCCTCGGATTATCCATACTTTGATGAAATCAAGCGTAAAAACAAACTTGAAGGGGGCGCCACGGGCAAGGTGTTCGCAGAGATAGAGCAAAATGGTTCAAGACTTTAGGTGGGGAATGACCTCAAGATTATGCATTAAAAATATTGTCATCCTAGCTTCTTAAAGTTTGGGCGTCGTATGATTTTATGTTCAAAATTAGCAATTTTCTAAGTTATTTGACCTTGTGACCTTGACCTTGGGATGAAAATGAAAAATCGAGAACGAACAATTTTAATAATTATTGCTATTCAAATACCAAGAAACCCATTCCATTCAGTCAATTCCCTAGGAGAAGATAGATTTTTAATCCGACGACCCTCTTAAAATGCTGATTTGGGTGTGGCTCTGCCCACACATGGCGTAGCACGCCCTCATCCAGGAAAACACAACTAGACATTGATATCTAACACATAACCAAAGTTTCATCAAGACCGGATCAAAGTGCACGGAAAGTTATGCTCCTG
>CM068959.1:11595092-11619740 GCA_035128595.1 Eptatretus atami | reverse complement strand
TAGAGAAGAGATTCTGTGGGCCCGTCTATAAGTAGGAACTGCTGTTAAGTGCAAGTGACTGTACATAATAAGTAGACGGTTTGTAGTTTTTGTCGTGCTTTTGTTGCTTGTATAATTGCATACGTGTTTGCCCTTGTTTAATGCATACGTGCTTTATTAATAAATGTCCTTGTGTGAATGTAAACCTGTTCGTTGCGTCATTCCCTCATTGAACTGCCCTCTTGCACTCGAATATAGTTGGTTTTAAATAGCCGGTAAAGTGATCGGTCCAACGGACTGCGCGATAATACCCGTACCCTCGCTCGTTATCCCAGAAGGAAGCGACTGCTTAAGCGGCTCGTTCCAAAGCGGTCCCGTTGAGGTACAATCTCTCGTAACCTACCCGCGCGAAAATTAGTAAATCGAAGATTTGGCGACGAGACCCTGTAGCGCGGTAGAAGGCGGACAAGGTTGTGGTGTGGTTAAAAACACACCCGTGGCTGGTTTCCGGCGTTGACCCGGAAAGCCGTGACTGGATTTGTCCGTTCGGTGGGCGAAGCTAACATTTTGGTTAGACGCGTCATTCGCACGCCGACAGGGCGGAATTTTACAACAATATTAACACTTGTTAACCTCCGCCATCTAAGATGGACGGAGGTTACTGTTTTCACCCCTGTTGTTTGTTTGTTTACTTTCAGAAATCTAAAGATTTCGACGAAACTTGGTGGGGGGTTAGGTCTGGTCCAAGGATCATGCCATTAGATTTTGGACTTGGTCCAAATCCATATGGCCGCTATGGCGGCCAATTGAAAAAATATTTGAATTTTTTTTTTTGCATTTCTACATGTTTTAAGTGATTTCCAACCCCCCCCCCCAAAAAAAATTGTTAGAGAAAAAACAATTTTTTGCAACTTTTTTCAACAAATTCGATTTCTTTTTTTGCATTTCTACATGTTTTAAGTGATTTCCAACCCCCCCCCCCCCCCAAAAAATTGTTATAGAAAAAAAATTTTGCAAATTTTTTTTCAACAAAATTTCGAATTTTTTTTGCATTTCTACATGTTATAAGTGATTTCCAACAAAAAAACATGCCAAAATTATATTGCGGCTGATTTTGGAACTTCAGGTGGATATACCTACGTAAAATCAATTTCTGTCTCAAGGAATCTAGTTATGACGAATGAATTGAGTATGTAAAAGTTAAAAATAAAAGGGAAAGTTGCAAACTATAACTCTGTGAGCACTGTTGACGTCAAATTGAATGAATAGGATATCAGGTTACATTGAGTGACCTAGCATATTGGCGGCGGAGGTTTTGCATCTACCGAGTGCTCCCCCTCTAGTTAACCTCCGCATCTTCGAAGATGGATGGAGGTTACTGTTTTCACCCTTCTGTTTGTTTGTTTGTTTGTTTGTTGTTTGTTTGTTTGTTGTTTGTGAACAGTATTAACGAAAAACTCCTCGACAGATTTCGACGAAACTTGGTGGGGGGTTAGTATGGTCCAAGGATCATGCCATTAAATTTTGGACTTGGTCCCCCCCCCCAAAAAAAATTGTTAGAGAAAAAAAGTTTTTTTTTTTGCATTTCTACATGTTTTGTGATTTCCAACCCCCCCCCCCCCCCCCCAAAAAAAATTGTTAGAGAAAAATTTTTTTTTTTTGCTTTCTACATGTTTTAAGTGATTTCCAACCCAAAAAAATTAGAGAAAAAAATTTTTTTTTTTGCATTTCTGCATGCTTTAAGTGATTTCCAACCCCCCCAAAATATTGTTACCCCCCCAAAAAAAATTGTTAGAAAAAAATTTTTTTTTGCATTTCTACATGTTTTAAGTGATTTCCAACCCCTCCCCCAAAAAAAATTGTTAGAGAAATTTTTTTTATTTTTTGCATTTCTACATGTTTTAAGTGATTTCCAACCCCCCCCCCCCCCCCAAAAAAAAAATGTTGGAGAAAAGAACTATAACTGTCAGCACTGTTGACATCATATTTAATGAATAAAGATATAAGGTTCACTTGAGTGACCCGCAGTATTGGCGGCGGAGGTTTTGCACTCTCCTGAGTGCTCCCCTCTAGTTTATATTATGTGTTAGTGTGAAATGTATCAGCATGCTAAACTTCTTTATCGTATGTTTAGTGTTTCATTTAACAGCATCTACTTTTTATAGAATGTTTAGTGTTATTTAACAGCATGTAAACTTGTTATATTTTGTGTTTCGTGTTTAATTTATCAGCATGTTAACACTTGTTTATATTTTTTGTTTCGTGTTAAATTTAACAGTATGTTTACTCTTGTTTATATTATGTGTTTTGTGTGAAATGTATCAGCATGTTAACACTTGTTTATATTATGTGTTTAGTGTGAAATGTATCAGCATGTTTACACTTGTTTATATTATGGGTTTTGTGTGAATCTATCAGCCTGTTAGCACTTGTTTATAGTATGTGTTTAGTGTTTCATTTAACAGCATGTTAACACTTGTTTATAGTATGTGTCTAGTGTTTAATTTAACAGCATGATGCACTTGTTAATATGTTCATTGAAGTTTATCAGCATGTTAACACTTGTTATATTTTGTGTTTAGTATTTAGTTTAACAGCATGTTAACACTTGTTTATATTATTTGTTTCGTGTTTAATTTAACAGCATGTTAACACTTGTTAACCTCCGCCATCGAAGATGGACGGAGGTTACTGTTTTCACCCCTGTCTGTTTTGTTTGTTTGTTTGTGAACAGTATTACGGAAAAACTCCTCGACGGATTTCGACGAAACTTGGTGGGGGATTAGGTATGGTCAAGGATCATGCCATTAGATTTTGGACTTGGTCCAAAGTCCAATATGGCCGCTATGGCGGTCATTTTGAAAAAATATTTGAATTTTTTTTTTTGCATTTCTACATGTTTTAATGATTTCAACTCAAAAAAAAAATTTGTTAGAGAAAAAAAAAACAATTTTGCACCTTTTTTTCAAAAAATTCGATTTTTTTTGGCATTTCTACATGTGCGTCGATCTAGTTTAGTTAATTCAATCGTGGTTCAGTAGAGTCTGATCCGTTTTGACGTACAATGAATAGGATATCAGGTTCACTTAAGTGACCCAGCAGTATTGGCGGCAGAGGTTTGCACTCTACCGAGTGCTCCCCTCTAGTTTATATTATGTGTTTAGTGTTTAATTTTACAGCATGTTAACACTTGTTTCTATTATGTGTTTAGTGTGAAATGTATCAGCATGCTAACACTTCTTTATCGTATGTATTTAGTGTTTCATTTAACAGCATGCTAACACTTGTTTATAGATGGTGTTAGTGTTTAATTTAACAGCATGTAAACATTGTTTATATTTGTGTTTAGTGTTTAATTTATCAGCATGTTAACACTTGTTTATATTTTTTGTTTCGTGTTAAATTTAACAGTATGTTTACTCTTGTTTATATTATGTGTTTTGTGTGAAATGTATCAGCATGTTAACACTTGTTTATATTATGTGTTAGTGTGAAATGTATCAGCATGTTACACTTGTTTATATTATGGGTTTTGTGTGAAATCTATCAGCCTGTTAGCATTTCTTTATAGTATGTGTTTAGTGTTTCATTTAACAGCATGTTAACACTTGTTTATAGTATGTGTCTAGTGTTTAATTTAACAGCATGTTAGCACTTGTTTATATTATGTGTTTAGCGTGAAGTTTATCAGCATGTTAACACTTGTTTATATTTTGTGTTTAGTGTTAGTTTAACAGCATGTTAACTCTTGTTTATATTATTTGTTTAGTGTTTAATTTAACAGCATGTTAACACTTGTTAACCTCCCCATCGAAGATGGACGGAGGTTACGTTTTCACCCCTGTCTGTTTGTTTGTTGATTTCGTAAGTATATTGATGACTTCCGGTCTCTGTTTGTTTGTGTGTTTGTTTGTAGGCACGATAACTCGAGAACGAAGAAGCTACCAATGTCAAATTACACCACTGATTCAGGAGGGTGATGGCTGGCGCTGGTTAGATTTTGGTCAAAACCGGTCAAAGGTCAAGGTCACAGTGAGGTCAAACATTCGATTTTTGATGGTTTGGTACAGAATCATCGTAGAAACTTCTGGTTTGCGTCGCTACCTTCTTAGAGACAGCTTTTATTAGACAAGGTCAGAGGTCAAGTTACGATTTCGTAAGTACCAGTCTACGACTGCTTGTTTTGTTGTGAACAGTATTACGGAAAAACTCCTCGACGGATTTCGACGAAACTTGGTGGGGGATTAGGTATGGTCCAAGGATCATGCCATTAGATTTTCGAATTGGTCCAAAGTCCAATATGGCCGCTATGGCGGCCATTTTTCTTGAATTTTTGTTTTTGCATTTCTACATGTTTTAAGTGATTTCCAACCCCCCCCCCCCAAAAAAAATTGTTAGAGAAAAAAAACAAAATTTTGCAACTTTTTTTTCAAAAATTTGTTTTTTTTGGCCATTTCTACATGCGCGTCGATCTAGTTTTCTTGTGTGATTTTTCACTGTTGAGAGATGGGGCCAAAAATGATATGTGGCAACGACGATATCTCAAAAATGTATTGGGCCAGATATGTTCTCGTGTATCAGGCATTACAGGGCGGAGGTATGCGCTCTACCGAGTGCCCTTCTAGTTTTTAGTGTTAAACTTAACAGCATGTCGATGCTCTTGTTTATATTTTTGTTTCATTTAACTGTCAACGATGTTGTTTGTTACATGTTTTGTCTTTAATTTAAGTGTTGAAGCTCTTGTTTTTATGTATGTTTTTATTTTAACTGTTCACACTCCTGTTTCTATTTTGTGTGCAGTAATTTTGAAAATGTATAAGAATGTGAATATCAATCAGAGAATGGTTGCAGGACTTGGGTTCCTGAAAGACCTGGGTCTTCATTCGTGAAAGATGTTCCCAAGCCGACTGCACAATATGGTGAGAATCATTGGGGCCAGTAAATTAGTAGTAATTTATTATCCAATGCAACTTATTATTTTAATAATTGAGGAAATATTTCATGAACATGCTTTTTTATTGTCAGTCATGATAAATTGAATTAACGTTATTAAGTACATACTTCATCATGTTTAAAGAAAGGATCTCTTGTGGGATGAGGCTGCAATGGAAACCACCATTTTTATTGAAACATCTGATGGTCCAAAACAATATGCTGATAAAAAGCATGTCAAAAATGATTTGTGGTGAAATAGAGTTGAGGTTTTGAGTGTTTTTGCAAATGATGTTTACTCAAACAGGATGAGAGAAAAATAGAATGAGGGCCATGGGAATCTAGAAATGGGGGAAAAAATTAAATAATTTTTCTGAAGTTCCTTATTTTATTAATACTGAAAACTTCTCTTACCTCTCATGCATTGGCTGAGCGAACAGCACACTGCTATCATTAAATGTTCTTTTGAGGTTGCAATATCATGTGATTAAGGTGGGGGGATTTGGGATGTGGTAACTCGGTAAAAAAAAATAAAAAAAACACACAACAGGAATGATTAACAGCCAAAGAGAATGATAATGAAGGAAACTGTGTTTGTGTAAGGAGAAATATGTGGAAATGTAAAAGAAAACAGAAAAAGAACGGGATGGCGCAGAAAATTCTCACAATTCACATTTTAAACTCCCTATTTGTTTGTTTGCAGGTTATGTTTATGTGATCATCTTTGGGATTTTCCATTAATCATAATAATGTCACGCTCCTTCAATCCTCATTCTAAAAGGCAATTCATGGATAAAGAAAGTCTTCTGATTCAGATGTACCTTTTCTGAAATTGAAATTTGCCCTAAACAAGGCTGAGGGCCACTAAATGTGTAGGGCTACAGAGAAAAAAAAAGTGGAACAACTGTCAAAACCTTCACCTATTCCTGAAACAAGGAAACCTCTGCCCAGGACCACTGTGCAGGAGGAGGTAACTCGGCCAGGCAGAAAAATAAATTTTCCTACCCCCATTAGGTGTTTCTTAGGAACACCATTTCTATACTGAATGGCCGTTGGCTGCCGAGGGGAGCTCATCCACCCTTTGTCAGGTTTTGTTTTTCGTCCTGGCAGGGTGTCACAATCACCTTCCCCACCAAAGCCAGTGAGAGGTGTTGGTGTCGTCGCCGACAACCCGGCCATGTGGCAGGTAGCACTGGTTTACATGTTAACAGTGGCAGTTCTAAAAGACTGACCTAACTGACCATACTCTGTCAGGGTTAGGGTTAGGTTAGGGAGACCATACTCTGTTCCAGAGTGTCGGGTGCTGCTGAAGCAGTTTCTTGATAAGGGTCGATCATGCTTGGTGGTTTGCCATCCCTTTACCAGCAGTAGTCAGGGTAGTAATTTAGAACTTTTTCAGGGTGCCGGCAATAACTCATTTATCCTTCACTAAGGACACCATGGACTTCAACATTTCCCAACTAATGCTGGTAGACAGGATGTCCATTTAACATCCATCCAAGGGATGGCACACACATTAATGAATCACCCTACCTGTGAAACACTGGTTAGGACATTTATACTTATATAACTGTGTCACAGTTTAAATGACATTTATAACTGGGTCGTGGTTCAAACCCAGGCTAGGCAGCTTAGATGCGAGTGTGCGTACCTCCAGGCCATATTTCCAGCCAAAGAAATAAATACAACTAGAATGGCACTCAGTTGACCACATACCTCAGCAAGGCTGAACAGTTTACGTTATGTATCCCATTTGATATGCTAGATCTGCATCCGGACCTTAAACAAAATCGAATCGGCTTGTTCTTCTCACCAAACCAACTCATCCACCTAGTTTTGTCAAAATCTGTATAAAGTTTTTGAAGTATATCATTTTTGGCCCTATCTCTCAATGGTGAAAAATCATTTAAAAAATTATCGGATCTACATCCGGACTTTCAACAAAATCAAATCAATTTGTTCTTGTCACACACCCAATCTGTCCACCAAGTTCCGTCCGAAAAAGTCCGAACTTTTTGAGATATTTTGCTCACAGCAAAACAGATAGACAGACAGATAGACACATACAGGGGATAAAACAGTCTCCATCCACATTCGGTGACAGAGGTAACAAATATGATCGATGCCAGAATCCATCCCAAATGTACCAAATCGGGAGATCACAAAATTGCCAAATTTAACTTTTTTCTCTCATCAATTTCAACAAAGAGCCGAGCACAATACTGCCTGGCAAGATGGCCTAGAGATATGCACACTCGTCTCTAAGATATCTAGCCTGAGTTTGAATCCTGACCCAGCTATAAATGACATCCCAGTGTTGTACAAATAGGGCGATTCATCAATGTGTGGGCCGTCCCTTGGATGGATGTTAAACCGGGTGTCTTGTCTACTGGCACTACTTGGTGGATGTTAAAGTTCCCACAATGCCCTTTACGAATAGTAGGAAAACCATTGCTGGCACCCTGACCAAATGCAAAATTCCTGCCCTAACCTCAGTTGAACGTCAGGCCTGGCCAGCTGGTTCGTCAAACCCTTGAGCCAAACTTTCCCTGGCCAACCCCACAAGAAAGTGGTAATAATTGTGGCCATTAAAGAAGAAGAAGAAGAAGAAGAAGAAGAGCATAGTACAATAATGGCTGAAGCAATTACAATGTTTCTAATGGGAGTCAGATTACATCTGTGACTTGCTACAGGTACCATGTAAACCTGTACTAAGCTGTTCCATGGTCGCGTTGTTGGTGAATAAACCATCTCCCCCACCAAGTTTCTTGGTGAGGAGACTGGATGATATGGACACCCAGCAGGATAAAGAACAAAACCTGTCAAAGGCCAGAGGAGCTCCTCATGAGCCAACGGCCATCCATGTCTTGTGCCCAACTGTGTCTGCGGACGTCCTCCTGCAGTTGGGTTACTTCTTATGAGGAGGTTGGTGGCAGGATTTGCACTCTGGCCACCATAAAACACTTCATTCCGTAAAACATTCCAAAAGCATTTTAAAAATCTGAAAACCCACTCCGTGGGAGTACCTCCTGTGCAGCTTCCCTTCGCAGAGCAACACACTGGATGACAGGATTGGGGCAAAGCCTTCGGGACCCCCAATCTTTGATGACAGGAGGGAAAACACGGGGTAACCTTCGCTGGGTCAGATTGCGGTAGTGTGTGTCGGAGTGGTGCTGAGGTGTCATCCACCAAGACGGCAGTCTCCTTGGGTTAACTGAGGCGGTCCCTTCGGGTGGTGCCTGGAATGTCTATCCCTAAGAGAGGATGATCACCTGTCTCTGTTATCATCTGAGGTCAAGCGTTTCGACATCGGTATTGCAGCACTCTCTGAGGTTCAGAGACCGGATTGCGGCGAGATCATGGCGGGTGGTTACACCTACTATTGTCTGGTTGCTCTGATGGTTACCATGCCCAGGAGTTGCTGTAGCTGTGTCCAATAAGCTGACTCCAATGATAATTGGAGTAACACTGGTCGTCGAGCGTATTGTGAGACTATTCGTCACTCCTTGCATGTCATTCCCTGGTCTCTACATGCTCCGACTGAGGCGAGTGATCTCACCATGAGGGACACATTCTATGCCACACTCGAGTCTGTGGTTGATCACTGCCCAGACGAGGACACTCTTCAGACTTGGGGGATTTCAATGCATCGACTGCAACTGATAGGGCGAAGGGGGGGGGGGGAGAAGAGAAATCCGTTCTCGATCACCAAGTAGAAGTGTCGTGCATCAAATAAAAGTCCTATATGTGTGAGCATGCCTTGCTCCGCTGCCAGTGCGCTGCCTTGCCGTGCACCCACTTGCAAACAGGCTCGAACACCAATCGACGTCACGTCATCATCCCCAGGAACCAGGGTTGCCAAGAACAGGTCTCGGGCACAACCAGAATTAATGGTCCAAACGTCACCCACCGTCAGGAGCCACCAGGAGCCACAACCGACAGACAGCTGTAAGGAGCTGTGAGACGCTGAGGCGCTGTGAGAAGCTGTAAGGTGCTGAAGCAGTGTGAGGCTGTCACCAGCGATCAAAGCTGCAAGGCTGCAAGGCCATCACCAACTGTCTCAAACTCAACTGTCGCCAGCTCACCAACTGTCTGACTGGAACTGACTGGTGCTGAAAATAGCCATCACCCAGCTGTCACAAAACTCTCAGAGCTGTAAGAGGCCACAACCAGCTGTCAACCAACTGCCTGTCGTCAACTGACACAAAAACGGTCCTCTCGTCCTTATCATAGGTGGCCAGTCTGGGCGGAACCTCAAGCAGACTTCAGCTAAATCCACCTTGCCTATTGGCGCATCGTTGCACGTGACAAACCACTGCCAGTCTCGTGATCATTCCTGGCTTATGATGCCATGCTTGTGGTGCTGGACGAATGGCAGAAAGCAGCAATTTGCCAGTCACTGAGCAAAAATGTGAAGTGCTCATAAAATGTCAACAACAACCATCCACAGAGCTGCCAAACGTCAATGGAAAGAGGTGGGTGTCGAACGTCGATGGAAAGAGGTGGGTGTCGAACGTCGATGGAAAGAGGTGGGTGTGGTAAATGATCCACAGCCATATTTGACTGTCAGAATAACTGCTCAGGAAAAGCCCGTGGTGTGCTTAATCCAATGTGCTGTAAGTCCCAGGTGTAAATAAATCGGCCACCTCCAAGCCAATGTGTCTTGATGGAAAGGGGGTATACGAGCCTCCGTTGGGCTAACGGCTATCTCACGTGCATGAACGTGTCTGTCGTAAAGAGAAAAAGGCCATCCAATAAGAAAGGGAATCTATTCTTTACCCTTCTCAACGCATCAAAGTTAGAATCCCACCAGACATGGGGATAGTTCTATCCTGGACATGCATTTAGGGAAATAACTATCTGAGGACCTAAATATGCATTCGTCGGATCAAATTCTGAAATCCATAACACTATCTCTCTCTCTCTCTCTCTCTCTCTCTCTCTCTCTCTCTCTCTCAAATGAAACGGATTCACTTTCCAAGGGTTTGGTAACAAATTCAAGATGTGAATCATCCTCTACTCGAGTAAAGTCTTACTACGTCAGAAATTAGACACATACTATAGAAGAAGAAAAAAATCAGAAAATGGCAGTGAACCACAGTGTGTCCACATTTGAATATAACACAGAGAGGGTAATAAACAAACAGTAAAATCATTCCCCCCCCCCTTTTTGTTATAATATTGAGGCTCATGGAGAGCTGGAACATATAATTGACTAAGATGTAACAGAACAAAAGTAACAGTAGAAAGAGAGAGATGGGAAGATGGGATACACCAATAGCAGCATTGCGGGACAAATAGAGGGAGATTTGGATAAATAAAATTTACATGGAAAATGAGGGGAAGGGGAGGACAAGGGGGTGAACAAAATGGATACAAATGCACATTCTCAGAAAGGAAAAACTGCAAACTTGGAAAGAGCTACTCTTGAGCAGGGTAAATGGGGTAGAAGCGATCATGGTTGTGAGGGGGGGGGGGGATGATCTGAGATGATGGTGAACAGCTGTCTTGAAGTCCTGGTAGAAAGAATGAGATTGAAGAGGATGTGGAAGTTGGCCCCACAGGTGGGGGCGGGGGGAGAGGAATGAAAGAGTGGAGGTGAGCAGTGACTCTTGACTTTGGGAATTTCACCAGAAGGGGGTCATTCGCACTGGCCTGCAGATACCTTTACAACTGCTTGTCAGATTGACAGGGATTTCAAAAGATCTCACTCCTCGACACCAAATGTTAGAAATCCGTCTCGAGGTGGATTATAGGGGAGCTCCGATCATTGATTCCGCGATAGCGGTCCTGAAGCCGCATACCACGGATAACTCTGCAGTGTGATGGGTTGCTAAGCAACCACAACCCTCAGGTCAGGTTAGATTTGTGACCTGCTACAGGTACGATGTAAACCTGTACTAACTGTTCCATGGTCGGGTTGTCAGCGACTAAACCGTCTTCCCACCAGGTTTTCTGGTGGGGAGGGTGTTTGGATATGGACACCCAGCAGGATTAAAAAGAAAACCTTGTCAAAGGGCGGAGGAGCTCCTTGTGAGCCAACGGCCATCCATATCTAGTGCCCAACTGTGTCTGCGGACGTCCTCCTGCAGTTGGGTTACTTTTTATTAGGAGGTTGGTGGCAGGATTTGCACTCCGGCCACCGTAAACCCTTCATTCCGCAAACACAAAAACGCAAAAAAATCTGAAAAGCCACTCCGTGGGAGTACCTCTGTGCAGCTTCCCTTCGCAGGGCAGCTCACGGATGACGGGATTGGGGCAAAGCCTTCGGGATCCCAATCTTTGATGAAAGGAGGGAAACCACGGGGTAACATCCCTGGGTCAGATTGGGGAGAGTGTGGCGGAGTGGTGCTGAGGTGTCGTCCACCAGACGGCGGTCTCCTTGGGTTAACCTGAGGCAGTCACTTCGGGTGGGTGCCTGGAATGTCCTATCCCTAAGAGAGGATGATCACCTGTCTCTGTTATCATCTGAGCTCAAGCGTTTGGACATCAGTATTGCAGCACTCTCTGAGGTTCGGAGACCGGATTGCGGCGAGATAATGGTGGGTGATTACACCTACTATCGGTCTGGTCGCTCTGATGGTTACCATACTCAAGGAGTTGCTGTAGCTGTTTCAATAAGCTGACCCAAATGATAATTGAGGTAACACCGGTCAACGAGCGTATTATGAGACAAAGGATTCGTCACTCCTTAGGTGTCATTTTCCTGGTCTCTGTCTATGCTCCGACTGAGGGAGTGACCTCACCGTGAAGGACACATTCTACGCCACGCTCGAGTCTGTGGTTGAGCAGTGCCCCAGACGAGATACACTTTAGTCTTGGGGATTTCAATGCATCGACTGGAACTGATAGGGATGGTTATGAGACATGTGTTGGTCCCCATGGGTCAGGAACTATGAACCAGAATAGCACTAAGTTCCTTGCTTTGCAAGAAGTCATGGACTTAGGGTGGCTGGTTCATGGTTTCAGCGCCACAAGCTCATCGCTGGACTTGGTATTCCAACGCTGGCAGTGTGACAAAGGAGATTGACCACTGTCCTCGTTGACGGTAGCTGGAGGATGATCCAGAACTGCAGGTCTACCGGAGTGCTCAGTTACTCAATACTGACCCGGCTTGTTGTAGCAACTATAAAGCTGCACCTTAAATCCTGGAGAATGGTACCATCCCAGCCAAGGCTGGATGTTGGCAAGCTCAAGGATGAGAGAGTAGCTGAGCAGTTTGCGAACAGGCTGAGTGGACATTTGGGGTGTCTGGGTGCTTTGGGGGGTCCTGAAGAGTTGTGGAGTGCCTTCAAGACACCGTCCTTGATGTTGCCGGTGGATGTCTTGGAACTCACCGCAGGGCAAAGAAGATTTTGTCTCTCAAGGGAACTGGATTCCATTGGCCAGAGTCGCAGGGCCAGGCTGAATGGCAGAGCTGAGTTCAGGGAGCTGAGGCGTAAAACTGTATGTGCACTAAGGGTGGACAAGGAGGCCTATGTGCGAGGAATCTGTGAGGGGTAGAGCATCACCTGTGACAGGTGATTCTCGTCCCGCTTACAGGGGAATTCGCGCATTGCGTTCATCGAATCCCATCCCTCGGAGCACTGCAGTTAGAGCAGAGAGTGGTAGGCTCTTGACAGAGGAGTCTGAAGTGAAGGCCCGCTGGGCCGGTTACTTTGAGCGGTTGTACCAGGCTGATCCCCAGCTGTCGAGTTGGAGTCAAGGTGTTACAATCCTGTTGCTGACCCTCCAATCACTGTGGTCCACCTTCGTTTGTGGAAACACGGGCTGCGGTGAACCAGTTGAAACGGGGTAAAGCTCCAGGGATCTGTGGCATCCATGCTGAACTTCCAAGGCTGGTGGAAATGCTGCACTCGTGTCGTTGCATGCAGTTTTGTGTTCTGCCTGGAACACAGGCATCATCCAACTGATTGGAGAGGGGCTTGTTGTCCCTCTCTGGAAAGGGAAGGGTGATCGCCAAGACTGCAACAACTACCGAGGGTGATGCTGCTCTCAGTACCGGGCAAGGTCTTTGCTCGGATAATTCTTGATAGGGTTCGCCCATCTGCTTGAGCACCAGCGTCCAGAGCAGTCAGGCTTTACACCAAAGAGGTCAACGGTTGACTGTATCCTTGCTCTTCGTGTCTCACCGAACACAGACGAGAGTTTCGGCAGGGCTGCTTGCAGCCTATGTTGATCTCTGTAAAGCGTTCGATTCAGTGAATCGGGATGCCCTCTGGGATTCTTGGTCTTCGTGGGTTGCCACCAAAACTGATCGATCTGATGTCTGAACTCTACTCTGTACTGGAGTATGTGAAGTGTGGTGGTACCATCTCTGACTTATTTCCAGTTGTTACTGGAGTTCGTCAGGGGTGTGTACTGGCCCCACACTTTTCAGACTTGTATGGACTGGATTTAAGGGAGGATGTGGGAAAGATCAAGCTGCGGTGCATCGTTTGGGAATGTCAAGATCTCAGACCTTGATTTCGCAGATGATGCAGTCATCTTTGCGGAGACTTTAGATATCCTTTTGGGGGCCCTCGAGGTGCTGAATGAGGAGTCGGAGCCGCTGGGATTATGGGTTTCTTGGGTCAAAACTAAGATCCAGGCTTTCAATGACATCTTGGATGCTGCTGTCCTGTCTGTGTCTGTTTGTGGTGAGGATGTTGAGGTCGTGGAGAGATTCACTTACCTTGGCAGTGATATTCATGTCTCTGCTGGTTGTGAGTCAGAGGTCAATAGACGTCTGGTCCGGTCTGGGGAGTCATGGATTCACTGGATCATGGGGTGTGGCGCTGCTGGTACCTGTGCGGGAGACGAAAGTCCGAGTCTTGAGGTCCTTGGTGCTTCCAGCGTTGCTCTATGGATGCGAGACTTGGACTCTGACCAAGGATCTGAGACGAGACTTAATTCCTTTGGTACCAGGTCCCTTCGGAGAATCCTTGGCTATCACTGGTCAGATTTTGTGTCCAAACAGCGGTTGCTGATAGAGACTCGGATGAGATTGTTACCTGCATGGTCCGTGAGCGTCAGTTGCGGCTGTATGGACATGTGGCTCGTTTTCCCCTGACATCTGCTCACCAGATTCTCTCAGCGAGGAGTCTCGTGAGTGGAGGAGGCCAATGGCCGACCACGTGCAGCTGGTTGCAGCAGGTTGACCAGCATCTCAATGAGATGGGGATGGGCCTGGCGTCTGCCTGGGGGAAGGCCAGACGGAGGCCCCTGGAGTACTGGCGGAAAGTGGACGCAGCGACGCGCTGTTCTGGCACATGCTCCCATACCTGACCTGACCTGACAGACGCCATCTGAGATGCTCAATATACATGGGGTCCAGTGTCTAAATCCCACTTTACCTTCCAGGAAAATTAAACACCCCAGATGGGGAACTGTGCTTTCAATGCGCCACCGAGATCAAGATACGGTTGAGCATTACCAATGGTGAACACGTTGGCTACCGACTACCCAAAATGGAACAGCAGGGGAGAACTCCCTATACAATACACGATGCTTAACGAATACAGTCTGACAACCAGATAGTTTGGAAAAGGGGTCGCTATTTCACAAATGGCACTATGTCCAGTTCAAGCAGTGTCACAAAGAAAATCTTACCTGAGGCAAGCATAGAAGCCCCCTTACTCATTCAACCTACCAAAGATGCATGGGTGCCACTTTCATTCCAGGAAAAGGGAGAGAAGTAAGAAAATAGATGAGTGAAGAAGATGGGGCATGTTTACAACCCTGTGCTCACCCATACGTTAACCAGCTGCTTCATGTGCATCCAAATGGTGGAGGGTTAGGGGAATGATGTGCGTGTTAGGATATGTGCAGAGGATGAGTGCATAGGTGTTAGATGAGGGGTGTGAAGTGTGAAAGTCGGTTCGCCATAAAAAGGACAGTTGGCACTTTTGTTGATTGCTCTTGCATCCAAAGGGGATGAGGTAGAAGTAGAGACAGTAAGAAGAAAGTTTGTTTGAGTCAGTGCGTTTGATGACCGCACCCAGAAGCTCTCACTTTCTCGGCCCTTCTACTTTCAACTTGACTTCGTCCATGCTGGCTTTCTCTAGGGGCACCGGCTTTCCGATTTCTCTCCAGGCACCAGCTTGCTCGGTCTCCCAGCTCCCAGACACTGCACTGTTCTGAACTCCAGCCCAGACCTTTATAACAAATAATGTCTTCTCCAACATGTCCGCTCACGTTTTCATCAGATTGCCTTCCCATTTGGACAGCCATGCGACCTGGTGAAGTTCATTCGTTGCTTCAAAGCAGGACAGCGTGCCGAGGGGCGGTGATCCAGCGGCATAGCGGCGAGCATTCAGTACTTGCTCTGATGCCACTTGTTCTTTCGACGACGTTTTCATTGCTGATGGGGCTTCCTCAGCTCCGCCAAGCGCTCCCTCATTGCCACCTCTTCGCCGCAGTTCAGCCCCTCTCGGGCTGTCTGGGTCGCCATGTCCATTCAACCCTCGATAGCATATACAGGCTTTCACGTGTGGAGTGGCTTGATTTTTGGTGTGATGTTGTGGAAATCATGTTTTATAGTGTGTTTGGATGAGATGTAGAGAGATAGGGGGAGAGATAGATAGATAGATAGATAGATAGATAGATAGGAAAAGACCCACAATGGGTTTTGATGATACGACAAACACAACGCGTTTTCCCTTCCCATACTGAACATGGGATCCCCAAATTAGCTACACAATATACTACGGAGATAACTATACCAGGGTTTCTTTATATGTTGATACGCGTTGACCCATACGTCTCTGAAATCCGTCGCAGAACATCAAGAGCAAAAGTTTCAATTTTCTTCTGATGAATGATATATGACATAATCTGTCTTTGTCAAGCCTGTGGTTTATGTCCAAGCTCCACTAAGAGCCTTCAATCAATATAAAATCAATAAAACTACCAAATAGTGGTGAAGATTAACTACCCGATCAAAGCAAAGTCAACGTTACCCCGAACATGATGTGAATATGAAGTTTCTGATTTATTTGTTTTATGACCGTGCCTGTTGTATACTTACCAATACACATCACAGCCAGCACAACACCAAGGAGGAGATGATGGAACATCACTGAGGATTTGTCCCTGGACACAAAACATCAGGGATTCGAGCAACAAGGAAGATGCATTATATAGAATCAGATATTATTCACAATACGTGTCATTGCAATGAAAATTAACGGAAGTTTTTTTTATCTCCAACATCTGGAGTCATAGACGAGCAAGGAGATGCAGGGTACGAAGGTAGTGAACTGGTAGCGGGACGACAGATAGTCGCAACAACCCGGATCGCAAGTTGTACTCAAATCGACATCGAACCAATGTCTTCAATGTTGGCCCATAATTATTGATTCAATTATACCTTGCTATGTGGGTAGTAAGGGAAAGAACGAAAAGGAAAAGAAGAAAGAGAGAGGAGGGGAGCACTGCAACCGGCAAGTAAGAGGTTTACGGTTAATGGGGGTAGAAAACATCATGGGGAGGGATGGGATTTATGATTTTCAAAATCACCATCCAAAATATTTGTTCAAGTTAATCAAATCAGAAGCACAAGGAGGACACAATAAGCAAAGCAAAAAACAAACAAGAAAAGAGGAGAGAGGTGGGGGAGGAACAGTAACCTACAAGTAGGACGGTTGAGTTAGGAAGGGTTAATGGGGGTAGAAAACTGCGGGTAGAAATAGAATTTATAACTAAAACTACTAAGCATAGTTCATCAAAGTGAAACCTTGAAGTGAGACACTCAATCGATGTTAATATCTGTCAAAGACAATGTTGCAGCCTGCAAGAGTCACGCGTTACCTGTAGTCGTATTAATGAAAATGAGTACCTGCAATCCGTTATGATTTACTCATGAACCCGATTACAGCTACTCGTGTTTTATATGTTACTCTTGAGGATTACATTTGGTGGAGGAAAGAACAAATATTACAACATGAACACAGCAAATAGAGCAAAAGTGATAACTCCACACAAGGTAGTGAAGAATGTCAGCAGAACCTGCACGACACCTTATCAGGCCCTTTCATGATTCTCCATTTGGTGTGCTATTGTTTGAAGGCATACTCCTCGTTATATTTTCTAATACCTCGCTCCGTTACCAATTACCATTATGGAGTAAATCAGTGTCTGATACATCAGATAAAAAAAACAAAATTAAGCTATACTTACCCCTGACTTTAGGAAGGAAAATGGCACCTTCCACTACTTGCTAAACCTAAACAGAAAGATAGTAGGTTAGCAGGTGCCATCATAGATGGAAAGTGACCCGCATTCTATGGGTTTGACACGTTATGTTTGACACTTTCAGGTCCATCCACTACAGGGACTTTCAGGTCCTTCCACTACAGGGACTTTCAGGTCCTGACAACAACAGGGACTTTCAGGTCCTTACACTACAGGGACTTTCAGGTCCTTACACGACAGGGACTTTCAGGTCCTTACATGACAGGGACTTTCAGGAAGGAAAGCAGGGAATTTGAAAGAGGTGGGTTTGGGGTGGATTAACGGGGGTAGAAAAGATCATCGTTTTGGATGGGGGAAGATAAGAGATGGTGGTGATCAGCTGTTTAGAAGACCTGGAGGGAAGAATGGGATGAAGATAGCGTTGGAGTTTGTTCCAAAGGCAGAAAAAAGAGGAACGAAAGAGTGAAGGTGAGCAGTGATTCTTGATTTTGTTAGTTTTATCAGAAGGGGTTGCTGGTAGATGTTGAGAGCCCTGCGGAAAAATGGGATGTGGTGGGGGGGAGATATCGCAACAGAGTGGGTGGGGGGTGGAGAGCCGGAGAGTAGAAGACAGAAAAACCACCAACCTGCATGCAGTGAGACAGTGATAGCCCAAAGACTCAGCTTCATCGCGGGAGATGCCAATGATCCGAAATGCCTCGGTTTCCACAGCATGAAGCCGAGAAAGGTGAAAGGCAGGAGCACCAGCCCAGTGGGGAGAGCAGTACTCCATCACGTTGCGGACGACAGCTTTGTAAGTGGTCAGGAGCTCAGGTGGGCCGAGGAAGGACTTTGCACGACGGAGGATTCCCGTCGGCGACTGGCTTTGGAGGTGAGGTTTGAAATGTGGCTTTTCCAGGAAAGGTCATGGCAGATAGTGAGACCCAGAAGCTTGAAGAAAGGACTTCTTCCAGAGGATTGTTGAGAAAGTGGATGGGGAGGTTTCTAAACGGTCCTTTCGGAGAGACAATGATGGTGAGATTTGTCTGGATTGAAAGACATGTTCCACGTGCTGGACCAGTTTGTGATTTTACCAGATCTTCAGTGAGCGAAGAAGCTGCTGCTTGCCGTCTGAGGGATGACAGATGGTATGGCAGAGGGTGGAGTCATCAGCAAAGAGATAAAGAGGATTTTCCAGAGAGTCGGATCGATCATTGATGAAAACCAGAAAAAGAACAGGGCCAGAAAGCTACCTTGAGGAACTCCAGCCGGACAGGAAGAGGGGATGAAAGAACTCCATTTAGGGCCACCCGTTGACTGTGACAGGAGGGGAAGTCTGCGAGCCACGAGTGGAGATGGCCTTGGATACCATAGGAAGAGAGTTGGTGAGCAGGGCAGGGTGCCAGACTGTGTTCAAAGCACATGATATGTCCAGGGATATGGCTCTGATTTCATGTCCGGCATTGAGGACCTCCATCCATGTTTGGAGAGCAGAAGCAGCATATCCAGGGTAGAGTGACCTGGTCTGAAACCAAATTGAAGATCAGAAATCAAGCCATTGGAGAAGAGGAAGGATTTGATGTCTGAAGCGATGATGAATTCCATAACGTTGCTGATGATTGGAAGAAGCTGATTGGTCTGTAGTTGCAGGGATATGTTTTTGTACCTTTTTATGCAGGCAGTAATGTTTGCTGATTTCCAAGCAGATGCAGATGACCTTGAGCAAATGAGAGGTGGAATAGAACAGAGAGAGGATGAGCAAGAGCAGAAGAGCAGGTTTTTAGGACACGTGGGCTGATGCCGTCTGGACCGGTTGCAGAATCTGAGTTGAGTTTGACAGCAAGCTCTCCACCTTGCAGGAGAAAAGGACACGGAATCCAGGACATGGGTGCGACTGGGTAGGGGGTAGAGAAAGCGATGGGTTTTGACACAAGATTTAGCTGCAAACACGAGTTTAGCATTCAGCCGTTTCACATGCGTATCAGCAGTGCGGCCATTGAGGTAAGGGAGGGGATGGAGGGGAACATCACCAGACAAGATTTGATTAGACACCACCAGGATTTTGAGGAGAGAGAGAGGTTTAAAAGTTTGGACTTGAGCTTAGAAAGATGTTGTTTTCTGGCTCTCCTTAGGGTAGGGGGATACACACTTGTTCCGAGCTTTATGGAAGGAACTGAGATTACCCTCAGTTGGGTTTGCTTTCCATGAGGCAAAGGCAAGTTGTTTTAGGACAACTGCTTTGCCACAAGCTTCAGTGAACCAAGGGCGGAGGAAGGGTAGGACAACTGAAGACGAGAGGGATAAATCTGTGCTTGAGGGAGAGCAAGTTTCTTTGAAAGAATTCCGAGGATGAGTTGATGTTGGAGAAAGTAGCGATAGGAGACCAGTCTATAAGTTTGATGGCTGCTTGGAGACCCTGCCAGTCGGCTTGAGTGAAATGCCAGACTGACGGTGGTGAGGTGGTTCTCTGATAATAGCCAGAGAGATGTCCACTTTGACAAGGATGTGGTCAGAAGAACCGATTGTAGCGGAGGAAGAGCAGCAGATATTGTCAGGGAATTTGTCAAAATCAGATCCAGAAGAGAAGGAGTACACATTGGTTGAGATCCAGGTCGGGAAGTTGACGCAATTGAGTCAGTCCCAATGAGTCGCAGAAAGCTTTTGCTGAAGTGCCATGACAGGTGAGAGAGGTATGAGGAAGGAAGAAGAGGAAGAGTGAGTTTTGAGGAAGAGAGAGTTCGCCACATATGAGGAAGAGAGAGTTTGGATGAGAAGATAGAAGTTGGTCCATGTTTTCGGATAGTGAGGTGTAGATGGAGTTATCACTGTTTGGTGGACGGTACAGTACACATATAAACATGAGGTGGGAGTGGAGGGGAAGCCGTAGCCAGAGGTAATGGAAGATGGAATCAGATGATGATGGAATAGAAGATGGAATCAGATGATGATGGAATATTCCAGAAGATAGAATAGCGATCAGATGGAAGGCTTGGGGTTGGTGGTGGGGTTGAGGACTTGGGGTTGGGTGAGAGAAGGAGGTTGAGGACTTGGGGTTAGGTGGGAGAAGGGGTTTGAGACTTGAAGTCACATTTTACATTCCGTAGAATTTCCTCAGATCTCTGCGAGTATAAATGAAACGATAACAGGATACTGATATTGATAATGGATATGAGAAGAAACACCAATCCGTTTAATTATTCTGTCAATGGGAAATTCACTTTATGTGATGTTTAATCTCAAAATAAATTTACCCCAAGTTATAAACCTTTCGATTCAACATGTTTTTAGTTGATAAAAGCTATTTACCTTCAGTGGTTTGGCCAAATAGTTTCACTATTTTATAAATTCAACATAAAATCGGTAAATTAGACCATCAAGTGGAACTTCAATGGAGGGAAAGGTCTCAATTATAGATCGAGCAAGATTACTACATCTGTAACCAGGGGTTCACATAACAGGTACTCAGGTACTCATGCGCGGTCAAAAAAAAATACTAAATGTGAACTTCAAAGATGCTCCGAAAGCTCAAAAGCGTACTCCTACAACAGAGGCTTTTGATGGAAGGTTTTCTCAGCTCGTGTCGCTAAGATTTTTCCGTGATGTACAGTTCCGTACTGTGATTTCAAAATTTAGGTGTACAAAATTAAGTTTATAAATTATAACATTATAATTTACTCGTGTGGTATGCTGACACATTGTAAGCAATAACGAACTGTGCTTCCCCATTGCCTCGGGTCACTCATCTGCATTTTTCCTTTATTTATTTTCTTTCTGTTTTTTTCATTTAATTATGTTTTTATTTACGGATGTTGTCCGACGGTTCTGTGAGTTTTTCCCCGGTGTATCGGCTTTGATGTCCATCAGTACGCAAAATTTCCACTTTCTACATCACCCGGTAGGTACTGAACTTAATATCAGTCAGTCACTCAGTGAGTCGGTGAATCAGTGGTTAGAATGAGCTTTATATATTAGATAAGTTATATTATAACCTATAAGATTTCATTAAAAAAAATTGTGTCAACCCCTGATTATGCAGAATGATTATAATTAGGGAATTAGTAAGGGTTGGTAAGAGAGATCTTTAACAAAATTAATCAAATAATTTTATAGAAGAAAGAGAGTGCTCAGAGCAAATGGAATGGCAGGATAATCAAGAGGTATGCAGATCCACCTTTAAGCTGTCCAGCTTGGGTTTGAATCCAGACTCAGCTTTTAACTATCACCCTGGTGATGCACATGCAGGACAATTCTTCAATGTGTGTGCTGACGTTAAGCTGGGTCTCCCGTCTGCTGGCATTGTTGGTGGACGTTAAACATGCTATGGTGTCGTACATGAAGAGTAGACGAGTTATCACCAGCAACCTGAACAAATTACAACCTCCTGAACAGATCACCTTCAGGCGAACGTCATGGGGCTTGCCCAGCCCGTTCGTAAAAGACTTGAGGAGCAAAAAACGTTCCTTGACCTGATCCCACAAAGTGTGATTAATTGGGACTTTTAAATAAATAGGAGTAGTAGTAGAAGTAGTAGTTGTTGTAATATGATAAAGGAATACAAAGTGTTAAATATTTAAAAAATAATTCTCGATATAAGTAATTATAAGTAGTCAATGTCTGGTTCATGGTGAGTATTCATGAAGAGCAAAATCAAACAGATGAACCTGATAAATGAACATGACAATGACCTCGTACCACAAAATAAAAATCAAACTCAAACCCCTTCAATCAACTACAAATATCTAAAGAGAGAAAATAAAGATATGGATCAAGATTCTTCGTCATTATCAGTTTACTTAAAACATCTCTGGAATTGTTACGGAGTTCCAATACACGAACGATCGGTAGAGGGTTGTTTCTTTAATATAGACGAAGAAACATGTTTTTTTTTAACGCAGAGCAAACTATTTGACATCATACAATCATGATAAGTAACCGTACTCATACCGGCAACAAAAACATCCTCGGATGACACGGTAAAGCGAGGCAGGTAAGAGCATACCTTCCGATTGGAACCTTTTCATGGTGCATCTCTACCCTCTTGTTTCATCTGAAGAGCTTCTAGGGTAGGGGAGGGCATTGTGGGAACACACATGGAATGTATTGTGGTTATACACAGGTAGTCACCACAAACCTTTGGTTGGGAAAGGAAACAACTCTCATCACCACAAGGCTCTGTTGTAGGTGATAAGAGTTTACACTCATGTTCACCAGGTTTAACACTCTTGTTTTAGCAAAATCGACCATGGAATGTTTATTTCCTGAATTTATTATTTTACAGCTCAAACGTCAATGGTGAAGGAAATATTGAAATTCCAATTAAATATGTGTATAAACAAACAGGTAAAGGGAAATAGATGATTAAAAGGAAGATAATTATCCACTGCTCACCTATTATTATCTAAAGACATTTTATGTGTGGTTGCTGGTCCAGAGTTTATCTTAAGCTGTTTCCTTCACTGATCAAGAAGGATGAGCATCATTTGTCACAAAAATCAGGTTTCCCTGATGAACCGCATTGTGTATCGTGAAAACCACAGAATGGTTTGTTTTGGAGTAAAGTGTGTAGAAAACTTCTTCATCTGAACAGAGATCGTGACATGTTTGTAAGCTTTGCCAAAGACATTCCAAAGAAATGTGTCAAAGGAAGTGTATTGTCACTGTTCTGAGATTTCGGCGGTGGGGTAGGAGGGGGGGAGGGAGAGTTAAAACAAAAACGATAATTGATTTGCAATACATGTTCCCTCTCGGTCCCAATAAATGCTCAGGTGATAAAAATTTGTTTGTGTTTAGCACACACTCAAGCCCATACCGGAACCAAAATGAAGAAGAAGAAACTCTCCAATCCACCATGTTTCCTTTACTTATGTTTTCGTTCGTTTCTAGGTTTTGCCTGTTTCATATTAAAAATAACCCGATGGACATGCATGAAGCGAAAACATGCCTATGGCTGATGTGCATATATAATACATCGTGACTATATACCTGGGACTTACACCCAGGCCTAAGAATGTGATCTATGCTGCTTCATGCAATGTTGGCGTCTTTTTTCACATATTATACATGCTTCAAAATCCCGTACTATTCAAGGAAGACCACCTACCTACCTGATATGAAAAATCCCGTCTTTCAAATGACCACCTACCTACCTGATATGAAAAATCCCGTCTTTTCAAATGACCACCTACCGACATGATATGAAAAATCCCGTCTTTTCAAATGACCACCTACTTACCTATATGAAAAATCCAGTCTTTCAAATGACCACCTACCTACCTGATATGAAAAATCCCGTCTTTTCAAATGACCACCTACCTATACTGATATGAAAATCCCGTCTTTTTTAAATGACCACCTACTTACCTGATATGAAAAATCCCGTCTTCTCAAATGACCACCTACCTACCTGATATGAAAAAACCCCGTCTTTTCAAATAACCACCTACCTTCCTGATATGAAAAATCCCTTCTTTTCAAATAACCACCTTCCTACCTCATATTAAAAATCCCGTCTTTTCAAATAACCACCGACCCACCTGATATGAAAAATCCTGTCTTTTCAAATACACATGCCTGATATGAAAAATCCCTTCTTTTCAAATAACCACCTACCTACCTGATATGAAAAATGACCACCTTCCTACCTGATATGAAAAATCCCATCTTTTCAAATGACCACCTCCCTACCTGATATGAAAAATGCTGTCTTTTCAAATAACCACCTACCTACCTGATATGAAAAATCCCGTCTTTTCAAATAACCACCTACTTACCTGATATGAAAAATCCCGTCTTTTCAAATAACCACCTACCTGCCTGGGTATTGGGGGGAAAAAAAAAAATCCATCTTTTCAAATGACCACCTACCTACCTGATATGAAAAATCCGTCTTTTCAAATGACCACCTACCTACCTGATATAAATCCCTCTTTTCAAATGACCACCTACCTACCTGATATGAAAATCCCGTCTTTTCAAATGACCACCTACCTACCTGATATGAAAAATCCCTCTTTTCAAATGACCACCTACCTACCTGATATGAAAAATCCCCTCTTTTCAAATGACCACCTACCTACCTGATATGAAAAATCCCTCTTTTCAAATGACCACCTACCTACCTGATATGAAAAATCCCGTCTTTTCAAATAGACCACCTCCTACCTGATATGAAAAATCCCTCTTTTCAAATGACCATACCTACCTGATATGAAAAATCCCGTCTTTTCAAATAACCACCTACCTACCTGAATAGAAAAATCCTCTTTTCAAATAACCACCTACCTACCTGATATGAAAAATCCTCTTTTCAAATAACACCTCCTACCTGATATGAAAAATCCTGTCTTTTTCAAATAACCACCTACCTACCTGATATGAAAAACCCCGTCTTTTCAAATAACCACCTACCTACCTGCTATGAAAAATCCTGTCTTTTCAAATAACCACCTACCGACCTGATATGAAAAATATTGTCTTTTCAAATAACCACCTACCGACCTGATATGAAAAATCCTGTCTTTTCAAATGACCAACTACCTACCTGATATGAAAAATCCTGTCTTTTCAAATAACCACCTACCTACC
>CM068959.1:11583558-11593576 GCA_035128595.1 Eptatretus atami | reverse complement strand
AAAGAAGAGAGATGTAGGTGGCTGAAGTGTACTTCTTGAGAAGAGGGGTGCCATGTGCAGGAAGTTTTGTTTACCCATGTGACTGTCTAGTTATTCCACTCTGATTGCTGCTTTGCGGCATTAACCTTCTGTAAGCGCAACAACATGACATTGCGTACCTGACTGGGTTCTTGATAAATTCAGCAAACACATAGAAAGGGGAACACCACATTATTTTCTTTTTTGTACCATGGACACGCATGCATTGTCCGATTCTCTGTTGTTGTATCAGGGCAAGTCTATATATCGGCCGTGCAGGATGGCGCGGGTAGCTCATTCCTGATGAGAGTCAAACAGATAGCTATTACACAGCTAGTAGGCGTATCATTAGACGTGTTATGTCACGTCTTGAGGGACAAGGACTTCCACATGATCATCTACAAGTGTATTTCTGAAACACGTGAGCAGATTCTCTGGCTGTCTATGTCTTTCCACAGCCATGCGAAAACGGGTAAGCAAGTTACTATTTTCGCGACTTTGACAGCTTTCACCATTCCTCGCGGACTGCCCCAACGTCACACACATGGTCTCCACTCGCTTCCGCACTCATGAGGCGCTCCCTATATTCGTCCGTTGTAACATTCACGGCGCGAGAAATGCGCATTCTGCATCTGGCATTTGACACTTTTTAAGCATCTCGGCGCACGTACTTGCTTTCTTATGATTTTCTAGTCGGACACATTGTAGCTGCATCGGGTAAACGTCTACACGCACTGGTACACTGGCCTATCACCACTTCTAGGACACCGTACCCAACTATCTATCATACACACCGGAATGTGCAGGCTCTTGTCTGAAAGTCTCGCTCTCAACACTTAGTGACATATCATCATGCGGGGTTGGAGAATAGTGTGTACCCTACTAAGGGTCCGCATATAAAGCAGAGCCTCCTATATCTCCAGCCAGATATCGTCGAAAAGTCCTGTGACTCTCATAGTGCATACTCGGCTCACACTTAGCAATCGTCTCGCGTTGTGTATACTTCGCTTGACGAGCACCAGAAAGCTCGAAGAGCAAACTTAGAGCTAGGGCTGTATGATACAGGTCTGCGGAGGGACTGTGGAATTAAATGTCTGTTCGTTCGCGGGAATATCGTATGTCACCGCGGAATATTAGATGCGATCGGTTATATCTCATGAATACTGATCGGCGACAGAAGGTCGCGGAAATCAAGGGCGTGTTCTGTGGCTGATGTTTGCTTGTATAAATTTAGCCTCGTCGCGGATATCGCCGATCGTTAATGCCTCGCGATGGTTGCAAATTTTGCATATTGTCAGTAGCGCATAAAGGTCTACCCATGTTGGTCCAGTGTGTGAGTGTGCCTCGTAGACGGTAACCCGGAAGTCCAAATTCACCCTCTAGAATCAGTCCGGTGTCTCTTCAAACATTGAAGGTTACTCTCACCTTCATTACAATCCTTTCTCCATTATGTATGTTCTGCCACCTTCGATCTCGTCCTACCCGTTCTCCCGTGTCTCTGGCAATGGCGCTTCTATTTCCTTTGTTTTCAGTTACTCCTCTATTTCCATTCTTGTTTTGGTCGTCAATCCTTTATAGGTTAGGGAAATCAGGAACCTAATAAAAAACAGTGATTCCAACATATCGATATTAAATACGATATTATTTCGATGAGGAGTGTCTCAATGAGTAAAATCGGTGTAGATTTTGGGAGTGAGTAGGTGCGATTGGTAAAGGAGATACTAGTACGCGTAGAAGGGACGCATATTGGAAAGGGTACCGGACATTGCTCTCAGTGGTGGGGACTTTGTGACGTGATGGAGCTCTCGGACTAGAAGCTTAAGGAACTAATAACCCGAGCGAGGGAACGAACGTATAATTACCAGCATACTAACCTTATTAGCCTGTTTCTACTTCCTGGCTCCTTTTGAGTCCAGTATCCATACCTATCAGAACTAATTCTGAGTTTCTTCGTTCTCCCCTCCGATTTTTTTCAATCTCCGTGGACGCCAATGTCTGCTTTCTCCCTCAGAATTGGTTGAATTCAACTTGTAAGTTTTTTGATTTTCTCCTCCCACTGTCTCATGCTTTTCAGCTTCCAATCTCATCGTCGCGTTCTGTTCAAATTGTCTCATTTTCCTTCTTGGTTGGTTTATGTCGCAGTGTTGCTTTTTATGTCTATCTCTCGCACTCCAGCCTCGCCTTTTCTTTCAATTGATCAACTCATAAGTGACTAGTTCATGTTGTTTTTCTATTCCAAACTGTCTCCTCTCGTCTTCCGTTTCCATTCTCGTGTCTATTCAACATCGACTGATTTTCCTTCCTAAGAGCTTCCATTATCGTATCTTTCTTCATTACGTACTTTCGTGCATCTCATTCTGGCATCTCAGAGTGTTTCCTTCAGATGAGACCGATTTCACTTCTCCTTCTCATTCGTTCTTCCTTCATTACTCTTTCTTGCATCTCATTCTGCAATCTCGTGGTTTCCTTCAATTGGCTGATTTCCTTCTCCTGTCTCATTCCTTGTTCTTTCAGTACTCTCTCTTGTTCCTCATTCTGCAATCTCGCCTTCGCTTCCAGCTGTTCGATCTGTACAGTGTGGTTCTTAAGTTTCATTCTCTGGGCTGCGTTCTATAGTTTCTCATCAATCCTCAACTCTTTTGTAATTTCCGGTCTCTTTGTTTTAGGTGTTTACTGTAACTCGAGAGCTTTCTAATTTAATTCCTTTCTCATCATCCGCACACTGCACGACATTGCTTTTGGGTCTAAGTTTTGAATCTGGTAAGATGTGGTTCTTAACGTTTCCAGCTCGTGCTTGTAATCATCCTTTCTTTGGCTTTGTGCTCACATCTATCAACTTTTTTTCCATTTTTTTCCTCACTCTGTTCATCCCATTCTTGCCATATCATCCCTTGCCGCTGCTCACACTCCTCAATACTCACCACAATGCTTTTCTCCTCCATTTGTCCATTTCATCCATTTTCTCTCAATCTCATCAACTCCAACCTATGCTTTTCTTTCATTGTTTTGATATTCCTGTTCTCTTTTAACCTTCCCCAGTTGCTTTACTTTCCAATTGTGTTTCCCGTTTTTTCTTTTCTAGCTCGGTCCTCCATTCTCTTCAATTCTTTCACAAAGACCCTGCCAATGTCCGCCTGCCCGTCTGCATGCCAGCCACGTGGTTTGACGCGGTTGGCTGAAAACCTCGCTCGTGTCGTGCGTTTCCGCGCCATAATAACCGCTCGCTCACGCCTCGTGCCGCGCTGAAGTGCGGCCGCGCCGCCATCTTGTGACTCCGTTTTTCGGCAAAGTTCGTGCTCAGAATAGGGTGAGCTCCCCCACGGATTCAAATTACAAGAGGTACCATCCCGGCATGGACTCTACTTAAAAGACATATCTAATACCCCGGCCGTCGCTTTGAGACGCCATCTTATTTCACGTACGCGATTAATTTAGCTCGCTCGTAATTTGGGGGGAACGGGAGGTCGCCTCGCACACCCCTGATCCGTTCCCCGTGAATTTAGCTTGGAGGCGGGGTGGATACGAATCTCACTCCCGGACACCAATGTTGCGAGGAGGGGGCAGACGCAATAACAAGACAGCGTAGCTTCTTTGGCAATGGTCGGCTGATGGTGAGGTTTGCGGTAGCGAGTGGTGAAGGTAGGATTTTGTGGCCTGCTGGCGTGTCTGTTGTTGTTGGCCGTGGGTCGGCCTCAAAAAACGAAACGGTAGAACAGATCAATAGAAAACGCCTAACTCAAGGATGAGTCCTCCGAATGAAATCACATTAATTCCCTCTATCCATCGGGTTTGGGCTAACCTACACATGTAAACTAGAAATATACTCCTCACCACGGGACCGTTTATGGTGTTTGCGAATTGTCCAGAACCGTAACAAAATCATGTGTGCTCTTGGCTTGTTTGACTTGAGCCATGGATAATAAAAGGAAAGGGTTGGAATGGAAATCAGCGATTGAATGGAAGATAGCGATATAAACCATTAGACACCTAATCTATAAAGACCCATGCAAAGCGCACATTGGTCAGTCTCGTTACCCACAAGCTGTGGAAGGGAAGTCCTGAACTGCCCGAGCTAACAAAGCAGCAGAGTGTAATCTTCCATACGAGCTGACGCTGTGGTGAAGCAAATGCGTACACAATGTTAAACTATAGCCAATTTATGCTTTTCAGTTGAAAAACAACTTAAACAGTATATAAGTATTTGCACAATGTAAAATACAATTGTTAATGATGTGATAAGCACCTTATTTATAACCCAGAAGACGAAATAGATCGTCTCGAATACACAGTGTGGAGCAGCGGCACGCAAGCATGCAGTAAGAATAAGAACTTTGGCTATTCAAGCGTTACGAGTGACGTTCGGATCTACAGAAATGCGATGGTTGCAGGGCGCGGTCAAATTCGGTCTTTCGTTCGTCATCGTAAAATCTAAATGAGATGGAGAGCTCTTTCTCTTGGTTTTTACACGTCAAGCATAAACTTCAGACTGGTTTAATACACATACTATGACAAACATGTAGTTTCAACAAATCTCTCGCATTGAAATAACTGCATGAGTTATTATCCCAGTCATGTCGGCGCATTGATCGTGCATGTGATCCGTCTAGTGACGCACTGGCCATCTGACCAGGGACCCGTGCCATCATCTCGGCCGTGCCTTGAGGCACGTGGGGGGAACACCGCGAGACATATGGTAGGAACACCTGAGGACATTTCAAAACGTCACGTGCAATGTATCCAGCGCCCTGCGTAGTGATACATCAGCCGTCGGGATCCACTGTATGTGAGTTCTGCCCCTTGCTTAAGCAAATGCGTTTTGCAGAAAAACACTACCCCCTCGTCCTATTTGCTCGACTCCCACCCGAAGTCATTGAACTGTCGTGGTTGCCATTAGGTGTGTCTTCCCGCTCAGTATGGCTTAACTGACGCTATAGCCGGATCACCATGAGTGCCGAGCATTTACAAATCAATAGCTGCCGAAAATAATACACAAAGTATGCATTGCGTTATCGCAGCTAGCCGAAGAACTCGTACGGACAGCCTCATCTGCTAGGCATTCCAGGAAAGTTATAACCTAAGACAGACAATAAGAATTGGCTATAATGATGAACACATTATAATAAATGTAATTTTACTACGCGTCATAGAGGACCCGAGATCTGTGAACCAACGGAAAGAAAAGACGAATAACAAATTGTGGATCAGAGTTGCAACAAGTACCAGTGTTATCTAACCCGGCAGCGAGCGTCTTCAGCGGCCGCCGAAAATAGTCTTCGTTTCATTTTTTTTGCGGCTCGCTGGAAGCGAACAACGTCACCCTAATAACCGGCAGGCACACGCCAGTCGTCCAACAGCTCCATTCGAAACTGGCTCTATTTCAATAAAGATGTCTGGGCTATCGCAAATACAAGTCCATCGGCAATGCCGGACGACTGTATCGCAGCCCTGCAAAACTAATCCCAAATTACAGATGGGTACCTAGGGAGAATGGCAAGCGTTACAGGCGATGCAGTGGGGTAAGCGGCTCGGAGGTACAAGCAAATAAAAAAACAGTAGGCTAGAGGTAACGACGCAAGAACGCTTGGAGTCAGCGAAGCCTAACAGGCGTACAGGCAAATGCAGACCAGAAGTAAAGCAGTGGCGAGTCAGGAACCATGACATCACAACAGCTGGCTGGCTTCGGATGTGTCTACCAGTGTAGTTGTGGTATACTGGGTGTGGTGAGCAGTAGCGCCCATCATCCGCCAAACGTTGGCAACCACCCCCATCACTAGTGCATCTGCCTGTCCTTGTCATCCCATTAGCACTCTTAACTTCCTTGATCCCATTGGACGACCACGGCTACCCGCTGGCGCACTACTGCGCTACGCAGGCGCGATTGAGTGCCTCGCCATCATCTATGATCATATTCACAGCCATGCTCGCCCAACTGGTATGATTACGAGTCCTTGCACCTGCCGAAATGTTATCTCGTGCTTCGTTAACACTCAACCACCGAAAAGACATCCCTTTAGTTAATCTGAACTACCCTGCGCTAATTTATACATCTACACCGGGTTCTTGGTGGATCACACTCCCCATAATGATGTTTCGCCACAGCCATTCAAACATTCACCTCTACATCGGCCCGCTGACCGCGCATCAATAATCATCTTTTCGACGCAGACGATCCCGAGCACCGCCCCGGTGTCAAATACACTGGTTCTCTCTTATGTTCATCACCTGGAGAGACGGAATCGAGCAGATGAAATCTGGAACGAGATCCAACCACGGAAATGAGCTGCAAATCGACAGAAATAAGCCGCCAAAACATAAGAATAAGGAGAAACGCAAACGTCTTGCTGACCGTGGCTTTGAAGTAATTTCCAGCATAGCCGACGCACTCCGTGATTTTGGACCCCCCCATCTCTTTGAGACACATCGCTGGCTGCAATCATTGTCAGATGCAAATGAGGGCGGATGCATCTTGCCTACAGTTAGAGCCTCCGTGGCTGTGTGCGTTTCAAATGCCAGAGGAATTGTACTTCAGAAGGTGCGATCGTGGATGGATGCATAGAAACGCGAACACAAATAAAGTTTACATAGCTGCCTGACACGCCACCCCAATAAGTAGCGCCTCGACAAGCCGTGTGCCCCCACCACCCGCGGCCTGCCTACGACCAGGGGCGGGAAGTCGGGGGAAGTGAAAGAAGGCAGGAAGAGAAGAGCCAAGATAGAGCAAGGTTATTGAGAACTCAAAATGAGAACGTTAAAACTCATATCTTGCCTTGCTGGTGTAAACCCACAGCAGGATGCTTTGAACTGGTCGTGCGGAGCGTTCAAACATATGACCACAAGCCAGCGCCTTGACACACAGAGCGCGCAGTTCCTGGTGTGTTTTGATTTAGCCGAGACGATGGCCTCGCCCCGTACACGCTTTCAACAGGGCGACAAAGGTTTCATCATGGCTGTAACCGTGTCCTGGACCCAGAAAAGCAATGCAATTCGAACTGAGTATAAACACAATAAACTGCGAAGAGGTTGCAGAGGCTACTGAGGGCAGCAATCTAGGCATGCTGGCTCGTGCTTGCTGCTGGTCTTCGCTATGCTGTTGAAAAGACGTGAGGAGCCACCGATGAGGAGGGGGAGAAACAAGAGAGAGGACCTGAGAGGTGGAGAGAGGTGAGGAGGGTGTGGGGTAGCAAAGAGAATGACATGTTATCTAAGAGATCAACAAATGCACATACCTTTGAAAGACCTGATAGTTCTCTCGTTCCACCTACGATAAACCCGAAAGGAGAAACAACCATATGATACCAGCATCCGGGGCCTTCAAGTTCCGTTTGAAAATGTCGCATTCAACAGCACTGCAGAGCAATGTAACACACAAGCACATAATAATGACAAGTTCAACAACAGATTTTACTTAAACAGAGTTCTTTGAAAGAAGGAACATTCAAGTGGGAAATAGAGCGAAATTCAATTAAAAATAGATCAAAGTCGAACGAGAACACAAAATTGGTCTAACACGTTTTCAGAGGTCAAACCAACATCGGAGGAACTCGTAAACACCGAGTCGATGGACATTATTTTTTTTTAATGCGAGAAGAACTTAATTTAAATCAACTTCCATGCGCGCCAAGGGCCGACTTGAGGTAAGTTTTACAGACTGATATAATTAAAATTTGCAAGATAGTCTCGTGACGAATGAGTCTTTTTTTTTGTCCTCCCTCAAATCCCAGACACATCTCCCGTACGGCCTCAACGCTGAATCGGCACAGGACCACATAAAGGTCACAGACTCTTCATCCTGGCAAAACAATAGATTATTTCAGCTGTGCTTAAGGAGTGAAAACATAAATACTGCTCGCCACAAGCTGCTTACCCCATAATGTGGCAACTGTAACAAGACCACAACGAACCTTGGGGTAGAAGTGCATTCGGCTGCACAAAACGATAACACAGTTTATCCAACTAATATTTCACCAATGCGGTGGCAGGATGTGAGGATGATAAGCAGTAGGGCGCAACAAGCTCAGACCGTCAGCAGCGGGTTTTTTACAAATATATACTGTTATCGTATATATAATTCGTTACGAGTGTGGAAATTAACGCATTACATCATAAATGGTCCAGGTGAAGACATATCGGTAAGTCATGTGTAGTTCAGCCCAAACCCGTTGATAGAGGGAAATATAGTGATCATTCGGCGCTGACGCACGCTTCAGTATAGCCGTTTTTCTTGGGCTATTGTTTAATTTGGATGCAAGAACAACACGAAACATCGCACACCAACATCTCAACGATACAGCATTCAGACCACGACGCCGACCGTTCTCAGACTAGCTACCAACATCGTTAGCACTCAGCCATCGCTTCCGAATGAGCACGGGTGCGGTCCGCAGATCCCCGCGGACGCACGAGATGGCGAGTAGCGCAGTGGCAAGCCGGCGGCGGCGGTGCGTGGGGCATCTCCCGCCGAGTCTTTCTTCCTCGTCGTAGGCGCGGCAAAGAAAAAAACCGACAAACGCCTGCTGGGCATTCTCTGCTTTTCACGGCGCTGTGGACATGGGGGAGGGGCAATTTAGCCGAGCCGTAGTCCAAAGGTGAAAAACAGGTGGGGCCCCTGATTTTGGGGGAATAATTCCCTGGCCCAGAGCCAAACTGACTTTCCTCGCCCCCCCGCCGCGCGGGAGGGGGAACGAGAGGGCACGCCCCTTTTTGGGAAGCTTCCAGAAGGAAGGTGGAAGCCAGAAACCAGGGACGGGGAAAGGCGCGCGAGCCCGCGCTCAGAAAGGGGCGGCAGGATGGTCTTTGCACTCGTTGGCTTCTGGTTCATGGTCGTCTTTCGTAGGATGCGATAGAACTTGTTCTTCCTGCCTGCTTCTTTGATCCTCTGGCGAGCCTGGGACCCGTACGGCGCGAGCGCGGAAAACATAGCCGCCGAACAACCCGTAGCTCGTTCCAACACAACACCGCTCGTCGTCAGCGGAACCACACGAGCGAACGCGGGCAGCGAGCTCGCGGAACTACCGAGAGGGCTCGGAGTTAGCGGTCGCAAAAGGGAGGACCTGACAGCGGCTTCAGCGGAAGTCGCACATCTCCACTTTTCTTTTGGGGTCTTGGTGTAAATGTGTGTGTGTGGCGGCCAGTCTGTGAAAGCTAGAACACTGTTAGAGTGTTGTAAATAATTATATTCGGCCCGTTTTACCTCTTCCTGCTCTCTTTTGACTGTGAATACGTGCTGTGCTACTGTGGTGTAATAAAGTGCATGCATTGTGACTGTTTTCCCGTTTCGCTTCTCTTTCCCGTTATTGAAGCTCCATCTTGCATCAACGTAAGGAGGAATAGACAAGTACGATGGGTTTTAAAAACACGCGGTAAACGAATTCTGAACCGTCGCGGTCGACGATACACTCCGTCGGTTACCTGGCAGCAGGAAAGAGCCCTATAAAGCGGTTCGTGTCCGGTAGTCTGACCTGGCGGCGTGGTAGAGCACCTCCTACGGTCTACTATCCGCAGCGGGTACTAGGTATAGACCATTGGTCGATTCCCAATTTCGCGCGTAGAAAAGATGGCGGACTGAGTTGTGTGAGGTTAAACCCACGTACTGGCTCCTGGGCGTGTAGTCATCGCGGAGGGTCACGACTGAATTGCCATTCCGGTGGCGACATGCGGTCGCCATTCGAGTCATGCGCGATCGAGCATGGACGGCCAGAATTGAACACAATATAATATAAACTATATATATATTATATATAATAGTATATGTAGTGTAAATAATATTATATATAATAATATGTAATGCATGTTATGATATATGCTAGTGTAATATACATATTAATATAATATATATATATTATATATGAGATGATACGTAGTAAATATACGTCAGATAGTTATAATATATATATATATAATTATATATACTGTATCATGACTGCCGAGCAAACGGATCGATACCGCTGTGGCCGCCCCATAACGGGAGCAGCCGAAAGACAGAATATATATAAACTGTATA
>CM068959.1:11562833-11581655 GCA_035128595.1 Eptatretus atami | reverse complement strand
GAAGGTTGTCTACTACAAAAATGTGCCATGCGCTAGTCACCCCTGGGTAGGTTAGTGTGGAGCACAAGGGAGGGAAGGAAAGGGGAGAAGGCATGGAGAGTCGTTGCAAGGCCCGACCTGATGTTCGACCGAACAGTGTGTGACCCGATGAGGAGAAGAGTCGGCAGCAGGTTTTCCTTTCCAGGCCGAAAACAGATGTCGTAATTATAAACAAGATAATCTATCCGCCCATCTCATTATTTTGTCATTCTTGAATTTCCCGTGGTTTTTTCCCATCAAACATGAAAGGCAACGGATCGCTGGTCTGTAACGGTGTGAAGTGGTTGCCAAGTAAAATGTCTCCATTTACGTAGGGCGTCGGACAATAGCGTACGCTTCCTTCTCTATCGACGAGTGTCTCTGAATCGCTCCAGATAGGGGCTCGAGAAGAAGGAAACGCGACGGGTCGCCGGAGCTGAGTTGGCTCGCGGCGATCGCGGTGATCGAAGCTTCCGTTTCCACCACGATCGCACCGTGCTATCGATCGAATATACTACGGAATTACTAAATATCATCTTTGAGGCTTGTGAAGGCTTTCACAACAGCGGCATCTAGCTGGGAAGCTCTTGCAGTGCTACCAGAGATGTTATTTTCTCAGTAATATTTGGGAATCCACCTGCCTGTATACGCGGAAATCCCGATCACCCGACGAATTGATTGCAGTCAGGTGGGGGGTACTCGCGGACGGGCGGCAAACGTTCAGGATCGCTTGATTTGCCGTCGCTATTGTGATCCGAGTAAGATCGATGACTTACGAGAATACGCATTTTCATAGTTCCAGCGTCAGATTATATTTCTAGCAATACTCAAGAACTGTCCAGATTCGCGATCATGTTCCCCCGGATCCTTTCGCACACCGTGACATGTCCCACGAAACAAAAGTGTCTTTGAGTCATCCGCAGATATTGTCGTCCATGACTCGTTGGAAGCAGGCCACTCCATTAGTACACCCAACGGGATTCTTCTAAATATTAGAGTCGCCTGCCCGCCTCGAACGCGTATTGTTGAAGGTTTGTCTCCTCCGAATGGGAAATTATGATAGCCTCTGCAAATCAATGTGGCTGGAATACTTTGTAATTGGCCACTCGTTCACCATCTCGTCTAATGCGCCAATGGGTAGGCATCAGTGTGGTGAAGCGATTGACCCGTTGAGAATAATCGACACCATTCGTTCTTATGTCTGGTTGGAGGTCGACCAAATTACTTTGCGCGCCCCATGGCGAATCGCTCGGCTCTATAATACCTCCTCCATAACGCTTAGTCTCCAGAAGCGATGAAAGTGTATCGGCAGTGGTATTAACCGTCGCGATTTGATCGCTATCGTTTGGCAGCTCCGTGCGGATAAGTTGGCAAACAGCAGGGGCGCATTACCCGGCGGTGTCAGAGATTCAGAATTAGCGGGTTTGTTTCCGCCAAAGGGTTATTCGACACTCGGTGTTCTTGAGGACATTATGCCCCAGATTACATCCGCACAAATCACGAAGCACCAGTACCCTTACACCCGATGTGGTGTTAGCCCTTTACGTCTAGTCGACGTTACGAGTACCCTTTGCGCTTGACTTAGCGATGTCGAAGCCATGCATACCGTATGTCGTCGGTAGACCTCTCCATATCTGTCTCTCGCTAGTGAGCTTATCGACGGAACTTCAGAGCTGCCCTGTATCGATCAGGCCTCGGCCATATGCCCGTTAATGCGTTACTTTGATGATAGCTTTGATAGATTTCCCGGTGAAGTGCTGTCACCTTCTTTTGTAAGTAGAGTGCACGGAGGTGGGTTTATTCTTCTGAGAGTAGATTTGCATAAACCTGCATAATGTCCTTTCTTTCACAGTTATGCATGTTGCATCCCTGCGGGCATTGCTACCGGTGTCTTTTTACCCACAAAGAAACATTTACCAACCGAGTGGTTGCGGAGCTCGACGTGTCTGGTGTCATTCCTCGGGAGCTATCTCATCCTCGCATCGTGGTGCCCGGAGTTCTTGAGTTTTCCTGTAGCCGCATTTCATTAGCAGCACCGTGTCCCAATAGGCCTCCGCTTGCTGCTGTGCCGTTCCATAGCTCGGCCTGGTTGCAACCGTTTCAAGCGGGTTGTGCTTTTCAGTAAGCGTTGTCCGGATGGGGGCTGACTTGAAGCCCCTGGATAAGCGCCTCCCGGGGTCGCTCATTCGATGTTCCTCGCGGTACAGCCACGAAAATTGACAGTCTTTGCCATCTGCTTCAGAGCTTGGCCAGGTACTGATCGACTGTCTCACCGGTCTCTGCCTGCGGGTGTTGAGAAATGTCTTGTATACCTCGTTCTTCGCTTCACGTAAAGCGCATCGCAGCCACGTCGATCGCTGCTCGTAAGTGTCACACTCCGAGAAGAGCCTGAATACGCTTGGCGAGACATGTTCACGAGTGCGGCCAGTTCGGTCGGCTCCCTCTTTCAAGATGGTCAGGAATATTGTGAGAAGGAGCGGTACCATGGGTCCACTTCATCTCCGATCGAGCGTTCGCATCCCATCGAATCTCTCCGGCTGTGATCTTGTCCGATGAATCGTTGTGATGCAGCCCAGAAAAATAAAGTGAAAATAATTTAATAACTGTGATAGGAAAAACCTTCAGATTGTAAGGCTTTATTTCAACTGGATTCGAGCCGTCTCTACAAGCAGAGAAAAAGAATATATTTGTTCAACACACGCAGGGTATAAAAGCAATTAGCAGCAAAAGTACATGGAGTCTTTGTACACTCTCAATCCACCATTTAAGGTTGCAGAAGTGAACCACAGCAGTTAATGCAATGCCCAGGGACAGTCCCACCGACGCGCGCGAACACCCGTTTTATCTGTCCGCGCGCGAGCCACCGTTCACTGATCATGCGTCACTTCATCCTATTCACCACATCGGGCACATCGTTCTCCACAAGTTACACCACAGATGTGACGTCACATCGTGGCGGGCCAAAGCGTAGGCGTTAGTCGTGACCTCTCGGGACACATCGTTCTCCACAAGTTGTGACCTGGTTGTTTGTTTTTGTTCTCTAATTAACAGTTTAAAATCCCGCTTGTTAATTGAATCCTTGGAAAACGCCCTGAACATGAACCATGACCTTCTATGAACCGGATGTTATTTATACTTGAACATAAGAACATCACGTGATGTTGCAAAATGTTAAGATTTTTTTGTTTTGTTCAATTTTAATATTCTCACGTGCGTCCGTGAAACTCTGTTAATTACCTGGAATTGTAATTCGTTTGAACGATGAACGATTGATGCATTGTGGGTCCATCCAATCACGGAGGCCACGTGACGGCTTGCGGCGCCATCTTTGAGGTTCGTCAATGTCTGGTTCGAGTTGTTGTGGTTGAGGTCGGAGAAAGATTAAATTAATTACCATGAAGAACCTTGATGGCGTCACGTTTAACAAGCCTTGTAAACCACCGTTCGTGGTGACGACTTGAATGTTTCGTATTTCCGAGAATTGAAGTCCTGAGGTTCGTTCAAAATGATCCTATCACCTAACCCCAAAAAATGCCAACAAAACGTTTTATTGTTTTACATGTTTTAATAGGTTCCATCCGTGCCAGAAAAAAGAGTCCTCAGGTAATCTACCCCGTAAAGGGTAATTTGCATATTTTCAAGATCGGCCACCAGTGGAAAATTTCAATGAACTACAAACTTTTTATGGTTATTTTAACCCTAAATGTATGCAAACAGATAGAACATGGGGTTGCTTGAATTCGAATTGAACTAGTTTCTCCCGCCGTATACGTACTATGACGTAACTATGACGCTGTATGACGTATAGCGAAAAACGAAAGCCAACCCCCTTCTTTCCCAGTGCGTTCGCCGGAGTGAGTGACTCAGTTCTGGTACTGGACTTGGTCCGATCTTGTTACTCGAACAGACACTTATGGCGATTCACCGAGTCGCTTGGGGTGACCAAGGGGCAGTGGCTGACTGAGGAGGCGAACGTGCCCTGTGGACCACGTCGCCCCCCGTCAGGTTCGGAATATAATGTAGCCATGCCAGAATTCATATGATTCACTTACCACGTCGATGGACAGCACGAGGAGGCCACCAAGTCCAGGATGAGAGGCCAGTCAGATCTAGCAAAATCAAGAAAAACTTCAGTCCATGCAATCCGTCTCTGATGATCCAGCCTTGAAAATGTTCACTGGAGCCAAGGATTGACTGAGTCGACAACTTGCAGTAGTGGGAAAGAATGCTGAAAAGTGACTGGAAACAACCATTTCACCTACAACATGCAAAGGAAGGACAAAGCGAAAACTTGGGAATGCATCTGCTGTCCATTACGCGACCGACTATAGACCCTTGCCTTCTGTTCAGAGACTAGCTTGTCATTTCGGCAGGAACCTCCATTGGAGACGTTCTAATAGAATTGTCTCCATTTGCCCCAGCCTCTTTGAGGCGAAGCACATCATTCCAGGAAAGCGACAGCCGCAGCTGCGAGAGCAATAGATGAATATGCAAAATTTGTCACCGAGATGAGTCGACGATGTACCAAGACGACCACATATGTTGGATGGTGGCTCACTATGCACGCGGTTTAAGTGGACGAAATGGCACATGATCATAGCTAATGCTATGCTGAACTTCGTACTCCGCAATTACGGGAAAAGCTACGTTCTTCGACGTTTATCGGATGAACTATCTATCAAGTGAACAGCACACACCAGCTCGTCATCAAAAGAAACATCAATCCCAAAGTCAAACTTCACAGAAACACCGTGTTCATGGGGAAAAAAAAGATGAGTTCGTATCGCATGGTTCCAACAAGCAACTGATAAACATCATTAGCCAAAGCTAAAGGAAAGGGCACTGTGATAACGCAACAGTGATTGCAGACTACGACATCGTGCAACAGCATACAGCATTCCCAGCTGCAGTGAACAACACTGATAGTGAAGATACGGACTTAACTTATTCTGCTGCTCACCATTTGCTGAAGGTGGCAACCGGACTTGTACTTCCGATCTGACAAGACGCAGACCAAAGCAAGAGTGTGATCACAAAACAGACTGAAGAGCCCCTTAGACCCACATCTACGATTATGCTGCGTGCATGCCTTTACTGGATGTATACGACTCGCGCATATTTGGGTTTTGGCAAGAAATCGCCTCAGAAAGCATTTTGAAAGTTGTGGTGATACTGGTTGAGCAGTGCCCAGCATTTGCTTACCCCAGTCAAGCACAATCCAATTGTAGAGATGGTACAAGGGCAATTCCAGGTGTTTGTGGAAAGGAACAATTACTTCTCACTTCATTGCGCCACAGCATCTTGACAAAGAAAGTGTATCGCTGTGTCGTTGTTTACCCCAGAGCTTCTGCTGCCCCAACTAAAGCGGCTACTAACACCATCACTCCGCACGTATTTCCAGATTCATGGACCATGATAGGAGAAATGCAATTTGGAAGCAACAGACTGGGGGAAAACAGAGAGAATCAGTAATCCCAGTAAGAATAAATGAATGCCACCCAGACTCTTGCTTACGTATTTCACTGCAACTGCACTACCGGGCTGCAGTACTCAACGTGCACATGCAGAACCTACCTTCCATGGCACAATCAGCTGGGGGACAATGCCAAGTGCAGTCATGTAGCAACCCCTTTACAATCAAATTGGGGATTGAGAATTGAGAATGATGACAATACAATCTGAGATATCTAGGTTGACAATGGCGGTTTATCGGTAAGGCGCGTGTGGCCATTACATACAGATATTTTTGATTGATGACGTCCCATCTATGAATACAGGAAAGACACTTAACAGTCAAGGAGTTAAATGAAGCACACATGTCATACATATATAAACACAGATTTTCATATGGCATACTCATTTATCTTTTAACTATGACGCAAAGTCATAATTACATCATAGTACGTCAATGCGATGAACTAGTTTATTTGATTCAGAAACCCCATTTCCATCTGTTGCCAACATTATAGGTCTAAAAATCAACCATAAAAAAGTGTAGTACATTGAATTTCACTGGCGGCCATCTTTGAAAAAGCATAACCCCTTTACCGGGTCAGATACCGAGACTTTTTCTTGGGAATTCACCAGACCTGTAAAAGCATTTAAAACAATAAAACGTTTGGTTGCAATTTTTTGGGGTTCACCGTATATTTGAACCTACTAGAATTGATCCTAGTCGTGTAGTCATGTTAATGTAATTTGGCTAAGCGCATGTAAGTGGTTCCACCCCTATTAGGCATACCCTGGACTTGAGTGGGCATTTTGAAAGTCCACAAGACCTACTACGTCATGAAATTTGGTTCATTGCCACAGACAGTGTCCATAGACCTTAAATATATAGGTTTCAGGGTCTATGATGTATATCTACTGAATCTACAGGATTTTTATTGAATATACATGCCCAGATTGCCTTTTTTTGTTTTCCTTTAAAATACTATATTAGACATTGCCAAACATACTCATACATATAAAAACATTCTATATGAAATTTCTTCATCTAATCAAAGGTTGTCACCCACCACGTCTGAGAAACAGCCAGTTCGTGTCAGTAGGTTGGTTAAGTCATAGACGTTAAGGGCACATATACTGGCATAGATTTACTTAATTGTTTTCTTGTTTTATGTGTCGGCCTTTGTTAGACCTGGGAACTGGGATGAAATCATCTATACAAGAATGACTAGTTTCAATAACTCATATTACGTGTCCTGCAATTAGTGGTTGCAAATTAATTAACAATATCAAAATGTAAAAAATAAGTTCGGAGGATGAATGCCGGGGTGGATAGCTTACATTAGGAAGGAGCTTATGACCAACTTTTCCAAACTCAAATGTCCGACTGCCGACTACGCGTCACGTATAAAAAAAAATGCTTTCGAGGGTGACCGGGACGGGCGGAACAGGCGAGCGGGGGTTAAGACCCCTTCTTCTGCATCAGATATTTTCACTAAAAGTTGACTTTCGAAAGGGCACAGTGATATAGAATAAGTAATAGTTATAAAAAAATACAGAAAACAGAGACGATGCTCTGTGGTTGAGAGTAATTGTTGCACCTTTTCGTGCCGACGTGGCACGTCACAGCATTGTGTCTGGAGATTGTTAAGAAAGATTTTGATGAATATGTAATTGTCCTATTAACAAAATTTTAAAATATTTAGCCAAGGATTTATCAGTATTTAATTGTAAAGCCAGTAATCTAGTGGAAATTTAGAAGTCTTTTTGTTGACTGCCCAGACATTGATTGAATTGAAAAATTTACGTCCAAAATTCTGGTTCGATAAATCTCTCTTTAGTCTGTTCCAGCATCTGACAGTCACTGATATAGGAGCAGTAAATAAAAAATATGTATTAATGTCTTAATAATCCAAGAGTTAAGTATTGTTGGATTGTATTAGATTAGTTGCTAGAATAAGTTACATCCGGACTATATACCTTCATATTATTTTTGCCAAAGAAAAATAGACACAGAAAAATTAGGTAAATTCATTGAAAAGCTCGCAAACCATCAGAATCAGTGTCGAACCCCTTCTTCAAGTGATCAGATAGTCTCAGTTATATGATATGCATACGTATATAAGTATAATAATAGTGTATTAGTAAAGTAATCAATATAATATCTATGAGTTGTGAAGGTCGTGACAGTATAACCAACGTTTTTTGTTCTGAACTCAGGTTGAACTTATCACTTTTCAGGAAAATTTGTTAGTGAGAAGGCAATTGGAACAAACTTCATTTTTGACAATTGTTCCGTTTATAACCAGAGTGGTAACACCTTACACTGCAGCTTAGCCTGTACCGTTTCATCGATATACAATGTTCAGTTTCCTCATTATTCCGCCAAATAAACATTTACCAGTTGATTGTCGGATTTCACTTGTTAAATTGGAGGAGGAGCCCTTCTTATTGGTTTATTTATTTTATTTTATTCAAAATGCCCGCCGGCTGTCTCTGCATACGTTTCCATCGAGTATCTCCAATAAAAACGTGTGTGGTGTGTATTTGTGTGTTTGTGTGTGTCCGTCCTCCAACCACTCCAAAGCCATGACACCTCGGGTTACCCGACACTTTGCATCCCAAAGGGAACTCCAAGGAAATGTATGAGTGAAAATTGAGTGTTTGGGTAAATAAAACACCCCTTTTGAGATAATTAACGGTCTTAATTATATCCTTTATCAGCATCATTGGCCACCTTGCTCTTGATGGGGTCTAAATGCGCATCCTTGGTCATCCATCGCTGGGGTCTGAACCTGCCATTTTTTTGGCCTCCTCAAACCATGCCTCGACCTGGAACAGACCTCAATGATTTCTTTACGATAAAGCTTTTGTTTTGTTTTTTCTTCACTCGTAATTGAATGCCTGATCATCAAACCTACGAATCGCTGGTACATTGCAATGCTGAAAAAACCCGGATGCCGCCGAGCCTTACGTGGCTTAATTTCATTTCCGCACGTTGCAATAACCTCAAGAATCTCCTTAACGAAGCCGAATTATAAAAATTTAAGCTCCACAGTTGAACTTAGCATTTGCAACAAACTCCCACCCTCTCTTCAATCCTTCAAGCCTCACACACTGAAGATGGCAGAGAAAGTTTGTTCCAGCATCAACCTCTCTGCTCGAGCTTCTCTTCTGTGTGCTCTCTCCAGTCTGTCATCCTTTGCCACCTGCCATCTGCTAAAAGTCACTCCCATTACACAAAAAGGGTGGAAAAACAAATCCTCTCACTATAAGGAGCACTCGTAGAGTGCAAAACCTCCCGCCGTCAATACTGCTGGGTCACTTAAGTGAACCTGATATCCTACATTTAGAGTCAAAACGATGCAGACTCTACTAAACCACGATTGAATAAACTAAACAGTATCGATGCGCATGTAGAAATGCCAAAAAAAGAAATCGAAATTTTTTGAAAAAAAAGTTGCAAAATTTCTAAAAAAAAATTTTTCTCTAACAAATTTTTTGGGGGGGGTTGGAAATCACTTAAAACATGTAGAAATGCAAAGAAAAAATTCAAATACTTTTTCAAAATAAATCGAATTTTTTTGAAAAAAAGTTGCAAAATTTTGTTTTTTTTTTCTCTAACAAATGTTTTTTTTTTGGTTGGAAATCACTTAAAACATGTAGAAATGAAAAAAACAAAAATTCAAATATTTTTTCAAAATGGCGCCATAGCGCCATATTGGACTTTGGACCAAAGTCCAAAATCTAATGACATGACCATGATCATCGAAATCCTCCAGGAGTTTTTCCGTAATACTGTTCACAAACAAACAAAACAAAACAGACAGGGGTGAAAACAGGAACCTCCGTCCATCTTCGATGCGGAGGTTAATGACAGGGCAGCAAGCTTCTTCCCATAATATGCAAGTGGACGTCACAGTGTCCTCATCTTCACCAAACATCAGATCTTTGATATTTAAAAACAGCCCTATCTCTTATCAACACTTTGGAGAATGCCCCAGCCACTCAACTCTGAACATGCTATTGCTTACTTTCAGCAATTGTCGGACACCTTAAACCTCAAGAATCAGGACCATCTCCCTGGACATATCGGCATTTGACAGTGTGTATCCTGCTTTGGTTGGCAATCTCTACTGCCTGTGGTATACAAGGCCACCTTGATAGCTAGCTTCTGACTTCCTCAACTCACCTTGCAAGACATTGCCTGTCAATGGAACCCTTTTCCTCACGAGTGAAGGTGAGAGTGATCGTTCATTTTAATGATCATTTATCAGGCCTCAATCTCTCAATCACCACTGAGCTGTCACTGCCCTTCCTGAACGCATCACCTGCACAGAGAGCAGAGTGCAACCATGGCGAAGAGAGTAATCAACACCAAACAGCTGTCATCAGTCGGTGAAAACCGCTGTAAATTAAAGTTAATCAATGAAAGTTTCCTTTACCACATGGAAACTCATTCCACAAAAAGGAAGAGATGCTGGCACGTCGCTCCTGAAAGGGGTCCCACAGCATGGTAAACAGGAAGAATTCTTCAATGACGCCGTGGTTTCACACTTGCTAACACATTACCACCTCAAAAACATCACATGGTACAAATGCAGACATAGGATGGGAAAACCAGTGACCTGAAACCTGTCTGCATTCTTAACTTTCGTCCTTGTGATGTTTTTTTTCATGATATGTCCTGGAACATGATATTTCATGTCACAAGTGTGAAAACAATGTTCACAACAGATCTTCAGACAATTAACGTGAAATCAAGGAATTAGAAAGAGACTTACCTCATTCATGCTTCATAAACATTATGGCTCTTTCAACGTCAGGGTTTTTTTTTTTTTGCATTTTCATTGTCTGTGAAAGAAGAAATTATTAGCTACAATAATAATATTAGCTACAATCAAAATGACAAGTGTATTGCTTCATCCCTCTGGTGTTGCATTGTGGTTCAGTCCCGTGGTTATCTTGTCTTGCACAAGTATCATTGACATGTTTGGCTGAATATTTTACGACGAACAGATATTTTACAGCATTCTTTTTTTGAAAATTCGGATTAGTAGATATTAATGACTGCTGCTGAGAGGTTGAAACCATCCACCAAACAGATAAGAAAGTGAAAAGTTTATCAATTATATTGTCGCAACACATCAGATCACATGACATGCAAAAAAGTGGCAATGAACGATGCTTTCAGAGAAAATAATCAATCAAGACAATCGAAGCCAACATGTTCATCAAGCATCCGATGTGAACCAAAGGTCATGCTGAATGACGACTGCTCTTCCTTCACTGCGTCAACTGTCGTTAAGCTGCATTCTGATTGATCTCTCATTTCAGATCCTGGTTAGCCGAGTAACTAACCTCTGTCATGTTGTGTAAAACAATCCACATAATAAATCAACTCTTCCACACAAAGGTAACAAAGCATGGCCATAAATATTGCCACATGTTGTAATCAAGAGCAAATTTTGTCGTGGTAGACCATAAAATATTTGTCGTGGCCAGATCTTGCAACATGACCGAATCTATTTCGAGTGGTCCAAGGGCTACGACACATTAAAGATGGTTTGGCGATGGGGACGCGACAGAAAAAAAGATATGTCGTGGGTGTGTCGCAACTCAGTCGTGGCGACAGTCGTGGGACATCGTGAGTTGTCGGGGGGGGGCTGTTTTTCACATGATAGCTCAGGTGAGTAGCCATCCTCTCTCAGCGACGACAGACAGTTTTTATTTCAAGCGTTCATTCGCCGAGCTATATACCCTCAAAAAACGAAAATATGTTGCAAGACTAATGCAAGACTAACGCACGCAGACTTGCAATGTTGTTGTTGAGCCTCTTACGAATATAATATTCGTGATACAATCTTGCAACTGTCTCACGACTGTCGCAGGACAGTGTGCGACAGTCGTAAGATTGTTTGACTAAAAAATTTTCTTCTCGTACCCACGACAAGATATTTATCGCAACGACAGTCCGCAAGACTGTCGTAGGACAGACTAACGACAGCCACAAGACATAGATACCACAAAAATCGCGAGCAAAAAAGGTGCATACCAATTTTGCCTCACGACGGCAAGTCGATGCCACGATGCTCAAAATTTCGTAGGGCTGTCTTGGCGACGACCCCGATGACCCACGATTTGCCAAATTTTCTGTCGTGTCGTGGCACAATGTGTCGTGGGTTCATTGTGACCAAGCCATTATATGTGTGCGCTGCGAAGTTTATTTTACAACAAATCTTCACTTCACTTCGCACACCGACGCCATTGCCCAGTGCATTCGACCATTACGTGGGCGGAGATTTTCATCGCCTCAGCTCCGACTCACCCTTGTCCAATCACGCCGCTGTTGTGGATTTCTTCCCACCCCGTTGTGATTGTTGAAGGATTCTTCCTGGTTGATTGTGGAATCCTATTTAACTTCAGGCAGAGTTTAACGTTTGTCCAGTTGGTTATAAAATCCTGCATAAACCACCGACACTGATAACCGATGTCCACACAAGTCCTTTCTTTGTGAACTAATAATTTTCTAATTATCCACATACACTTCTCACCCTCGTACAATGAACTTAAGAATCCATTTAGCAATTTATTTGGTTCTATTTCATCTATTCTTACTTTTAGTTAACAGTTAACACAAACCCGATTCAATTCACTTCCAATTACATCAGAGATTTTATCCTACTTGGTACTTGGTCAGTCCCAAGGAGTACAAGCACTGAGATGCTATACATCTCACGTGCTTGCACTCAAACAATTTTACATTCAAAGCATTTTATACTTTCATGGGAGAGGTGGGGGCTACCAACCAGACTGCGATACGTGTCTCTAGGCGAGAAGCCACTACGACATTTCGAGGCAAAGGTTCGCTGTTATCAGCCACGCAGGTCACACCGCTGCAGACCAAGATAATTTTTTATCAAACATTATAAAAGACTCTGGCAAAGGAAGCCAGATACTGTAGATAAATCAATTTCTAAAACATTTGTTACAATTTAGAATCATTAATATAGATTCCGTCGAAGCCGACGAGATAACCATATCGAGCTACTGGTAAGAGCATTATAAAATCTAGTAAATTTCTGGGTATGAAGCATCCGCCCGACTAGTTTGTTTAGGTCAGGATTGTAGATTCAACCTACATTAACTATGTATTTTTATCCCCCACAACGCACAGAGAGCGACTTTCCCACGACACCCCGGCCAATGAGAGTTGAGATGGCCACAGAGGGCGACTTTCCCAGACACCCCGGCCAATGAGGGTTGAGATGGCCACAGAGGGCGACTTTCCCACGACACCCCGGCCAATGAGGGTTGAGATTGCCACAGAGAGCGACTTTCCATGAACCCCGGCCAATGAGGGTTGAGACGGCCACAGAGGGCGACTTTCCATGACACCCCGGCCAATGAGGTTGAGATGGCCACAGAGGGCGACTTTCCACGACACCCCGGCCAATGAGGGTGAGATGCCACAGAGACTTTCCACTACACCCGCCAATGAGGGTGGAGACCGCCTCAGATGGCGATTTTCTCACCCGGACAAGAAAGATATAAGGAACGCCAGGCTTGGTAGGTTGGTCGTCTTGGGGGTCAGGGTCTTGGTGCTGGCTGGTTCGTTGGTCCTGGGTCATCGTCATCTCTGATCTTCTCCTTGGTCTTGGTTCATTGGTGCGTGGCCGGTTGAGAGTGCGGTCCCTGGTGCTTGGCGCTGCGTGAAAGCTGTAGGTTCGAGTCCCGCCACACGACCAGATGTCGTACACCGCACGAGGCGGACAGGTGCAAGCCAGACCCTGGCCTTCGGCTTTCCTTCCGAGCTGGAGGCCTCAATAAAGGCCGCGCCCAGTCGTTTGTGTGTGTGTGTGTGTGTGTGTGTGTGTGTGTGTGTGTGTGTGTGGCGCCAGTCCGTTAAGTAGAATTGTTTAAGTGCCTTGTACATAGCTGCATTGCTTTTAGTCAGTTTAACTCTGCTCTCTGTGTCCCCTCCCTTATAAATAAACCCTGTTAAATGTACTAGCTCGTTTTCTGTGCTTTCTTTCATTGGCCTAGCATGGTGCGTATTGAGAAGTAGGAAGGCCGTTTGGGCGGTAATTGTTCATTGTGGTTCCGACGGACTCTGGTAATTCCGCTCGGTTATACTGGACCGAGGTCGCTAGAGCGACCCGGTTCGACAGACCCATCGACGGTGTGGTTTTCCCCTTAGTTGGACGACGTGGGTACTTAGGTATATTGAAATTTGGCAATTACCTCGACCCACGCCGTCGAAATATTGGCGACCACGGTCCGCTAAGGGACCGTGCCCTTTCGGACTTATCCAAGAGTCACGACCTAAATTCCGGGTGTTCGGTGGAAACGACTGTACTGCTCCACCTAGTGGTCGTTTATCGCCACCGAACCCGGCCCACAACAGCTTGGTGTCAGGAGCGGGTTGTGAACCCTCTGCCTCTGTAGAGAATTCACGGGATTCGGATCAGGGGTGTACAGAGCAAAACCCCCGTTCCCTCCAAATTACGAGCGTTTAAATTGTTCTCGGACGCACCATGGCGGGCCAAGATGAGCTGGAGCAGGTGGGTGTAGAGATAATGGTAGGTTAGAGAACCGATGGCCCAGAACGACACCCCCATGCAGGAAGACATTTCCCCACAGCCAAACCCAGAAGGGGTATTGGGAGTGGCAGGGGTGGCGTATATATCCCCCCCCCTACATCAAATGTCCCTCCCGACCCCCGGCGGATCCGCGCCCGAACGAAGCGAATCGCTTCGTCAGGCCACTCGACATGACCCGATTAGTGGAAATACTGACGAAGATGCAAAACGAACCAGAGGGCGAATTGAGGAGGAAAAAAATGAAAGCAGGTGGAAAACCGAATGAGGGTGATATGCGAACACAGCGAGGGGAGATGCAGAGCATGGGGTTGAGCCTGCAGGCGAGTCTGGAAGAGGTGAAAGGCAAAATGGCGGACGAGATTGGCACTGCACGTGGCGGAATGACCGAACCGAGGAGGAGTGTGGAATGTGTTCGGGCCGCGATGGAGACGGGTGAGTTCGGTACGACGAACGACGCCACGACAATTAAAGGGGAACCGTGTAGGGTGAGACACGAGGGGGCGACGGTAAAATTAAAGGAGGTGACGGAGACACAGAAAATAAAAGAGACGAAAAGCCAGGAATTGACGGAAATAATAAACGATGTGACGGAGACGCAGAAATCAGAAGAGATGGAGGGTGAATTGTACGAGACTAAAGAGGAGCACACACACGTAGGATTAGGAGGGGACAATGAGGTCAAGCTTGGGGAATGCTTCGGGACCCGGTTCGAGCATCAGAGTAACCTCCCTCAGAAACAGAGGGAGACGGTATGCTCCCTCGAAGTAGATCGCGACCAGGTGAGTCCGGTGAAGCCGTGCGAGGTAGACCGAGTGTATGGTGCGAATGAGTGCACGCGGAGCTTGGGGGGTATGGAAACCTCGGGATTTCTTGTATTAACCCGAACACCTGATGTAAATGTCCCAGTGTGTGTGCTAAAGTGTATGAGTGGTGCGAGTGTGTTGAAACGGGCGAGTGGTGTGAGTAACATGGGGTGCGTGCCTGGAAATGTTCCCCGGACCGACCCAGACGGGAGACGGGTTTATTTTGGAAATCCCGCCGGCTCCGCGGAACGTTGCGTCCAAGGTCCATTCCTCGTTTTCGGAGCGGCCTGGGCGAGCGCGACTCAAGAAGCCGGCGCGTGAAGGTCCCGCGTTTTGGAAGAGACCGTCGCGTGGACGACTAAAATGGCGACTCCGGGGTGAATTTGGAAAGCACGTGGCCCCATGTGAGCACGTGCACGGAGGGCGACGTGCTGCGCGGAGCGAGTCACGGTGACGTCACCGTTAGCCTCGCGGGTTTCGTGTGCGAAGCGAGGCGGGCCGGGTGCGAGTAACGTCATCCGCGCGGCACGAAAGCCGGGTAACGAGCGTGCGGTTCACATGGGGAACACCGCGAAAGCGAGCGCTTGTTGCAATTGGCGGGGCGACGATACGCTTTTATTATCACCCAAACGGAGGGGACGTTATTATTGCCCATAGGAAGGGACGTGCGAACTGCAGACCACCATCCTGGAGCTGCGCTCCGAGTACACGGTCCCGGCCAGGATGTGGTAAACATCCTGCTTGGGCAAGGGAGCACTAGTTAGTGGGAAGGGTTAGCGTTAGTTAGACCGGCTTCATGGGGCCTGAGCGGTTCTCCATGGGGCCCGAGGAAACGAGTTAGTGGGAATTTAGTGTAGATTTAGAAATGGATTTTGGAGACATGGACAGACATGGAATGTGTAGTGGGGACATAGATTATGTACGTAGAGTTAAAAGAAACGTGCTTAGTTTAAGGGATGACGGGGAGCACGAGTTAGTTGGGGGAATTTAGTTAGCAGAATGGCAGTGTTGGAGTGTTGCTGTGAATTGAAAAATGAAAAAGGTGTGATGAATGAGTATGGGGTCAGCGGCCCGAGTGTGTGAGTGGAGTGAATGTGGAATGCATGGTGCGAATGAATGATTGGGGGAGGAGTGAAACCCACCCAAGGGAACCGGGGTCAGTGTAATGTTAGTTAAATTTACCAAAAGAGGTCGTTTTGTTGTTGTGTTGAGTGAAGGCACGAGACCTTTTTGAAGGGTGCAGGAGTCCATTGACCGGCTGGGAGCGTGGCTGTGGAAAGGTGAGTATTGAGTAGACTGTAGGGGACAAAGGGAGTGTGTCTGGAATGATGGCCGTGTGGTTAAATAGAAAGGGGGCGGCAAGGTTTGCAGTGGGAATTGAGGAAGGAATTCAGGCTTTTTTAGGTCAGCGGGGGTGGGGAAGGTATTAAGGAAGGAACGGATGAAGTAATTGTGATCAGTAAGGCCAGGCAGGAAAATAGAATTTCAGGAAGGGAAAAGTTCAAAATATTTCTATACCAATGCCAGAAGTTTCAATAATAAGATGGAACGGCTTGAAGCCAAATAGATAGTGAGGATACGATATAGTTGCAGTGAGTGAGACATGGTTTGAGGAGGAGAGTAACTGGAGGACAGAATTAGAAGACCAGAAGGTGTATTGGTGTGATAGGAAGGAGAGAATAGAGGAGGAGTAGCAATCTGGGTGAAGGACAGCATTGTATAAGAGAAGGGGGTGACATTAAGGAAGGAATAAATGTTGAGGATTCTGTGTGGGTAGAGGTTAGAGATTGTAAAAACAGTGAGATACTGGTGGGATGCTTTTATAGGGCTCTGGTGTGAAGGAAGAGGAGAAGGAGGAGTACATGAAGAATTCAAAAGGGCATGTGGTAAGGGAAGAGTATTGATTATGGGGGATTTTAACTTGCCAGGGATAGATTGGGTCCAGGAACAGGGAAACGACAGAGCAGTAAGGATTTCCGAGTTTTATTCCAGTATTGCTTTTTAACCCAGTTTGTAGATAAGCCACAAGGTGGAGTGCAGTGTTAGACCTCCTTTTAAATAATGATCCCAATATGGTGTGGTAGGGGACCATTTAGGAGCAAGTGACATAACATTGTGTGTGCAAAGATTCTGTTGAGGGTTAGAGTTCAGGATAGTAGGGTAAGGCGATTAGATTTCAGGAAGGCAAACTTTAGGGTATGAGGAGAGAATTGGGTGATGTAGATTGGGAGACTCTAACAACAGGACAATCAGCATCAGAGAATGGGAAACCTTCAAGGACCAAATGTGTAGAGTGCAGAGTAAGTACATTCCAATGAGGTGTAAACTAGAAACAGAAAGAGAACAGGGTGGTTGAGTATTGAGATAAGGTCAGGTCGGTCAGGTAGGGAGCTTGCACCAGAGCAGCGCGTTGCTGTGTCCACTTTCCCGTACTCCAGGGGCCTCCGTCTGGCCATCCCCAGACAGATGCTGGCCCATTCCCATCTCCTTGAGATGCCGATCAACCTGCTGCAACCATGACGCACGTGGTCGGCCCATTGGCCTCTCCCACTCATGAGACTCCCTCACTGAGAGAATCTGGTGAGCAGGATCAGCATCAGGAAAACGAGCCACATGTCCGTACAGCCGCAACTGACGCTCACGGATAGGAAAGGACATTCCAGGCACCACCCAAAGGGACCGCCTCAGGTGAACCAAGAGACCGCATCTGGTGGACGACCCTCAGCACCACTCCGACACACTCTTCGCGCAATCTAACCGGGAATATTACCCCGTGGTTTCCCTCCTATCATCAAAGATTGGGGGTCCCAAAGGCTTTGCCCCAATCCGTCATCGGTGAGCTGCCCTGCGAAGGGAAGCTGCACAGGAGTACTCCCACGAGGGGTTTCAGATTTCTTTGTGTTTTGCGGAATGAAGGGTTTTACAGTGGCCGGAGTGCAAATCCTGCACCAACCTCCTATAAGAAAGTAACCAACTGCAGGAGGATTCCGCAGACACAGTTGGGCACTAGATATGGATGGCCGTTGGCTCACAAGGAGCTCTCGCCCTTTGACAGGTTTTCTTTTAATCCTGCTGGGTGTCCATATCCAACACCCTCCTCACCAAAAAACCTGGTGGGGGAGACGGTATAGTCGCCGCAACCCGACCATGGAACAGGTTAGTACAGTTTACAATGACACCTGTAGCAAGTCACAGATCTAATCTGGCCTGACCTGACACTGAGTCAGACCTGACCTTACAGTGAGATAAGGAACGCTAATTAAAGAGAAGCAGAAAGCATTTATTTATGTTTAAAATAACAGGACTGAGTTAGATTTATATCACTATCAGAGTAAACAGAGGAAAGTTAAGAAAATAACTCGGCAAGCCAAAAGAGAGTATGAGAAGGAGACATGGCTAAGAATATTAAATTTAATAGCAAGGCCTTCTTTAAGTAGTATTCGGGGAAAAGAACAGGTTTGTACAAGTGTGGGCCATGGAGGATACACTGGAGAGTGGTTAGTGATTAAAGTGAGATGACAGGCTTATTAAACTGGTATTTTTCTTCAATTTTTACCAAGAACAGACGAGAGCATTGCCAATAGCTGAGAGTATCTATTGAGGAGGTGAGGAATGGCTTTTACAGAAGTTCCAGGTTGGAGTGGAGGAATATATTATCGGTTGTATTTATCTGGTCCGATAATATACAACCGAGAGTATTGAGAGAAGGTGCTGCAGCAGTAAAACGAGATGTTAACGGATATTTTCAATTGCTCACTGGAGGCAGGACAGGTACCGGAGGATTGGAGAGCAGCAAATATAACACCATTATTTAAGAAAGGATCCAGAGAAGAATTGGGAAACTATAGACCTGTTAGCTTGATTTCAGTTGTGGGGAAGGTGTTGGAGACATTAATTAAGGACCAGATGAGGAACCATTTTTACAAATACAAACTAATTAAAGGTAGTCA
>CM068959.1:11545955-11559667 GCA_035128595.1 Eptatretus atami | reverse complement strand
TATGAATCTTGAGTCAAATCCAAGAAATAGTTACATATTTCATGCGTCCCCCAAAGGTGATTGCATCTACAAAGTTTCATCGGCGGCAAATATGATACTGCTTTTGCACCTTCTTGCCATGTTATGATCATATCTACTAAGTTTGTTGAACTTGTGCACAACCGTTTTTGGAGAGGAGAGCGTGATGGACGGATACACATTTCAGCTGCTACTCTTCTACCCTCAAACCCACCCAAGCACAGCCAAATGAGCCTTATTCAAAAAAATAAAATAAAACAAAATTCAAACACCATCAAAAAATTATATACATTCTGGTTGTCAGACCATGTATCCAATGAAGTTGAAATTTAAAACATGTATTCCCCATCACTACTAGATCACGAATGATTAAGCCGTTCCAGAGAAAACATTATTAAATATTTTTCTTAAATCCAATATGGCTGCCAAACCATGTGACATCAATTATTCCTGAAGAACCTTGTACACACATGCCTTGGGGAACATTTATGTGAAGTTTCCCCTCGATATGTGCAGCTGTTCTGGAGAAGAAGATTTTTGTTTCAGGGTAAATCCAATGTGGCTGCCAAACCATGTGACTTATGTTGTCATATGTGTGAAACTTTTGTTCCTCTTGGATAGGCGGTCATACGTGTAAAGTTTCACCTCAATCTGTTCAGCCATTTCAGAGAAGAAGATTTTTGAAGGATGAAAAATAAAAAAGCAATATGGCTGCTGAATCACGTGACTGATGACATCATCAAAAATTTTTATGGACCATTTCATCCCTAGATCACCCTCTAAAATTTTCATACTGATCTGATGTAGCATTCTACAAATGCAATTATGATGTCATAACGAAGGCACCTATGACGGCATTAAAAAAAATCATACTTGTTCCTAGGCTATTTGGCGCCATTCATCGCCATGGTGCAATCTTGGGTGGCATTTTTGCTTCGAGCTTTAGGGCATCATATTCTTGATGGTTTACAAAAGTATAAGTATCCGCAATGCTGATTCAAGGTGATCCAGCTTGGGTGTGGGGTAGCCCAGCGCTGCATGGGGAAAATAACTACGTAGGGGTTCTGGCACGTGTTACGCATTGAAAACTTTGAAATCTTATAAATAACTTCAAGTGTTTGTGCGTTTGTGCGTTATTCTTTCATGGCCGAGCCGTCGCACCAAGAGACCCCACATTTTGTGTGTAGGTACTTCAGCATTTGGGCAAGGTTTGAAGCTACCACCCATCGGCCTTGAAGTCCATTTTGAGACCACGAGAAGCCGCTATAAAGTGTATACAGTCATCCCCCGTTTATCAAGCGGAGGTTACCTGTTCCAAACCCCCCGCGATAAGGTGAAAAATTCCAGCGAAGTACGACCCTATGTTTATTTTATTATTTATATATATTTTAAAGGCTTTATGACTCTCCGCCACACTCTTATTGAACCTTTCCCACTACTCTTATTCCTTTGCCACATAATCTTTATAAAGCACTTCCTATAGCTCTTAAACACTTTTTTACACTCTTAACATAACGTAAATTTTAACAGACATATAAAATGTCTAATGGGTACTCTCTCGGCCATTGGATACTAAAACTTGCGTGATGAAGCCATAGCGTGCCGTGTCGATGCTCACGTGGGTAAACTAGCGCAAGTGGAAGGCGGCCGCATCTGCGTTTTCCATACGCACAAACGACGACTGCTTTGTCTACTGCTTCTATCTGTACACTATGTACAGTATTTTATTTCTTGTAAATATGTTTTAATTGAATATTGTATTTTATTCTTTTTAACGAGTTTTTTTGAAGATTTTTTAGGCTAGCAAAATGCTTATTTTAGCCATAAGAAATAATTAAAATAATAAATATATAAAAAGTACATTTATACCTCGACCGGCAAAATCCGTCCGTGATATAGCAAAAATTCGCGCTGAATATAAAATTAGATATGGTAAGAAGTTACAAAATACGCGATACAGTAGAGACGCCGCGAAAGGTGAACCGGCGATAAGTGGCGAGGGATGACTGTTATTTGGGTTGTGGGTCCAGACAGTGTGGTGCATCGGCCCTGCAGGGCAAAAGTGATTTGGCTAAAAGGGTATTTTTCGATTTATGATTATATCAAAAATTAGTCCATTTAATTATTTCTTTCTGTTTGTCCCATCGATATCTCAGCCATCCTTTGAGCTAGGAAGGCTGGAAATTTTGGGGACAAAAGTGAAGATGTGCTTTGGAAAGAATGCCAATTTTATTTTTTTGAGCATAAAGGCAGATTAATATGATTAATTAGTCTTAATTATGCGATTTATCATTACTTCTGTTTTTTTTTTTCATCTTGGCAATGATTTAGAACGCGCAGGCCAGGGGCATCGAACGCCATTGTGAACGAGGTAGGCCTGATGTTTGGGTCACACCCCAATGGGGTATGTTGGGACCACACACTAACTCTCAAACTGGAACCGTCTGCCGGGATCTGGTATGGTGGGTGTGGCCCCCCAGGGCTTTATAGGACGCCCATGAATGGTCTTACATTCATGTTTTCTAAGGTACGCGCGGCTGAACCAATTCAGAATCATAGTCTGGGTTCGCCTGAGTAGGAAAATGACCCAGTGACAGACGTTTTGCGTCGTGGAAACCCCCCGGCAAACCGCCCTTAAAGGAACAGCCTTTTGTGACCGCTCTGAAAGGGGTCTAGATCATGTATTCTAGGTACCGCGCTTGAAACCAATTCAGAATCAGTAGTCTGGGTTTTCCCTGAGTGAAGGAAAATGACCGCAGGACAGACGTTTTGAGTGTGGACACGCCCCTGGGCAGATTGCCCACCCCTGAAGGGCAGGTGCTCTAGATCACTAGATTGTGCCAATTGAGAATCGTTTGGGGTGACAGCGAAATGTCCCATGTGCAGAGACACGTTTTCGGGTGGAAGAAAACACTCGGGTAATGCAAAAGACATAAGCACATCATCTCGAGTCAACTATCATACGTGGATATTATCATAATGCAAAATCGACTGCATTCTGTAACTGTCTGCTGCCAGTTAAAGGGGCACACGCCCGCGAAAATAAAAATACTCAAGACCACGTGAATAGCAATACACTCGTAGCTAAGGTCGAAGTAAATTCGCAGAAGATTCGACGAAATATCGCGGATTTTGAAATGAATTACCCATATTAGTTTTTTGTAAACAATTACTATTACTTGAGAATGTGTAACTTTATGGTGTATGGGCTATTTATATCTTTGCGTGGTAACTGTTTATGACAACTCCTCAAGTCAGTGCAAAATACACGCGTAGCTTTGTCTAACCGCTTTTCATATAACTGCGCTGGTGCTCATCACATAGGTAACACGCTAGTCTCTCTGTCGGTCAACACGTCACTCACTAGTCCACTACTGTCTGCTGTAAACCCTCTCACCGTAGCATTACATTAGCTCACTACTGGTCTATATCAACTCTCACTTATAATAAACAATAGCTCACTGCTGTTCTATATCAACTCTCACTTTATAATACATAGCTCACTGCTGTCTGTCTATAACCTCTCACTTATAATACATAGCTGCACTGCTGTCTGTCTATCAACTTCACTTATAGATCATAGCCTCCTGCTGTATCTATCAAACTTATAATACAGCACAGTGGCTGTCTCATAACTTTCACATAGGATACGATAGCGCGGCTGCTGTTTCTGTCAACTCTCACTTATAATATACATAGCACACCTGCTATCTCTGTTAACTATGAATCATAATATGTAGCAGCACTGCTGTATCTGTAACTCTCGGCCCGCACGTGTCCTTCTGTAAATTCCTCGGTTTATTGGCAAACTAAAATTCGTCGAATCAATCTGTCCTCGCTATCTGTTCCTCAGCTCCATGGCTCAGTGCCCTGGTGTCGGTCTCCTAACAATCGTTATCTTCAAGTGTCCCGGCATTAGTGATGGAGTCGCTGACGTTGGTGGTTGTCGTCCGAAAGAGATTCGACTGGCACTTTCGGGTCCCGAAACATCTGGAACGAGACATGTCACGCCTCTCGTCCGCCATCGTAGTCCGAGGATCCAGGCCGCCTTTGCCGGATTTGCACCGTCGTGGAACGACCCACAGCATGCTGACTTGTAGTTGGTGGCGTGCAATCTTCTTTGGCAAGACTTCTGGCAGGGTGGTAGGAAGGGCGCAGTCGGATCTCTTCACGTTTCACCCAGCGGCGTATCCTGCAAGAAAAAGAATGCATGATAAAGTGTCACTCCGGAATGAATCAGATAGCAGGGTTGTGTAAAAAATAACTTCATAGCGGGCAATAAAAGTAAACCAGAGTAGAACAGTGCAAGTTTTACTGCCTGATTGAATTTCTTGCCGGTCATTTGCAGGTAAAATTTGGCATGGTCTCGCCTCATTGATGTCGACCTGAGCTCGCGTCTGTCCCGTACACCTACGCAGGTGTACTCCTGTAGAGTAGGCTCATCTGGTTTGGGTTCTGCGGTAATGATGTTTCGGAATGCCTTTGATGAACCGGCGGAAACTGTCCTTCATGAGGATCTCCAACGGCCAACCTTTTCCCTTACGGTAGAATGCCGTCGGTGGAAGTCTGTTCCAAGTGAGAGACGTGGATGTGCAATGATTGTCCAAGTGGAAACAGTCCAGGTTGCATGGCTTTTCCAAAGCCCTTTAACGATTTTGATTGCAGATCGATGTATCGGCGATTGGTTGGCAACGCCAACAGTCCGCCATGATCACTGTTGTCTGGCGTAACCTAGCTCTCTACATGCTTCCCAGCATATGATAGAATGGGGCATTACATCTGTATCTGATGCTCTGACGCACAATACATCCAGCAACATTAGCTGGCATGAAATGCGATCAGGTATCCGCTTCTTCGTGTTTCCCTTTGGAGGTGGTTGGAGGACGATTCGACAGGATACACTCGTTCTGTGCATTGTAGATAGTAAGACAGCAAGTTTCCACCGTAAGCGAGCACAATCAATATCTTTCCCCCAAGAATCCGGGCCTATTAGTTCTTTCCCCATTCTTTGAGGACGCAGCCAATTGGTCTTTGAAGTTACCAATTCTTCAGCAAGGTGCTGGCCACTGTTGTTCGAGATACTTTTGTAAGGGGCCGCTGATGACGAACGGACGATCCTTGCACCCCGTACCTATCTACGCTCAATTTTTCCTTGATAGACGATCCTGTCGTATGTATCGAACAGGACGTGTAATTTCGATCACCCGTTGGAAACATACTTTGATCAGAAGACTCCTTGCCATCGACCGTACGTTGCGCTGTTTGTAACTGAGAGGAATGTATGCAGAAGTAGACCGCCATCCACCAGTGTTACGTCAATGGGAGGGAGAATCGGATTGGTGTAACGAGCATCTTGTAAGGCGTTTCCAATTTTTCGGGCAGAAGTTTGGCCTTGGCACGTTTTTTCAGCGGTGGTTGCCGTCAGAGTGTGCAATTGGCAAGTGGGGTACTGGCGTTACGGGAAATTGTCATAACGATGTCTCAAGTCGAATGCAGTTTGCTGGGATATGATCAAACGACCATCGCGCGGATGAACAGATCGTCTACCCCCTCGCGGCTCGTTTGCTTTCCGCCGCTGCGGTCGATGTTCGTTTCGTTTAGTGTTCTCAGCAAGCAAAATTCTGGACTTTGCTCCTCGACACCGCGCCTAGGGAGACGCCGCGTCGTCTTCACTGAATTCTTTTAGAATTTCTCATGAAGTTCCTTTCCTCGTGACATGGTTTCAAGCAGATCGTTTTAATTTCCGGATCCAGTAGCTTTCCCTGTCGCAAAATGTTTAATGAGTGATTCTGGACGTACAATGCTGGGGCGCAGAATGGGTCACATGCTTCGTCAATGCGTCTGTCAGTGCATCCATACTTTTTGTTGTCCTTTCCGTATGCCTAGCAGCAGTGAGTTAGCCGCAGTGTGAACTCCGTCGTCTCCAAGCCAGAGCAAATCGTCGCAATTCCCGTTACGTGGCCATGCTCGTTGTGTGGTTGTAATGCACCAGCGTAGAACTGCTTTCTCAGAATTCCTGAAGGCCACTATACTCTCGATTGGCGATGCAGCATCCCTGTTTAACTGTCTGCTCAAAGTAAATTCAGACTTGGTTTCACAGGAGCGGATCCATGTTTACGTGACGTGGGTTGATGGCAAAAAATGGTCTATCCTATTATCTCCCCATGGACGTCAGGGGTCCACACCTAAGTTGTTGCCTTTAAAAGGGCGTCTTGCGCGGGGTTTTTCCACCACTCAAAACGTCTGTCCTGGGTCATTTCGTACTGCGGGAAACCGCAGAATATATTTCTGAATTGGTTTCAAGCCGGTACCGTAGAATACAGTGATTCTAGAACACCTTTCAAGGGGTCGACATAAAGGCCCTGGGGCCACACCCACCTACAGATCCCGGCAGACGGCTCAGTTTGAAGAGTTAGTGCTGTGGGTCCCAAACATGCCCATGGGGTGGCAACATTGGTACCTCGTTTCACAATGAGTTCGATGCCGCGCCTGCTCCCGGTATATTATCTGGAAAGCACCTGTTGAAAACTGATAAGATTGATATTTGGACACAACAATGAAGTGATTTTTTGTTTTTGTTTTGTTAGTTTTTTGTATACATGGTCAAGACTCATATAATTTGGCTATAAAGGGTAATTTTTCATTTATTGTTGAATTTAATTTTTTCGATGAAATTTTCAAAAAATGTTACAGATTCAGGATGAACAGTTTGGTGGTTTAGGTATGATATTAGCCAATTAAGAATTATTATTTTATGAATTATCATTTATTTATTTTAATTATGGCAATTCAATTAATTGCACATCGTACCCTCCAAATTCTCGTTCTCCATTGTGCTTGCATAGGGTGCATACTGGCACCGAAGGCTCCCCGGCGATATCCGCACTGGGGATTGTTATTATATTATTTATTTGGCTTGGTGGTGGTTGTACTTTGAAATGGTACCTGCACTATTTTGTTTTCTTCTTCACTTCATTTTGGAAGATCTTTGCTATTTTTGGTCATTTCTTTGATTTCTGGCAATTGTTTAGGGCCGCAGAATTGCTGGGTACTGAAACCTCTGTGTGTGTGGTGTGTGTGTTGTGTGTGTGTGTGTGTGTGTGTGTGGTGTGTGTTGTGTGTGTAGTGTGTGGTGTGTGGGCTGCGCGGCGCGTTTTGTTACCAGCATGAAGCATGACATATTGTCTTTGGCAACACTACCTTCCAGACCCTCACCTCTCTCTCTCCTTTCTCTCCTCTCTGTCTTCACTCGTCCCCCCTCTCTCCCTTCCTCTCTGCAGTGTAATAGCACTCTTAGTTGAGGCCGTTGCTCTCCTAACCTCCCCACCTTCTGAGCTCCATCTTCCTCACCCTCCTGCCTAATTCCCCGTACCCTCTCTCCCCTCCGTCCTCACTGCTCTCCTCCGTCCTCCTCTCTTCTCTCTCTCTCTCCTCTCTCTCTCTCCTCTCCCCCCCTCCGCCCTTTTTCTCGCCTCCACCCTTAAGTACCCCCATTTCAGCGAAGCGACGGGAGGTTTTGTATTTACTAGTCTATAATAATAAATGTCATTTGGGTGTCAGTGCGTGCGTGCGTGCCGTGCGTGTGTGTGTGTGTGTGTTTGTGTGTGTGGTGTGTGTGTGTGTGGTGTGGTGTGTGTGGTGTGTGTGCGGCGCGTGCGCGCCTTCTCCATAAAACTAAAATCCAAAGCCATGAAATCCTAAGCGGCCTGAAACTTCGCATGCATAACTAATGGGAACTCCATGGTAGTGCATGGATGAAAATTGGGGTGTTTGGGTTAATTAAAAAACACTGGTCTTTTTGAAGATAATTATTGGCCTTATGTATTATCCTTTCACAGGTGTCATCGCGTTGGTCGAGCCCTCTGTCAGCTTGCTGGGGTCTTAATTACCTCCACCACCGAAGGTGAAGGAGGTGTGTTTCACGCCCTTTCTGTCTGTTTTGTTTTGTGCTGTGTTTCTTTGTGTGCAGGATTATCTCAAAAAGTGTTGTGGACAGGTTCGGTGTGTGACAAGAACGAACTGAATTAGATTTTTGGTGAAGATCCCGATCCGGATTCTGAAGACTAAATTTTTAAAGTGATTCTTCTCCATTGAGAGATAGGGCTAAAAACGATATATAAGCACGATATCTCAAAAAAAGTTGTTGGACGGATCTCCAAATGTGTCCGTTGTGCTATCGGAGCTATAATGTCCAGGGAACAAATACCACGTCAACACACCAAACACTGAAAAGGTGTAAACTTTTGGGGGCAGTGTAGCTTTGAAATGTACCTGCACTATTTTGTTTCTTTCTTCACTTCATTTTTGACTGTCAAAAAACAAAGAAATGGCAGGAAGTCAAAGTTGTTTATCACCTTTTGAAAATGCCGCTGGAAATGGCCTTTTCTATGCCCTCTGGCATTTTTCCCAAGAAGTAACGGTTTCTCTGTATTAACATATGGTAATTCCATGTTTCAGCCAGTTTTCTTCCAGATTGAGAAGCTGAAAAACATTTTTTTTTCCAGTGCCTGTAATTTTTTCTGTTTCCCCTAATTATAAATGGCTTGCGAGTACTTCGAAAGTCTCAAGCAAGTGTCCCTACTATTCATATTCAAAATTCACAGAACTTTTCATCCAACGTTCATAAGTTTAATGAAAGAAAAAGGCCCTTTTTTGCGTTTGACTATTTTTACGATCTGGAGTCGAAATTTTTCTAATGTCCCACTTTTTGGCATCACGCCTATGAGGAAAAGAATAGGGGCAATACCTGGGGGCTCACCTGGTGGAGAATATGTTACTGAAGGAGGAAAATCAACATGGGATGCAAATCGGTCAAAAAGTGTAACCAACAAACCGCAATGTATATGCAAATACCTATTTTTTGGGTCAACCCCCCCCCCCCACCCCGTAAACCTTTCTCGATCCAGCCTATTATATATTTGTTGTGGGCCGGGGGTCGGTGGTGAGTCACGACCATAGGGTGGGGAGGGTTCGTCGTCTCCACTCAGACTCCCGGAATTATAGGCCCATCGCGCTCCGGGATTAACTCCGAAAGGCCGGCAAGCGATTAAACCGACCGTGGGTCGCCATATATTTCAACCGCGTGCAATCGGGTCTATTTGTCTTAACCAATTTACCTAATTAATTACGCGATTTTAAACTACGGGGAAGCCACGCCCGTCGATAAGCCTGGTCGAACCGGATTTACTCTACCAGCAGCGGTTAAATTTCGCAAACTACCGACTGCACTCGCTTTGCCACCTACCTTTCCGCTGCGTTGCAGTCGAGCGGGCCCTGCCCAGGACCGTCCGGCTATGTTAAAGGCTGATTACCGGGGAGAAACCCCGTCTGAACTCAAACCCGGACCATGCTGGGTCAATAAAGAAAAGGAACGAAAACGAGCTGGGAACATTCTCATAATTAACATTTACAATAAATAACAAGAACAAGAGCAAGCGAGACTTAAGGAATATTATAAGCAAGGAATATTTACAATGATGCAGATAAAAACACTGAACATTCTACTTAAAAGAACGGGCCCAACAACACTCAGACGCACACACAAAAGAATAAGAAACCAGGATTTTATTGTTCCCTCGGCAGCCGTGAGGAGAGACGAGCTGGAAGGGTCAGAGTAAAAGGTTAGCGCTGCCATCGCAGGGAAGCGTTGCTCGGAAATGCGGCACCTGGTGGCTAATGGTCATTGGGCAGCAAGTTCCACGGGAGCTCGTGCCAAGGCTCGTGGTTCAGGACGGAAACCCGGTCGTGGGCGAATTCGTCGGGGCCATCGTCGAATCGATCCGTCCACGTGTGCGACACGAACCGCCTTCTCGCGTGCAGCCACCGACAGCGCATATAACCAATAACACGGCTCTTTCGGTCCACTTCAACTCTCTGTCCACAGAACTCTTTTCCACCGAACTATTCGCTGCACACACGCCACGACAAACACATCGACCTTCTTCCGTCGCACAACCATCCCATTTTTTTTTCCACCAGCTCTTTCTGCACTGCTCGGGGGCTATATCTCCTCCCACGATCGGGGCGGGGCCTTGGGCGAGGAATCATCTTCGCTGTCCGTCCTCATTGGGCCTAGCTATCGGCCACCCTCGAGGAGAGCCGTGGCCCCTGCTCGTAGCCCGAGAATATTCCTCTGTGGCCATGTGGCCTCATCTCGCACAGAGAGTACAGGATCTGACCTGAGAAAATCGTCGTACCAGAGGAGTTCCGTCTGGTGGAGATGGAGCGTGATGGGCCCTGGTAGATGTATGGGATGTAGAATGGCTGATGTAATAACTAACTAAGATGTCAACAACGCACGTTTTTCGAGTTCCCGATGAGACAAAAAGAGAAAGGGACCTAATCTCACATGTACCTAACCTGAATAACTGACCTTTTGGGACCTGAAATGTTGAGTGCTCATGGTTTTCCAGATCCGTAACATATGTACATATATACAATATAGTAAATATATAGTATAATTTTGGAGAAGAAAACAAACATTTGTTTTTTTTGGTGGGGGGGGCGGGGGGGTGTACCCCGCTTGTACCGACCCCCTGTACCACTCCTTAAACCTAGATTATGTTTTATTTTAAATTAACCTCCGCCTCGAAGATCGGAGTTCTGTTTTCACGCCCTTTCTGTTTGTTTGTTTGTTTTATTTGTTGTGAACAGTATTGACGGATAAAACTCCTCCGACGGATTTCGACGAAACTTGGTGGTGGATTAGGTATGGTCCAGGAACTCTGCATTAAATTTTGGACTTGGTCCAAAATCCAATATGGCCGCTATGGCGGCCATTGTTGAAAAAATATTTGAATTTTTTTTTTGCATTTACATGTTTTAAGTGATTTCCAACCCCCCCCCCCCAAAAAAAAATTGTTAGAGAAAAAAAATTTTTTGCCCTTTTTTTTCAACAAAAATTTCGATTTTTTTTTGGCATTTCTACAAATGTTATAATGATTTCCAAACAAAAAACATGCCAAAATTATAATATGCGGCTGCATTTTGGAACTTCAGGTGGATATACCTGAACGTAAAGTCAATTTCTGTCTCAAGGAATCTATATGACGAATGAATTTGAAGTATGTAAAAGTTAAAAGTTAAAAGGGAAAGTTGCAAGACTATAACTCTGTGAGCACTGTGACGTCAAATTGATGAATAGGTATCAAGGTTCACTTGAGTGACCTAGCGAGTATTTGGCGGCGGAGGTTTTGCACCTAACGAGTGCTCCCCTCTAGTTTTTATATAATTTTTAACCTTTTTTTTAATGTCACGAACAAACTTTGGCATAATCATTGTGATGAAGGTTGTGGTCAAGATGTTTCGTCAAAATTGGGTGCTTGTGGTTTCGGAGAAGAAAAGTACCTATTTTGTGGGGGTAAACCCCCCCCCCCCGACGTCCTCGTGGAATTTACAGTTCCTGTGTTACAGTTGGCAGACAAGAGGAAAATACAAAAGTTCCATATAAAGGGAAGGGCACTTTGCGCTTCCCTTGATTACTGCAGGAAGTCTCTGCTTCTACCAACACCTATCTGTTGCATAAAATTTTTGGGGTACCGCACAGAAATTAGCTAATAGCTAATGAGCAAAAACTGTCAAAAAAAATCAAAAGACTCTGGCACTTACTAGAATTTGTTTTGAAAGTTCATTAATTACGCGTATTGGCCGATGTATTTCGTATCAGTCTCGTTTTCAATCTATATCCTTGAGATATGAGCGCCAACAAATCAAGGGTGGGATGGACGGACATACTGACAAGACACGCAACGTTGAATATCGAGGGTTTTCGTTAAAACTCAACAATGTGGATATGGAGTCTCGTTGCCTGAAATTTGGAACATATTCTTCGAAGTACAAAGGATTTACTTTTGAAATTTGCAAACCAATTTTGTCGCAGTGGAAGGACAAGAAATTTGGAATTCATTCACCTGTGTTTAAAGTTGCATTACAAAGAAACCAACCCATATAAAGGGAGGGAGCTTTTCGCCTATCTTGATATTTATAGATCTATAAGATCTACACTGCTGTATACATGTGCAATGATCAATTTGGATGATGAGCATTTATGGAGGGCTCATTAATAGGCTGAGCAAATGGCTCACATATATATATTAATATATATATATAATATATATAATATATATATATATATATATATTTATTATATATATTTTTTTTTTTTTTTAACATATATTTAACATACAGTATATATCCATATTTCTCTACAATTATCTTAATATATAATCTATTATAACTTGTCAGAGAACAAGGTGCTGTTGCCTGTCGGTGAAAGCGAGGACCCGCACGTTTTCCATCATAGTTTTGTTGATAGAATCGAGATTCCATAATTTTTGTTGTTGTACTGCACAACTGGCCCACAGCATGGCGACAGCCAACATCGATCCTGCAGAAAGCGGTCCAAAGATTCCTCACAAATGAAACGCCATGCTGCGCCTGTGTAGAGCCAATACCATGCACAGAAGAGAGAGAGAGAGAGAGAGAGAGAAAGAGAGAGAGAGAGAGAGAGAGGAGAGAAGAGAGAGAGAAGAGAAGAGAGAGAGAAGAGGAGAGATACCCCAATTCTGGAACTTCCCCGTGCTCTGCAAACACCATAGGCACTTGCAGCCTGCCCAGACAACACCTCAACGGCCTTAACCTTTAATTCGCTGCTTCCCAGCATCAACTGACACTCGTAGAGTTTACTCACATGATTTTACCGTGATGCCATGCTTACACGTCCACCGAAGGTCTAATGACTAATGACAATTATGAGTCAATCTTTAACTTGAGACTTGCCCTCATAGACTTGAGACTTACTTGGAGACTTGCTCAGGTGAAATTGTTGTCATGTTCTATCCTGATTATATCAGTTCTAGGTTTACATTAATCTCTCAATGGTGAGGAATCAACTAAAAAAAGATTATTGGATCTGGATCACTATTTTCAACCAAAATAGAATCAGTTCGTCCTTGGTCAACCACCCAAGCTCTTCCACCAAACTCGTCTGAAATATCAGCTACTTCACATTGAAAATGGGTTCCTAAATGATTTCCAGGCTTCGCGCTTCCATCTATAATCTGGAAAGCATCTGATGGAATTCTGTGCTTTCATTCAGTCAGATGAGTAATTTAATTATTGTGTTTTTTAACTCAGTAATCAAGGTAACTGTGAATTGAGAGCAGATCGCAAGTCAGCAACTAGTTTGTATTTCCATTTCCCTGAATTTGGACATTTTCCAGAGGTCGAGTTTGGCCATGAAGGCTCGAATACGTCATGGTGCATGATTATTTGATGTTTTACCCTTGGAGTTTGAGGTTGATGGCAATTCAGCGCTTCAAGATGTCCACCAGGTTAAGATAGAGATAGGCAAAAATCCTTCAGGCTGGGAACTTGTCATGGAGCTGCTTTCTGCTGCGAATCTGAAATGTTGTTACTGTTCTTGATCGTAGTTCTAAGCGTCCAAAGCATGTTTCCTTCGAAGCCCACGTACGTTGTGTGGTGGAAAAGCAAAGGCTTGATGTTCAGATCCATATCCACACACAGCTGTTTCGAAGAGAATGATTGTTTAGGCTCGCAGCTTTGATGAAGTTGACTACCTTGATAGCCAGGTTCATGACATCCTCATTTCAGCAAGGTAGAGATTCTGGAATGCTGAGGCTTCACGATGAGGATGCAGTGCGTATCTATAGCAGAATGGACATCTTTCTTCACTT
>CM068959.1:11528218-11538546 GCA_035128595.1 Eptatretus atami | reverse complement strand
CGTATCCTGATATATATCAGTTTAGTCTTATCTCTCAATGGTGAGGAATCACTAAAAAAAAGTTATTGGATCTGGATCCATATTTTCACCAAAATCGAATCAGTTCGTCCTTGTCACACACCCAAGCTCTCCACCAAACTTCGTCTGAAATATCAGCTACTTCACATTGAAATGGGTTCCTAATGAATTTCCAGGCTTCGCGCTTCTCCGGCCCGGCCCTTTTTTCCCCCTTTCAAATCCTCCCCTTATTATCCCCTGGAAAAGCCCCCAAGATCTTGACATGAAATTCTGCTTTCAATTCAGTCAGATGAGTAAATTATTTAATTTGGTTTCTTTTAACTCAGAATCAAGGTAACTGTGAATGAGAGCAGAATCCAAGTCCAGCAAACTAGTTGTATTTCCATCCTGATTGGTACATTTCAGGAGGTGCGAGTTTGGCCAATGAAGGCTCGAATGGAGTCATGTCATGATTATGTTGATGTTTTCCCTTGGAGTTTTGAGGTTGATTGGGCATTCAGCGGCTTCAAAGATGTCCAACCAGGTTAAGATAGAGATGCAAAAAATCCTTCAGGCTGGAACTTTGTCATGGGAGATCTGCTTTTCTGGCTGCGAATCTAGTAAATGTGTTGTTAACTTTCTTGTGTAGTTCATAAGCCGTCCAAGCATGTTTCCCTTCGAAAGCCATCGTACGTTTTGTTGGAAAAGCAAAGGCTTGATGTTCAAGAATCCATATCACACACAGCTGTTTGAAAGAGATGATTGTTTAAGGCTCCAGCTTTGATTGAAGTTGATACCTTGATAGCCAGTGTCATGACATCCCTCATTTCAGCAGGTAGGTTCTGGATGCTGAGGCTTACGATGAAGGATGCATGTGCGTATCTAAGCAGTATGGACTCTTTTCTTTCAATCTTGTTATGAAACCAGATTGCAAACTGAGAATGACCGTGAGGTCCATCAGTTGCACACCCTACCAGCGAGTCCACGAAAGTTGATTTTTCTGGGAGAAGTTTGAATACGCACTTTGAAAAAATATCTGTTGCTGTTGTATATTGTCCATGGGATGGCAGAAGAGTATTTGCCTCTTTTACACAATTTCCTGACACGAAACGAGCATACATGCTAGTAGCTGAGAACATCTGGCAAGATCAGTCGTTTCGTCAGCTGGATGGCAAATACAGGAGAAGCTCTAACTTGGTCGAGAACTTCATCTTTGATGTCTTGAGACATTTCATCGATCCTTCCCTGATGGTAATCGTTTTGATAGAGAGATGTGGGAAAGTTTGTTTGCATGATCCTTCCACAAGAACGAGCTCTGCTGCACACAGTAATCACTGGTTTTTAATGAGAGTCTCTCCGATGTTTTGGCTCTTTGCAATCACTAATGGGATCTCTAGGAAGCCTCAACAACCTTTTGAAGTCCTGTTTGCCGAACATGCTCCACTGCTGTCCATCTTTAGCTTGCCTTCAAGGACTGCCTTTTTGTTTTAAAAAGAATTCCTAGTTTGGCAGCTACAGCAGAATGCAATTTGTCTCAAGTGGCGTTCCAAGCGTGTGGGGCCACATAGCCATATCATTGCTCAGAGTCTTGTGGCATATTACAACTGGGGTAACCTCTGGTGTCACCCTTTGGAGGGACTACTAAAATCCAAAATGAATATATTCCTCAAGTTATACCTCCATTTTTTTGCACTGATTGCGAATGATTTAGTTTGAAATTGGGTACTGCAAATCGTGTAAAAAAACAAATTTTTAATATTAAAATAAAAATAAGAAATGTAATTTTAATATTAAATTAATAATGTTAAATCTTTAATTATAAAAATAAAAGGTAATTTAATATTAATTTAAATAAAATGTTAAATTTTAAGATTTAATTTAAATTACAGAAATGGAAGGCCTAAGTAAGCGAATAGAAAACGAAAATTATTAAAGGCGATACTTTTTTGTTATTTTTTATAAATGTTCATCAACGATATTATGCAAACACTTGTTAAGGGGAATTCCAAAATAATTGGGAGAAATTCCTACTTTTTTCTCCGGGCTCGCGCCCCTTCTGGAAATTACTCACGCCCGCCCAGGTTAAGAACGCAATGGCTCGAGGTATGAACGCTCCTCTCTAAGCTGTCTTGCCTGGGTTTGAACCCGACCACGCTATAAACTGTCGTCTCGGTGTTTCACAGGGGCAGAGTGATTCATCATGGTGGTGTGTCGGTCTCTCAGATTGGACGGTAATGGGTGTCCCATCTAGCCAGCATTCCGTTGGTGGATGTTTAAAGATCCGACGGTGTCCCTTAGTGAAGAGTCGGCGAGCTGATTGCCGGCACACTGAACAAATTCCTTGCCATAACCTCCAAGCTACAATGCCTGGTGTTGGCTTAGGTTAGGGTGGTGGGTTTTGGATCCCGGGTCCTGAGTTGCAAATTCCCCCTCACCTGTTGAAATTAATACCAGGTGGGGTTGACTCTGCCTGTCATCCTTCCGAGTATGGAAAAATGAGTGCCAGCTTGCTGGTATCTGTGTCCGGAGTGGCTGCCCGTCCCAGGATTGTGCCCAATAGGCCCAAGGAGACCTGCCGAGGCAGACCAAACCTCTTGCCAGAGACATGGTCCCAATCTCTCCTGCCTCCTCCTCCTCCCTCCTCCAAGGCTACCAGGGGGCACTGAGTCAACAGCACAGCTGCAACCCTGCAAGAACAAACGCTGACCCGAAAGCTACATGCTGTGTTATGACAACAAAGACATGTTCTATTCACTGGTTGGAACGATATCAAAAATAAGAATTTAATTCAATCACTTCCATTTTCACGCGCCATTCCCAGCCGCTTTGTTGCAACTCATGGCTTGGTGGAATAAACGAATGGTTGCACATATCCCAGCTTCCGCTCTGTGGCAGGTTACACTTTTCCTTCAAAGAGACTTTCCTATGAACTCCCACGATGCTGTATCCAGCTTGGCATGCGCTTTTGGAGGTGTCTCGGTAAGTAATGGAAGCCTCTTCAGGTGAAAGTGAAACCGGTAATAATGGACATCAACATATCTCCATATTATTCATCCTGATGCCAGGGGTGATATACGTGATACATCAACCAGCCGCACAGACAAAGACTGTTCTCTCTCCCATTCTTCCCTCTCCTTTTTGGTGTTTTTTACACACCACGAGCATTGAACCCGTCGCCATCGCTGATGGGACTGGAATATCAGGATCATAATGTATATGTCTACAGTTAGAAAGTGCAGTTTATTAACAGTCAATATTTGCTTTTTTAACATTTATCCAGAACATTTTTATTTACTGCTAATAATTCAGCATTCATTTTAGAAACTAGCAGAGTTAACCCGCTCTCTGTGGGCGATCTTGTTCAAGCGAGCACACATCTCTGGCGCAGTCATAAACCTTTAATTTGGACGGTATATAGGTAACTGACAGCTCTGTAGATGAAGCAAAACATACCTCACTGTAACTGCATCACATGGGGACAGAAACACCTGCACTGTAAATGGTGGAGACTTGTAATACCCTCCTACACACCTACAGGTGGCGCTACACGAAACACATTTACATAGAGATTTGTGTCTCCCCCCCCTTGCTGACTTGCTGCTGAGGCTCAGCATACTCCAATTAATGTACAGGGGTGTTTTTTATTTTTGGCCGGTGTCTTACGGGAGTGAGGGGGAGTACGCAATTCTCTATTGTAAATGTGTAATCGTGTCGCGCCACCTCCAGGTGTGGGAGGGTAATTAGTAATTACAAAGTTCCACCAATTTCAGTGCAGTATCCTGTCCCGATGCGATCCAGTTAACACTTATCACTAAAACAATATTGTTGGAATTTTGTTTTATGTTCGCGAGGGTCAGACCGTTACAAATCCTCTTTTTTTTTTCTTTTCCAAGTTTGTATATGTGGCTGTGGAAGTAAAAATAATTTTACCCATCTTGTGAAATGTGATTATATGCTATGCCACCAATATTTTTGGACATGCACTACGTGGCCAAAGTTGTGGACACCTGCTCGTCGAACGTTCGTTCCAAATTCAAGGGCATAAATGGAGTTGGTCCCTCTCTTTGCTGCTGAACAGGCCTCCACTCTTCTTTGGGAAGGTTTTTCCACAAGATGGTTGGAAACATTGCTGCAGGAATTTGCTTCCATTCAGCCACAAGTACGCGATTAGTGAGTCGGGCACTGATAGTTGGGGCGATATAGGTCTGGCTCGCAGTCGGGTTCCAATTCATCCCAAAGCTGTTTTCGATGGGGTTGAGTCAGGGCTCTGTGCAGGCCAGTCCAAGTTCATTCCACAACCGATCTCGACAAACCATTTCTGTTTGGAACCTTGCTTTAGGCACGGGGGCATTGTCATGCCTGGAACCTGAAAGGGCCTTCCCTTAACTGTTGGCAACAAAGTTGGAAGCACAGATCGTCTGGAAGTCATTGTATGCCTGTTGGTTAAGATTTACCTTCACTGGTACTAAGGGGCCGAGCCCGAACGCATGAAACACAGCCCCAGACATTATTCCTCCTCCACATACTTTACAGTTCACACTATGCAATTCGGGCAGGTTAGCATTCTCCAAACCAAGATTCGTCACGTCAGACTTCCAGATGGTGAGCGTGATTCATCACTCTTGAGAACCGTTTCCTCACCTGCTCCAGAGTCCCATGGCGGTGAGCTTTTTACAGCCATACAGCCGCGCTTTCGCATTGCGCATGATGATCTTCGGCTTGTGGCCTCTGCTCGGCCCATGGAACACATTTCATGAAGTCTTGATGAACAGTGCTTGTGCTGAACGGTTGTGCTTCCAGAGTCAGTTTGGAACCGGTAGTGAGTGGTTGCAACTGACAACACATGATTTTTCTGCTACGTGCTTCAGCACACTCGGTGGTCCTGTTTTGTGAGCTTGTGTGGCCTAACCACTCGCGAACTGAGCTGTTGTTGCTTCCGACACATTTCCACTTCACAATAAGCACTTACAGTTGACGCATGGCAGCTTACGAGGGAACAGCAATTTGACGAACTGACTTGTTACCTCTCCGCACACGAAAGTGAAGGAGGTTCTGTTTTCACCCCTTTCTGGTCTGTTTGTGTCCAGGGAAATGGTCAAAAAGTTGTGAACGGATCCAGAAATGACAATTTTGGTGGACAGGTTAGGTGTGTGACACAGGACGAACTGATTAAGATTTTGGTGAAGATCCGGATCCGGATCCGACTACTAGAATTTTCCTACGTGATTCTTCCCATTGTAGAGATAAGGGCAAAACTGATATATAGCATGATATCTCAAAAGTTGTAAACGGATTCAGGATAAAAAACTTGGTGGCACAGGTTGGGTGTGTCACACGGACGAGTGATGTCGATTATGGTGAAGATCCGGATCGTAGATCTGATAATTTTTTTTAAGTGATTCTTCACCATTGAGAGATGGGGCTTAAAAATTTTTTTTATATGTAGCATGTATCTCAAAAAGTTGGGGACGGATTCGGACGAAACTTGGTGGACAAGATTGGGGTGTGTCCACAAGGGATTGAATTTGGTTCATATTTTTGTTTGACGATCCGAATTTGGATCTGGATAAGAGTTATTTATTTTTTAAGTGATTCTCACATTGAGAGATATGGCTAAAAACCGATATAGTTCTGTAATAGCATGAATATTTCAAAATGTATTGATTTGGGCCCGATTGTTCTTAGTGGACAAGTGCATTACACTGGTGGAGTATGCACTCCCTCTCAGAGTGCCCTTCTAGTTGTTTTTTTGTTTTTTTTCAACTGCAGCAAAAAGGCATCCCAGAGGCAGCCTTCAACTGAACTTTAAGAGTGCAGCCACTCCTGAGGTCTAAAATTACTCTCACATCTTCAGAGAAGCTTTTGATTGATGCCTCTGCAGATGAATCGAAAAGGATCATGAACCCAGGCATAACTGCTCCATGTTGGTCCAACTTCAAGTAATTCTGAAGTGTATCATGCATGCCCAGTATTCCGCGACCACCACATTCAGCATGTTTTTTATTTTCAGGATGTTGTGTTACTGGTCCGTTTTGAACATGCCGATGAGCCACTATGTATTTCCTCTCTCTCGGCTGAAGTTTTTATTTGAACCCGTTAGCCTGTGCTGTGGCAATGTAAGCAGTTCACGCGCCACGATCTCACATTCTAATGATTCAATTTTTTTGAATTTATATAGTACTCAAGATGGCAGTCATGTATGGCCAGTTTTTATTTTTCCAGCCAGTAATTGGTCTTGTAAAAAACAGACTTGCCTGCATTTGTTTGTGGCAACACCAGAAACTGTTGTTACCTTGTTGCTCAGCTAAAAAATTATTGAGCGGGACTTGCCTTGGAAAAGCCAAGCGACATGCTGTGGCGAGGAAGTAGGGAAGTGGGTGATGTGCCCCAGTCTCCCAAAAGTTGGAGGAAAGGGGGACTCGAGAGGCCTTCATTTGATGACTGACGTATTTCATGGCTTCAGTGAAACTGATTTCAAACTCATCCAACAGATGTTTGCGACGGAGGAAACGGTGTGATTTGAAGACTTTAGATTTTGATGTTCCTCACATCCGAACGTGAACATTTGACATTTTTCTCATTTTTTTATTTTCCCTCTGATTACAAAAGTACTGCAATCACATTAGGGACTTTGTAACGACACACGAGTTGCAAAGCATTGGCCTAGGGATGTAGTTTTCTCCACTGAGTATCTATAGTCTGCTTCGCACATTATTTAGTTTGTTACAATGGGTTGCTCTCTCTTTTGTCCCAAAACCGTTGAAAGGTTCAATCAATATAATTAATTTTAAACTCTTTTATTTCTTACAACCACTCAGCGCCCTTGAGCAGCTTTTTTGTGTCTGGAAATCACTCTCAATGGTTCTCTTTCCTCCAAGGTGCGTATGTAACAGGTACTTTGGGGATGAGTTCTTGGATGTTGCCTGCAAAAGAATACCCACCAGAATGTCACCTCCTTACCGTGCTTTTGGTGCGGTCTTCGTGTGAGCAGAAAGGTAAATCCACCCCCCGCCCAGAGATGAGAAACGGTTATTTTCCTTCTCAATCTTCAAGCTTGTATTAAAAATGATTTTGTTTTGAAGCGAGATGCAGTATTGGAATCAGTAATATCGGAATCCATTCGCCATCGCCGTAACCGGTATGACTATCGCATAACGTGTTACCGGTATCGCTTCCACATCGGTATCACAGATCACTGACTCGGCTCAGGATTTCTAAAACACACCCAAATTCCATATAAAAAATCACAACAGCTTTAAAACGCAGCACGAGGGCAAGGAAACACGATCTGCTTGTATGGGTGCTCGGATGCCTGAGGGTTAAAGCATACTGTATATTACTTTCCTGTTACGCCTTGACGTCTATGTTCCACTGGTTCCTGCTCTAGTGTTTAGCCGAGACGCCGAGTGCATCAAAGCTTTTAAAATCATGTAGCGGTATTTAAAACATTGTAACACCCATCTATCGGATTTGTTTGATGAATTAACCGTTATTTTATTTTTTTTCGGTATAACGCGGTATCTCTTAGAATTCAATACCGGTGTATCGATATGAAAACATTATATTTTGATATATCCGCCGGACCTAACTGGAGCACTTGGAAAACTGGAAGCCACGTACTCGAAAATGATTTCCCTACTTCAGAGTACAATTCACTTTCTATAGTATGGCACGTCCAATCACATTGTAGCCTTTTTTTTCATGTTTACCACCATATTTGTTGGCGTATAAGTTGAATATGGAGTATAAGTCGAATGGCGAATTTTCCCATTTTTCTTTCCTTCATTCATTGATATTTTAATTTGAGTATAATATGAAGCAAAATCAACCTTCCATAGTTAGAAAACTGTCAGTCGGATAATCGCGGAGGTGTTTAGAGTCCTTCCTGACATTCACAACACTTTGCTAACTACGGTACTTCAGGATCATGAATATTAATGAGCTTGTTTTGTGTATAATTATTTTTGAATTACTTTGAGGGATGACCTCTTGGAATAAATTAGCAATGTAAATAGTTTTTTCAACATGTTTGTTTATCATTATAGAGGTTACAGTATTTAAATCAAACTACAGAAATCATTGTAAGCACTGGCTCATAGCACATTACATTTTGACACAGTTCACGCGTACGTATGCTTATTAATAAACATGAACCATTTCAATCGGACCATACTCTGCAGAGCTTGGTGCTGCTGTAGCAGTCCTCCTTGGCTATTGGGACACAAATCCTGGATGTGTCGCCACTCCGACGCAGTAATACCAGCAGCTGGCACTCATTTTTGCTGACCTATGGAAGGATGAGAGGCAGATGTCAACCCCACCTGGTATTTATTCAACAGCCAATTGGATTTGAACTCAGGATCCTTGGATCCCGAGCCCACCACCCTAACATTAAGCCAACACCATGCATAAATAAACATGAAACACATGACACATTGTAATACAGGACAAGCACTCAATGTTTGTCCACCCTAGCTTTGCAGGCGCAACGATTGGCCTTCTTGGTTTTCTCAACAAGGATTATCTTTGTAGCAAAATACAGTATCAGTACCAATTCGTATTTCCCTGGCGCTTCGAATCGCACAAAACTCGCAGCACCTCTCAGTGATAACGTTCTCCATTCAGGATTTGCCACATGATCCGTTCGATAGCTCAATTGAAACTTCTCCATTCCAAATTTCGCTGCGCCGACTCACCCGAAAGCCCAATCAGTGCGAGGGGCCGAGGAGGCAGGCGCCATATCACTCTGGGCATTAACTCCTCTTTTCCTTCCCAATCACAAATTATTCGAGGAGTCCGTCCGAGACAACGAAGGCCTAATTGCCCACCATGTAACCCTCTCTCTACAACCGCACCTTCCCGTCCCGACAAAGCCATCTGTCGCCTTACATTTTTGGTGAGTTCCCCTGTAATACGTTCATTCTAATTTGTCCATTTGATGTATATCATTTGGTGTTTTTATTGATTTCTTTAATATTTCTCTCTAATATGTAGTTAGCTCACTTAAAGTTATCTTCGAGTGACCGACGACGTGCCTTGGAACGCAATGACCCCAACATAACACGACGTCTATGGTCTTGTCTGCTTAACGTTGCAGCTTTCAAGGAACGCCCACGACGTGTGGAAACTTGCTGTGGTGTGTTTTCAATTAACAAATATACAATTAATTTTTTTTTGAAAAGAATAACACTTGGCAAATTTTTTTTCATTCATGTGATTTCAATGTCTTTAAACCATAGATAAGTCGTTTCAGTAGAAAATTGAGGCCCGGACTTTTCCGAGAGAAGACTTACGACTTGTACGTCATCAAGTAACGGTCCTGATGTTGCATACGTAAAGCAACACGAAAAGGACCTTTCTGGATAAGAACTTTGTAGTACTATAGATGTTTTACATCTCTTTGATACATTTGGCAATACAATGTCCAAGAAAATTTTCATGTGCATTGGTTTTCCAAAGCTTTGTTCAACTGACGCTGTTATGTTCCAATGTGAAAGGATGTGAGAGTGGTGTGGCCTCCTTCCTTGTGGAGCGAGTCTTTTATAGGTAAGCATACAGCCAGCAGTCGATCATGTAAGGTTTATCTAGTAAGCTTATTAACCAGTTTGCGTCGTTTTAAATGGCAATACCCCACCTTTAGACACCCCAATTTGTTGGTATGTGACAGAAGAGATTGAGACTTGTTCTGTGTTATTTATGAAAGACTGTTTTGAATTATAATTAATTCATCATCTTGCACTTCTTCCACCGACCACTCCAGCCTTTGCGCAATTTATCACCTGGATGAATGCTATGGAATGACTTTTCCAAGGTCGCACTGCGCAGGAATCTTTTTCTTCAAAAGAGTTGTTGTCGGTGAACATCCACGCACACTTTCACCAGCTTGCGAGAGCTTTGGCCGTCCTCGGTAAGTAGGGGAGCATTCCAGGAAATTGAGAACTTATGACCATGGAGATGTTGCATGACCCCCCATCATTATTCGCCATGCTAGGGGTGAATCACGTTGATACTCGGAGCCAGGCTCACGACGCACACACAAGCCCTGGTCTCAATATCAATAATAACTATCAACCGATGTGTTGCCAAGTGCTTTGGGGATATCAGGTTTTTTTTTTTTAGAAATAAATTAACACTTTAATGGAACAGTCCAAGGCCTAATGTAAGAAATGAAGAAATAGACCCTTATGAATACAGTGAAAAAATAACAGTACGATAAAGGGGATCATCTAATATTTGAGAACATTTTGGTTTGTTTTGGTGTATTTGTGTTTGGATTGAATTCCATGCAATCCTTATCTATTAGATCCGAAATGAGTTTAAAAACTGGTGCT
>CM068959.1:11518179-11528193 GCA_035128595.1 Eptatretus atami | reverse complement strand
AATTATTTGTTTCTTTAACTCAGAATCAAGGTAACTGTGAATGAGAGCAGAATCCAAGTCAGCAAAACTAGTTGTATTTCCATCCTGAATTGGACATTTCCAGAGGTCGAGTTTGGCCATGAAGGCTCGAATGACGTCATGGTCATGATTATGTTGATGTTTTCCCTTGGAGTTTTGAGGTTGATTGGGCATTCAGCGGCTTCAAAGATGTCCAACCAGGTTAAGATAGAGATGCAAAAAATCCTTCAGGCTGGAACTTTGTCATGGGAGATCTGCTTTTCTGGCTGCGAATCTAGAAATGTGTTGTTAACTTTCTTGTCGTAGTTCATAAGCCGTCCGAAGCATGTTTCCCTCGAAAGCCATCGTACGTTTTGGTTTGGAAAAGCAAGGCTTGATGTTCAGAATCCATATCACACACAGCTGTTTTGAAAGAGATGATTGTTTAAGGCCTCCAGCTTTGATTGAAGTTGACTACCTTGATAGCCAGTGTCATGACATCCCTGCATTTCAGCAGGTAAGACGTTCTGGATGCTGAGGCTTCACGTGAAGGATGCATGTGCGTATCTATAGCAAGTATGGACTCTTTTCTTCAATCTTGTTATGAAAACTCAGATTGCAAACTGAAGCATGACCGTGAGGTCCATCAGTTGCACACCCTACCAGCGAGTCCACGAAAGTTGATTTTTCTGGGAGAAGTTTGAATACCACTTGAAAAAATATCTGTTGCTGTTGTATATTTCCATGGGATGGCAAGAAGAGGTATTTGCCTCTTTTACAAACAATTTCCTGACCACGAAACGAGCATATCATCAGTAGCTGAGAACATCTGAGCAAGATCAGTCGTTTCGTCAGCCTGGATGGCAAATACGGAAGAAGCTCTAACTTGGCTCGAGAACTTCATCTTTGATGTCTTGAGAATTTCATTCGATCCTTCGCTTGATGGTATCGTTTGGATAGAGAGATGTGGGAAAGTTTTGTTTGCATGATCCTTCCAAAGAACGAGCTCTGCTGCACACAGTAGTACACTGGGTTTTTAATGAGAGTCTCTCCGATGTTTTGGCTCTTTGCAATCATAATGGCGATCTCTAGGAAGCCTCAACAACCTTTGAAGTCTGTTGCCGAATGCTCCACTGCCTGTCCATCTTAGCTTGCTTCAAGGACTGCGTTTTTGTTTTAAAAGAATTCCTAGTTTGGCAGCTACAGCAGAATGCATTTGTCTCCAAGTGGCGTTCCAAGCGTGTGGGGCCACATAAGCCATATGCATTAGCTCAAGAGTCTTGCTGGCATATTACAACTGGGGTACCTCTGTGTCACCCTTTTGGAGGGACTCACAATATCCAAAATGAATATATTACTCAAGTATACCTCCATTTTTTTGCACTGATTGCGAATGATTTAGTTTGAAATTGGTACTGCAAATCGTGTAAAAAAACAAATTTTTAATATTAAAATAAAAATAAAAATGTAATTTTAATATTAAATTATAATAAATGTTAAATTTAATTATAAAATAAAAGGTAATTTAATATTAATTTTAAATAAAATGTTAAATTTTAAGATTTAATTTAAATTACAGAAATGGAAGGCCAAGTTAGCGAATAGAAAACGAAAATTATTAAAGGCCGATACTTTTTGTTATTTTTTTAAATGTTCATCCACGATATTATGCAAACACTTGTTAAGGGGAATTCCAAAATAATTGGGAAAATTCCTACTTTTTTCTCCGGGCTGCGCCCGCCTTCTGGAAATTACTCAGCGCCCCCAGGTTAAGACCAATGGCTCGAGGTATGAAACGCCTCTCTCTAAGCTGTCTTGCCTGGGTTTGAAACCCGACCACGCTATAAACTGTCGTCTCGGTGTTTTCACAGGGGGCAGAGTGATTCATCATGTGTGTGTTCGTCTCTCAGATTGGACGGTAATGGGTGTCCCATCTAGCCAGCATTCCGTTGGTGGGATGTTAAAGATCCGACGGTGTCCTTACGTGAAGAGATCGGCGAAGCTGATTGCCGGCACACTGAACAAATTCCTGCCATAAACCTCCAAGCTACAATGCCTGGTGTTGGCTTACGGTTAGGGTGGTGGTTTTGGATCCCGGGTCCTGAGTTGCAAATCCCCCTCACCTGTGAAATTAATACCTAGGTGGGGTTGACTCTGCCTGTCATCCTTCCGAGTTGGAAAATGAGTGCCAGCTTGCTGTATCTCGTGTCCGGAGTGGCTGCCCGTCCCAGGATTGTGCCATAGGCCAAGGAGACTGCCGATGGCAAAGCACCAACCTCTTGCCAGAGCATGGTCCAATCTCTACTGCCTCCTCCTCCTCCTCCTCCAACAGAGCTACAGGGGGCCTGAGTCAACAGCACAGCTGCACCCTGCAAAGAACAAACGCTGACCCGAAAGCTACATGCTGTGTATGACAACAAAGACATGTTCTATTCACTGGTTGGACGATATCAAAAATAAGAATTTAATTTCATCAACTTCCATTTTCACGCGCCCTCCCAGCCCTTTGTGCACTCATGGCTTTGGTGGAATAACACGAATGGTGCACATATCCCAGCTTCCTCTGTGGCAGGTTACACTTTTCTTCAAAGAGACCTTTCCTATGAACTCTCCCACGCATGCTGTATCAGCTTGCATGCGCTTTTGGAGGTGTCTCGGTAAGTAATGGAAAGCCTCTTCAGGTGAAAGTGAAACCGTAATAATGGACATCAACATATCTCCATCAATTATTCATCCTGATGCCAGGGGTGAATCACGTGATAATCAACCAGCCCACAGACAAAGACTGTTTCCTTCTCCTTCTCCCCTCTCCCTTTTTGGTGTTATTTTACAGCACCACGAGCATTGAACCCGTCGCCTCGCTGATGGGACTGGAATATCGGATCAATAACTTGTTACTGTCACAGTTAAGAAAGTGCAGTTTATTAACAGTCAATATTTTGCTTTTTTAACATTTATCCAGAACATTTTTATTTACTGCTAATAATCAGCATTCATTTTAGAAACTAGCAGAGTTAACCCGCTCTCCTGTGGGCGATCTTGTTCCAAGCGGGCACACATCTTCTGGCGCAGTCATAAACGTTTATTTGGACGGTATATAGGTAACTGACAGCTCTGTAGATGAAGCAAAACATACCTCATCTGTAACTGCATCAACATGGGGACAGAAACACTGCACTGTATAATGGTGGAGACTTGTAATACCCTCCTAACACCTACAGGTGGCGCTACACCGAAACACATTTACATAGAGATTTGGTGTCCCCCCCCCTTGCTGACTTGCTGCTGAGGCTCAGCATACTCCAAATTAAATGTACAGCGGGTGTTTTTTATTTTTGGCCGGTGTCTTACGGGAGTGAAGGGGAGAGTACGCAAAATTCTCTATTGTAAATGTGTAATCGTGTGCGCCACCTCCAGGTGTGGGAGGGTAATTAGTAAATTACAAGTTCCACAATTTACAGTTGCAGTATCCCTGTCCCATGCGATCAGTTAAGCACTTATTACACTAAAACAATATTGTTGAATTTGTTTTTATGTTCCGAGGGTCAGACGTTACAATCCTCTTTTTTTTTTCTTTTCCAAGTTTGTATAATGTTGGCTGTGGAAGTAAAAATAATTTTTCCCATCTTGTGAATGTGATTTATATGCTATGCCACAAATTTTTGGACATGCACTACGTGGCCAAAGTTGTGGACACCTGCTCGTCGAACGTCTCGTTCCAAATTGCAAGGGCATAAATGGAGTTGGTCCCCTCTTTGCTGCTAGAAAGGCCTCCACTCTTGCTTTGGGAAGGTTTTCCACAAGATGGTTGGAGAACATTGCTGCAGGAATTTGCTTCCATTCAGCCACAAGTAGGATTAAGTGAGTTCGGGCACTGATTAGTTGGGGCCGATAAGGTCTGGCTCGCAGTCGGGTTCCAATTCATCCCAAAGCTGTTTCGACTGGGTTGAGTCAGGGCTCTGTGCCAAGCCAGTCAAGTTCATTCCACACCGATCTCGACAAACCCATTTCTGTTATGAACCTTGCTTTATGCACGGGGGCATTGTCATGCTGGAACCTGAAAGGGCCTTCCCTTAAACTGTTGGCACAAAGTTGGAAGCACAGAATCGTCCTGGAATGTCATTGTATGCCTGTTGCGTTAAGATTTACCTTCACTGGTACTAAGGGGCCGAGCCGAACCATGAAACACAGCCCCAGACATTATTCCTCCTCCACATACTTTACAGTTACACTATGCAATTCGGGCAGGTTACATTCTCCAACCAAGATTCGTGACGTCAGACTTCGCAGAATGGTGAGCGTGATTCATCACTCTTGAGAACTCGTTTTTCCACTGCTTCCAGAGTCCCATGGCGGTTGAGCTTTACACCACTAAGCGGCGCTTCGCAATTGCGCATGAATGATCTTCGCTTGTGGCCTCTGCTCGGCCATGGAAACACAATTTCATGAAGCTCTTGATGAAACCAGTGCTTGTGCTTGAACGGTTGTGCTTCCAGAGTCAGTTTGGAACTCGGTAGTGAGTGGTTGCAACTGACAACACATGATTTTCTGTACGTGCTTCACCACTCGGTGGTCCTGTTTTTGTGAGCTTGTGTGGCCTACCACATCGCAACTGAGCCTGTTGTTGGCTCCGACACATTCCACTTCACAATAACGCACTTACAGTTGACGCATGGCAGCTTAAGAGGGAACAGCAATTTGACGAACTGACTTGTTACCTCCCGCACACGAAAGTGGAAGGAGGGTTTGTTTTCACCCCTTTCTGGTCTGTTTGTGTCCAGGGAATATGTCAAAAAGTTGTGAACGGATCCAGAATGAAAATTTTTGGTGGACAGGTTAGGTGTGTGAAAGGACGAAACTGATTAGATTTTTGGGTGAAGATCCGGATCCGGATCCGACTACTAGAATTTTCCTACGTGATTCTTCCCATTGAGAGATAAGGGCAAACTGATATATAGCATGATATCTCAAAAAGTTGAAACGGATTCACGGAATAAAAACTTGGTGGACAGGTTGGGTGTGTCACACGGACGAAGTGATTCGATTTTGGTGAAGATCCGGATCGTAGATCTTGATAATTTTTTTTAAGTGATTCTTTCACCATTGAGAGATGGGGCTTAAAAAATTTTTTTTATATGTAGCATGTATCTCAAAAAGCTTGGGGACGGATTCGACGAAACTTGGTTGACAGAATTGGGGTGTGTCACAAGGGATGAATTTGGTTCATATTTTGTTTGACGATCCGAATTTGGAATCTGGATAAGAGTTATTTAATTTTTTAAGTGATTCTCACATTGAGAGATATGGCTAAAAACCGATATAGTTCTGTAATAGCATGAATATTTCAAAATGTATTGATTTGGGCCCGATTGTTCTTGTGGACAAGGCATTAACTTGGTGGAAGGTATGCACTCCTCCAGAGTGCCCTTCTAGTTTGTTTTTTTGTTTTTTTCACTGCAGCAAAAAGGCATCCCAGAGGCACCTCACTGAACTTTTGAGTGCAGCCACTCCTGAGGTCTAAAAACTTAAACTCTCACATCTTCAGAGAAGCTTCTTGATATGATGCCTCTGCAATGAATCGAAAAGGATCATGAACCCAGGCATACCTGCTCCATGTTGGTCCCAACTTCAAGTAATTCTGAAAGTTGTCATCATGCATGCCCAGATATTTCCGCGACCACCACATTCAGCATGTTTTTTATTTCAGGATGTTGTGTTACTGGTCCGTTTTGAACATGCGCAATGGAGCCACTATGTATTTCCTCTCCTCCGCTTGACGTTTTTATTTGAACCCGTTAGCCTGTCTGTGGCATGTAAGCAGTTCAGGCCACGATCTCACATTCTAATGATTCAAATTATTTTAATTTATATACGTACTCCAAGATGGCAGTCATGTATGGGCCAGTTTTTATTTTTCCAGCCAGTAAATTGGTCTTGTAAAAAAACAGACTTTGCTGCAATTTGTTGTGTGCAACACCAGAAACTGTTGTTACCTTGTGCTCCAGCTAAAAAATTATTGAGCGGGACGCTTGCCTTGGAAAAGCCAGCACATGCTGTGGGCGAGGAAGTAGGGAAGTGGTGATGTGCCCAGTCTCCTCAAAAGTATGGAGGAAAGGGGAGACTGCCGAGAGGCCTTCATTTATGACTGACGTGATTTCATGGCTTCAGTGAAAACTGATTTCAAACTCATCCAACAGATGTTTGCGACGGAGGAAACGGTGTGATTTGAAGACTTAGATTTTGAATGTTCCTCACATCCGAACGTGAAACATGTTGACATTTTCTCTTTTATTTTCCTCTGATTACAAAAGTATGCATCACATTAGGGACTTTTGTAACGACCACAGAGTTGCAAAGCATTGCCTAGGGATGTAGTTTTCCACTGAGTATCTATAGTCTGCTTCGCCACATTATTTAGTTCTGTTACAATGGGTTGCTTCTCTTTTGTCCAAAACCGTTGAAAGGTTCAATCAATATAATTAATTTTAAACTCTTTTATTTCTTACAACCACTCCAGCCCCTTGAGCAGCTTTTTTTGTGACTGGAATCACTCTTCATGGTTCCTTTCCTCCAAGTGCGTATGTACAGGTACTTTGGGGATGAGTTCTTGGATGTTGCCTGCAAGAATACCCACCAGAATGTCACCTCCTTAACCGTGCTTTTGGTGGGTCTCTGTGAGCAGAAGGTAAATCCACCCCCACGCCAGAGATGAGAAACGGTTATTTTCCTTTCAATCTTCAAGCTTGGTAATTAAAAATGATTTTGTTTGAAAGCGAGATCAGTATTGGTAATCAGTACAGTTCGGAATCCATTCGCCATGCCGTACCGGTATGCACTATCGCATAACGCTGTTCCGGTATCGCTTCACATCGGTATCACAGATCACTGACTCGGCTCAGGATTTCTAAAACACACCCCAATTCCATATAAAATAATCACCAACAGCTTTAAAACGCAGCACGAGGGCAAGGAAACACGATCTGCTTGTATGGGTGCTCGGATGCTGAGGGTTAAAGCATACTGTATATTACTTTCTGTTACGCTTGACGTCATATGTTCCACTGGTTCCTGCTCTAAGTGTTTAGCCGAGACGCCGAGTGCATCAAAAGCTTTTTAAAATCATGTACGGTATTTAAAACATTGTAACACCCTCTTCGATTTGTTTGATGAATAACCGTTATTTTATTTTTTTTCGGTATAAACGCGGTATCTCAGAATTCCAATACCGGTGGTATCGATATGAAAAAATTATATTTGATATATCCCGGACCTATCTTGGAGCACTTGGAAAACTGGAAGCACGTACTCGAACAATGATTTCCTACTTCAGAGTACAATTCCTTTCTATAGTATGGCACGTCCATCAATTGTAGCCTTTTTTTCATGTTTACCACCATATTTGGTTGGCGTATAAGTGAATATGGAGTATAAGTCGAAATTGGCGATTTTCCCATTTTTCTTTCCTTCATTCATTGATAATTTTAATTTGAGTATAATATGAAGCAAAATCAACTTTCCATAGTTAGCAAAACTGCAGTCGGATAATCGGAGGTGTTTTAGAGTCCTTCCTGACATTCACAACACTTTGCCTAACTACGGTACTTCAGGATCATGAATATTAATGAGCTTGTTTTGTGTATAATTATTTTTGAATTAACTTTGAGGGAATGACCTCTTGGATAAATTTAGCAATGTAAATAGTTTTTCAACATGTTTGTTATCATTAGAGGTTACAGTATTTAAATCAAACCTACAGAATCATTGTAAGCACTGGCTCATAGCATCATTACATTTTGACACAGTTCACCGTACGTATGCTTATTATAAACATGAAACCATTCATCGGACCATACTCTGCAGAGCGTTGGTGCTGGCTGTAGCAGTCCCTCCTTGGGCTATTGGAACCAAATCCTGGAATGTGTCGCCACTCCGAACGCAGTAATACCAGCAGCTGGCACTCATTTTTGCTGACCTATGGAAGGATGAGAGGCAGATGTCCACCCACCTGGTATTTATTTCAACAGCCAATTGGGATTTGAACTCAGGATCTTGGATCCCGAGCCCACCACCCTAACCATTATAGCCAACACCATGCATAAATAAACATGAAACACATGACCACATTGTAATTAGCAGGACAGGCACTCAATGTTTGTCCACCCTAGCTTTGCAGCCAACGATTGGCCTTCTTTGGTTTTCTCAACACAGGTTATCTTTGTACAAAATACACGTTACAGTACCAATTCGTAATTTCCCTGGCGCTTCGAATCGCACAAAACTCGCAGCACCTCAGTGATTAACGTTCTCCATTCAGGAATTTGCCACATGATCCGTTCGATAGCTCAATTGAAACTTCTCCATTTCAGAAATTCGCTGCGCGACTCAACCCGAAAGCAATCAGTGCGAGGGCCGAGAGGAGGCGCCATATCACTCTGGGCATTACTCCTCTTTGCCTTCCAATCCACAAATTAATTCGAGGAGTCCGTCCGAGACACGAAGGCCTAATTCTCCCACCATGTAACCCCTCTCTCTAAACCGCACCTTCCCGTCCCGACAAGCCATCCTTCGGCCTTACATTTTGGGTGAGTTCCCCTGTAATCTGTTCATCTAATTGTCCATTTGATGTATATCATTTGTGTTCTTTTATTGATTTCTTTTAATATTTCTCTCTAATATGTAGTTAGCTCACTTAAAGTTATCTTCGAGTGACCGACGACGTGCCTTGGAACGCAATGACCCCAACATAACACGACGTCTATGGTCTTGTCTGCTTAACGTTGCAGCTTTCAAGGAACGCCCACGACGTGTGGAAACTTGCTGTGGTGTGTTTTCAATTAACAAATATACAATTAATTTTTTTTTGAAAAGAATAACACTTGGCAAATTTTTTTTCATTCATGTGATTTCAATGTCTTTAAACCATAGATAAGTCGTTTCAGTAGAAAATTGAGGCCCGGACTTTTCCGAGAGAAGACTTACGACTTGTACGTCATCAAGTAACGGTCCTGATGTTGCATACGTAAAGCAACACGAAAAGGACCTTTCTGGATAAGAACTTTGTAGTACTATAGATGTTTTACATCTCTTTGATACATTTGGCAATACAATGTCCAAGAAAATTTTCATGTGCATTGGTTTTCCAAAGCTTTGTTCAACTGACGCTGTTATGTTCCAATGTGAAAGGATGTGAGAGTGGTGTGGCCTCCTTCCTTGTGGAGCGAGTCTTTTATAGGTAAGCATACAGCCAGCAGTCGATCATGTAAGGTTTATCTAGTAAGCTTATTAACCAGTTTGCGTCGTTTTAAATGGCAATACCCCACCTTTAGACACCCCAATTTGTTGGTATGTGACAGAAGAGATTGAGACTTGTTCTGTGTTATTTATGAAAGACTGTTTTGAATTATAATTAATTCATCATCTTGCACTTCTTCCACCGACCACTCCAGCCTTTGCGCAATTTATCACCTGGATGAATGCTATGGAATGACTTTTCCAAGGTCGCACTGCGCAGGAATCTTTTTCTTCAAAAGAGTTGTTGTCGGTGAACATCCACGCACACTTTCACCAGCTTGCGAGAGCTTTGGCCGTCCTCGGTAAGTAGGGGAGCATTCCAGGAAATTGAGAACTTATGACCATGGAGATGTTGCATGACCCCCCATCATTATTCGCCATGCTAGGGGTGAATCACGTTGATACTCGGAGCCAGGCTCACGACGCACACACAAGCCCTGGTCTCAATATCAATAATAACTATCAACCGATGTGTTGCCAAGTGCTTTGGGGATATCAGGTTTTTTTTTTTTAGAAATAAATTAACACTTTAATGGAACAGTCCAAGGCCTAATGTAAGAAATGAAGAAATAGACCCTTATGAATACAGTGAAAAAATAACAGTACGATAAAGGGGATCATCTAATATTTGAGAACATTTTGGTTTGTTTTGGTGTATTTGTGTTTGGATTGAATTCCATGCAATCCTTATCTATTAGATCCGAAATGAGTTTAAAAACTGGTGCT
>CM068959.1:11501389-11516901 GCA_035128595.1 Eptatretus atami | reverse complement strand
ATACAGAAAATGGAAGGCCTAGTAGCGAATAGAAAACGAAAATTATTAAAGGCGATACTTTTGTTTTTTTTAAATGTTCATCACGATATTATGCAAACACTTGTTAAGGGAATTCCAAAAATAATTGGAGAAATTCCTACTTTTTTCTCCGGGCTCGCGCCCCTTCTGGAAATTACTCACGCCCCCCAGGTTAAGAACCAATGGCCTCGAGGTATGAACGCTCTCTCTAAGCTGTCTTGCCTGGGTTTGAACCCGACCCACCTATAAACTGTCGTCTCGGTGTTTCACAGGGGCAGAGTGATTCATCAATGTGTGTGTCGTCTCTCAGATGGACGGTAAATGGGTGTCCCATCTACCAGCATTCGTTGGTGGATGTTAAAGATCCGACGGTGTCCTTCGTGAAGAGTCGGCGAGCTATTGCCGGCACACTGAACAAATTCCTGCCATAACCTCCAAGCTACATGCCTGGTGTTGGCTTAACGGTTAGGGTGGTGGGTTTTGGATCCCCGGGTCCTGAGTTCAAATCCCCCTCACCTGTTGAATTAATACCAGGTGGGGTTGACTCTGCCTGTCATCCTTCCGAGGTTGGAAAAATGAGTGCCAGCTTGCTGGTATCCTGTGTCGGAGTGGCTGCCCGTCCAGGATTGTGCCCAATAGCCAAGGAGACTGCCGAGGCAGCACCAACACTCTGCACAGAGCATGGTCCCAATCTTCTCCTCCTCCTCCTCCTCCTCCTCCAGGCTACAGGGGGCACTGAGTCAACAGCACAGCTGCACCCCTGCAAGAACCAACGCTGACCCGAAGCTACATGCTGTGTATGACAACAAAGACGATGTTCTATTCCACTGGTTGGACGAATATCAAAAATAAGAATTAATTCATCAACTTCCATTTTCACCGCCACTCCCAGCCCTTTGTGCACTTCATGGCTTGGTGGAATAACACGAATGGTGCCACATATCCAGCTTCCTCTGTGCAGGTACATTTTCTTCAAAGAGACCTTTCCTATGAACTCCCACCATGCTGTATCCAGCTTGCATCGCTTTTGGAGGTGTCTCGGTAAGTATGGAAGCCTTCAGGTGAAAGTGAAACCGTAATACATGGACATCACATATCTCCATCATTATTCATCCTGATGCCAGGGGTGAATCACGTGATAACTCAACCAGCCCACAGACAAAGACCTGTCTCAACACTCTCTCCATCTCTTCCCCCCCTCTCCCCTTTTTGGTGTTATTTTACACACCACGAGCATTGAACCCGTCGCCTCGCTGATGGGACTGGAATATCAGGATCATAACTTGTATATGTCACAGTATAGAAGTGCAGTTTATTAACAGTCAATATTTGCTTTTTAACATTTATTCCAGAACATTTTATTTACTGCTAATAATCCAGCATTCATTTTAGAAACTAGCAGAGTTACCCGCTCTCTGTGGGCGATCTTGTTCCAAGCGAGCAACACATTCTTCTGGCGCAGCATACCTTTATTTGGACGGTATATAGGTAACTGACAGCTCTGTAGATGAAGCAAACATACCTCACTGTACTGCATCACATGGGGACAGAAACACTGCACTGTAAATGGTGGAGACTTGTAATACCCTCCTACACCTACAGGTGGCGCTACACGAAACACATTTACATAGAGATTTTGTGTCCCCCCCCCTTGCTGACTTGCTGCTGAGGCTCAGCATAACTCCAATTAATGTACAGGGGTGTTTTTATTTTTGCCGGTGGTCTTACGGGAGTGAGGGGGAGGTACGCAAATTCTCTATGTAAATGTGTATCGTGTAGCGCCACCTCCAGGTGTGGGAGGGTATTAGTAATTACAAGTCTCCACCATTTACAGTGCAGTATTCCTGTCCCCATGCGATCCAGTACACTTATTCACTAAAAAACAATATTGTGAATTTGTTTTATGTTCCGAGGGATCAGACGTTACATCCTCTTTTTTTTTCTTTTCCAAGTTGTATAATGTGGCTGTGGAAGTAAAATAATTTATCCCATCTTGTGAAATGTGATTAATATGCTATGCCAACAATTTTTGGACATGCACTACGTGGCCAAAAGTATGTGGACACCTGCTCGTCGAACGTCTCGTTCCAAAATCAAGGGCATTAAATGGAGTTGGTCCCCTCTTTGCTGCTAGAACAGCCTCCACTCTTCTGGGAAGGTTTTCCACAAGATGTTGGAACATTGCTGCAGGAATTTGCTTCCATTCAGCCACAAGAGGATTAGTGAGGTCGGGCACTGATGTTGGGCGATTAGGTCTGGCTCGCAGTCGGCGTTCCAATTCATCCCAAAGCTGTTCGATGGGGTTGAGGTCAGGGCTCTGTGCAGGCCAGTCAAGTTCTTCCACACCGATCTCGACAAACCATTTCTGTATGAACCTTGCTTTATGCACGGGGGCATTGTCATGCTGGAACCTGAAAGGGCCTTCCCTAAACTGTTGGCACAAAGTTGGAAGCACAGAATCGTCTGGAATGTCATTGTATGCTGTTGCGTTAAGATTTCCCTTCACTGGTACTAAGGGGCCGAGCCCGAACCATGAAACACAGCCCCAGACCATTATTCCTCCTCCACCATACTTTACAGTTCACACTATGCATTCGGGCAGGTAGCATTCTCCAAACCAAGATTCGTCCGTCAGACTTCCAGATGGTGAAGCGTGATTCATCACTCTTGAGAACTCGTTTCCACTGCTCCAGAGTCCCATGGCGGTGAGCTTTACACCACTCCAGCCGACGCTTCGCATTGCGCATGATGATCTTCGGCTTGTGTGCCTCTGCTCGGCCATGGAAACACATTTCATGAAGCTCTTGATGAACAGTGCTTGTGCTGACGTTGCTTCCAGAGTCAGTTTGGAACTCGGTAGTGAGTGTTGCAACTGACAACACATGATTTTTCTGCTACGTGCTTCAGCACTCGGTGGTCCTGTTTTGTGAGCTTGTGTGGCCTACCACTTCGCGACTGAGCTGTTGTTGCTCCGACACATTTCCACTTCACAATAACAGCACTTACAGTTGACCATGGCAGCTCTAAGAGGGCAAGAATTTGACGAACTGACTTGTTACCTCCGCCACCGAAAGTGAAGGAGGTTCTGTTTTCACCCCTTTCTGTCTGTTTGTGTCCAGGATATGTCAAAAAGTTGTGAACGGATCCAGATGACATTTTGTGGACAGGTTAGGTGTGTGACAAGGACGAACTGATTAGATTTTGGTGAAGATCCGGATCCGGATCCGACTACTAGAATTTTCTACGTGATTCTTCACCATTGAGAGATAGGGCTAAACTGATATATAGCATGATATCTCAAAAAGTTGTAAACGGATTCGGATAAAACTTGGTGGACAGGTTGGGTGTGTCACACGGACGAAGTGATTCGATTTTGGTGAAGATCCGGATCGAGATCTGATAATTTTTTTAAGTGATTCTTCACCATTGAGAGATGGGGCTAAAAATTATATGTAGCATGATATCTCAAAAAGTTGGGGACGGATTCGGACGAAACTTGGTGGACAGATTGGGTGTGTCACAAGGATGATTTGGTTCAATTTTGTTGACGATCCGAATTTGGATCTGGATAAGAGTTATTTAATTTTTTAAGTGATTCTTCACCATTGAGAGATATGGCTAAAAACGATATAGTTCTGTATAGCATGATATTTCAAAAATGTATTGATTGGGCCCGATATGTTCTTGTGGATCAGGCATTAACTGGTGGAGGTATGCACTCCTTCCAGAGTGCCCTTCTAGTTGTTTTTTTGTTTTTTTCAACTGCAGCAAAAAGGCATCCAGAGGCACCTCACTGAACTTTAAGAGTGCAGCCACTCCTGAGGTCTATAAATTACTCTCACATCTTCAGAGAAAGCTTCTTGATTGATGCCTCTGCAGATGAATCGAAAGGATCATGAACCCAGGCATACTGCTCCATGTTGGTCAACTTCAAGTAATTCTGAAAGTTGTCATCATGCATGCCCAGATATTCCGCGACCACCACATTCAGCATGTTTTTTATTTTCAGGATGTGTGTTACTGGTCCGTTTGAACATGTCCGATGAGCCACTATGTATTTCCTCTCTCCGGCTGAAGTTTTGATTTGAACCCGTTTAGCCTGTCTGTGCATGTAAGCACGTTCACGCCACGATCTCACATTCTAATGATTCAATTATTTGATATACAGTACTCAAAGATGGCAGTCATGTATGCCAGTTTTTTTTCCAGCCAGTAATTGTCTTGTAAAAAACAGACTTGCTGCAATTTGTTGTGCAACACCAGAAACTGTTGTACCTTGTTGCTCAGCTCAAAAATTATTGACGGGACCTTGCCTTGGAAAAGCCAGCGAACATCTGTGCGAGGAAGTAGGGAGTGGTGATGTGCCCCAGTCTCCTCAAAGTATGGAGGAAAGGGGAGACTCGAGAGGCCTTCATTTGATGACGACGACAATTTTCATGGCTTCAGTGAAAACTGATTTCAACTCATCCAACAAGATGTTTGCGACGGAGGAAACGGTGTGATTTGAAGACTTAGATTTTGATTTCTCACATCCGACGTGAACCATTTGACATTTTCTCTTTATTTTCCTCTGATTACAAAAGTACTGCATCACATTAGGGACTTTGTAACGACACACGAGTTGCAAAGCATTGGCCTAGGGATGTAGTTTTTCCCACTGAGTATCTATAGTCTGCTCCACATTATTTCAGTTCTGTTACAATGGTTGCTCTCTCTTTGTCCAAAACCGTTGAAAGGTTCAATCAATAAATTAATTTAAACTCTTTTATTTCTTACAACCACTCCAAGCCCCTTGAGCAGCTTTTTTGATCTGGAATCACTCTCATGGTTCCTTTCCTCCAAGTGCGTATGTACAGGTACTTTGGGGATGAGTTCTTGGATGTTGCTGCAAAGAATACCCACCAGAATGTCACTCCTTACCGTGCTTTTGGTGGCGTCTCTGTGAGCAGAAGGTAAATCCACCCCCCCCAGAGATGAGAACGGTTATTTTCCTTCCAACTTCAACTTGTATTAAAAATGATTTTGTTTGAAAGCGAGATCAGTATTGGTAATCAGTACAGTTCGGAATCCATCGCCATCGCACCGGTATGACTATCGCATAACGCTGTTCCGGTATCGCTTCCACATCGGTATCACAGATCACTGACTCGGCTCAGGATTTCTAAAACACACCCAATTCATATAAAATAATCACCAACAGCTTTAAAACCAGCCACGAGGGCAAAGGAAAACACGATTGCTTGTATGGGTGCTCGGATGCTGAGGGTTAAAGCATACTGTATTTACTTTCTGTTACGTCTTGACGTCATATGTTCCACTGTTCCTGCTCTATGTTTAGCCGAGACGCCGAGTGCATCAAAGCTTTTAAAATCATGTACGGTATTTAAACATTGTAAACACCCTCCTTCGATTTGTTGATGATTAACCCGTTATTTTATTTTTTTTCGGTATACCGGTATCTTCAGAATTCCAATACCGGTGTATCGATATGAAAAAATTATATTGATATATCGCCGGACCCTACTGGAGCACTTGTGAAAACTGGAAGCACGTACTCGAAAATGATTTCCTACTTCAGAGTACAATTCCACTTTCTATAGTATGACGTCATCACATTGTAGCCTTTTTTTCATGTTTACCACCATATTTGTTGGCGTATAAGTTGATATGGAGTATAAGTCGAAATGGCGAATTTTCCCATTTTTCTTTCCTTCATTCATTGATAAATTTAATTTGAGTATAATATGAAGCAAAATCAACTTCCATAGTTAGCAAAACTGTCAGTCGGAATAATCGAGGTGTTTAAGTCCTTCCTGACATTCACAACACTTTGCTAACTACGGTACTTCCAGGATCATGAATATTAATGAGCTGTTTTGTGTATATTATTTTGAATTACTTTGAGGGATGACCTCTTGGATAAATTAGCAATGTAAATAGTTTTTCAACATGTTTGTTATCATATAGAGGTTACAGTATTTAAATCAAACTACAGAATCATTGTAGCACTGGCTCATAGCACATTACATTTTGACACAGTTCACCGTACGTATGCTTATTAATAAACATGAACCATTCATCGGGACCATACTCTGCAGAGCGTTGGTGCTGCTGTAGCAGTCTCCTTGGCTATTGGACACAATCCTGGATGTGTCGCCACTCCGACGCAGTATACCAGCACGCTGGCACTCATTTTTGCTGACCTAGGAAGGATGAGAGGCAGAGTCAACCCCACCTGGTATTTATTCAACAGCCAATTGGGATTTGAACTCAGGATCCTTGGATCCCGAGCCCACCACCCTAACCATTAAGCCAACACCATGCATAATAAACATGAACACATGACACATTGTAATACAGGACAAGCACTCAATGTTTGTCCACCTAGCTTTGCAGCCACGATTGGCCTTCTTGGTTTTCTCAACACAGGATTCATCTTTGTACAAATACAGTACAGTACCAATTCGTATTTCCCTGGCGCTCGAATCGCACAAAACTCGCAGCACCTCAGTGATAACGTCTCCATTCAGGATTTGCCACATGATCCGTTCGATAGCTCAATTGAAGACTTCTCCATTCCAAATTCGCTGCGCGACTCACCCGAAAGCCCAATCAGTGCGAGGGCCGAGAGGAGCGCCATATCACTCTGGGCTTAACTCCTCTTTGCCTTCCCAATCCACAAATTATTCGAGGAGTCCGTCCGAGACACGAAGGCCTAATTTCCCACCATGTAACCCACTCTCTCTACACCCGCACCTTCCCCGTCCCGACAAGCCATCTCGGCCTTACATTTTGGTGAGTTCCCCTGTAACTGTTCATCTAATTGTCCATTTGTGTATATCATTTGTGTTCTTTATTGATTTCTTTAATATTTCTCTCTAATATGTAGTTAAGCTCACTTAAAGTTATCTTCGAGTGACCGACGACGTGCCTTGGGAACGCATGACCCCAACATAACACGACGTCTATGGGTCTTGTCTGCTTAACGTTGCACTTTCAAGGAACGCATCCACGACGTGTGGAAACTTGCTGTGGTGTGTTTTCAATTAACAAATATACAATTAATTTTTTTGAAAAGATCACACTTGGCAAATTTTTTTTCATTCATGTGATTCAATGTCTTAAACCATAGATAAGTCGATTTTCAGTAGAAATTGAGGCCCGGACTTCCGAGAGAAGACTTCCGACTTGTACGTCATCAAGTACGGTCCTGATGTTGCAAACGTAAAGCAACACGAAAAGGACCTTTCTGGATAAGACTTTGTAGTACTATAGATGTTTACATCTCTTTGATACCACTTTGCAATACATGTCAAGAAATTTTCATGTGCATTGGTTTTCACAAAGCTTGTTCAACTGACGCTGTTATGTCAATGTGAAAGGATGTAGAGTGGTGTCGGCTCTTCCTTGGTGGAGCGAGTCTTTATAGGTAAGCATATCAGACCAGCAGTCGATCATGTAAGGTTTATCTAGTAAGCTTATTAACCAGTTTGACCCGGTCGTTTTAATGGCAATACCCCCCACCTTTAGACACCTCCCAATTTGTGTATGTGATCAGAAGAGATTGAGACTTGTTCTGTGTATTTATGAAAGACTGTTTTGAATTATAATTAATTCATCATCTTGCACTTCTTCCACCACCACTCCCAGCCTTTTGCGCAATTTATCACCTGGATGAATGCTAATGGAATGACTTTCCCAGGTCGCACTGCGCAGGAATCTTTTCTTCAAAGAGTTGTTGTCGGTGAACATCCACCACACTTCGACCAGCTTGCAGAGCTTTTGGCCGTCTCTCGGTAAGTAGGGGAGCATTCCAGGAAATTGAGATCTTATGACATGGATGTTGCATGACCCCATCATTATTCCCAATGCTAGGGGTGAATCACGTGATAACTCGACCAGCTCACCCACACAACAAGCCCTGTCTCAATATCAATAAATAATAATCAACCGATGTTGTGCCAAGTGCTTTGGGGATACAGGTTTTTTTTTTTTTAGAAATAAATAACATTTTAATGGAACAGTCAAGGCTAATGTAAGAAATGAAAGAAATAGACCCTTATGAATACAGTGAAAATAACAGTACGATAAAGGGATCATACTATAATTTGAGAAACATTTTGGTTTGTTTGTGTATTTGTGTTTGATTGAATTCCATGCATCCTTATCTATTAGATCGAATGAGTTTAAAACTGGTGCTTGTACTCGTGGTGTACACAATGACGTTTTAGAGGGTAACACCAAATTCATAGTCCTCGTGGTACAGGGTGGGAAGGCCCTAATTATCGATGTCAACATAAAATACCAGCTGGTGTGAAGGGGTATTACAATTCCAAACTAGAAGGGTACTCAGTAGAGCGCATACCTCTGCCAGGCTGATTAGTTTATGTTTTGTATCCCACTGATGGGCTGGATCTGGATTCGGAGCTGAACTAAAATTTAATCGGCTTGTTCTTGTCTCCTAACCAATTCATCCACCAAGCTTTGTCCCAATCCATCCACAACTTTTTGAGATATCGTCTTAGCCCCATCACTCAATGGTAAAGAATCACTTTAAAAAATTCTCAGATCCGGATCTGGATTTGGATCTTCACAAATATGTAATCAATTCTCCTTGTTGCATACCCAACCTGCCCACCAAATTTCGTCCCAATCCGTCCACAAGTTTTTGAGATATCGTGCCACATATCATTTTTGACCCCATCCCTCAATGGTGAAAAATCACTTAAAATATTCTCGGATCTGGATCTTGATTTGGACCTTCACCAAAATCTAATAATTTTGTCCGTGTTGTCACTTACCCAAGCTGTCCACCAAATTTCATCCAAATCCGTCCACACCGTTTTGAGATATCTTGTTCACAAACAAACAGACAGTCGGGGGTGAAAACACAACCTCTATCCACCTTTGGTGGCGGAGGTAATAAAGTTTCTGTTTGGAATGATTTTCAGTTTTGTTTGACTGCCATGCCAGCAGGCAGGCAGAGTAAAAATATTGTTGTGGGCGGGGGCCGGTGGCGAGAACGACCACTAGGTGGGGGAGGTACGCCGTCTCCCACCAGACTCCCAGAATTTAGGCCGTCGCTCCGATAATTCCGTGAGCTGGGGGTCGATGAACCGACCGTGGACGCCAATATCTCAACCGCGTAGATAGGGTCTGTTTGTCTAAAACCAATTTACTAATTAACTACGCGATTTCGACTACGGAAACCACGCCCTCGGCACGTCTTGCTGAACCGGGTCACTCTACCAACTGCGGTAGAGTTCCAACTACCGACTACCAACTCCGGTTCGGGTGCACTGCAGTGCAAGCGGAAAACTGCCAAAGCCGTGCCGGCTGGAATGAACGGATTATCGGGATGAAACCGCTTATACTCCGACCCGGACCATGCTAGACCAATGTAAGAAGGGACAGAAACGGACTGGGAACATTTCTAATAATTTATTAACAGTAAAATAAAGACAAAGGCAAGACTTGGCACGAATATGCAAGCAGGGAAATATTTACAATAAGCAAAAACACTTACTCAGTTCTACTTAAAGACGGGCCCACATGCAGAACACACACAAAAAAGAAAAGAAACCCCAGAGTCTTTATTTGACCCTCGCAGCCGTGAAGAGAGACAAGCTGGGGGTCAGAGTTCGGTGGGTACCTGGTCGTCGTCGGGAAAGCGTGCTCTGTAGTGCGACACCTGCCAAAGGTCGTCAGTTTGGTCCCAGTCGCACGTGTGGGACTCGTGGCTCGTGGCAGAGCTCGCATGGCGAATAGTCGCACAGAACTCCTCTCCCCGTAACAGCCACCTGAAGAACGAACCAGACTGCTCACAGCCACCGGAAAAAAACTGCCTGACCCAACCACCGTGAAAACTCCTCCTTACTCAGAGAGTCTCGGAGATATATCTCCTACCACCACGGGGAGGGACTCTTGGCAAAAAACGCCTCGCTGTCCGTCCCTCATTGGACAGGGTCCTACGGACCACCTTTCCGGGGCGGGGCCTTGGCCCCTGCTGGGAAACCCCAACCGCTCTTTCCACAGGTGTCAAACTTGATGAGTAACAGTATAACGCTGCAAAGGTACGTTGGTGGTGCAGCCGGTTGGCGTGGATCGATGACGGGCCGAGGGGTCATGCAGATGGCTTGTTGGTTGTTAGATGTAAAGATTTAATAACCTAACTGAAAGAAGTGGCAACGCACGTTTTTTTATTCTCCCACTAGACAAAAGGAAAGGGATCTGACTACACATGTACTTAACGGGATAACTGACTTTTGGGACCTGTATGTTGAATGCATATGGTTTCCAGATCCGTAACAATATTATCTCACTCTTCTCTGCGCACGTGTGGTCGGCACGAATTCTAAGCCAATGTACGTTAAACCGACAGACTTGTCTTCTTATTCATGTTCCGGTTCCTGTTCAAAATATATCATTCAATTTAAATACGTTGCTCCTCAATCATAAACTGATGAGACGGATGGACCGACGGACGGACAGACACGAACCAATTTCTTAACCCCGCTTTTCTCTTCGCATGCATGGGGGAAAGAAATACCAATTCGGAGGGTATTAACCCATCCGTAATTCGGGGTGAAACATCCCATCCATACGGACGGGTAACTTCACTTTAGTATTACATAAATTATGGAAATATAGAGAAACAATATAAACTGAGAATAGTATGGATGATTAGACCATTCTAGATATGAGAAATTTCACATAAAAACAAAATGAAGACATTGAAAGGGCAATAATTATTTACTTAATGTATTGCTGCATCGACGGGCATGACTAGATTGAGGAATGAAAGAGAATTCTAGAGCTGATAAAACGATTAAAAAACAACAGAGTAGAAGGGCACTCGGTGGAGCGCAAACCTCCGCCATTCGATGACTTATCTATGAGAACATATCAGGCCCAATAAATATTTGAAATATCAAACGATATATCGTTTTTGGCCCTATCTCTCAATGGTGAAGAATCACTTTAAATATTCTAGTAGCCGGATCCAAATACGGATCTGGATCTTCACGAAAATTTCATCTGTTCGGCCTTGTCACACACCCAACCTGTCCACCAAATTACATCCAGATCTGTCAACAACTTTTTGAGATATCCTGCACACAAACAGACAGACAGACAGACGGAGAGGGGTGAAAAACATAACCTCCTTCACCTTCGGTGGTGGAGGTAATGATGTTTCTTGTGAGAATCAAATGTAAGAGAACCAAGAGAAGAGTGTTATGTACTTGGAGTCTGCTCCGATGTAGAGATATATGCACAGCGACTCCTTGATCACCCTTCATTTCATACTCTTGGGATTGCACGAATAACAGTGATTCTGTAGACTTGCATTTTGAAATAACAGTGTCCGCCCCCCCCCCCCTTGCCATTTGGGAGTTGGTGTGTTTCGAGTATATTAAAATAACTATAACCCAAGTTTAAAAAAAAAAAATAATGTTATCCCAACTTAACAACTAAACATTATTTTGTATTTCATAATCATTCCTTCATATAAGAACCACATATACGATATAAATCCCAATGAAATAAACATAATTCTGATCATATACCATATTACATCATATGTTATTGTGATTATATGTAATTCCCTTGATTAACTTCATGACTCGCCATGCAGAGTATAATGCGGTTTCGGTTCACGTTCGTACAGCCCAGGATCTTCTGGTTTAACCCAAGGCATCATCAAGGAGAAGTTTCTCTCTCCCACAACCACTCCCAGCCTTGTGTGCACCTTTGGGTCTAGATTTATGCTAATGAGATGACTCCTAAATATAAAATTTAATGTACATTATTATTAAAAAAAAAAAAAAAATAATTGTGGAGAAAATATTCCTGTCTCACCTACTACTACTAATGATACTACTGACATGGACATCTACTCAACATGGAGTCTGAAACACTGACGGGTTCCTCCTGTGAAGCCCATTTTTATATACCAATTCCCCTAAACGCTGCCAATACGCCATTATCGGTAGCTGTAAGTTAGAAACACGTTCAGTAGTTCTGTGGTCGTCCGGAAGACGTCAATCAAATACGTCAATATGCGTTGGAGATACGTTACACATAGGTTCAAAGCATGTTACTCATAGGTTAGAAATAAGTTTCGGGTACGCTAAACATTACCTCGACATGTTTCGACTTATGAGTAACTTACAAGTAACGTGTGTCGACGTGTGTCAACGATCGCATAACGTGCCTACAACTTATGGCCAGCTTATGCGGAACGTGTAAGTCATACGCTGGCATACGTCGAAAAATTTTGAGCATGCTTAAAATTTGTCGATGAGCTCGGCGTACTACGACGTATGCCAGCGTGCTTCAGCGTGCTCTTAATGTATACAAAACTTACCCATAACGTATTCGACGTGTGCCAGCGTATTCGGCAAATTTTTCATACGTCGGCATACGCTGGCTAAATCGTCAAGGTGTGACAGGGCATGACGGTGATGTTGACACTTCGATGTCTAGTGCGATTAGATTTGAATCGTCGAGCGGCAGCCTTTTAATAGGCTACGCCACGTGATCGTCGGCGATACGCTGCCGCGCGCTATGCATACGTTAGACTATCGTTGGGCATAGGTTGTGAACGCCGACAACACGCTAAGCATTTGTTGGTATAAGTTATCTATAAGTTATCGAAACGTTCTGTGTACGTTGCTAATACGTTATGCATACGTCCAACTCGTTATGAATACGCCCAAAACTGAAAGAAACATCAATAGTTCAGCGTACGCCAGCGTTTTACATACATTTTGATACGTTGCCATACGCTGGCTAAAACGTCAAGGTGTGACAGGGCCCTAAGAGACTGCAAAGTGTAAACAAAGGGCATACGGTGCCAAAATAGAGTATTACATGGAAAAATGAAAACGGCTTTGCTTATATCGGTGAAATGATTCAATTTTGAGAAAATAAATAGCAATACTAAGGAAAAAGTGTGATATATGTACTTAATGAATAAAGTGTTCCATGATGAACCTCTGTCAATATGTTCCCACATAAATCAGCTTCCACTGTGTTTGGTCGCTGCTTTGGTTCTGGCAGGTTTCACGTGTTGTCAAGGTCGGGCTCTGGCAGGGGATCATTACTTCGTCTCGCCAAATTATGCAAACAGACTGTGCAACAATAAAGGCCATGCTGTGCTCCATCTGAAACAAAAACGATGATCAAATTAGATGGTGTAAATGCAGAAAGGGTTCTCCTATTTTAAACAGTTTCTTCAGTTTTGATCAAGAATCTTCATTGAAATGTACTTATTGTACACCTGAGATGAGTTCCTTTGGCTACACAAGGAAATCTTTTCTTACAGATACCAAAGGCTCTTTCCATCACTCCGCTCATACTGCTATTCGCCTGGTTGGAACATCTCTCCGCTGCTGTCCTCGGAATGCACACCGGAGTCAGCATGAATGTGTACACCGGATCCTCAGCAAAATGCCTTGGTATTGTCCTCTCTGGAATTCCTCAAATAGCTGCGACTCTTCAAAGATTCCTGACTGGAAACTCAGGACATGTGCTGACACATACCATCTGGAAACTACATTAGTGAACAGAAGTAGATGGTCACATACAAATTGTCAACTTCGGCTTTTGTAGCCTTTTCTCTTCATATACCTGAGTGCATTTGGGCCACCAGGATTTACAATTTCCACGTGAGATCCATCTCTAGCTCAATAACTCCAGGAAATTGTGATATCGCATGGAATCCTGTTACAGTTCTCCTTTCTTCTGGAGAATCTTGGAAAATGTATAAAGTGCATTTTCTTCGCACAAATAGCTGCAGTGATGCGATGAATCACTTTGCAACATGTGGCATATGTGGTGAAACACCACACATATCTCCAACATTCGATTGAAATTATGCACTTGCATGGAATCGCAGCTCCATGGGTAATTGTTCGATGGGATTCAGCACATTACTCCTCGTGTCGGTTAATCCAGGTTATCTTGTATTTGATCCATCAGCTAATGAAACGATTCCTTCGAGAGTCTGTAACTCTGGACAAATTTGATATCGTTATACTTCTCTAAAGGAATGCATCTAACCTTGAAGATTCTCAATGCACATCGATGAACTGCCATACCCTCTTCTGCCTCCTCTTGAGCTATTTCAATAACTCTGAACGTATACACATTCAACATCTCATGCAAACTACCAATTATAAGCCGTGCAGTGCTTGCTCCAAGGTATTAAACACACTGTTAAACATGCCCTCACAGACATGTAAAAGTTCCTTCATTATTTAAACGCTTGTCACTCAGTTTTGATCGTGCATTAGATAAACGCCTCTTCGGTGATACATGATTAATTTTGAGGCGGTGATCATCACACGATTAGCGATTCTATGTTTAACTCTTAAATGCCTTTTGTAAATTCGGCCCAAAGTCTTTCATCAGGGAAACCTGATTTTTTGTGACAAATGATGCTCATCCTTCTTGATCAATAAAGGAAACGGCTAAAGATAAACTCTGGACCGGCAACCACACACAAATTGTCTTTAAATAGGGAGTAATAGGTGAGCATTGGATTCTTACCTTCCTTTAATCATCTATTTTTCCCTTTACCTGTTTGTTTATACACATATTTAATTGGAATTTCAATATTTCCTTCACCAATGACATTTAAGCTGTAAAAAAAAAATTCAGGAAATAAACATTCCATGGTACGTTGTGCTATAACAAGAGTGTTAAACCTGGTGTACATGAGTGTAAACTCTTATCACCTATAACAGAGCCTTGTGGTGATGAGAGTTGTTTCCTTTCCCAACCAAAGGTTTGTGGTGACTACCTGTGAAAAACCACAATACATTCCATGTGCGTTCCCACAATGCCCTCCCCTACCCTAGAAGCTCTTCAGATGAAACAAGAGGGTAGAGATGCACCATGAAAAGGTTCCAATCGGAAGGTATGCTCTTACCTGCCTCGCTTTACCGTGTCATCCGAGGATGTTTTTGTTGCCGGTATGAGTAGGTTACTTATCATGATTGTATGACGTCAAATAGTTTGCTCTGCGTTAAAAAAAAAACATGTTTCTTTGTCTATATTAAAGAAACAAACCTTCACCGATCGTTCGTGTATTGGAACTCCGTAACAATTCCAGAGATGTTTTAAGTAAACTGATAACGAAGAAAAATGTTGATCCATATCTTTATTTTCTGTCTTTGGATATTTGTAGTTGATTGAAGGGGTTTGAGTTTGATTTTTATTTGTAGTACGAGGTCATTGTCGTGTTCATATATCAGGCTAATCTGTTTGATTTTACTCTTCATGAATACTCACCATGAACCAGACATTGACTACTTATAATTACTTATATCGAGAATTATTCATATATATATATATTCTTTTTTTTTTTTCATTCCTCATACTATTATTACTACTATAACTACTACTTTAGCAGCCCCAATTATTGTTCAGCAACTTATTATAGGTCGTCTGGAAAAGGTCTTTATCTCACGTCTTCAGAACCAACGCTG
>CM068959.1:11472514-11491565 GCA_035128595.1 Eptatretus atami | reverse complement strand
GGAGAGAAGATAATGCCAGGACTTATTTATTAGTACGAGGACTAGCAAATACCACCACATTGTTCGCTGCATGGGAATACTAAAAGAGGGGAGGATGAGGGGGGAGAAGAGAGAGGGGGCGAGAGGGAGAGGAGAGGGAGCGGGAGAGGAGGAAGCGCGAGGGAGAGGTGTACCGGAGATCGCAAGAGAGGGGTGTGGGGGCAAGGGAGTGTCGAGCAGGTTTGGAGGTGAGTGGGGGGCGATGGCGGAGAGCGGAAGGCACCGAAGAGTGATGAGGAAGGGAAGGGAGACGTGCGGTGGCGTTATACGATTCGATTCACACTCTCGAACAAAACTGCTTCTGTCATAGAACAACCAGTGACGATGGAAACAAATGGTCTGAAATCCATTTTCTACGGTCATACTATATAACACACAGCGTCGGGACGCGTCGAGACGAACAGCGTCCGGACATAATCAACCGCAAAAACATGTCCTCGGTAGGAGGCGTGTGTGAGAGGGTGCTGCTCGTTTTAGGTGGGGGTTGGAGCGAGGATGGACAAGAGAGCAAAATGTTATGCTTGCTTTCATACAGATAAACAGACAGACACACAACAGTCAGCCGTATAGTGCTCAGGCAGATGTCGGCAAATTCCCTTCAGGATACGTCAGAATTGGAGCGTCAGTTGATTACCGACTACGTACGTACGTATACATCAAAAACGCAGAGGAGCTTCACCCTTGTTTTGGGAGGAATTTTCAATACACAAATTATAGATAACACATTGCATTTAAAGACGTTTCAGGGAGATGTGCATAACAATACTTTATAAAAGAGGCTGCCATTTTCATGTGTTTGGGTCGAAAAAACATTTTGGCTTCCGGTATTTGGAAAACATGTTAATACGGCAAAACGGCCTCGGAAATCAGGGTGTTTCCAAGTACAATTTTGCTTGAAAGTCGCAAGAAAGAACCATATAACTTTGTAAATTCGTCGCTCTACCTTGTAGCAACTGCCGACTGCACATCCCGATCGGGAGATGAACCGTACATATATCAACTGTAGTGGCACTCAGCAAGGTTAGCACTCCAGCAAGCACTCCATTAAATGGTTGATAATGAATGGGCTGCCAGGCTGAAGCGCAACATACCATATAGGATCCCTTGAACTTTAAAGCTGGTTTTCACCGCCGTCTGCAGCACTTCAGAAATTAAATGAATTGTTGAAACAATGACTTTTATCCACAGAAGAGCCTGTCGTTTAACGTAAGAACAACCGCTGGAGATATCGCAAAGTTAATCCGCCCATGAATAAACATTGCAGATAATCACCACATTGCCTGCTCGGGATACAGCATCACGTGGTATCACTATAGTTTGCGGTCCATGTTATAACTTTACTTTTAAAAAGTTGAGACAAACATATAAAACTTTATTTTAAAAATGCTCCGTTTTTCACAAGATTTGCTCGAATCCGAGTAGAGCACCTCATGAAACGTCCAGAAATATACACAGATCTGGCAGATGCAAGGATAGGCAGTACACTTGGGGGACAGTTGCATGAGGTCACGCAGTGAATGCATTAAATCATATAGCCAATGAAAGCCTGGTTAATTTTGGCACGTTCCTGAATTTTGTTCATTCAATATATTCCTCCAAGCAGAGAAAAGATAAGTTTCATGGTTCGGGAATTTCACATTTTTTGTGTTGCATGCATGAGGGACATCGCCCTTGTGGCCTTAAAGTAAATTAGGTCTATAGGGTTATAAGTCTTCGCTAATTTAATACACTAGTGCAGGCCCGTAGGGGCGTGGCCCGTACGGTGCGTGCCAGTATATGCAGCTTCGGCCTGCAGTATCAGGCGTCCACCGCGTTAGCATCCAAGATCAATTGTGAGTCATATCAAACGAAGAAAGAAGAGTTGTGACGCCCCCTCTCTCTCGCCCCCCTCTCCCCCCCCTCTCTCCCTCCCCTCTCTTGCCCCTCTCACCCCCATCTCTCGCCCTTCTCTCTCCCCCTCCTCTCTCCTTTTCTTGCCCCCCTCTCACCCCTCTCTTGCCCTTCTCTCTCCCCCTCCTCTGTTCCCCTCCTCTCTCCCTCCCTCCCCTTGCCCCCTCTCACCCCCTCTCGCCCTTCTCTCTCCCCCCCCTTCCTCTCCCTTCTCTTGCCCCCCTCTCACCCCCTCTCTCGCCCTTCTCTCTCCCCCCTCCTCTCGCCCCTCTCTTGCCCCCCCTCCTCACCCCCTCTCTCGCCCTTCTCTCTCCCTCCTCTGCCCTCTTCTTGCCCCCCTCTCACACCCTTCTCTCTCCCCCCTCCTCTCTCCTTCTCTCTCCCCCCTCCTTCGCCTTCTCTCTCCCCTCCCCTGCCTCTTGCCACCCCCCCTCTCACCCCCTTCCTCTCTCCCCCTCCTCTGTCCCTCCCCCCCTCCTCTCTCCCTCCCCTCTCATCCTTCTCTCTCCCCCCTCTCTCTCCTTCTCTTGCCCCCCATCATACCCCCCTCTCTCACCCTTCTCTCTCCCCCTCCTCTGTCCCCCTCCTCTCTCCCTCCCCTCTCTTGCCCCCCTCTTAACCCCCTTTTTCCCCTTCCTCTCTCCTTCCTTGCCCCCCTCTCACCCCCCTCTCTCGCCTTCTCTCTCCCCCTCCTCCTCCCCTTCTTGCCCCTTCTTCACCCCCCCTCTCTCGCCCTTCTCTCTCCCTCTCCTCTCTCCCTTCTCTCTCCCCTCCCTCTCGCCCTTCTCTCTCCCCCTCCTTCCCTCCCCCTCTCTTGCACCCCCTCCTCACCCCTCTTCCCCTCTCACCCTCTCCTTCTCCCCCCTCCTCTGTCCCCCCCACTCCTCTCCCCCCCTCTCTCCCTCTCTCTCCTTCCCTCCCTCTGTCCCCTCCTCTCCCTCCCCTCTCTTGCCCCCCTATCTCGCCCTCTCTCCCCCCCTCCTCTCTCCCCCCTTCTCTCCCTCCCCTCTCTTGCCCCCTCCTCTCACCCCCCTCTCTCCCCTCTCTCCGCCTTCTCTCTCCCTCCCTCTCTTGCCCCCCTCTCACCCCCCTCTCTCCCCTCTCTCGCCCTTCTCTCTCCTTCTCCTCTCTCCTCCTCCTCCCTCTCGCCCCTCTCTCTGTAAATGTATTCACAAAATGTCTACCAAGCACAATGATTAATTCCAACCTTGGGAAAAAAAACAGCTTTCAAACCCTTGGGAAACAGCTGTTTCCCTTGGGAAAATTCAATCCTTGGGATTAATTAATAATTTGAATAATATCAAACCTTGGGATTAAATAATTAAATAAATTAATAATTAAATAAGAATCAAACCTTGGGATAAAACAGCTTTCAAACTTGGGAAACACTTGGAAACAGCTGAAATGGATGAGGAAGAACGATATCAAACTTTGAAAAGGCACATAATCAGGTCCCCAGTGCGATTGTGACGTCATACCAAACGAAGAAAAAGAATTGTGACGTAATCGTGCCAAAAATAATATATATATTAAAAAACCATTAATTTGTGACGTCATCGTGATGTCATAGCACCGTGTCCTGTCATTGGTTGACAGATAAATAGTGGCCCGTAACTGTGGAGACTGTGCTTGTCCGATTGATATAACCTTGAAAAGGCACATCCGCGGGGCCCGGCAATTCTCTGGCAAGTTTCAATCCGTCGGCGTGGTCGTCTGGTTATTAATAATTTGGGGGAAAATGGTATGATAAGGTGAGAAGGTGGAACGACACCTTCAGCTGCCATATATACACCTTTTCAACACTGAAAAAGCAATAATGGCCGTAACTTGGAACCGCTCGTTCCGATCGATATCAAACCTCGAAAAGGCACATTCCGGGGTCCCGGCAATATTCCTGGCAAGTTTCAATCAGATCGGACCGGCAGTCGTCGAGAAACGGCGGTTGCAACAGACAAACAGACAGACAAACAGACAGACACACACACAGAAGATTGCTGGAATTATGATAGATAGCAGATTCCACTCAAAACTTCGACACTTATTTAGTCCGACGATATCCGATCCTCAAAGCCAAAATCATATTTCGATGATACAATATACTTTAATCAGACCGTGAGAGTAGATCGTGGGAATCGCATCATATAATGGATGAAATCGCTCAAAGCTTCCTAATTTGAAAACTATAGCACTTACAAAAGTGATGTATACAACAATTTGTAGCCATGATGAACAGACTTTCGATAATATGAGTGAGGAAGTGAAAAAAAAAACTTTATCGTTAAAAAAATCATGGCGGCTGTTCCATGTTAGGCATGGTTGAGCAGGCAAAAACATGGCGGCTTCATACACCTGCGAGAGAAGCTTAGGATACGCCTTAAGACCCAGAGAATGAGGTGATGAGGATCACCTAATAAAAGGATATAATTAAATAAGGCCGTTAATTATCTTCAAAAGGGGTGTTTTAATCAACGCAAACACCCAATTTTCACTCTCGTACTTCCTTGGAGTTCCTTCGTAGGCATGCAAAGTTTCAGGCTGCTAGGTTTTATGCTTTGGAGTTTGAGAGAGACACTCTGACACACAAACACAGAGATTTATTCGTATAGATAAACAGTTGCTTGCTAATTCATCGTGTGGAAAAATTTGGCTCGGTAATTTAGAAAATGTGTCAATACGGCAAACGGCTCGGAAATTGGGCGTTATCAATATGTTTTAACTTTGAAATTCACAAAGAAAAACCACATTAAACCTTTCTAAAAGCACACCCAGTTCATATAAAATAACAATTGCTTTAGAACAGTCACGAGGCCAAGGAAAATGTGATCGCATGTACACTGCTGAGGTTGAAAGTTAAAAGTAAAAAAAAAACGTCGTTTAATGTTTTGCTTAAATAAATACACTTGGTTATAAAAATCGCTATTTTGTTAGAATTTTCAGATTTCACTCCAGATTTCGAAAGTTATTTAAGCCACCTGATCCGATCCTCTAAACTCAAATTATATTTCGATAATATACATAAATTAGTCCGTGAGAGTAGATTGCGGAAAATCGCATCATATAATGCATGAAATTGCTCCAAGATCCGAATATAAACTATCACACTTAAAAGTGAGGTACTGTGTACAGCAATTTGTAGGCATGTAGATGAGGCATTCGATGATATGAGTGAGGAAAGTGAAAAAAAAAACATTTGAGCACTTTAACGAAACTAATAAATGTCAGTGTGTCAGTCAGTAAGTCAGTGTGTCTCCTCCATAACTCCAAAACCATGAAACCTAGCAGCCTGAAACTATAAATGCATACTAAGGGAACTCAAAGGGAGTGCATGAGTGAAAGATGGGTGTTTGGGTTAATTAAAACACCCCTTTTGAAGATAACTAATGGCCGTATTTTAATTATATCCTCGAACACACGCATCCTCGGCCACCTCGCTGGCATCATAAGGCCATGCTGTTTATCTGCTCGGGTCTTAATTCGCTATTTTGTTTGGCTGCTCAACAATGCCTTGACCCAGAACAGGCCGTAACTGTTTATTTACAATAGTTTTTTTTTTCACTTTCCTCACTCAATTATCGAATGCTATTAATTATCACTGATCATCGTACTTGCAAATCACTGGATACATTGCAATGCTTATAACCACCCGGAGACACCAGCATTCGTGGCTTTATTTCATTTCCACACATGCCATAACCTCGAGAATCTCTTAAACTAAATGAAATTACAAAATTTGAGAACCAAAATTGAACTAAGCAGCAGTTCCGACAGCTAAAAAAAGGTACTTAGTTATCCAATTCAGACATATTTGACATTTGGCGTTTCCGGGAGGTGTGTGTTTAATTATGACGGATAGGCGATCGTTCATCGCTTGCCAAGCCAGCCATTCCTTATCAACCGTATCATTGAGGTGCTTGCTTGCGTTCTTAATACACTTGGTATTAATACTCTCCAAGCTGCTTGATTGCTCATTTCGGAAAAAATACCCGTACTTTCAATCTAACACATCGATTAGACGTACATTTACACTTTTGTTGGTCCCGCGGTGCCGTGCGGTGGGTGCCTCGGGAGGTGTCATCCACTGAAAACGTACAATTTTATTTTTGCAGGACATCTCTTTGTTTAACCTTTTGTGCAATTTGCTTTAATAATCCACTTCCACTTGGACATCGATACATATATAACTAGGTGGTATTCATACACTACTTACCCTGCGCAGTCAACAGTTTTGGAGATGTAGAGGTGCAACTTTTTTCGGTTTTTCCAAGATGGCGCCTGTACACAATGACCTATGACACCATGATCATTAAAATATTCCACAGGAGGAGGCCACTCTCTGGTGAAAATTTCGTTTCAATCCAACAAGCGGTTGCGGAAGAAAAACACTAAAGTTCTGTGTGGACAAACACACAACAACGACAGACAAAGAAACGGACCCAAATGCAATACCTCTTCTTCTTCAGCAAGAGGAAAAAAAACAAAACAATAATGTTCATCCAATCTCGTGTTCACCATGTTTGTTTGAGCTGTGAAGGCAAAGACCGACATTTTGTGTTCTGTCCTTGATATTTTTTAGATCCGCGTGGAGGATCTCTAAGTCTTACTCACGTTGTTGTTCTTGTGGACTTTTTTGTTTCACAGCCTACAGTTTTCATCAAAACTTCCTGAAACTTGGCGTATATATGTAAAAATACCCTGCGCAGACAGTAACCATCTCCGATTTTGAAAATTCCTCCAAGAAAAAAGTTATGACGTCAAAATATCTCACTAATGGAAATCGCCTAAAAAATTATCTCCAAAGCTAGGCAAGCTTTTGAATTCTGTTTGCAGGAATCGAACAGGGCATTAGCAAAGATTAATTACCGCACACATGATACATCACTATGACGTCATATCAATTTTTATGACGTCATTCCTATTTTTTGACATTTTTTGTTTCACAACCCAGAGTTTTAATCGGATCTTCGTGAAACTGGCCATGTATATGCAGAAATCCACGCGCAGGCAGTAACCCTCTTCGATTTTGGAAATTCTTCCTAGAAAAAAAGTTGACGTCATAATATCGCTGCTAATGGAAATCGCGATACCATTATCTCAAAAACTAGGCAAGCTGTTTGAATTTTGTTGCTGGAATCAAGCCGGGCATTAGCACAGATAATTTATCGCAAACCTGATACATCACATGGCGTCATATTCGTTTTATGACGTCATCATTAAGAGGACGAGGATCTTAGCTCATTCGAGCTTGTTGAATTGAATTTTGCTAATTTACCACTTGAATTCCTCTTTCAAAGAACTCTGTTTTAAGGTAAATTTTTGTGCTTGTAGTTTTTATGTACTTTATGTGTGTGTACATTTGCACGTGTGTGTATGTTTATAAACAGTATTATCACAACGGCACTTTGCACTGGTGTGTATGTTGTTGGTTGTTAATTCCATATGTGGGTTTCAGAAGGTGGAATGGAGCCCTCCCAGGTCTCAAAGTATCCACCTTCGTGTGTGTGTGCGTGCGTGTGCATGTGTGTGGTCAGTCATTACGCATAACATATATCTTTCTCTCTTTTTCACACACACCACACACACACACACACACACAATCCTCCGCACCCCTCCCTCCCGCAGTGTATAGCAACATTTGGTGAGGTGTCGCTTTCCCACCTCCGCCCCCTCTTGCTCACTCCCTTCTTCAACCCCGCCTAGCTTCCCCTCCCTCCTTCCTCTCTCTCCCCTCTATCCTCCCTCTCTTCCCTCCATCCTCTCCCCCCTCTCTTCCCTCCGTCCTCTTTCCCTCCCTTTCCCCTCTTTCACTCTCTCTACCCGCTCTCTTCTCTTCTCTCCTCCTTCCCTCCTACCCCCCCCCAACCCTTAATACCCATATCAGCAAAGCGACACATTCTATTTGCTAGTCGTTCATAAACCGTTGCGGCCTGTTCCAAGTCAAGGCATTGTTGAGCAGGCCAATCAAAATGGCGAATCAAGACACCAGCAAGTGAGAGTGAGGTGACCAAGTATGCGCCTTGATAAAGGATATAATTAAGAAGGTTGTCAATTATCTTCAAAAGTGGTGTTTTAATTAACCCAAACATCCATTTTTCATTCATGCACCACCTTGGAGTTCCCTGAGTATGTATGCAAGGTTTCGTGCCACTAGGTTTCATGGTTTTGGAGTTATGGAGGAGACACACACACACACACACACACACACACACACTGACTGATTGAGACATTTATTGTTATAGAAGACAGATATAAAATGTCTTTGTGCAGTCTGTGATTTATAACAAGCTCCACCAAGTCTTCGATCAATGGAAAATCAATTGTTAAAAAATACAAATAGTGGTGAAGATTAAGTACGAGATCAAACAAAGTCAATGTTTCCCCGAACATGATGTGAATTACAAGTTTCTGATTTATTTGTTTTATGATCATGCTCATCGTATGCTCACCAATACACGTCACAGCCAGGACAATGCCAAGGAGGAGATGATGGAACATTATTGAGGACTTGTCCCTGCACAGAAAACATCAGACGTTAGACCATCTGCAACTTCAAGGATGACATGTTATTTGCAAGAGTATTTTAAGGGAAAAAGGAATTCTTTTTGTGTTGGGAAATATTTTTCGAGCCAATTAGTTGTTTTTTACAAGGAAATTATGCGCAGGAGGAGGTATTCGGCCAACAATGCCTGTGCCACACCAATACCAGATTTCATCAATCCATCGATACCCCTTCCCTTCGTGTGCAGCCTTTTGGCTGCTACACTGGTACTCATTTCGCCCACCTCGGAAGGATGACAGGCTGAGTCAACCCACCTGGTGTTAATTCAGCGGAAAACGGGGCTTGAACTCAGGACCCTAAGATCTCAAGCCACATCAACGTTTAAGAACCTGGTGTTGGTTTTTAACGTTTTGTTTTGTTAAACGTTTTGCCAAACTAGTATTTTTTCGCACACTTAATATCATTCACTTGTTACCTTTGAATGTCGATGTCATCGAACGTTGGTAACCAGGATCTTTTTAATCTGAGTAATCCAGATATGACATTGTAATGAGTACATTGAACGACCCAGAGAATGTGCTCCGATTAACTTCGTGTTTCACTGACAGTTTACGCCAATGTCCCATAATCATTTGGCCAGATCGAGCCAAGTCCTTTGGCTTCGTTTTTCGTATGAACCTTACCCTGTATACCTTCAACCTCTTCGAATGTTTTGAGGGTTGTTGTCGCACATTTTCTGACCGGTTGTATGGTAGGTGTGTGTGTGTGTGTGTGTGTGTGTGTGTGTGGTGTGGTTGTGTGTGTGGTGTGTGTTGTGTGTGTTCGTTTTCATGAGGGTAAAATGACTTTATTTTCAAACAAAAATTAAAATTCCAGGAAAGCGGCTCCAGCTTTGTTATTTTGCATCAAAATACACAATAATGTTCCAAATTATAGATAATACGCGACTTTCCAAGTGACGGATTGCACCCAGAATGCTTGGTGGGAATGTGCAGAAACCCATAGAAAATAGCGATCTTCAGGGCTAGTGAACTTCTATCGTGTGTGCTCGATGGGGTTGTTACCTAAAATGGCTCATACATCTTCTAAAACAGTGGCTCCACTGGGGGGGGGGGGCATGAGAAGACTCAATGGGGGCATGAGGTCACGTCAGGTATGGGAGCATGCGCCAGAGCAGCGCGTCGCTGCGTCCACTTTCCGCCGGTATTACAGAGGCTCCGTCTGGCCATCCCCAGGCAGATGCTGGCCCATCCCATCTCCTTGAGATGCTGATCAACCTGCTGCAACCACGAGGCACGTGGTCGGCCCATTGGCCTCATCCACTCACAAGACTCCCTCGGTGAGAGAATCTGGTGAGCAGGATCAGTGTCAGGAAAACGAGCCACGTGTCCATACAGCCGTAGCTGACGCTCATGGACTATGCAGATAACAAATCTCATTTGAGTCTCTCTCAGCAACGCTCGTTGGACACAAAGTCCAACCAGCGATAGCCAAGGATTCTCCAAAGAGACTGGTACCAAAGGAATTAAGTCTCCATCTCAGATCCTTGGTCAGAGTCCAAGTCTCGCATCTATAGAGCAAGACTGGAAGCCAAAAGGACCTGAAGACTCGGACTTTCGTCCTCCCGCACAGGTAGTGGCAGTGCCACACCCATTATCCAGTGAATCCATAACTCCCCAGGCCTGACGCAGACATCTATTGACCTCTGACTCACAGCCGGCAGAGACATGAATATCACTGCCAAGGTAAGTGAATCTCTCCACGACCTCAACATCCTCACCACAACAGGCACAGAACAGGACAACAGCATCCGAGATTCACTTACCTTGGCAGTGATATTCATGTCTCTGCCGGCTGTGAGTCAGAGGTCAATAGATGTCTGCGTCAGGCCTGGGGAGTTATGGATTCACTGGATAATGGGGTGTGGCACTGCCACTACCTGTGCGGGAGGACGAAAGTCCGAGTCTTCAGGTCCTTGGTGCTTCCAGTCTTGCTCTATAGATGCGAGTCAACTCAGCGATAGCAAGGTTTCCAAAGAGACTGGTACCAAGGAATTAAGTCTCCTCTCAGATCCTTGGTCAGAGTCCAAGTCTCGCATCTATAGAGCAAGACTGGAAGCACAAGGACCTGAAGACTCGGACTTTCGTCCTCCCGCACAGGTAGTGGCAGTGCCACACCCATTATCCAGTGAATCCTAACTCCCCAGGCTGACGCAGACATCTATTGACTCTGACTCACAGCCGGCAGAGACATGAATATACTGCCAAGGTAAGTGAATCTCTCCACGACCTCAACATCTCACACAAACAGGCACAGACAGGACAACAGCATCCAAATGTCATTGAAAGCCTGGATCTTAGTTTTGACCCAGGAAACCCGTAATCCAGTGGCTCTGACTCCACATTCAGCACCTCGAGGGCCCCAAAAGGATATTGAAAGTCTCGCAAAGATGACTGCATCATTGCGAAATCAAGGTCAGGGATCTTGACATTCCCAAATGATGCACCACAGCTTGATCTTCGACATCCTCCCTAGAATCCAGTCCATACAAGTGCTGAAAAGTGTGGGGGCAGTAAACACCCTGACAAACTCCAGTAACAACTGGAAATAAGTCAGAGATGGTACCACCACATCTCACAGCACTCTCGTACCAGAGTAGAGTTCAGACATAGATCGATCAGTTTTGGTGGGACCCCACGAAGAAAAGAATCCTCCAGAGGGCATCCGATTCACTGAATCAAACGCTTTGCAGAGATCAACATAAGCTGCAAGCAACAATGCCAAAATTCGTCTGCGTTCACTAAGGACCCAAAGAGCAAGGATATGGTCAATGTTGACCTCTTTGGTGTAAACTGACTGCTCTTGACGCTGGTGCTCAAGCAGATGGTGGCGAACCCTATCAAGAATTATCGAGCAAAGACTTTCCGCAGTGAGAGCAGCTCACCCTCGGTAGTTGTTGCAGTCTTGGCAATCATCCCTTTCCAGAGAGGGACAAAAGCGCTCTTCAGTCAGTTGGGATGATGCCTGTGTTCCAGCAGGCACAGAACTGATGCAACGACACGAGTGCAGCATTTCACCAGCCTTGAGAAGTTCTGCATGGATGCACAGATCCTGGAGCTTGACCCATTTCAACCGGTTCACCGCAGCTGTGTTTCCACAAGCGAAGGTGGACCACAGTTGATTAGAGGGTCAGCAACAGTTATTGAACATCCCTGACGTCCAACTCGACAGCTGGTGGATCAGCCTGGAACAACGCTCAAAGTAACCGGCCCCGGCCTTACTTCGGACTCCTCTGTCAAGAGCCTACACCCTCTGCTCTAACTGCAGTGCTCCGAGGGATGGGCTTGGATGAACGCAAGGTGCGAATTCCTGTAAGCAGGACGAGAATCACCTGACCACAGTGATGCTCCCCCCTCACAGATTCTCACACATCGGCCTCCTTGTCCACTTAGTGCACGTACAGTTTTACGCCTCAGCTCCCTGAACAACTCATCTCTGCCATTCAGCCTGGCCCTGCGACTCTGGTCAATGCTATCCAGTGTCCCTTGAGAGACAAAATTCTTCTTTGCCATACGGTAAGTTCAAGACATCCACCAGCAACATCAAGGGTGGTCTTGAAGGCACTCCACAACTCTTCAGGACCTCCTAAAGCACCCAGACCCCCAAATCTCCACTCAGCTTGTTCGCAAACTCTCAGCTACCCTCTCATCCTTGAGCTTGCCAACATCCAGCCTAGGCTGGGGTGGGACCGTTCTCCTGGATTTAAGGTGTTAAACTCTTCAACTAAGAGATGCTACAACAAGCCTGTGTTGGTATTGAGGACTGAACACTCCGGTAGACCCTGCAGTTCTGGATCATCCTCCAGCGACCATCAACGAGGAAATGGTCAATTCTCTTTGCCACACCACCAGCGTTGGAATACAAGTCAAGCGATGAGCTTGTGGGTGCTGAAACCATGAACCAGCCACCCTAAGTCCATGATTTCTTGCAAAGTCAAGGAACTTAGTGCTATTCAGGTTCACAGTTCCTGACCCATGGGGACCAACACATGTCTCATAACCTCCCTATCAGTTCCAGTCGATGCATTGAAATCCCCCAAGACGAGAAGTGTATCTCACTGGGGCACTGATCGACCACAGACTCGAACGTGGCATCGAATGCATCCTTCACGGTAAGATCACATCCTTCATGAGACTATTTGTGAGTTTTCGTCGATCTTGTCTTATCGATCTTCTTGAGGCCTACCTGTCTTTCCCGTCTCGGTGTACGATCATTTTTATTTGTATTTTATCCTATTACCATCAGTTCCTGCTTTCCCCACTTTTCCCACCTCCCCATTTATCCCTCCAACTACACCTCTGTTTCTTGTTTAAAATTTTATTTAAATACAAAAAACAGCAGCAACCTTTCTCCCTCATACCCACGAGTACACCCTTCTTTTTCTTCTTCTTAACTATCAGACTACATGAGTAGTAAAGAAACAAGGATATGTTGTACACTTTCTGAGATATTACATGAAACATCAACCAACTAATGCAGCATTAGTTGGTTAATAAGCCTGGTGTTGGCTTAGTGGTTAGGGTGGCGGTTGGATCTAGGGTCCTGGGTTAAGCCCCGTTGGTCGCTGAATTAAAATACACTAGGAGGTTGACTCAGCTGTCATCCTTCGAGGTAGGCAAATGAGTACCAGTGTACTGGTAAGGGGGACACTGCATCAGCGGATATAGCGTGTCCCACAATGATGCAACCAGCAGCCACAGGCTGCACGAGAGAGAGAGAGAGAGAAGAGAGAGAGAGAGAGAGAGAGTCGGTTATGTTAAAGATCCCACGGAGTCCTTTGTGAAGAGTAGGCAAGCTACTCACCAGCATCCTGAACAAATTACAATTTCCTGCTCCAGCCCAGGGAGGGGGGAGGGGGGGCACTACATCAGTTGACAACCATGCCTTAGCCAATTATGCTACCCTTCAACTTTGTAGCATAATTAAGCTATGCAAAGAATTGTCACGAGTGCTACATGACACTCTGTGACGTGTGATCTTTGTTTTTCGTTACATTATTGAGTAGCCAGATGGAGTACAGCTTAGACCCTATTGCTGTGATGCCTCCAAAATGTGTCCATAAAGCAATCAATTGGAAACTTTATTTCTGTCCAAAATCTAGTGGAGGTATTACATCAAAAGCAAGAAAGCAAGTCATTACAATGGCATTTGAAGTATGGCAGCACCATGAAAGTGCAATACGCACACTTCGGTACATGACGCCTCATATCGGAGATTTAGCAGCTAAGGAAACAGTTTCACATAGGGGTGTTACGAATCCTTCCAGCGAACAATCTGTTAAGCATAAAACAGTGAGGCTGACAGACACCCCAACCTTTACTGCAAAGGGTGATGACAAACCTCATGTTAGGGTACACCAACAACCAAAAGAGAAGTTCAGATGGTAGACTCGGCATAATGCATCTTTTATCAGTCCTATAAGTGCAACAAATTACACCAAGTACAGTGTTTGGAAGTCGACAGAGCAATCAAGAAAGTTGTGGAGCAAAATCATAACTAAAATATCGTGTAGGTGAAAATGACTGATTGCCTATGATGATCAATAGCATGAATCCTGCAAATATCAAGTTGAAAAGAATGAAACAGCAGATGCAATATGACGAGCAGAAATACAAGTGGAGAGCGTACAATGAGCAAGTCCATCAGTAAAGGTTCTTGATTTGGGGCTCAGACACGGTCACATCCTTCCCATGGATGCCATTAATAAATACTGCCAATTGTTTCTCCATCTAACATTGACAATCAAAACGTAAGACCCGACACACTGGAGGTGAAACTACAAAACCATGATGGCGATACTAACCTATCTCGGAATCAGCATCACCCAAACAACAATTGGTTCTCCTGCATGTATTTAAGATTTTAGTGCGAGAGCTCTGAAAGGTTGAACTGAGGAGCGTGAAGCAGAGCAGTGTGGAACTGTTGGTGCACTTGGGCACTTCGAACAGTCACTTCATCATGTTGCAACCAAACTGCGATGTGATCTGTTGGATATCCCAAGACTAGGGAGGTAGAATATCAACCAAGTGACACATCATCCTGTATACCAATGGCTTGTATACTCTGCTGAAATGGATGTTTCTCAAAGGTGAAGATAAAACTGTTCATGCTGTTGATGTGCCGGGACTTTGATTCAAGATTTCGATCAAATTTGTTGCCATAATCACACCAATAGTTATGCAGAACTCCACTTGTGCTACGATCGCATAATTTTGCCGAATACCTGTAATTTTGGTGTTTATTTGTTCATGTTCGTTAAGAAATAAAAATGTAATAACTATTTAAAAAATCAAACAATGGCTTTTTATCATCCAAAAACTAGCCTGGTGTTGGATTAGTGTTAGGGTGGTGGCTTGGGGCTCCTAGGTCCTGAGTTCGAGCCGTTTACCACTGAATTAACACCAGGGTTGACTCAGCCTGTCATCCTTCCGAGGTCGGCAAATGAGCACCAGGATACTGGTAATAGAGGCACTGCATCAGCGGCATAGCCGTGCGCCCCTAACCAATGATGCAACCAGCAGCCAAAAAGGCAGCACGCGATGGAACCACAAAACTAAAGCACACCTGTGCAGTCTTACAACAGGTGAAAAGATGTGTGCAAATGCTTTCAAACGAGACATTATAAACGGTTGTAGGTTTATATGCTCTAGTTGCAGCAAAATCCTCTTTTCCATCTCTGATCAACTGACCACCGTGGATATGGATCATTAATAATTTCACCATCAACTGGCAGTGTATCAAGGAAAACGTGAAAATCTGGTGAACTTACAACTGGATGCAAAAACGTGCAAGTCCATATAACCAAATTTAAAAGTTTTTGAATAAAAATCAATATCCTTGGTCAGCTTGTCGAGTGCAGAATCGACATCATTAAATGATATTGATGTTATTCCGAATTTAGGCCAATGAAGTGTGTTATGCATATACTAATGAAACGGTAACACCATACTGATACTGGATATGAGAAGGGAACTGAATGGGGATTTCCTTAATTATTCTGGAAATGAGAAATTCCCTTTTTGTGATCATTTAATCGAAAAATAAATTTACCAGATTCTACATTTGTTGATTCAAAATGTCTTTGTTGATAAAAGCTATTAATTTTAGCGATTTGGCCAAATAGTTTCAATATTTTAAAACCCGAGAAGAAATCGGTGAATTAGAGACCATCAAGTTGAACGTCAATGGAAGGAAAGGTATTTGAACCTCAATTAGAGATGATCGACTTCCATTTATTTATTTATTGTTGTTTAAAACTTCCATTTACTTGGTTGGAGTTTCATTTTAATTCTTTATTTATTTAATTTTTAAAAATTCAGTCAACTACAAATATCCAAAGAGAAAAAAAAAGATTTGGATCCAATAAAGATTACAATTAATTTTAAATCATCACATCTTTAAAAACAAAAAAATTGATCGAGCAAGATTACATAAAAAAGGAATGATTATGATTATGGAATTAGTAAGGGTTGGGAAGAGAGATCTTGTTTAACAAGTTTAATGAAAGGTTTTAATAGGAATATGAGAATGGTCATAACAAATGGAGTGGCAGGATGGTATGAAGTATGCAAACCAACTTTTGGCTATCCAGCCTGGGTTTGAATCCCGACCCAGTTATAATTATCACCCTGGTGTCGACGGCAGTGTCGACCAGGCAGTGCGAGGCATCAATGTGCTTTGTGGATGTTATGTTTTGTCATCATTAGATTGTGGATGTTAAAGATCCCATAAGTACCTCACGAAGACGAGGCAAATTCTCCGGCACGCTCAACAAACTACAAATTCCGTAATCACCTTCATCAAATGTCAGACCTGGTCAGCTGGTTCGTGAAAGACGTGAGATAAGACCTTTTCCAGACGACCTATAATAAGTTGCTGAACAATAATTGGGGCTGCTAAGTAGTAGTTATAGTAGTAATAATAGATGAGGAATGAAAAAAAAAAAGATATATATATATATTGAATAATTCTCGATATAAGTAATTATAAGTAGTCAATGTCTGGTTCATGGTGAGTATTCATGAAGAGTAAAATCAAACAGATTAGCCTGATATATGAACACGACATTGACCTCGTACTACAAAATAAAAATCAAACTCAAACCCTTCATAAACTACAATATCCAAAGACAGAAAAAGATATGGATCAACATTTTTCTTCGTTATAGTTTACTTAAAACATCTCTGGAATTGTTACGGAGTTCCAATACACGAACGATCGGTGAAGGTTTGTTTCTTTAATATAGACAAGAAACATGTTTTTTTTTTAACGCAGAGCAAACTATTTGACGTCATACAATCATGATAAGTAACCGTACTCATACCGGCAACAAAAACATCCTCGGTGACACGGTAAAGCGAGGCAGGTAAGAGCATACCTTCCGATTGAACCTTTTCATGGTGCATCTCTACCCTCTTGTTTCATCTGAAGAGCTTCTAGGGTAGGGGAGGGCATTGTGGGAACGCACATGGAATGTATTGTGGTTTTTCCCAGGTAGTCACACAAACCTTTGGTTGGGAAAGGAAACAACTCTCATCACCACAAGGCTCTGTTATAGGTGATAAGAGTTTACACTCATGTACACAGGTTTAACACTCTTGTTATAGCACAACGTCCATGGAATGTTTATTTCTGAATTTTTTTTTTACAGCTTAAATGTCATTGGTGAAGGAAATATTGAAATTCCAATTATATGTGTATAAACAAACAGGTAAGGGAAAAGATGATTAAAAGGAAGGTAAGAATCCAATGCTCACCTATTACTCCCTATTTAAAGACAATTTGTGTGTGGTTGCCGGTCCAGAGTTTATCTTTAGCCGTTTCCTTTATTGATCAAGAAGGATGAGCATCATTTGTCACAAAAATCAGGTTTCCCTGATGAAAGACTTTGGGCCGAATTTACAAAAGGCATTTAAGAGTTAAACATAGAATCGCTAATCGGTGATGATCACCCGCTCAAAATTAATCATGTATCACCGAAGAGCGTTTATCTAATGCACGATCAAAATGAGTGACAAGCGTTTAAATAATGAAGGAACTTTTACATGTCTGGTAGGGCATGTTTAAGTGTGTTTTAATACCTTGGAGCAAGCACTGCACGGTTTATAATTGGTAGTTTGCATGAGATGTTGAATGTGTAAACGTTCAGAGTTATTGAATAGCTCAAGAGGAGGCAGAAGAGGGTATGGCAGTTCATCGATGTGCATTGAGAATCTTCAAGGTTAGATGCATTCCTTTAGAGAAGTATAAGATATCAAATTTGTCCAGAGTTACAGACTCTCGAAGGAATCGTTTCATAGCTGATGGATCAAATACAAGATAACTGGATTAACCGACACTGAGGAGTAATGTGCTGAATCCATCGAACAATTACAATGGAGCTGGATTCCATGCAAGTGCATAATTTCAATCGAATGTTGGAGATATGTGTGGTGTTTCACCACATATGCCACATGTTGCAAAGTGATTCATCATGCAGAGCAGCTATTTGTGCGAAGAAAATGCACTTTATACATTTTCCAGATTCTCCAGAAGAAAGGAGAACTGTAACAGGATTACTGCGATATCACAATTTCCTGGAGTTATTGGAGCTAGAGATGGATCTCACGTGGAAATTGTAAATCCTGGTGGCCCAAATGCACTCAGGTATATGAAGAGAAAAGGCTACAAAAGCCGAAGTTGACAATTTGTATGTGACCATCTACTTCTGTTCACTAATGTAGTTTCCAGATGGTATGTGTCAGCACATGTCCTGAGTTTCCAGTCAGGAATCTTTGAAGAGTCGCAGCTATTTGAGGAATTCCAGAGAGGACAATACCAAGGCATTTTGCTGAGGGATCCGGTGTACACATATGCTGCATCCGGTGTGCATCTCGAGGACAGCAGCGGAGAGATGTTCCAACCAGGCGAATAGCAGTATGAGCGGAGTGATGGAAAGAGCCTTTGGTATCTGTAAGAAAAGATTTCTTGTGTAGCAAAGGAACTCATCTCAGGTGTACAATAAGTACATTTCAATGAAGATTCTTGATCAAAACTGAAGAACTGTTTAAAATAGGAGAACCTTTCTGCATTTACACCATCTAATTTGATCATCGTTTTTGTTTCAGATGGAGCACAGCATGGCCTTTATTGTTGCAACAGTCTGTTTGCATAATTTGGCGAGACGAAGTAATGATCCCCTGCCAGAGCCGACCTTGACAACACGTGAAAACCTGCCAGAACCAAAAGCAGCGACAACACAGTGGAAGCTGATTTATGTGGGAACATATTGACAGAGGTTCATCATGGAACACTTTATTCATTAAGTACAATATATCACATTTTCCTTAGTATTGCTATTTATTTTCAAAAATTGAATCATTTCACCGATATAAGCAAAGCCGTTTTCATTTTCCATGTAATACTCTATTTTGGACCGTATGCCTTTGTTTACACTTTGCAGTCTCTTAGGGCCTGTCACACTTGACGTTTAGCCAGCGTATGGCAACGTATCAAAATGTATGTAAAACGCTGGCGTACGCTGAACTATTGATGTTTTTAGTTTTGGGGTATTCTAAGGTTTGGATG
>CM068959.1:11447120-11462531 GCA_035128595.1 Eptatretus atami | reverse complement strand
TTTTTTTTCACTTTCCTCACTCATATCATCGAATGCCTCATCTACATGCCTACAAATTGCTGTACACAGTACCTCACTTTTGTAAGTGTGATAGTTTTCATATTCGGATCTTGGAGCAATTTCATGCATTATATGATGCGATTTTCCGCAATCTACTCTCACGGACTAATTTATGTATATTATCGAAATATAATTTGAGTTTAGAGGATCGGATCAGGTGGCTTAAATAACTTTCGAAATCTGGAGTGAAATCTGAAAATTCTAACAAATTAGCGATTTTTATAACCAAGTGTATTTATTTAAGCAAAACATTAAACGACGTTTTTTTTTTACTTTTTTAACTTTCAACCTCAGCAGTGTACATGCGATCACATTTTCCTTTGGCCTCGTGACTGTTTCTAAAGCAATTGGTTATTTTATATGAACTGGGTGTGCTTTAGAAAGGTTTAATGTGGTTTTTCTTTGTGAATTTCAAAGTAAAACATATTTGATAACGCCCAATTTCCGAGCCGTTTGCCGTATTGACACATTTTCTAAATTACCGAGCCAAATTTTTTCCACACGATGATTAGCAAGCAACTGTTTATCTATACGAATAAATCTCTGTGTTTGTGTGTCAGAGTGTCTCCTCCATAACTCCAAAAGCATAAAACCTAGCAGCCTGAAACTTTGCATGCCTACGAAGGGAACTCCAAGGAAGTACGAGAGTGAAAATTGGGTGTTTGCGTTGATTAAAACACCCCTTTTGAAGATAATTAACGGCCTTATTTAATTATATCCTTTTATTAGGTGATCCTCAGTCACCTCATTCTCTGGGGTCTTAAGGCGTATCCTAGCTTCTCTCGCAGGTGTATGAAGCCGCCATGTTTTTTGGCCTGCTCAACCATGCCTTAACATGGAACAGGCCGCCATGATTTTTTAACGATAAAGTTTTTTTTTTCACTTTCCTCACTCATATTATCGAAAGTCTGTTCATCATGGCTACAAATTGTTGTATACATCACTTTTGTAAGTGCTATAGTTTTCAAATTAGGAGCTTTGAGCGATTTCATCCATTATATGATGCGATTTCCCACGATCTACTCTCACGGTCTGATTAAAGTATATTGTATCATCGAAATATGATTTTGGCTTTGAGGATCGGATATCGTCGGGACTAAATAAGTGTCGAAGTTTTGAGTGGAATCTGCTTATCTATCTATAATTCCAGCAATCTCTGTGTGTGTGTCTGTCTGTTTGTCTGTCTGTTTGTCTGTCTGAACCGCCGTTTCTCGACGACTGCCGGTCCGATCTGATTGAAACTTGCCAGGAATATTGCCGGGGACCCCCGGATGTGCCTTTTCGAGGTTTGATATCGATCGGACGAGCGGTTCCCAAGTTACGGCCATTTTATTGCTTTTTCAGTGTTGAAAAGGTGTATTATGGCAGCTGAAGGTGTCGTTCCACCTTCTCACCTATATACAACATTTTTCCAAATTATTAATAACCAGACGACCACCGGTCCGATCGGATTGAAACTTGCCAGGAAATTGCCGGGGCCCGCGGATGTGCTTTTTCAAGGTTTGATATCAATCGGACAAGCAGTTCCCAAGTTACGGCCATTTATCTGTCAACCAATGACAGGACACGGTGCTATGACATCACGAAGACGTAACAATTAATGGTTTTTTAAATATATATATTTTTTGGCACGATTGACGTCACAATTCTTTTTCTCGTTTGGTATGACGTCACAATCGACACTGGGGACCTGATTATGTGCCTTTTCAAAGTTTGATATCGTTCTTCCTCATCCATTTCAGCTGTTTCCAAGTGTTTCCCAAGGTTTGAAAGCTGTTTTATCCCAAGGTTTGATTTTATTAATTATTAATTTATTTAATTATTTAATCCCAGGTTTGATTATTATTCAAATTATTAATTAATCCCAAGGATTGAATTTTCCCAAGGGAAACAGCTGTTTCCCAAGGGTTTGAAAGCTGTTTTTTTTTCCCAAGGTTGGAATTAATCATTGTGCTTGGTAGACATTTGTGAATACATTTACAGAGAGAGGGGGCGAGGAGGAGGAGGAGAGAGGAGAAGGGAGAGAGAAGGGCGAGAGAGGGGGGAGAGAGGGGGGTGAGAGGGGGGCAAGAGAGGGAGGGAGAGAGAAGGGCGAGAGAGGGGGAGAGAGGGGGGTGAGAGGAGGGGGCAAGAGAGGGGAGGGAGAGAGGGGGGGGAGAGAGGAGGGGGGAGAGAGAGGGAGATAGGGGGGCAGAAGAGGGGAGGGAGAGAGGAGGGGGACAGAGGAGGGGGAGAGAGAGGGGAGAGAGGGGGGGCGAGAGAGTGGAGGGGGGACAGAGGAGGGGGGAGAGAGGAGAGGGGTGAGAGGGGGAGAGAGGGGGTGAGAGGGGGGTGGCAAGAGAGGGAGGGGAGAGAGAGGGGGGAGAGAGAAGGGCGAGAGGAGGGGGGAGAGAGAGAGGAGAGAGGAGAGGGAGAGAGAAGGGCGAGAGAGGGGGGGTGAAAGGGGGGGAGAGGGGAGAGAGGGGGGGAGAGAGAAGGGCGAGAGAGGGGGGTGAGAGGGGGGCAAGAGAAGGGAGAGAGGAAGGGGAAAAAGGGGGTTAAGAGGGGGCAAGAGAGGGGAGGGAGAGAGGAGGGGGACAGAGGAGGGGGAGAGAGGAAGGGTGAGAGAGGGGGGTGAGAGGGGGCAAGAGAAGGGAGAGAGGAGGGGGAGAGAGAAGGATGAGAGGGGAGGAGAGAGGGGGGGAGGGACAGAGGAGGGGAGAGAGGAGGGGGGTGAGAGGGGGTGGAAGAGAGGGGAGGGAGAGAGAAGGGCGAGAGGAGGGGGGAGAGAGAAGGGAGAGAGGAGGGGGGAGAGAGAGGTGTGAGAGGGGGGGCAAGAGAGGGGCGAGAGGAGGGGGAGAGAGAAGGGCGAGAGAGGGGGTGAGAGGGGGGGCAGAGAGGGGCGAGAGGAGGGGGGAGAGAGAAGGGCGAGAGAGGGGGTGAGAGGGGGCAAGAGAAGGAGAGAAGGAGGGGGGAGAGAGAAGGGCGAGAGAGGGGGTGAGAGGGGGGCAAGGGAGGGAGGGAGAGAGGAGGGGGAACAGAGAGGAGGGGGAGAGAGAAGGGCAAGAGAGGGGGTGAGAGGGGGGCAAGAAAAGGGAGAGAGGAGGGGGAGAGAGAAAGGGCGAGAGAGGGGGGTGAGAGGGGGGGCAAGAGAGGGGAGGGAGAGAGGGGGGGGGAGAGGGGGGCGAGAGAGAGGGGGCGTCACAACTCTTCTTCTTCGTTTGATATGACGTCACAATTGATGCTGGGTACCTGATACTGCAGGCACGAAGCTGCATATACTGGCACGCACCTACGGGCCTGCACTAGTGTAAATAAATTACGAGACTTATAACCCTATAGACCTATTTACTTTAAGCCAGCAAGGCGATGTTCCCTCCTGCATGCATACACAAAAAATGTGAAATTTCCCAACCATGAAACTTATCTTTTTCTCCTGCTTGGAGAATTATATTGAATGAACAAAAGATTCAGGAACGTGCCAAAATTAACCAGCTTCATTGAGCTATATGATTTAATGCATTCACTGCGTGACCTCATGCACTGTCCCCCAGAGGTACTGCCTATCCATGGCATCTGCCAGATCTGTGTATATTTTCGGACGTTTCATGAGGTGCTCTACTCGGAATCAAAGCAAATCTTGTGAAAAACGGACATTTTAAAATAAAGTTTTATAATGTTTGTCGCAAACTTTTTAAAAGTAAAGTTATAACATGGACCGCAAACTAATGTACCACGTGATGCGTGCACAGCCGAGCAGGCAATGTGGTGGATTATCTGCAATGTTTATTTCATGGGCGATTAAACTTTGCGATATCTCCAGGGTTGTTCTACGTTAAACAGCAGCTCTTCTGTGGATAAAGTCATTGTTTCAACAAATTCATTTAATTTCCTGAAGTGCTGCAGACGCGGTGAAAACCAGCTTTAAAGTTCAAGGGATTCTATATGGTATGTATGCGGCTTCAGCCTGGCCAGCCATTCATTATCAACCATTTAATGGGAGTGCTTGCTGGAGTGCTTAAGCCACTTGCTGAGTGCCCTACAGTTGATATAGGTACGGTTCATCTCCCGATCGGGATGTGCAGTCGGCAGTTGCTACAAGGTAGAGGTACGTAATTTACAAAGGTTATATGGTTTCTCTTTGCGACTTTCAAAGCAAAATGTACTTGATAACACCTGATTTCCGAGCCGTTTGCCGTATTAACATGTTTTCCAAATTACCGAGCCAATTGTTTTTTCGACCCAACACATGAAAATTGGCAGCTCTTTATAAAGATTATTGTTTATGCACATCTCCCTGAAACGTCTGTAATGCAATGGTGTTTCTATAATTTGTGTATTGAAATTCCTCCAAAACAAGGGTGAAAGCTCCTCATGGTTTTTGAGTTGTATACGGTACGTACTGTAGTCGGTAATCACACTGACTCCAATCTGACGATTCCTGAAGAATTGCCGACATCTGCCGAGCACTAATACTGTGTGTGTGTCTGTCTGTTTATCTGTATGAAAGCAAGCATAACATTTTCTCTCTCTGTCCCATCCTCGCTCCAACCCCACCTAAAACAGAGCAGCACCCTCTCACACACCCTCCTACCGAGACATGTTTGTGCGGTGATTATGTCCGGACGCTGTTCGTCTCCGGACGCGTCCCGACGCTGTGTGTTTATAGTATGACCAGTAGAAAATGGATTTCAGACTATTTTGTTTCCATCGTCACTGTTATTCTATGCAGAAGCATTTTGTTGAGAGTGTGAATCGAATCGTAATTAACGCTCCACCGCACGTCTCCCTTCCCTTCCTCTCACCTCTCGGTGCCTTCCCTTCCCCCACCCCACCTCACTCTTCCTCCCTCCTTGCTCCCCCACCCCTCCTCGCTCCCCCCCCTCCTCTTTCCCTCTCCCCCTCCCTCCTCTCTCTCTCCCCCCTCTTCTTCTCCCCCTCCTCTTTTAGTATTCCCATCAGCGAAACAATGGTGGTGGTATTTGCTAGTCCTCTGTACTAATAAATAAGCCTGGCATTGGCTTAGTAGATAATCCTTATCCATTGGCTATCCTTATCCTTATCCTTATGAGGTCAGTGAAATGAGAACCAGTGGACTGGTAATAGGGACACTGCATCAGTGGCATAGCTGTATCCCTAGCCAATGATATGCAACCAGCAGCCTCAAGTGTGTGTGTGTGTGTGTGTGTGTGTGTCCATCCTCCATAACTTGAAAACCATGAAACCTAGAGGCTCCAATCTTTGCATGCATACTAAGAGAACTCCAAGGAAGTGCATGAATGAAAATTGTGTGTTTGGGTAAATTTAAACACCCCTTTTTCAAGATAATAAATGGCTTACCCCCATTCCCCTCGCAGGGTCTTAATTTGGCCTATTCAAACACGCCTTACCTTGGAAACACGATCTACTCTCATGGACTAATTAAAGCATATTATCGACATTATATCAGATTTGAAAATCGCATCTCATGGATTAAATAAGTGTTAAAATCTGGAGTGAAATCTGAAATTAACAAATTCGCAATTTTTTATAACCAAGCATATTTATTTAAGCAAAGCATTAAGCTAATTTTTTTTCTACTATTCGGACGATTATATTTAGTGAAGAAAAGATTAAGGAATGTTCAGAAAGTGTAACTTCATTGAGCGCAACGCCATGCACTCTCACCTGCTTTTGCAATTCATGATGATACAGTCCACAGAGGTCCATTTTTTCGGCAATTACTGACGCAGTTTTCTTTTTACCATTTTGTGTGATCTGTTTTCATGACAAAATGTTTATATAAATAATACTAACAGTTGCTGCAATATATTAATCATCGACGGTCACTGAAAATGAAGAGGTACGGAGACAGCACATACAGACATGGTACAAAGGACTCTCCATGGGGTATGTGTGTACATGCGTGCCTGCATGCAAGGGGGTTGTAGGAACGCATATGGGGGTGGGGGCATGCATTCAGGCAGACCTTTATCAGGTAGATATCATAGGTTTTAATTGTTAAATGCTCCCAACTGGTTTTATATAGAACACGACGGTTAAAAAGAAAACGTTGCTGTCTGGGTGTATTTTATGTCCCTGGTAATGCCCTGGGTTGCTGCCTACCCTCCTCTCACACTTCCTTCCCTTCCCCTCCCCTCATGCTGCCTTCCCCTTCTCACGCCACCTTCCCTTCCCCTCCCTTCTCACTGCCTTCCCTTCCCCTCCCCTCTCACCGCCTTCCCTTCCACTCCCCTCTCACCACCTTCCCTTCTCCTCCCCTCTCACCGCCTTCCCTTCCACTCCCTATCACTAACTTCCCTTCCACTCCCCTCTCACTGCCTCCCTTCCCCTCCCCTCTCGCCGCCTTCCCTTCCGCTCCCCTCTCGCCACCTTCCCTTCCGCTCCCCTCTCACCACCTTCCCTTCCACTCCCTTCTCGCCGCCTTCCCTTCCACTCCCCTCTTGCTTCCTTCCATTCCCTCCCCTCTCGCCACCTTCCACAAATGTTCCACAAGCCTTGGGGATACGAGGCTATTCACGAATAATTGATGTCACATGGTCTGGCAGCCAGAAGTATTAAATTTTTTGATCTGGGTTCTTTTTGATTTAATTTATTCATTTGGAATAAGGCTTACTTAGGTGTGCTTGGATGGGTTTGAGGGTAGACGTATAGCACCTGAAACCCGAATCCTATCCAGGTTCCTCCTGATGACTTCATCTTTGCTTTTTGCTTGTTCGGGTTCCTTTGATGACTCCAATGCATTGCTGTACCTACAGTGTTTGGTCTTCCGCTTGACTTGAATTGAATTGATTTTAAACCCATTCTGAAATCAATTGATAGATATTGAACGGCATGGATCAGGGTCAAGTGTCCGCTCACAGCGGGGCGTCTTCGCACCCCGTCATCACTGCCAGCAGTTATAAAGTGACAGTTCTAATTTTGTCTGTTATTAATTAGGTAACACACCAGTACACAAATGCCACACAAAATACACGACACAAACCTCCACAAACACCACACAAACCAATTCCTGACGAGGGTCTGCAAACTGTGATTGCTCTTTTTCTTGTTTACATCTTGGATTTGTTACCAAACTGGACTTCCTGAAACATTAGTCTGTTCAATTTCTGACTTGTCCAGTTAAAACACAGTTACACACACTACACACTCATTCCTTGGATTATGTATACAATCATTTTGCTTATGTAATCCCATATAAGATGAGTTACCTTTTAGTCTGCAGATTATTTTGGGTTTATTAACTTATTCAATTTTGGGTTTAATAATTATCTTGTGGATTAGGAATTAAACACCGAACACCTGACATGGAACCCCAAATGTACATGAAAATGCAATTAAATTGTATCGTTTAATTTGAAACTTATTTGTTTATTTAAGCAACTCCTCATTCTTCCAACATCTGACAGGATTGTGTGGAAATAGCACACCTGCCTTCGGTATTAGTCTGGGTTTGATTCCAAACCTGACTATAAATTATCATATTGGTGTGACCCGGCTAGCTAGGCCTGACGTTCAACTGAAGGCAATTTTGAGCAGAAATTTGTAACTCGTTTAAGGTAACGGTGATAATTCGCCTGCAGGATGGCCACAATGTTTTGCCATCCCTTGTAAAAATTGACATTGCCTTTTATCACATTAGCTGACAACACTGAAGGGTTCTACAAGTTATACCACAATACATCTGCGGTACTCTTTTACTTTATTACACATTTTACAGCATATGATGCAAGCCTCTCTTATGAAGCTCCAAAAGGAATTATCACATGTCGACAGGTCTTTTCTACGAGGTCGCCAGTCAAGTGGCAATCCAGATACTGCCGACAATCCATTGTTCAATGATGTAATTGCTTGTATCACCCATGGTTGCATTCACTCAATCTGAAAAAAAGAGGGAAAAAGGAAACTAATTAACACACTGCACACAAAGGCAATGTCACAGTTTTTAACAAGCAGTGACAAGACATTGTGGTCATCCTGTAGTTATTATGAAATAAGCCTTGGGATCTTTAACAGCCACCAGTGGTGCTTGAAGATGGGTCACCCAGTTTAACGTTCATCCAAAGGATGCCGTATTTTCTAATACCTCAGCCTGCCTGTGAAACATCAGAGTGAAAGCTTGGTCGAGATTCCAAACTCACAACTTGATCTTTCATACTTTCTCTGGTTGTTATTATTAACATTACTACACGTTTAGAGAAATTATTTGGCACACAAAATATAAACAAGTATTAACACTTCAACAAAAAAAAAACATGAAGTAGTAACCCTGTTAAATTAAACAAAATATATAGTATAAACATGAGTGTAAACACTGCTAAATTAAATATAACATGATACATTTAAGATTTGTCACCAAGAACATGAACATGAGCTTAAACACACTTTAAAACTCAACTGCAAAACATATAATATAAACAAGATTTTTAACACAATGTTGCTAGCCCCAGCAAGAAATACATTCATCCCCCACCCCCACCACTCAGGCCACTACGGACGCAGGAGAGCGCTGCACACCGCACATGTGTGTGTGCTGCTGTCGCTGTGGCGTGTGCTGATGTGTGTGCTGTGTGTGGCATGTGTGTATGTCTGATTATTATAGAATCAAAAACGGCTTTGGCAATCTTAGTTGAGGACTTGGAATTTTCACCTGTACATGTTGAATAGTGCAAGTGGTTTTACTGATCTGATTTAACAATTGATCCCTGCCTAAGGGAGGGAGCACAGATACACATGTCCGTTCGAAGAGAAGAGAGACAGAGATGAGAGAGCAGACGAGAGAAGAGAAGCGAGACGAGAGAGAGAGACAGAGAGAGAAGACGAGAGAGAGACTGAGAGAGCAGAGAGAGACTAGTAATTATAGAAACAAGAGCTTTAAAGCTTTAATTAAACACAAAATATAATATAGAAAAAGATTATTAACACAGATCGAACAAAACATGGAATATGAACAACAGTGTTAACACTTAAATGAACAAAACATTTAACAATATTAAAAGATATATTTTCTTATGTTTCCATTTCTTGTTAAAAACAAGACTCCCACCATATGATATGAGATGAAACATCTTCTCATAACTTTTTCCTCCATCAGTGAAACCAAAGCTTCCACATGAGATCACGGATTGGTTTTTACTTTCTGCTTATTACTTCTTTCTCCTCTCCTCACACTCTTCTTCCACTTCCGGTTATTATTCTCTCATACCATGAATGGTGCTCCCATACCATTGAGCCATCGCCAAAGAGTCAAACTATACGGTGCGAAAACTTTTGTTGATTTGTCACTGACACCATACGAGGCTTGTTTCCCCGCACACATGAAACGAAAAGCAGGATTAAAGAATTGGTTCACTTTGTCTGTCTGTCTGTCTGTCGGTCTGTCTACAGACGTCAGCTTATAATCGAGGAACGACTTAATTTCAATTGAATATTATATTTTGAATACAGTAGAACATGAATCGGAACACAAACCGGCAGTTTAGCAGTACTTTGACTGAATGTGGCAAATCGTATAAAATCTCACCACAATTGCACATGCGCAGAGGAGTGAGATTTTTTTTTTTTTAACTCTGTCTGCCTGTCAGGCAATCAAACAAAATTGAAAACCATTCCAAACAGGAAACTTACTGTTTTTCGGGATATCACAAAGGACACAAACAACAGGCATGAAGAACTAATGTAACATGTCAAATGAGGTGGTGGCGGTAAACTTGCAAAAGCCTTTTTTTCTTTGTGTTTTTTTTTTCTACAGCTTTTAAAATCTTTATTTCAATTGAATATATAATTGAACACTGTCTTAGCAACCACATATCGCCTCTCTGGCCCACTTAAAAAAGAAAAAACATTTAGCAGTAATTGGACAAAATATTCCGCCATTTTACGTCATCTAGACCAATCAAATTTTCCGCTCGTGCTCAGTGTTGAGAAATATAGAGATTCAGAAAAAAATCCTCACTCACAGGAAATGTAGATCGTGCTCGGAAACACAAAAAGCAAGAGTTTAAAAGACCATTCTATATCCTTTCTTCTTAAAACTGCATGGGATAAGGTGTGCGATGAAGTCTCGAGTTTCAATCATTATCAGACATCATCAAAATCTGATTCTTATACAGAACATGCGTTTGTATATGCATCACATGAAGATTTACACAAATATCTATTTCATGGCCAGGGACAAGGCTGTGGATATATGGAGCATAGTTCTTTGCCAACATACGTCACAGCAAGGCTAGCACCTAGGAGGTGTACCAACCTCAACTAAAATGATCGACAGGAATTCTAAAGAACTCTCGAATAGTTTACATCTAATTGGACATATTATTGGATCCTGATATAGCATTGGTAAGAACACAGAATCACTGGAAGCAATATGACTGCACAGTTAATGGGAGCTTCCAGACAAGCAAGCATGGGTTTAGCAGCATGTATCCGTCTATCGATAATAAATCTTCCAAGGTTCATTGACTTCATATCCAGCACATGTACAGTAGAATAGGTAGTGAAAATCGAATGTGGATTCATCCGATTAGTTTGATGATTTCAATAAAATGGCACATTCACACATCACATAACTAAACATTTATATAACGTTTAAGATTCCTGACCCCAACGAACTACAACCAACACATTCACACAACAAAGTCCATCATCATGGCTGTGATCAAATAACATTGGTCGAGGTAAAGTTCATGAAAAAAACCCCAATAATTCCTTGGAGTTGATTCCATAGATATTTGAGCATATCTGGAAAGGTTATTTTCAGACTATATGAAATCGCATCATCCATCATAAGGCCATTGTGATACTCCATCATTTTTTGGCACCTTTTCTTAAGGGCATTCTTCTTGTGTATGTGGTTTCATGGTGCTGTGGAACTCGCGTAAGCATCAACAACTACATTTGTAAGAATATTTTCTCATGTTTCCCTTTCTTCTCTCACAGGTTGTTCAGCCAACGAAGAGTCCAGGAGATAACCTAGGACGAACTGAACGGTGTTGGAGAACTCTTCTGTGTGCTGCCTTGTGCCGCCGCCGATTGGCGCTGGCAAGCTGAAGTCAGCGTGGTAGTGTTTCAGAATGAACCTGCTCGGCTGGAGGTGAGGATGGACGGAGTGGACATTGTGGGGGGATTTAGGGATCATGTTCGGGTAATTGAGGTGAGAGTAGGACAGGTGGTGAGATGGTTCAGGAAACAAACCAGAAACTTCTCCTTGATGATGCATCACGTGGCTGCAGAAGATTCTGGAATGTACGAATGCAATATTACAATGGAATCAGGAAAAAAGAACATATCGAGTTGGTTCCAGGTGAATGTAAGAACAGGTGGGTCACAGATCAACCACATCATTGTGAAAGTTTCCATTTCCTTTCCAGGATGGAAAGTTTCCACCTCGTTAAAAATTTACATCCCGTTTGTATTTTCAGGCAAAGATTATTCCAAGTCTTCATCTACAAACCAAACACCATCATCCACAAGTTCAGCCACCTCTCCCAGTCCAAACTCAACCAAAAAGCAGGATGATTATCAATTCTACTTTATTCCTTTCCTGTGCGTCTGTGTTATTATGGTAGTTTTGGTGGTGTTCTGCATCTACCTTGTGGTGAAGGTCATCCAATTGCAACGAGGCAAGTTAGCAGTCATTCCACATTTTATTCATTCCTTACTCTTGAGATAATCTGTTCTTGTAGAAACTTACTCCGATACATCATATTATGTTACCTGTCTTCATACTAAAATATGCAATTTGGTCTCTGTCTGTCTTTTTTTTGAACACGATGCATTCAGTCGTTACTTATCCAATCTCATTCAAACTTGACAGAAGGAATAAGGGTCACATGATGGAGGTTGTAGCAACTTCACCCCCCACCCCCTACCTCCCTAAGGGGGTTTTCCGCCTTGTGTGAAATCGGTGTTAAGGTTTTTATCCGTGTCAAGATGGCTAATCATGCCATTTTTCCAAGGCTGCTTCTAATAACAAAAGCAAGAACAACACCAATGATGATAGCATAATATTAATGTTATGACAAAACAATATTAATATAATAATAATATCCCCCTCTACACAAGGGGTTTTTCACCCTTGGACAAACGCCGTATTAACTTGTATAAATAGCTTATCATGGCGTATTGTGTGGCAAGCCCACCAAAAGTAAACATATTATAAACCATACATAAAACAAATACCACCAACCTTTTAAAATACCTCAAATGGTCGCTGATCTGCCGTGAATAAAAGAGAGGTTAATATTTCGGTTTAACCCCTTGTCGGAACAAAGAAAGAAGGAAAGAGCCGGATATTGGTGCAGGATAAGTACCGCAAATGACGTCATCACTGATGTACTGGGGTGGGGAGCGCCGATTGGACAGAGGTGTGTGCGTCGTATGTGAGGGGGAGAGAAGACTGGGTAGGGGTAGAAAGTGAGGGGGGAGGTGAGAGAGAGAGAGAGATAGAGGGAAAGGCAGGGAAGGGGAAGGAGAGGAGGAAATGGATCACGAGGGGAGAGGAAGGATATGGGGTAATAATAAAAAAATTATAATGAGGGGTGAAGGATGAGTATGAGTAGGTAAAGGCATGATACTTAAGAGAAAGTGTAAACTTTTCATTCAAGCCATTTGGTCCAGGTGTACCAAGTTTGTAGATGAAATACTGTTCTTCAAGTTTTCAGGAATCATTGCTACCATAGTGGAGTATCAAAGCACAGACAGACGTGTGATGAATAGCGTGTCCTACCTGGCTGAAGTGATGAGAAACCTGTTTATGAATATCATCATTATTGGTTCCTTCTTCAATATTCGTTCCTTCTAATTACCAATCATATTATCCAATAATAGGACAATATCTCCTTCTTCCAAAAACAAAACCCGAGAATGAACGAATTCCTCCCTTTTGGTACATCATCCCAACAGCCTTGCAGTTAATAGAATCTCAACCAAACAGCTCGAATGAGCTAAGATCCTGGTCCTCTAATGATGACATCATAAAAACGAATATGACGTCATTGTGATGTATCAGGTTTTGCGATAAATTATCTGTGCTAATGCCCCGGCTTGATTCCCACAAACAAAATTCAAACAGCTTGCCCTAGTTTCAGGAGATAATTGGTATAGGCGATTTCCATTAGCGGCGCGATATTAATGACGTAAACTTTTTTTCTTAGGAGAATTTTCCAAAATCGGAGATTGTTACTCCTGCCATGTGGGCTTTCTGCATATAACATGGCAAGTTTCACGAAGATCCGATGAAAACTCTGGGTTGTGAAACAAAAAATGTCCAAAAATGGAATGACGTCATAAAAATTGATATGACATCATAGTGATGTATCATATGTGCGTATATTCAATCTCTGCCAATGCCCTGTTCGATTCCCCGCAAACAGAATTCAAAAAGCTTGCCTAGTTTGAGATAATCTTTTAGGCGATTTCCATTAGCGGAGATATTTTGAACGTCATAACTTTTTTTTTAGGAGGAATTTTCAAAATTGAAGATGGTTACTGTCTGCGCAGGGTATTTTACCATATATAACGCCAAGTTTCAGGAAGTTTCGATGAAAACTGTAGGCTGTGAAACAAATGAACCAAACATGTCAAAAAAAGGAATGATGTCATAAATTGATATGACGTCATAGTGATGTATTATATGTGCGGTAATTCATCTCTGCTAATGCCCTGTTCGATTCCCCGCAAAGAGAATTCAAAAGGCTTGCCTAGTTTCGGAGATAATTTTTTAGGCGATTTCCATTAGCGGAGATATTTTGACGTCATAACTTTTTTTCTAGGAGGAATTTTCAAAATCGGAGATGGTTACTGTCTGCGCAGGGTATTTTTACATATATACACCAAGTTTCAGGAAGTTTCGATGAAAACTGTAGGCTGTGAAACAAAAAAGTCCACAAGAACAACAACGTGAGTAAGACTTAGAGATCCTCCACGAGGATCTAAAAATTTAGAATCCTACAGAATGACACAGAAACCATTTCCATCTTCTCTCAGCCACCTCTATTTTTTTTTTTTTCATTATAATCGAGAAAAAACTTTGCGAATTTTCTGGTCATAAGCACACTACCTTTCCAATCTACCACCTGTAATATTCAAATGTTGCGTAGTCGTAGTCGTACCTGTGATTTTATCAGGACCAAAGCACCACCAATATCAAAGATCATTTCACTTGTCCCATCTTCAATGGAATTTACTGTATTTTATGCTCAATTTGCATTGAGGAACCTGGACGACAGCTTGGAAAACACTTTAGAGAACACCTCAACGACGTTAGAACCAATAACGGTGATGTTCATAAACGGGTTTCTCGTCACTTCAACCAGGTAAGACACGCTATTCATCATGCGTCTGTCTGTGCTTTGATACTCCACCATGGTAGCAATGATTCCTGAAAACTTGAAGAACAGTATATCATCCACAAACTTGGTACACCTGGACCAAATGGCTTGAATGAAAAGTTTACACTTTCTCTTAAGTATCATGTCTTTACCTACTCGTACTCATCCTTCACCCCGCATTATAATTATCTTTATTTTTTTTTAATCCATATCCTTCCTCTCCCCTCATGTTCCATTTCCTCCTCTTCTTCCCCTTCCCTACCTATCCCTATCTCGATATCTATCTATATCAATCTCTATATCTATCTCTATCTCAAAATCTGTCTCTATATCTATCTCTATATCTCCTATGCTCTCTGTCTGTCTTGTGTTCTGTCTCTTCTTCTCCTTCTCATCTCTCTCTCTCTCTGTCTTGTCTGTCTGTCTGTCTGTCTCTTCTCTCTCTCTCTCTTTCTCTCTCTCTCTCTCTCTCTTCTCGTCTCTCTCTCTCTCGCTCTCTCCTCTCTCTCTCTCTCTCTCTCTCTCTCCTCTCTCTCACCTTCCCTTCCCAAACCCTTACCCACTCTTTCTCTCCCCCCTCCCTCATTTGCTTATCGTGTCCACTATGGACAATCGGACCAAGCCTAGATCTTACTGTGATCTATATATACCCCAAAGGGGATAACATGACCCTTTATGCACTCCCCTAGAGAGCAAGTTAGCATTATCAGGTGAGCAGGTGAAAAACTTGCAATGTGAATGGAAGAGTCTGTGCGTACAATGAATGGGAGGAACACAGAGAGATTTCGATTTTTCAGCTCTTTGATGAGCTTTTACATGTTATATCCAACACAAAAACATTGAAGATAGTTGTGCAGATAAATTACAGAAAATTAAATCATGTGGAATTTGAACCTGAGATCACAACATCATGACTTACGTGCTCAGGTGGAAATACCAAACAGGTAATCCTGGATATTTTACAGGCACATTAGACATTGCGTTTCAAGTGTGTTCTTACTTTGCCGGTTTTAGTGTGAGAGAGAGGAGTTGTATCATG
>CM068959.1:11433290-11446797 GCA_035128595.1 Eptatretus atami | reverse complement strand
AGTTCAGAACATTAATCCTGCATTTACAGCCACTTTTGTTCATTTTCAACTTTATATATTCTCTTTTTCTCTCTCATTCCTACAGACAGACCAGACAGACCCGCTGTCACCAAAATCCACCGAACCGACCTATGTGACAGCAGTAAGGTCGGAGGTTGTGGAGAGCCCATACAGCTCTCTCAATCCAACACGTCCGGCGCTTCCAACACGTCCGGAGATTCTCCCAGCCAGGAACAAAAGCCAGCGGTTGTGATTACAAACCATTTGTACATTATGTGTTGCCTTGATATGCCTTGCCTGAAAACATTTGTATAAACTTTAAAACGATGCAAAATAGAATTGTTCAGGAATAGTCCTGATTTCTGAAAACTGTTCATTTTAACTTATTTTTATTATTTGGACAAAGGTTTATCAAGCAAGTTCCCTTACAAGGAACATCAATACAGGAAAAGGCCATTTGGCCCATCGTGTCTGCACAATGGTTGTTTGTCCATGCTCGATCTAAAGGGGCTGTCACACCTTGACGATTTAGCCAGCGTATGCCGATTTATGAAAAATTTGTCTAAAAGCGCTGGGCACACGTCGAATACGTTATGGGTACGTTTTGTGTAGTTAGAGCACGCTGAAAAACACTACCATAGGCCGTATTACGCTGGTTTAAAACGTTGTACTTTTTGGTTGTCCAAACATTTTGCATGCTTGAAATTTTAACGACGTACTCGGCGTTTGGCTCACACGTTCCGCTACGCTGGCCATAAGTTGTAGGCACGTTATGCGATCGTTGACACACGTTAATTGTATGTTACTCATAAGTCGAAACACGTAGAGGTAACATTCGCGCGTACCCGAAACTTATTTCTAACCTATGAGTAACGTTTTGTAAGCACGCTACACGAACGTTGTTCACACTTCGCAACACGCTACTTGAAAGTTCCTCATACGTCGAAACACATCAAAGTAATGTTTAGGGTACCCGTGACTTATTTATAACCTATGAATAACGTGCTTGGGAATTATTACGCTATGCATACGCTAGACTATCGTTGGGCATAGGTTGTGACGACTAAAAACGACGATAAACAATCGTTGGTATAACTTATGTATAAGTTATCGAAGCGTTCTGTGTTCATTACTAAGTACATTTATGCATTTGTCAAAGTCGTTTTCAATACTTAAAAAGTAAAACAAAGAAATATTCATCGTGAGAATGAGGAAAAAAATTAGCCGAAAAGAAACATCGAACAACTGGTGCAAAGTAGTCCTCTATTCAGTGGACGATAAGAGGATCCATCTCACCCACACCTTCCCACTCACGCTCACCTACTATACTGACTGGACCTACTACTACTTGACTACTGACATAGACATACTACTACTACTACTACACTGACATAGACATACTACTGAACTATTACTACTACTTACTACTACTACTACTACTACTACTACTGACATAGACGTACTACTACTACTACTACTACTACTGACATAGACATACTACTACTAATACTAACTACTGACATAGCATATCATACTCACTACTACTACTGACAGTTTGACATACTACTACTACTACTAACTGACATAGAGCATACTACTAGCTACTACTACTCTACTGACACTGACATACTATACCTAACTTACTACTACCTGACATAGACATACTACTGATACTACTACTACACTACTCCATAGACATACTACTACTACTACTCTACTGACATAGACATCTACTACTACTACTACTACTACTGACATAGACAATACTACTACTACTACTACTGACATAGACATACTACTACTACTAACTACTACTACTACTGACATAGACATAACTACTACTCTAACTACTACTACATACATCTACTACAACCAATTGCTACTACTACAACTAACTACTATTACTACTGTCACGCACACCAAACTACTGCTAATAGTATTACTACTACTGATACGACTGGCATTGACATCTACTCAAACTGGAGTCTGGAACAATGATGGGTTCCTCTTGTGAAGCCATTTGTATATACCAATTCCCCTTAACGCTGCCAATACGCCATACACGGTAGATGTAAGTTAGAAACACGTTCAGTAAGTGCTGTGTCGTCCGGAAGAGTCAACTAATTAGTCTACATACGACAATGTGACAAGTGCTTTGAGATACGTTACACATAGTTCATAGCATGTTACTCAAAGGTTAGAAGCACGTTAATACTTAGGTTCAAAGCATGTACACATAGGTTAAACGCACGTTACTCATAGGTTCATAGCACGCTAGTCATTGGTTCAAGGCAAGTTACAAATAGGTTCAATGCACGTTACTATAGGTTCAAGCACGTTAAACATAGGTCAGAGCACGCTACTCCATGGTTAAAAGGACGTTACCCATTGGTGAAAATTAGGTTGGCGGGTATGTTAATATTACCTTGACGTGTTCGACTTATGAGTAACCTACAAGTAAGTTGTCCGTCGTGTGTAAACAATCGCGGAGCGTGCCAGAACATAGACAACGCATGCGGAACGTGTTAGCCATACGCCGAGTAGCGTCGTAAAATTTTCAGCATGCTTGAAATTTCACAGACGTATTACACGTACCACGATAATATGACAGCGTACTTCATTGTTTTCCAGCCTACTCTTACGTATACACAACTTACTATACCGTATTTGACGTGCGCCTAGCGTTTTAGACACATTTTTCATAGGCCGGCATACGCTGGCAAAATCGTCAAGGTGTGACTGCGATGTTGACACTTCAAATTCTCAGGCGGTTATGATTTAAATCGGCGTGCGGCAGGTTCTTAACAGGCTACGCCACGAGTTCGTCGGCGATACGTTTAGCGCGCTATGCGTAAGTTAAAACTATCGTTGGGCATAGGTGTGAACGCCGACAACAGGCTAAGCATTCGTTGGTAAAGTTATCAATAACACAAGAAACGTTCTGTGCCCGTTACATATTATGTTATGCATAACGACCAACACGTTATGAATACGCCCAAAACTTTAAAAAAAACATCAAAATTTCAGCGTACGCCAACGTTTTACATACATTTTTATAACGTTGCCATTGCTGGCTAAAAAGTCAAGATGTGACAGGCCCTAACATATGAAGCTCAATTCATGTTTATATGTTTTGTTACCTTGTTATCCTGGTGTGGCGGCAGTGGTTAGGGCACGCTTGGGATCCAAAAGTCCTGATTCAAGCCCCGTGGCCACTGAATTATACACCAGGGGTGACTCACTGCTCATCCTTCTGAGGCAGCGAATGAGGTAGCCAGTATACGGCTGCTGTATCCCGTAAAATAGGTGTACCATATCCGTGCGTAAGAGCGACCAGGGTGCGTCAGGAAGGGCATCCGGCGTAAACCGGCCAAAAATCAATGCGAGATCCATACCGGATGATCCGCTGTGCGACCCCTACGGGAGCAGCCGAACAGAAGAAGAAGAGATTGTTACCTCTGCCATCGAAGGTGGAAGAGGTTATGATTCACCCTCTCTTGTTGTCTTGTTTGTCTGTGTGCAAGATATCTCAAAAAGTTGTAGACGGATCCGGATGAAATTTTGTGGACAGGTTGGGTGTGTGACAAGAACGAACTGATTACATTTTGGTTAAGATCCGGATCTGGATCCGACTGCTAGAATTTTTAAGTGATTCTTCACCATTGAGTGATAGGGCTGTCTCTCTCTCTCTCTCTCTCTCTCTCTCTCTCTCTCTCTCTCTCTCTCTCTCTCTCTCTCTCTCTCTCTCCATTGGTTGGGACGAGGCTATGCCGCTGATGCAGTGTCCCCTTACCAGTACACTGGTGCTCATTTTGCCGACCTCGGAAGGATGACAGGCTGAGTCAACCTCCTGGTGTATTTTAATTCAGCGGCCAACGGGGCTTGAACTCAGGACCCTAGGATCCCAAGCCGCCACCCTAACCACAAAGCCAACACCAGGCTAGTGGTAGGGCTAAACTGATATATAGCAGAATATCTCCAAAAGTTGTTGACGGGTTCGGATGAAACTTGGTGAACAGGTTGGGTGTGTGACAAGGAAGAATTGTTTCAATCCTGGTGAAGATCTTAATCTGTATCCAGATCTGATAATTTTTTAAGTGATTCTTCACCATTGAGAGATAGTGCTAAACTGATATAGATCACCATATCTCAAAAAGTTGTGGATGGATTCGGATGAAACTTGATGGACAGGTTGGTGTGTGAGGACTAATTGATTTGATTTTGGTGAAGATCCGGATCCGGACCCGGATCTGGATTTGATAATTTTAAAAGTGATTCTTCACCATTGAGGGATGGGGCCAAAAACGATACGTGGCATGATATTTCAAAAAAATATTGGGCCCGATATGTTCTCATCGATCAGGTATTACTTGGCGGAAGTATGCGCTCCACCGAGTGCCCTTCTAGTTTATATACGCTTCAAAAACTAATTAAACAACTACTGAACCATAACCAACGAAATTTTTCACGTTGCCTAAAGGTATCACAAGTATGGCTTCTGTTGGGGTAGCATATTTGGGGGGGGGGGTTCAGGGTGGAGGGAAGACCCCAATTCTCTCTATGTAAATGTGTATCGTATAGCGGTGGTATCCAGTACTATTACAAATCATCTTCATCTTGAACAAAGAAAGTTTAAGCAACTTAACAATATGCATCATGGTGATGTTGAATTCTGAGTGAGAATAATTCAAAATTTTCAAAATGTTTCATTTCACTCATTTTAAGCAAAGGTTCAAACCAAAGCGAACAAAACAGAGCTTCGCACCAAAGTAGAAATTATTTTTGTTCACACCATATACTGTATAAGCAGCAAGAATGACTGATGAAGATTATTTTAGTTGGCTTCGAAGAAGATGGAAGATGACCTCTGGCAAATTACTGCATCCAGTGAATGGAGAAAAATGTTTGTGAAGTACATGTTGTCCTTTGATTACATAATTCAGCAAAGTGACGGGTACTCTTGCTAGTTCTTTATAAATGCTGAGCATCAACTAAGGAAGCAGCATGTTTGTAGTCTTTTGTATGACTCGGCGAGGGTTCGAATCGCCGACCTACGAGATGCAGAGCAGACACTCTAACCGCTGCCACCGAGTGTGGTATCTCTTCCATCAGATAAATGAAATATCTTATTAAACTTTGAATATTTTTTGATTCGTTCGAAGAACTGTAAGAATGGTATGATTAAGAAACGTTTACCAAATACTCCTATTCTTCCACATTCCCATAGACAGATCATGAACCACAGTCTCGAACACCTACATGACAATGGAGAGGGGAGCCTGCACATCTCCCTCAAACCAACAGCTCCAGTGCTTCCCTCGCAAGCAGAAGCAAAAGCCAGCCAGCTCACTCTTCCATGATCCAAGATTACCATTTGTAGATCATTACAAACAGCTTGTGATTACCAACATTTTGGAGCTTCGGTGTCACACGGATACACCTTACCTGAAAACACATATATCGGCTTTCATAACCACTGTATATCAAACAGGATTGTATTAATGGAGCAGCGTTAAGTCTCATATTTTAACAGATCAAGTGAACTCTATAGAAGAACGTGTGTATATAAATCCAGCTGACAGGATACCCTAGAGGTACGCACACTCACCTCTAAGCCACCTTGCCTGGGTTTGAATCCCGACCCAGCTTTAAAATCTCATCCCGGTGTTTCAATGGCAGGGTGATTCATCATGTGGTGTGCGCATCCATCGGATGGACCTTGAATTTGGCGTCCCAACTGCCAGCATTAATTGGTGGACGTTAAAGGTCCCATGACACTCAAAAGTACTGAAAGTGCATATATATATATATAAATATATATATATTAATATAATATATATATATATATAAATATATATATTGTCCTAAGGAGGTTTCATCGTGATTTCTGATCTGACAATGTTTTTTCACAATATTCGTTCTGTAAAATTAAAAAAACAAACCTCTTAGGGAAACGCCCTAAAAAATTCTGCCGAAATCTACTGAACGACGCGTAACCCACATGCGTCATCCCAGAACAACAAAGGCTGCACGCAAATTACTCGGGTTGGTGGTCTACGTGATTGTATTGGCTTCCTGTGTGTTTCCACATTCGATTGATCGACTCAATCGCTTCGTTCATTTCTGCTTTAAAAAAAATCAAACATTTGGTTTTGAATAATGGATACATGGACTTTGATTTGTCTGGTTAGCGACGTGAGTGTGAGAGAAATGAAGGATTTGGTCTGAATCAGATGGAGAATTGTCGGATAACGTAGTCGGAGGTGAAGTTTAGGCAGCTGGAAATGGAATACGGCCTTAGCAGTTCGAGCCCGAAGCAGGACAAGCAGAGGAAACTGGCGATGAAATTCCCGGAGTTCATTATGATCAGGGAGAACATCGAAGGAAGATTGGCAATAACAACTGGTTAGACTGAATCCTATTCGTAATTCAATAATGTAAATTCGACTTGCATACTGCTCAATATCAGAAATATTTTAGTGAGGTGACGTGACCAGCGCAGCTAGCGGCATGTTGCTCCGCGGTGAATGAATCGCAAGCAAGGCCGCGCATGTCATCGGCCGTATCTTCTCGCGCATAAAACGAAGCAATCTCGCTGTCCGGATACGATGAAAACTTGTGTGCAGAACACACCTTGCGACACAATTGTCTAGACTAGTCCGATAAATCTGACGTTCTGTTGCATTTTTATTTATTTTATTCCTGCTGTCGTCATGTAGCGCCAGTAGAAAACAATGAAGAAAAGAGAATAAAAAGAAAGGTATAGCACGTCAGATTTATCGGACTAGTCGGACGGACGACGATTTATCGGACTAGTCTAGACTCTAGATTGACAAGTAACTTGTATTAGCATGCACACAATGTATAATCAATGCGTAAGAGTACGAGGTATGAGGCCGTGTAATAGGACAGATAAATTTGTCTTTCATAGTTGTGCCAACATATTTTTCCCTGTTCATTTATTACAGCATTTTGGCTAAATGTTAATGATAGCAAGCCAATGGAAGCAGTACCTTCACTTTAGAATAAACCCATGTATGTCGAATGCAGCCTTACCTGGCTTGCATGTATGTGGAATCGTACCTATCCCAGCAGGCTGATTTCAACGAACAATCAATAAGCTGCAAAATGTGGGTGCAGGTTTTTCACATTGTTTGATTTAAAATATCTCCTTGCGCCTTGAAATGATGCAATATTAATCTGTAGTATTTTACTTGTATGTCCCGTAAGTTTCTTTTTTAATGAAAGTTCAACAGTCACATTTTATATTTTGTGGACATGGTATAGCCCTTTATTGTGCATACACGTATTGGATTTGTACACGACTACGACAGGTAGTAAAGGATAAATAATTGCCTCGTGATTGTTTGTGCATACACGGCTCAAGAGCAGAATTTCTTGTCTCTGTGTGTGAGGAAACTTCGGCGAAACAATCACAGGAATTAAGAAAATCAGTGGAGATAGCAAACAATGTGCACAATGCATTTGTACGTACTTTATACGGCGCGCGACGTCTAATCAATCGACTCTGAGCGAGTCGCGTTCTGGAGATGACGTCAACGGTCACGTGACCTGCGGTTCGCTGAACTCCACTTTTTTGAGGGGCGGGGCATAGCAAGTTGTGAAAAGCACTACAAATGTTCGAAATATTGGTCTAATTATCCCATTGTTATTTAAAGAAAGAAACATGGGTGATTTCTTCACTAGGAAGGTCAAGTTAATATATAAATAACCAGAAACTTTTGAGTGTCATGGGACCTTTAAAGATCCCATGGTATCATTTGCAAAGAGTAGCAAGCTATGCCTGCACCCTAAACAAAGGAAAAATTGCTACCCTTGCTAGAAGAGGGATGGCAGACCGCCTGTCCAGCATGACTCTTGCCAAGAAACTGCTTTGGCAGTACCGATGCTCTGCCACGGTGTATGGTACTTTGCCTATAAATAGGAAAGAAAAATGGAAGAAGAAGACATTTCACGAATTAACTTGTTAAAACATTTCAATATGTCTGCCGACATGAAAGCGGCTGTTTTGAATGTTGCATTTTGGGAATGGTCACACGGCCCCAAATTAAAATAAAGAGACAGACTTTAAATTAACTATTGGATTGTGATTACAAAATTGATCATGTAGCCAACAAAGGAAGAGGTGAACAATGATTAAAAAGTGTAAATAATTCCCTGATGTGGTGCATCTGTGGCAGAATTAGTGGTTTTGTCTTTTTTTTTCATTGAACGTTTAAGAATAAAGTAAGAACAACAAAGTAAAATATTTAAGTGTAGTCTGTGACACAAATCCTTTTAGCGAGCTATGTAGAGAACGTGTGTGTGTGTGTGTTTGTGTGTGTGTGTGTGTAAAGAAGATTGATACCAATGCAGTTCAAGTGTGATGGTTGGTTGCTCGTAAGTTGGGGTCGTTTTGAATCTTAAATTTGGAGAATAACAACTTGCCCCCAAATACAAATAAGAAGAACAGACAGAAGATCGAAGAGTTTCCGTGTTGTATCTTCATGGTTATGAGATTGCACGACAACAGAACAATGTTGGTTTTACACGACACAAGTACACGATGCACATGTCTGTCTCTTCTGAGCTCGTGAAAAGGTAATACCGATGTCACATGACACTGTTCCACCAGACCCCCGAGGACCTGATGTGAATAGTTTACCTCGAGGAGAGTTTAACTCCACTTTTTTTTGTAAGTAGGTAAGAGTTTATTTTTATGTGCTGTTAATTAATTATTGGAGTAATTGTATCACAATTAACAGAATTTATTGTTTTCTCAATGTGGCTGCTTACCTGATTTTTTTTTATTTTAAGGAATAATTTTTTTTTACATGCAACAATTATTTGTTCTCATTGTTGGCAGGTTGTTGATTTGATGCCTTTCCATTTTCTGTGCTCTCATTTGTGCAAAATAAACGTCCATGTACGAGTTCCTGTCAGGACTTTGTTCAAGTTGGACATCAGTACTCTCACTTGAATGGCCGGTTGTTTTGTTGTGCTGTGTTGGAGCTGCGACCATGCTAACCATGATGGATTTGTTTCCCAACTAAATGTGGGTTTGAAAGGAAATCCCAAGCTGTTTGGATATCATCCTGTATTTAATTCGGTCCATCATCTTGATGCTGGTACACATTCTCTTCAGAGGAAGCAAACCCAGACGGATGCTAACCTGCAATCTGTCCGCACATCTTGGAACCATTGAGTGTGTGTGTGTGTGTGTGAGTGTGTCAGAGTGTCTCCTCCATAACTCCAAAACCATAAAACTTAGCAGCCTGAAGCTTTGCATGCATACTAAGAAAACTCCAAGGAAGGGCAAGAGTGAAAATTGGGAGTTTTGGTTAATTAAAATACCCCTTTTGAAGATAATTAACGACCTTATTTAATTATATCCATTATCAGGCAATCTTCGGCCAGCTTGCTCTGTGGGGTCTTAAGGCGTATCCTGGGTTACCGCATTGGTGTCTGAAGCCGCCATGTTTTATGGCCTGCTCAACCATGCCTTGATTTGGAACAAGCCACAACAATTTCTTAACGATAAAGTTTTTTTTCTTCTTGACTTTCCTCACTCATATTATCGAATTCCCGTTCATCATAGCTATGAATCGTGTACATCGCTTTTGTAAGTTCTCTAGTTTTCAAATTAGGAGCTTGGAGCGATTTCATGCATTATATGATACGATTTTCCACGATCTACTCTCACGGATTCTCTCTCTCTATCGAGTGCAGCCTGTGGCTGCTGGTTGCATCATTGGTTGGGACGTGCCTGTGCCGCTGATGCAGTGTCCCCCTTTCCAGTACACTGGTGCTTATTTTGCCGACCTCGGAAGGATGACAGGCTGAGTCAACCTCCTGGTGCATTTTTAATTCAGCGGCCAACGGGGCTTGAACTCAGGACCCTAGGATCCCAAGCCGCCACCCTAACCACTAAGCCAACACCAGGCTTACTCTCACGGACTAATTAAAGTATCTATCTATAATTCCAGCAGTGTGTGTGTGTGTCTGTGTGTGTCTGTGTGTGTCTGTGACCGCTGTTTCTCGGCAACCACTGGTCCGATCTAATTGAAATTGCCAGGTATATTGCTGGGACCTGAGTATGTGCCCTTTTCAAGGTTTGATATTAATCGGACAAGTGCTTCCCAAGTTATGGCATTTATTTACCAACGCAATGAAAGGACATGTTGCTGCGTAGGCGTGGCTGCGTAGCCGGTGCGCGGTGGCGCGACGATGACGTCACGTGCCGTGCCGGTTACGATGGGGATCAGTGCCTTAGTTACCGTGGCGTAGGATGGCAATGGTGCAATGGCAACGAATGTTCTATGGCAAGCAAAGACAGGGAGGGTAAACTTGATTTTAATATTGGATTTTAATTTACTTGTGTTGTGTAAGTTCACGCGTGTTACTTCAATGCAAGCCGATAATCGTGGAATGCATGTGAACATTCCGTACTGGCACGCACACTTCCGGATAGTGATGACTTAATGTATTTAATATTTCTCGATTTCTTATGCGCATTTATAGATAACACAATGCCCAACTCCAGTCGTCGTTTATTAGAGCGAAGGAACGGCTGTGTGGTTGTTTTTGAAACGTTTGTTTTTTTGGGGGGGGTGACGTTTGCACGTATGGCCACGCACGTACGGGCACGCGAGAGGAAGGAACGGCCTGTGTGGTTGTTGTTCTGGATAGCAGTTTGAAGTTATTTTATTTTTTTTATTTTTGTTGCCGTACGCACGCACGTACGCCTTGCACGTACGGGCACGCGAGAGGGAAGGAACGGCCTGTGTGTGTTTCTGGCTACGGTTTGAAAGTTTTTTGGGGGGGGGGGCGGGTTGCACGTACGGTTCCCCCCCCCCCACGCATGTATGGCCACGCACGTACGGCCACGCGAGAGCTAAGGAACGGCCTGTGTGGTTGTTGTTTCTGGCTCGCTGTTTGAAAGTTTTTTTTGTTTGTTTTACACGTACGGCCACGCATGTACAGGCACGCGAGAGCGAAGGAACGGCCTGTGTGGTTGTTGTTTCTGGCTCGCGGTTTGAATTTTTTTCTTTTGTTTTTTTGCACGTACGGGCACGTACTAGTATTATTGAAATATGATTTCGGCTTTGAGGATCGGATATCCTCCAGACTAAAGAAGTGTCAAAGTCTGGAGTGAAATCTGATAATTTAAAGAAATAACAAGAAAAAGAGCAATCAGAGATTGCAGACCCTGGCCTTGACTTGGTTTGTGTAGTGTATTTTGTGTGGCGTTTGTGTGTTGGTGTGTTATTAATTAATAAGAGACATAATTAGATCGGCCCCTTTATAACTGCTAGCAGTGATGACCAGGTACCAAGACGTCCCGCTTTGATGCAACCCCGCTTTAATCGGACACCTGACCTTGACGCATGACGTTTTTTTTAATTGTTATTAAATTGAATTCAGAGTAGGATTAAAATATATTCAAATCTAATGGAAGACCAATTAGGTACAGTCCTGCATTGGAGTAATCAGAAGGAACCCAAACAAGCACAAAGAAAATATGAAAATTCACTCATAGAGTGACACTTGGCGAAAAGGAACGGCACTTGGAAGAGCGTATACTTTTGCGAGGCTAAACAGTTTAAATTTCGTATCCCACTGATGGGTCGGATCTGAATCCGGACCTTAATCAAGATCGAATTGGCTTGTTCCCGTCACCTAACGAACTCATCCACCTAGTTTTGTCATAACTCGTCCACAACTTTTTGAGAGACTGTATCATGCTATACATAGTTTTTGGACCCATCTCTCAATGGTGAAGAATGACTTGAAAATTCTTGAATCCGGATCCTGATTTAGATCTTCAGCAAAATCGAACAAATTAGTCTTTCTCAGACACCCAACCTGCCCACCAAGTTTAATTCGAATCCGTCCACAACTTTTTGAGATATCATGCAATATCGTTTTTAGCCCTTTCTCTCAATGGTGAAGAATCAGTTAAAAATTAAATAATTCTCGTATCAACATCTGGATTTGGATCTTCCCTCAAATTGAATCAATTCTTCCTAGTGGCACTCGCAACCTGTTCACCGAGTTTCGTGTGAATCCATCCATAACTTTTTGAGATATTGTGCTATATATCGTGTTTGGCCCCGTCTCTCAGTGGTGAAAGAAGCACTTAAAAAATTCTCAGATCCGGATTCGGATGTTTACCAAAATTAAGCGTCGCTGTCCTTGACTGGTCACCGACACACAAAAAACAATTTCAGAATGATTGCTTGAAAAATGTGGCCAAAAATCATGTGACAGACAGACAGACAAGCAAATAGACAGACAAACGCTACAGACCAACATACTTGGCAAAAACATTTTTTCGCCTAGTAACAAACAAACAAATGGACCCAAATGTAATACCCTCTCCTTCAGCAAGGGCCACGAGTCTTATAACTCAGCTGATACAGCTGTTTACTTTAAGCAAGCAAGGCCATGGTCACTCCTTCTTCACATATACACAAGAAAATGTGAAAATTCCAAAGCATTAAACTTATCTTTTTCTCCTGTTTGGGGAATTATATTGAGTGAACAAAAGATGTAGGAATGTGCCAAAATTAACCAGCTTCATTGAGTTATGTGATTTCATGCATTCACTGCATGACCTCACGCTCTGTTCCCCAGAGAGACTGTTTATCCATAGCGTCTGCCAGATCTGTATCTATATTTTCGGACGTTCCACGAGGTGCTCTGCAGCGAATCAAAGAAAATCTGGTGAAAAACAGACGTTTTAAAATAAAGTTATATCATTTGCGCGGACCCCGAACCGATGTACCATATGACGCGTGCACAGACGAGCAGGCAACATGGCGGATCATCTGCAATATTTACTTAATGGGCTATTAAACTTTGCAATGTCTCCAGGGTCGTTCTCCACTAAACAGCAACTCTGTTGTGGATAAAATAATTATTTGAATTAATTCATTTAATTTATTTAACTCCTGCGGGCTTGGTGAAGACCGTCTTTAAAGTTAAAGGGATCCTCTATGGGATGCAGCTACAGCCTGGCCAGCTATTCCTTATCAACCACTTAATTGGAGTGATTGCTTGAGTGCTTAAGCCACTTGCGGAGCGCCCTACAGTCGATAGCCGTACAGTTCATGTCCTGATTGGGATGTGCAGTTGGCAGTTGCTACAAGGTAGAGTTACATTATTTACAAATGTTATATGGTTTCTCTTTGTGAGTTTCAAAGCAAAATATATTTGATAACACCTGATTTCCAAGACGATTGCCCTAATAATGTGTTTTCTAAATGATAGAGCTAATTTTTTGTTCACCCATCACATGACGATTGGCAGCTGTTTATAAAGATTAATGTTTGTGCACATCCGTCTAGAACGCCTAGAATGCAACATTGTTTTTAATTTGTTTAATGAAATTCCCCCAAAACTAGGGTGAAAGCTACTCAAGGTTTGTGATTGTATACAGTGCATTCTGTACTCGGTAATCACACTGACTCCAATCCCAAGCATTAATACAGTGTGTGCGTGCGTG
>CM068959.1:11404389-11425199 GCA_035128595.1 Eptatretus atami | reverse complement strand
TATATATATCTATATAAAACATCAATAGCATAACCCAATAGTTCTACCAATGTCCTTTACTCCTATATTCACAATACTTCATGGTAACTATCTAATTCCAGCTTAAACTTATCGATTGTTTCTGCTGTCACTACTTTTGTGGAAAAACTATTTCAGGTGCTGTATCAACACCTCTCTGAGTGAAAGACCCCTGCCTCACCACAGTCCTAAAGCCGCTGTCACACCTTGACGTTTTAGCCAGCGTATGGCAACGTATCAAAATGTATGTACCCCGCTGGCGTACGCTGAACTATTGATGTTTTTTTTCCAGTTTTGGGCGTATTCATAACGAGTTGGGACGTATGCATAACGTATTAGCAACGTACACAGAACGTTTCGATAACATATAGATAACTTATACCAACGAATGCTTAACGTGTTGTCGGCGTTCACAACCTATGCCCAACGATAGTCTAACTTATGCATAGCGCAGCAGCGTATCGCCGACGATCACGTGGCGTGGCCTATTAAAAGCTGCCGCTCGACGATTCAAATCATAACCGCAGTAGACATCGAAGTGTCAAGCCGCTGTCACACCTTGACGTTTTAGCCAGCTATGCCGACGTATGAAAAATTTGCGAATACGCTGGCACAAGTCGAATACGTTATGGGTAGTTTTGTATACGTTAAGAGCACGCTGAAGCACAATAGCATACGTCGTAGTACGCCGAGGACGTCGACAAATTTTAAGCATGCTGAAAATTTTTCAACGTATGCCAGCGTATGACGCACCACGTTCCGCATACGCTGGCCATAAGTTGTAGGCACGTTATGCGATCGTTGACACACGTCGACACACGTTACTTGAAGTTACTTAAGTCGAAACACGTCGAGGTAATGTTTAGCGTACCCGAAACTTATTTCTAACCTATGAGTAATGTGCTTTGAACCTATGTGTAACGTATCTCCAACGCACATTGACGTATGTAGATGTATTTGACGTCTTCTGGACGACCACAGAACTTACTGAACGTGTTTCTAACTTACAGCTACCGTATAATGCGCATTGGCAGCGTTTAGGGAATTGGTATATAAAAATTGGCTGCATAGGAGGAACCTGTCAGTGTTCCAGACTCCATGTTTTTTTTTTGTTTTTTTTTCTTCGGCATGACGGTGATGTTGACACTTGTATTTCTAGTGCGGTTATAATATAATATAATTAAAAGGCTGCCGCTCAACGATTTAAATCATAACCGCACTAGAAATCGAAGGTTCAACATCACCGTCATGCCGAAGAAAAAAAAAAAACTCCTTCTTCACTCTCAGGTTGTGGCCCTGGTCCTGTCACCATCTATTATGCTGAAAAATTATTCCGTATTTATTTTGTTGAAACGCTTCATTATCTTTTTTTCTTTTTGCATACTTAATTGAGGCTCGTGTAAGAGCTAACTCACAAGAACATATACCAAAGGAGCAGGAGACAAAAGGGGAGAAAGAGGGAAATGCAACAACAGTAGGGAACAGGGACATCAGATCTGTAGAAGAGAGTGGGATGAGGCGCGGCGAGTACATGGGGTAAACAAGATGGACACTACAAGGACTTTCAGGAAGGAAAACAGGGAATTTGAAGGAGAGGGGAAAACAAGATGGATACTATAGGGACTTTCAGGAAGGACAACAGGGAATTTGAAGGAGGTGGGAAGAGGGAAGAGAGTGTGTGAGTTTGTTCCAGAGGTGGCAGAAAAGAGGAATGAAGGGGAGAAGGTGAGCAGTGATTCCTGATTTTGGTAGTTTCACCAGAAGAGGGTCGCTGGCAGACCTTGAGCGCCCTGCATAAATATTAGGGGGACAAAGTACAGACAGAGTTGGGGGTGCAAGGCCCGAGAGGAGACGGTAGAAGGCAGAAAGACCACTGACCTCCCTGTGGTGAGAGAGTGAGAGACCTAAAAACTCAGCTTGATCGCAGGAGATACCAATGATCTTAAATGCCTTGGTTTCCACAGTGCAAAGCCGAGAAAGGTGTGAGGCAGGAGCACCAGCCCAGAGGAGAGAGCAGCACTCCATCAAGCTGTAGACATGGTTAAGAGCTCAGGTGTTCCAAGGAAGGACTTCTGGCTTGGGAGGCCAACTTGGAAATGTGTCTTTTTTTCCAGATTATGGCAGACAGTGACACCCTAAAGCTTGAGTGACCTAACTTGTTCAAGAAGATTGTTGAGAAAGAAGATCAAGAAGATTTGGGGGTAGGGGGGGGGTTCCAGATGGTCCTTTTGGAGAGACATAGTGAGAGTGTGAGATTTGTCAGGATTGAAAGACATGTTCCACGTGTTGGACCAGCTTGCGATATTATCCAGATCTGCAGAGAGTGAAGAGGCTGCTGCTTTTGCGAATCTGAGGGAGGAGAGATGGTACGGTAGAGGGTGGAGTCATCACCAAAAAGATAAAGAAGATTTTCCAGAGAGTCGGAGAGATCATTGATGTCGACTAAAAGAAGCACAGGGCCCAGATCTTCATCTTAATGATCTCCGTCAGATCCTCCTTTAATGTCCTTTCTAATGCAGAGAGTCCTGTTCCCTTGAGGTATTCCTCTAGTTAGGCCTGGGATCAATTTCGTCGTTCATCACTGTACTTGCTCTGTGGCTTTCTCCTTACTGAGATGTAGTGACCAAAACTTCACACAATATTCCAGTTGACACCTCAATAAAATTCCTGTATAGCATGAACACTACCTCTTTTGATTTATTGGAGATGGGAGTATTGACTAGTCCCCCCCCCCCCTTTCACAGATGAACAGGGGGGGGGGTGCAGAGATTATGCTGGGCACTACCAGCACAAATGTAAAATTTGGTGGAGATTGGGCCATCCTTGTTTTTTTCTATGATTTTCAGATATACAGTACACACATACATACACACATACATACACATATTACATCCAGAAAATTGCCTTATTCAATATCGTAGGATAATTTATCCCTCTACGAATACAGCCTAAAACCGAACTAGCTTTATTGATGGCTAAGAGCTAACTAGTTTCGGTTTACACTTGCAAAGACCAGAATCGTCTGGTTTAACCTGAGGGCATCACCAAGGAGAAGTTTCTCTCCCCGACAACCACTCCCAGCCTTGTGTGCATCTTTGGGTCTCAATTTATTTGAATGAGTCTTATTTCAATTTTAATAAAATAATCTTAACTAACGATAGTTTTAAAAAAATCTGAAAGTTTTGTGCTATTGAAGTAGTCCAGAAGCTGTCCCCAAATGCCACCCTTATTTATGCACCAACCCAGTGAGCCTTTATTTAAATTGAAGTACCGTTCTGCAAAACTGGAGGTTCTTGGTTCACCGTTTCCTATTTTGATGAGAAGTTCTAAAAAAAATTCCAGCTTCTTAATCATTCTTAAAGTGGACTCGCATGTTGCTTTTAAGATGCAGTTTTTGAGTGTGCCTCCAAACAAAATTGTTGGTAAGGAACGACTGGCTTGGCAAGCGATAGCAAGCCGCTTGCTAATGGAACACACATCTGATATTGCTCAAAAGAGGTTGTGGTTTGTTGGATACTGCGACAAGTTGCAACCTGTAAATAATAATTTCAATCCCTGTGTTCTCACTGACGTTGACTTGGTAGAGATAACATTTGGGAAATGTTAAACAAATCAATGCTTGTTATTTTAATAACTAGGGTAACACATTATTTATTAAAAATATTCCCAATCATTTACATTTTCACTTACATGTTCTACCCATTGATAGTCACACACAATCCTGATCGGAATCAGTTCATTCACATTAGGTTTTTATACTTACGAAATCTAGATTTCGTAAGTTTATTGATGACTTCCGTCCTCTGTTTGTGTGTTTGTTTGTGGTGTTTTTGTTGTGTGTGTGTGTTGTGGTTTGTTTGTAGGCACGATAACTCGAGAACAGAAGAAGCTACCAATGTCAAATTACACCACGTGATTCAGGAGGGTGATGGCTAGCGCTGATTAGATTTTGGTCAAAATCGGTCAAAGGTCAAGGTCACAGTGAGGTCAAACATAATTCCGTAAATTCACGTGGAGAAATGGAGTATTTTGCTTTCGGTCGACGTTACGAGTTCGTTTTAACTTCGATTTTAATTTTGTCTTCAGTTTTTGCGATCGCTTAGGACGCTTAACACTCGGTTGTCGAAATTCTGGTAAAAATCGATGTTTTGGAGACGTTTTAAGATTGTATAAAGAATATTTAACTCGCCGTGTCACGGCTCTCACGTGGTGCAGCGCGCTCGAGCGACGCGTCGTTGATCACGTAAAGGTTTTGCGTGTGCGCGCTGAAGTGTTTTCGATAAAGATGGTGTTAAAAAGTCATTTTTTATCCATTAAAGGTTATCGTCGCATGCCTGACTCGCTAAGCCGTCGGATTATGTAAGATTGTTGGTGGATGGCCGAATATTACGGTTTTGTGACTTTGATAAAATAATATTAAATAATTGCGTGGAGAAATGGAGATTTTTGCTTCGGTCGACGTTACGATTTTTGATGGTTTGGTACAGAATCACGTAGAAACTTCTGGTTTGCGTCGCTACCTTCTCTAGAGACAGCTTTTATAGACAAGGTCAGAGGTCAAGTTGACGATTTCGTAAGTACCAGTCTATGACTGCTTCTTTTTAATGATTTGTTTGCCGTTTGAAGACGATTTTGTGATTTTACACTTTGCTTGTCCACCAGTTGCTCCAGTCTGATAAAACTAATGATGCAAGGTGTTCCTGAAAGGTGGTATCCTTCACACTGAGCTAGCAGGTGGTGCTTTCATTTCCGAATATGGATCTTTACGACTACTAACAGTACGTGCAGCATTTTTTGTGAGTGAGTACTATCAGAATCTTTCATGCACACTTATCAAGGAATCTGTAATTTTATCATCGGATCAATTTCTGACCAAGAGTTAGCGTGAAGCTGCGCAACAAGAAGAAAATACACAACAAAACTATCCAAGATGGCATCGGCGTACCTGTCTTAAAAAACCTGCTCTGCTGCTCTTGCACCTCATCTTTCTGCTCTGTTCACCCCATAATTTGCCCTCGGTAATCTTCTATCGACTTCGAGGTGAGCCAATATCACTCCGTTAAACAAAAATGGTGCAAAGACAGATAATCTCAACTACAGGATTATTAGGTCACTTCCAAGCAAGAGCAAGGTCATGGAAATCATCATAGTTGACAACAAATCCTTCCTTTTCTTCACGAGCTTCATCTGAGACCATCAGTTCTAATTCAGACTAGGTCACTCTACCCTGGCAATGCTGCTTCTGCGATCCCAACAATGGGTGGAGGCCCTCAATCTCAGATATGACATCAAGGTTGTCTCTCTCGACATATCGCCAGTATATTTGATAGTCTGGCATCCTGCCCTGCTCTCCAAACTCTTTGCCAATGGTATCCAAAGCCACATCCGTCGTCCTCTCACATCAGCTTACCGACTTCCTCTACTCTCGTAGTGAACGTGTGGCCCTCAAAAGGATCCTCTCATCTCCTCTCCCTGTCAAGGCCGCAGTGTCTGCCAGCCAGTCTTAGAACATCCTGCTCCTACTCTTCATCAATGATCCTTCCAATTCTCTCGAAAATTCTCTTTATCTCTTTGTTGGTGATTCCACCTTCTCTTGTGACATCCCTCATCCTTTCGATAGGCGGGCAGCAGTCTCCTCCTTCTCTTCAGACCTTGAAAAAATCACAAGCTGGTCAAGCACTTGGAAAATGTCTTTAAATCTTGAGAAATCACACACTCTCACTCTGTTACTCTGAAAGGACCATCTGGTGAACCCTACCATGTACTTTCTTCACAAACCTCTCAAATAAGTTCAGTCACTCAAGCTTTTCACTTCAATCACTTTCAATCACTCAAACAAAGAATCACTCAAAGATCATGGCTGATGGCTTGCTTCACCATCGGCCATATTTATGGGGCAAACCACATATCTAAGTTGGCCTCCCAAGCCAGCCACCAATTGGACATCTTCCATTGTGAAAAGAATTTCCCTTGAAACAACTGAACCTTGATCTATCAACAAGGCCCTCATCCTCAGGTTGATGGAGTACTGCTCTCCCCTCTGGGCTGGCACCCCTGTCTTGCACCTTGCTCAGCTTGATGCCATGGAAACCAAGGTCTTCAAAATCATTGGAATCTCCTGCAAAGAAGTGGATTCTCTGGGTCTATTCCTTCTACATTGCAGAAAGGTCGGTGGTCTCTCTGTTTTCTATCACCTCTTTTCTCGTCTTCCATCCACTCCTCTTTCCGTGTGCCCCCTCCCTCAGGTTTCTGCAGGGCACACTTGGTCCACCATCAACCCTCTTTTGGTGAAACTCACAAAATCCAGAATGACTGCTCATCTCCAATCATTCGTTCCTCTTTTTCCCCACCTGTGGAACGAACCTCAGTTTAGTGAATCTCATTTTTCTCTCCAGGGCTTAAAGACATCTTGTTCAGCACCATCACAGGTCATTCCCTATCCACAACCATGATATTTTCGACACTTATTAACCCTTCCCTAGCCCACCTTTCTGGGTTTCCAGTTGTTTTTTCTTCCACTTCTGTGTTTGCATCTGTATCCATCTTGTTCACCACCTGTGTTCCCCTCCCCCTTGCTCTCATTTTTCCCCACATCCGTAGGTTCTCCAAGTGTCTCTCTGTTTTGTCCCTCAATCCTGTCATTGGTGTGTTTCCACTCCTTTTTAGCTCGCAGTTTGAAGAACCAGAGACTATAGCGGATACCCCGGCGTGAGCGTGAAAATGTTAAAGTTTTTTGGTGCAAGTTATTTTTTCCTCTTCTAATGTTTTTTATCTACACACTATTTTTATACCCCGATATATATATTATATATATATAATTATATATATATATATTATATATATATATGGGCGTATTATGTGATAACGGTCATCCGTCAGTCCGTCTGTCTGTCTGTCTGTCCGTCATCCATCCGTCCGTTCCTGTCCGCACTCTAACTCCCAAAGTTTTCAACTTTCACGTTTCATATTTGGTACATAGGTACAGACTGTGGAGACGGTGTGTCGTGACATACGGTCGTCATCTAAGTGGTTGCCATGGCAACCGGGATGCTGTTTTCATCCGTTCCTGTCGCACTCTAACTCCCAAAGTTTTCAACTTTCACGTTTCATATTGGTACACAGGTACAGACTGTGGAGACGGTGTGTCGTGACATACGTTCATCTAAAGTGGTTGCCATGGCAACCAGGATGCTGTTTTCCATGTAGTAGCACAATTCTGTATATACCTTCTTGTTCGGGCGTATATTGTGCTCACTCTTCTCGTTACTGATTACAATTACAAATACAATATACGTATTGCTTTAAAATGTATACTTCACTGCAATGCTTTATAAAAAATTAATTATTAGACTTGTCTTTTTAAAAACGATAAATGTATAAACAGGGAGCATTGGGTGCTTTGACACCAACTCTCTGGTTCTAGTGTTTCTTTTCGTTCTGTTACATCCCTGATCCACTCCCTGGTCGTGCTCTGACACAAGCTTCAGCATTGTATACAAAACAAAGAATTCATATCTGTGATATTTTCTCCCAACATAAGCTGAACCTCACCAAACTTGATAGTTATACATGCAAAGTCACTGTGTTTCCTCCCTTCCTCCCTTCCTCTCTCGCTCTCTCTCTCTCTCTCTCATATCTCTCTCTCTTTCTCTCTCTCTCTCTCTCTCTCTCCTCCTCTTTTTTTCTTGTCTCTCTCTCTCTCTTTCTCTCTCTCTCCTCTCTCTCTCTCTCTTCTCTCTCTCTCTCTCTCTCTCTCTCTCTCTCTCTCTCCTCACTCTCTCTACTTTCTCTCTCTCTCTTCTCCTCTCTCTCTCTCTCTCTCTCTCTCTCTCCTCTCTCATTCTCTCTCTCTCTTTCTCTCTCTCTTTCTCTCTCTCTCTTCTCTCTCTCTCTCTCTCTCTCTCTCTCTCTTCTCTCTCTCATCTTTTCCGTTAATTCATTCACTTGCTTATCGAGGAATTAATCCAACTGTTCGCCCTACTGCCTCACTGTCAGTTTGCTGCCTTTTTACCCACTGTGAAGCCTGGTGTTGGCCTAATGGTTAAAGTGGCTGGCTTACCATCTTCGAGTCATTGAGTTTGAGCCTCTTTTTCGTTGAATCAACATCAGGTGGGGTTGACTCACCCTGTCATCCTTCTGAGATCAGCGAAATGAGTACCAGTGTACTGGTAATGGAGGGCACTGCATCAACGGCACAGCCGAGCCCCCAGATAATCTTGCAACCAAAATAATGTATTAAATAAGATGGCAAGGGAAATCAGAACCCTGTCTCATTCAACATATTTATTATATTTCTATAACTCTCTCTAGAACTTGACGTAAACATTCATCCCTTTTGTGTTTGTCCCATCAAATGCATTGAGGGATCCATTCTACAAGCATGCTCTCCAGAAGAAGCCATCATTGTTTTCCCTACACACCTGACAGGTGCTTATCTTAAGCTCGATGGATGATTCCTGCAGATTCATGACATTGAACAGAATTCATGTTTTGTTCCACTGGTTTGCCAAGTATGAAAAAGAAGAACGAACAATCACATTGCATTTCTTTGAACACCACTCCCAGCCTTGTGCGGAATTTATGGCTGAGATGAATGCTAATGGAACTAATTTTCCAGCTCCCACTGTGTAGGAACTTTTTCTCTGAAGAATGGTTTTCAGAGAACCTCCACCATGCTGCCACCAGCTTGCATCGCTTTTGGCGGTGTCTCGGTTCGTAGGGGGAGCGTTCCGGGGTGAAAGGGAGATCATATTATATAGAGACACTAGCAAAAAAAATCACTCACACTTCACTGAAGCTGAGTTTGGTGTTATAGTTTGAACCAGTGCTTAAAATGGATTTCATTGAACTTTTTTAAAATTTGGAATTATTCTCAGCTCAGATTTCAACATTGCCATAATGTATATTTATGAAGGTGTTTAAACTTTTCTTTCACATCACCATCGTGAGGTTTTAATAATCTGTATTATAATAGGTGCGGTGTTTGTCTTTCTGTTTGTTTGTCATGTCATAACTTGAGAGCGGATTCATGGATTTCAAAGAGTCCAATGACAGTGGACTCAGGGAATTCCCGGGAAGGTTTGTAAATGCAAAAAACACAGAAGGTTGGTTTATACATGAGCACACTTGGCGAAAATGCAAACAGCAACTTGCGTTGCTGGTTATCCTCGCACGGAGGGCAGCATCTCCCAGGAATCCTTTTGTGTTCTTGCCCCCATAGATTTTAGACATAGCAGCAAAGATTGGAATTCCCTTGAGCGAAGAGACGCGTCTTACTAGAGACTAGTAGGTATGAGTAGAGAGTAGTAGACAAGGTTAGTAAATAGACGCATTGATTTTAAAATAATTATTTATTGAACATTTGATGTAATTTTGATCCATTTTAATACATACACTAGTGTTTTGTCGACTTGCCATTTGCAATTTCAATGCTTTTCTTTCAGATAGAACTAACGAGTTCTGAAATTTCCTTGTGGGATTCTGTCCAGGGCTTCACGCAAAACTGCAAGAATATGGGGGACAGATAGCAGATAGAGTGGGGGAAGGGGGGGGAAGTCAGAAGAGGAGATGCGGTAGAAGAAGAAACACCAGACCTGCCTGCGGTGGGAGAGTGAGAGACCCAAATATCAACCTCATACTGGGAGTACCAATGATTTTAATGCCTTGATTTGCACATCTTAAAGCTGAGAAAGGTGAGGAGGAGGGCACAGCCAGAGGGGAGGAGCCAGCACTCCATCAGGCTGCGGATGAAAGCTTTGTATGTGTCAGGAGCTCAGACGGTGCATGAAGACTTATGCCAGAGCGAAGATGCCCAATCAGTGACTGGCTTTGGAGGCTAGCTTGGAGATGTGGCTTTCCCAGGAAAGATCATGGCAGATAGTGAGACTTAAAAGCTTGAATGAAAGGACTTCTTGAAGAGGATACTTGTGGTGCTTGGCTGCATCTTCTATGAACAGTGTCTGTTTCTTCAACCATCTCGTGACCACGTGGCGCAAGACAGGAGAGAGCAGCGTCCATCATCAAAGATCAGGAACATTCGTCTACTATCGCTACACGGTTTGACTGTTTGCCACACACACTCCGACACGAGCTCTGACGACCAGCGCTCCATTCATTTGTCCCACACATCACTGAACGCAGGTGCGCGTTGTCAAGCCACCAATGCTCCCTGTTTATAATTTTCGTTTTTAAAGACTCGGTCTTAATATTTAATATTTTTTCTATAACGCATTGCAGTGTAAGTTGATCAAATAATTTTAAAGCAGTATACTGCTATTTGTATATCTGTCATCAGCTACACAAGACGCGCAAGTGGACGCACCAATATACGCCCGGACAAGAACGGTTCATACATGAAATTGTGCACTACGGTGTGGAAACTGCATCCTGGTTCCATCGGAACCACTTCTAGGCACGTGACTACGTTATGTCGGACCACGACTATAGGCGCAGCGTCCACAGTCGCTGTGACCTATGATCCAAATATGAAACCCGATGAAAGTTGAAAACCTTGGGAGTTCAGAGTGCGGACAGGAACGATGGAAACAGCATCTCGCGTTGCACATGGGAACCACTTTAGATGCAGGAACGTACGATGTCCGCGACAGCACCGTCTCCAGCAGCTCGGTACGCTACCTGCCATACCCAACATACTGCAAACGTGCAAACGTTTGAAAACTTTGCGGCAGTCTAGGCTGTGGACCAGGAACGGATGCGAAAAACACGCTCCCTTGTCTGCCCATTGCACAAACCACCTTGTTAGATGACGAACGCTAGTGTTCGCCGACACACCGTCTCCACAGATCTCGTCACCATCGTACCAAATGAACGTGACTCGTAACAGCTGCAACAACACTGTTAGGGAGTTAGAGTGCGACGACAGGAACGATAAGAACTGAAACGCATCGACCTGGTGCAGACTGGCAACTCCACTTTAGATGACGACCGTACTGTCACGACACATCTCCACAGTCATGACCTACTGTACCAAATATTAAAACGTGAAAGTTCAAACTTTGGGAGTTAGAGTGCGGACATGGAACGGACGGAACGACAGACATGACAAGACAGACAGAGACGGGACGGACGCTATCACATAATACGCCCCATATATATATAATACTATATATCGGCGTATTACAAAATAGTTGGGTAGATAAAACATTAGAAAGAAAAATAACTCTGCACCAAAAATTTTACTTTTCATGCTCACTGCTCACGCTCCCACGCTCACCCGGGGTATCGCTATAGCTCTCTGTTCTTCAAAACGGCGAGCTAAAAACCACCGTTGTTTGAACAGTTGGCTGCAATCGGTTCAAAGAGAACTCTTGACTGTGGAATCTCCAGACCCATAACACTCCACTGTCAGAAAATTTAGACAAATTGGGACTCATCGAAAAAAAATTTTGTTTGCCAAAACTCCAAGGGGCTCTGGCCTGGCGAATTCTATCAGCCCTACTTTCTTCCTTGGAATGTTGGCTGTCTGAGAAAGGTTTTCTCGAAGCTGCCTCTCCCATAATAGCCAGTGCACCTGAAAGGTACCGCACGGCAGTTCTTGACGCTAACTTGGACCTCCTCTTGCAACACATCTGCTACACTAGCAAGCGGAAGTTATTCAGTGGACCGCCTTGTGCGAACCCACTCTCGAAGACACCCTTCGAGGCCCAGATCCACCCAGAACCGGGAAGTCTGCTCGAGATTCCCTGCCTCCGGTTGGATACTTGATCTGACCGTAAGAAACGCGACTCGCCCAAGGTTCCTGAAGCTATCTGACGCTGGCTGCCACTCCACCTTCCTGCGACTTGACAACCATATCGCTTCTTCTTTGGAAACAATCAAGCAACGTCTGTGTTGCTCCCCTCGTGCTGCGCAAGCGATAGTTAATTGTCGCTACAAGACCCAAGAACTCGTTTCTGCAAAGAAATAGTCGAATATTAGAACAAATCACTGAGTAAAACTTGCTTTATACAGAATAAATGACTATAATTAAGGTGTCTATTTACTTCTGTTATGCAGTGAAAAAGAAATGGGGAAATGTTACAAATAACTAGTTAAAAAAAAAATTAAATTAAAACTTCTCAAAGCACCAAACATTTGTCATTTGGAAATTATGTATCTAAATTTACAAAGAAAATATGCACAAGCACATGCTGCATCCTGGAAACACACACCATGCACGGTCTATTTTCCGGATGTTTGGATGATCAATAATATCATCACCCCCACTTTTTTGAACAGATTGACACCATTGGTATGAACTACTTGCTTGAGCTAAGTTGCCACATTGAGAGTCGTGGGTTAACTTTTAGCTGCATTGTTGTCTGTGACGTTTGTACCAATTTAAGTTGAGGATTCTTCGGAAAGTCATTCAGTGTTACATTTAGTTCATATTATTGTGCTTAAGGTAGACAGTCAGGATGAATAAATATTCCTTATAAAGTTGCCCTTCTGTCCCCTGTCGTTTGTTGGTTTCACCCTTAAAACAACACAAAGGGCACATCAGTGTCTTTATTTATTTTCTTCTGTGGCACCCTCCGGGTTACCGGTGAACTCGCTGTGGTGCCCTGAGGTCGACAAGTAACAGAAATTGGGGGCTTGTCCGGGATCTGAAACCAAATTGCCACTAATAATAAATTGATTCAAAGATAACCAGGTGAAACTAGCAAATGTCCATAATGGTATTTGATGTAAATAAGTTTGTTGAGTCACCAGATGAGGAACAACTTGGTACATGAAAAAAAAATCTGAGCTTTTGGAGTTGGCTAAGTATTGTAACCTTGAGGTTAGACCAACTAGAAGGAAAACTGAAATACAAAACGTAAACTGTTCAACCAGGCGGAGTTATGTTCTCTATCGAGTCCTGTTCTAGTCTGTTACTTGCGAAATCAAAGATTCGCAAGTATATCGGTTGGTCTGGTCTGTTATTACTTGGTGAAATTTTTTTCGCAAAGTATGTTGATCAGTTCGGTGAGTTTGTTACTTGCGAGAATCGAAGATTTTTCAAGTACCATATATTGGTTGGTTGCATGTGTTATTCTGTCATCTGTCTGTCTGTCTGTGTTTGTTTGTTTGTTGGTCTGTTTGTCAATCGCCGACAGGACACAATTTTAAACTGATCTTCACGAAACTTCACCATATCGTAGTTTGTCATAAGCAAGAAGCCTATTGTTTTTGAGATCAAAAGGTCGACATAGGCCAAAGGTGAACAAATTTATCAAATTTCTAAAATCCTCTATTTTCATCCGATTGACTTGAAATTTGAAGATGATTTTCACGGCAAGCTCACTGTATTCAACCACCAATTATTTTTGAGGTCAACATCGGCCAAAAGGTCAATATTGGAGAAAGGTCAACAACTCAGGTGGAATTTCTAAAATCCTCAATTTTCGTCCGATTGACTTGAAATTTGAAGAGGATTTGCATATCAAGTCGATTAATTCAACCACCAATTATGTTTGAGGTCAAAAGGTTTCTCGGCGTAATTACTAAAATTGAGATATAGCCAAAAACGAATCTCTACATACAGTATATCTCGAAAAGTTGTGGACGAGTTATGACAAAACTAGGTTGGTAAGTTGGTTAGGTGACAAGAACAAGCTGATTAGATTTTGGTTCAGATCCAGCCCATCAGTGGGATACAAAATGTAAACTGTTCAGCCTGGTGTAGGCTCTACCAAGTGCCATTATACTTTGTTCTGTTTTGCCAAGTGTCGCTCCATGAGGGATTTTTTTTTTCATTCTGTCAGTTTGTCTGTCAATCGCCAACAGGTCCTGATTGTAAACTGATTAGCTCTATAACTTCATAACGTTGCGTGACAGTCACAACTGAAAAGCCTATTGATATTGAGGTCAAAGGTCATCTTGAGGTCAAATTTCTAAAACCATTTTTCATCTGATTGACTTGAAAATTAATAAGCATTTGCATAGTTGGGAAATCACATATTTGAGGTCAAAAGGTCAAAGGTCAACTCAAGGTCAAGCTTGTAAAATCATCAATTTTCATCCGATTGACCTGAGCTTTGATTAAGATTGTCAATTTTAATCTTAATGAAATGGACAATTTCATGTATCCATGGCAACTTTTTTTTTTAGGGGGTGGGGCATGGATTTTGCAAGTATCGTGCAAAGCACGATGTATGTTTTGTTTGATTGTTTGTTTGTGTGCAATAATATCTCAAAAAGTTGTGGACGGATTTAAATGAAATTTGGTGGACACGTTGGGTGTGACAAGGAAGAATTGAAAGTGATTCTTCACCATTGCTATGCCAAAAACTATATGATGAATAGCATGATATTTCATTATTGTGCCCAATATATCCTACTAGATCAGACATTGCGTGGCAGGTATGCACTCTACCAAGTGTCCTTCAGGTTACCTCTGCCACCGAAGGTAAAGGAGGTTATGTTTTCACCCCTCTCTGTTTGTTTGTTTGTTTGTTTTTGTGCAGGATATCTCAAAAAATTGGGGAAGGATTCGGATGAAATTTGGTAGACAGGTTGGGTGTGTGACAAGGAAGAAATGATTCGATTTTGGTGAAGATCCGAATCTTGATCTGGACATGAGATTTATTTAATCTTTATAGTGATTCTTCACCATTGAGAGATTGGGCTAAAAACGGTATATTTATTGGGTCTGATATGTTCGATTGGATCAGGCATTGTGGGGCGGAGGTATGCGCTCAACCGAGTGCCCTTCTAGTTTTTATCTGTTTTTGGCATGTTTCGCATACGGAAGAATAAGAAGTCTGAATACAACGTGAACGTGGATGGGCTTTGCATTTTCAGATGCTTTCTCCTTTGACTGTGTTTTCCCTTCTTCACAATCTCCTGCTGAGGAGACTGTGGAGGATTCTTCTCCATGAGGGTTGTATGGAGGGTCCTCCTTGGGTGAGCGCAACATGTTGGATGGTTGAGAGCAGAATCCCCTTGACTGGCTGAGGCTGAGTATGGAGAAGATGCGGTGGATGGTGAACATGTTTGTTCCTCCATGAAGGTGTGTTGTATTGTGGTAATGGTTGGCAATTGGCAATGTTTTATACCGTGATTATTTTTATAGCTACATAGCAGGTATGTAGTTTGTACAAACACAAACTGTGGTTATGACTAGAATCTCTAGCATGACAAGAGGATTGCTGGGTACGAGACGAGATTATTTTGCACATTGTCGAAACGAGGAATGGCATTACCTGGAAAGCAGAGGTTGGAATTTGCTGGAAAATGACTGTGACATCATTTAAAGTTAAGGTTGAGAACACTGTTGATGTGCATCAGCAATTTTGAGTTTAATGTCGATAGAAAAAAATATATGAAAGAAGAACAATGTAATATCAATTATATAATACCTGTTTTACATTTCGGCGATGGATTCTAACCAGTTTAGGAATGCTTTACACTGGCAAACCGCTTCAGAATAATGATAAGTGCATTCTATTAGTCTTTTGTGATATAGCGAGCAAAATTGGGTAAAGGTAAAGGGTAAAGCTCAGGTAAGCACCAAGGTCAACAACATGAGGTTCATCAATGGATGGCCTGCAACGACTGGAGTACTCATTACATTAAACTTCCATTCTGGAACATTTATGTGGAAGTAATATAACAACACCACCATATCTACAATATGTATTTAAATAACTATAACGAAAATAACTCAAATGTTATTTCCAACTGAAAGGTAATTCACACTCATACAGCCCAACATCCTCTGGTTTAACCCGAGGCATCACCAAGGAGAAGTTTCTCTCCCCAATAACAACTCCCAGCTTTGTGCGCAACTCTGGGTCGAGATTTATGCTAATGCAGAGATTATATTTTTTAAAAAAATAAACAAACAGATAATGTACAGATCATGTACAGATAATGTACATGTACTCATTTTCAAAAATCGTGGAGAAAATATTGTTGTAGAGTTTTTCGACTCAGGATGAAAATGCAAGCAACTGAAAATGAAGCACCAAACTCTCATTTATAAAATTACAATGTAATGTCCCCAACGTTGATTGGTTGAGAGAAAGAAAAGATGTGATTACCTGATTGGTGGAACCATAGAGCATCATGAATAATGAGTAAGTGGAAATTAACCTTCATGAATAATGATTAGGTGGAAATGAACCATCATGAATAATGAGTAGGTGGAAATTAACCATCATGAATAATGAGTAGGTGGAAATTAACCATCATGAATAATGAGTAGGTGGAAATTAACCATCATGAATAATGAGTAGGTGGAAATTAACCATCATGAATAATGAGTAGGTGGAAATTAACCATCATGAATAATGAGTAGGTGGAAATTAACCATCATGAATAATGATAAGGTGGAAATTAACCATCATGAATAATGAGTAGCTGGAAATTAACCATCATGAATAATGTTTACGTGGAAATTAACCATCATGAATAATGATTCAGTGGAAATTAACCATCATGAATAATGATTCGGTGGAAATTAACCATCATGAATAATGATTATGTGGAAATTAACCATCATGAATAATGATTCGGTGGAAATTAACCATCATGAATAATGAGTAGGTGGAAATTAACCATCATGAATAATGATTAGGAGGAGATGAATCACCAAAGAAACATCTATCTATAATTCCAGCAATCTGTGTGTGTGTGTTTGTGTGTGTGTGTGTGTGTGTGTGTGTGTGTGAGTGGCATGTTCTTCGACAACCACTGTCCGATCTAATTGAAACTTGCAGGTATTGCTGGGTCTGTGAGTAGGGTGGATATACTGATTCTGGCTCACTTTTCCATGTAAATGAATGGGGGATTTTCAGCATTCAATTTTTTCCCCTAAAATTACACCCCTTTTTATATCCAAGGTATATTTGTTTGTCTCCCCTTTTAACTAGGGGCATTCTATTCAAATAACCAATGCGCAAGATAAAGATTGGTTCAAGTAGCAACGTAGTAATGTGGTTTGTTCAAGGTGATGAGAGATATTGAAACTGTAAGCTAGGGACACTCATTTCAAATAACCAATGTAATGTTTAGCTCACTCATTGTAACCTATAAAACATTTGTTCATTCTCATATTCCTTTAATAGTTTAATTTTCTTTGCACAATAATCCCCATCTAAAATATTTAAAAATAAAACATTTGATCTATATTTTTTTCAGATACCCTTTTGTGCCATTACGAAATGATATACTTCTTAATGATCTCATCTGACACTCCTAGTTGCATATCATTTTGAGATTATAGTAAATTGTTTTCCATTGTTCAATTGAAACCATCGAAGTTTTCAGTCCATTCAAGGATATTTATTATTTTTCTTACATCCTCTAACTCATTGTTTTAATTGATTGCTTATTTGTTTATTACCTTTGTTTTAGTTATTTTTTCAATAGACTTATTTGATATCCACATTCATTATGTTTTCCATTTATATACAAGACTGAGATTTTCTCCACTCTTTAGTTTGATTAATACTTGGTTCGACCATTTATATACCGTGAAAAACGTGGCGGTAGCCCTTAAAACCCTAACTCTTCCCATCATTAAAATTGTGTCCATTAGGAACACATCTATCTATCATCTATCATAAATATCCAATGAAACAATCTATCCATTTATAAAATAAATCTCTATCATCAAAGGCACTGTAGGGTTATTGAAAAGACAGGATTTTCTATCAGGTGGTAAGGGGTTATTTGAAAAGACGGGATTTTTCATATCAGGTAGGTTGGTGGTTATTTGAAATAGACGGGATTTTCATATCAGTAAGGTTTAGGTGGTCATTGAAAAGACGGGATTTTTTTATATCAGGTAGGCAGGTGGTCATTTGAAAAGTGGGATTTGTCATATCAGGTAGGTAGGTGGTCATTTGAAAAAGTCGGGATTTTTTCATATCAGGGTAGGGAGGTGTCATTTGGAAAGCCGGGATTTTCATATCAGGATAGGATAGGTGGTTCATTTGAAAGAGACGGATTTCATATCAGGTAGGTAGGTGGTCATTTTGAAAAACGCCGTATTTTCTATATCAGGTAGGTAGGTGGGTCATTTAGAAAGACTTGATTTTTCATACGGAGTAGGTAGGGTTGTCATTATAAAAGACGGATTTTGATATCGGTAGGTTAGTGGTCATTTGAAAAGACGGATTTTTCATATCGGGTAGGTAGGTGGTCATTTTGAAAAGACGGTATTTTTCATATCGGGTAGGTAGTGCATGTTGAAAAGACGGGATTTTTCATATCGGGTAGGTAGGTGCATATTGAAAAGACGGGATTTTTCATATCGGGTAGGTAGGTGTTCATTTTGAAAAGACAGGATTTTCATATCGGGTAGGGGTGGTTATTTGAAAAGACGGGATTTTTCAAATCGTGGTTGGTAGGGTGGTTATTTGAAAAGATGGATTTATTCGATCTAGGTAGGTAGTTGGTCATTTTGAAAAGACGGATTTTTTCCCATATTCGGGTAGGTAGGTGGTCATTTAAAGAGGGATTTTCATATTGGGGTAGGTAGGTGTGTCATTTTGAAAGAGGCGGGATTTCAATATCGGGTAGGTAGTGGTCATTTGAAAAAACGGGATTTTTGATATCGGGTAGGTAGGTGTCATTTGAAAAGACGGGATTTTCATTATCGGGTAGGTAGGTGTGTCATTTGAAAAGACGGGATTTTTCATATCGGGTAGGTAGGTGTCATTTGAAAACGGATTTCATCTCGGGAGGTAGGTGGTTATTTGAAGTAGACGGGATTTTTCATATCGGTTGGTAGGTGGTTATTGAAAAGACAGGATTTTTCATAAGGTAGGTAGTTGGTCATTTGAAAAGACGGATTTTTCATATCAGTGTAGTAGGTGTTCATTTGAAAAGATGGGATTTTCATGCCAGCATGGTAGGTGGTTATTTGAAAAGACGGATTTTACATATCAGGGTATAGGTTAGGTGTAATTTGAAAAGAGGATTTTTATAGGTAGGTAGGTGGTCAATTTGAAAAGACGGGGAATTTTGGTTTATAAGGCAGTGGTAGGTGGTCATTTGAAAAGACGGAGATTTTTCATATCAGGTAGGTAGGTGGTCTCATTTGAAAAGATGGAATTTTCATACAAGAGGTAGGTGGTTATTTGAAAAGAGGGATTTTTCATATCAGGGTAGGAAGGTGTGTATTTGAAAAGACGGGATTTTTCATATCAGTACGAGGTGAGGTGGTCATTTGAAAAGAGGGAATTTTTCTATATCAGGTAGGACGGTGGTTATTTGAAAAGTGGGATTTTTCAATGATAGGTGTGTGGTTATTTGAAAAGACGGATTTTTCATATCAGGTAGGTAGGTGGTCATTTGAAAAACGGGATTTTCATATCAGGTAGGCAGTGGCATGTTAAAGTTGATTTCATATCGTGGTAGGTGTCATTTAAAGTCGGGATTTTTCATATCGGTAGGGAGGTGGTCATTTGAAGAGACGGGATTTTTCATATCAGGGAGGTAGGTGGTCATTTGAAAAGACGGTATTTTTCAATATCAGGTAGGTAGGTGGTCATTTTAAAAAGACGGGATTTTTCATATCGGGTCGGTTGGTGGTCATTTGAAAAGACGGGATTTTGATAGTGCGGTGTAGGTATGGGTCATTTTGAAAGAACGGTGAGTTTTCATATTCGGAGTTAGGATAGGTGTCATTTGAAAAGACGGGATTTTCATGTATCGGGTAGGTAGGAGTTGTTCATGTTGAAAAGACGGGATTTTTCATATCAGAGAGGTGGCTTGTCATTTTGAAAGAGGTTTTTCAATATCGGGTAGTAGGTGGTCATGTAAAAAGACGGGATTTTCATATGGGTCGGTTGGTGTCATTTGAAAAGACGGGATTTTTTGATTCGGGTAGGGTATGTGGTCATTTGAATAAGACGGCGATTTTTTTCATATGGGTAGGTAGGATGGTCATTTGAAAAGACGGAATTTTTCATATCGGTTGAAGGTAGGGTGGTCATTTGAAAGGACGGGATGGTTTTCATATCGGGTGTAGGTGGTCATTTGAAAAGACGGGATTTTAATCGGAGTAGGTAGGTGGTCATTTGAAAAGACAGGGATTTTTCATATCCGGGTGGTGTGGTTCATTTGAAAAAGACGGGATTTTTCATATCGGTGGTAGGTGGTTTTTGAAAAGACGGATTTTCATATCAGGTAGTAGTTGGTATTTGAAAGACGGGATTTTTCATATCAGGTAGGTAGGTGGTCATCTAACAAGACTTGAATGTTTCATATCGGGTAGGTAGTGTGTCATTTGAAAAACGTGGATTTTGATATGGGTAGGTAGGGTGGTCATTTGAAAGAGCGGTCATTTTTCATAAGTAGGTTAGGTGGTCATTTAAAAAGACTTGATTTTTCATATCGGGTAGGTAGGTGGTCATGTTTGAAAAGACGGATTGTTCATTCAGTAGTGTACGAGTGGTTTAGTTGAAAGAGGGATTTTCATATAGGTAGGTTTGGTGGTTATTGAAAAGACGGGATTTTTTTCATATCAGGTAGGTAGGTGGTCATTGAAAAAGACGGGATTTTTCTATATCAGGATAGGCAGGTGGTCATTTGAAAGTGGGATTTTTCATATAGGTAGGATAGGTGGTCATGTTGAAAAGTCGGGTATTTTCATATGGAGGTGTAGGATGAGTATTTTGAAAGAGACGGATTTTCATTCAGATGGTTAGGTAGGGTGTTCATTTTGAAAGCACGGGATTGTTTTATCGGTAGTAGTAAGCTAGGTGGTCATTTGAAAGAACGTATTTTTCATATCGGTAGGTAGGTGGTCAATTTGAAAAGACTAGGTTTCATATCGGGTGAGTGTAGGTGGTCATGCT
>CM068959.1:11312378-11328816 GCA_035128595.1 Eptatretus atami | reverse complement strand
TATTACCTATTTGAAGACATTTTGTGTGTGTGTGGCTGCCGGTCCAGAGTTTATCTTCAGCTGTTTCCTTCACTTATCAAGAGGGATGAGCATCATTTGTCACAAAAATCAGGTTTCCCTGATGAAATACTTATCTTCTTATCTGCAAGTGTTTTTAATCACGTGTCATGAAAACCACAGAATGGCTTGTTTTGGGGTAAAAGATGTAAAGGTAGACATGCCAAAAATTACCCCCTCTCCCTCCCCGGTTGACCCACAGGAAGGTGGGTTAATTTGAGTCATTACACATTAGTACTGCACCAGTAATAGCTTGGAGATAATCAACATCACGAGAATCATTCACTTGACTGAATCGGCCCAAATCAATCACAATATCTTCACAAATAATTTAATTTGAAAAGTTACCAAACAAATTATCTACTTCATCGAGAATCAGGTGTAGTTGGAAAAAAGGTATTTATTTCATGGAACATGCATCACATCCATCCATGGTTTTGTCTCCTCACTTTGTCTGCACTCGAATTATAATTGGTCATTGAAATTTAGATCTACATCCATAAATATAATTTAATATCACTTGGTGAAGCCATGTTGTTGTGAGACATGTTTGTCTTGCCTGGCAAACCATATGATATTAATGTCCAGTGATTCTCAGGGAGATGTGGTTTGTAAGTCCCTGTCAAAAAGGACGGGGGTTTCGACAGCACAATGCCCTCTGCTGGCACCGCACAAGCATGGATATTTGGGGTAAATATATTTAACCCTTTCATTGACTGAATGCTTCAAATGCTACCAGTGAAACCAACCCACAAGGAACACAAAGATTCGGCAACGGAGGAGGCTATTCGGACCATCATGCCTGCCGTGCACCACTTGGATCCAAAACCCATCCACAAGCCACGACAAGTCCTGCCAAATATCCAATACCACTACATCTACAATACATTCAGGTATTATATAATTCCAATTTAAACCTATCCACTGCAGTTAGAGCGGAGGGTGGTGGACTCTTGACAGAGGTGTCCGAAGTGAAGGCCGCTGGGCTGGTTACTTTGAGCAGCTGTACCAGGCTGATCACCAGCTGTCGAGATGGATGTCAGGAGTCTACTATCCCTATGCTGACCCTCAATCAACTGTGGTCCACCTTCATTTGTGGAAACACAGCTGCGGTGAACCAGTTGAAATGGGGTAAAGCTCCAGGGATCTGTGGCATCCATGCTGAATTCTCAAGGCTGTGGAATGCTGTACTCATGTCGTGTGCCTAGTTCTGTGCTCTGTCTGGAACACAGGATCATCACCAACTGAACTGGAAGGGACCTTGTTCCTCTCTTGGAAAGGAAGGATGATCACCAGGACTGCAACAACTTCCAAGGGGTGATGCTGCTCTCAGTGCTGGGCAAGGTTTTTGCTCAGATAATTCTTGAGAGGCTTACCACCATCTGCTTGAACAGCAGCTTCCAGAGAGCGGTCAGGTTTACACCAAGAGTCAACGAATTGACTGTATTCTTGTCCTTCAGGTCCTCACCGAACGCAGACGAGAGTTTCAGCAGGGGCTGCTTGCAGCCTAGTGTTGATCTCTGTAAAGCGTTTGATAAGTGAATCGGATGCCCTGGAGGGATTTTGGTCTTCGTGGGGTGCCAAAACTGATCGATCTGATGTCTGAACTCTACTCTGGTACTGAGAGTGCTGTGAGATGTGGTGTACCATCTCAACTTATTTCCAGTTGTTACTGTAGTTCGTTAGGGGTGTGCATGGCCCCACATTTTTCAGTGCTTGTATGGATTGGTTCTGGGAGGATGTCAGAGAGATCAAGCTGTGTTGCATCGTTTGGGAATGTCAAGATCTCTGACCTTGATTTCCAATGAGTGCAGTCATCTTTTGCGAGACTTGGAGATCTTTTGGGGGCTCGGGTAATTGGGAACGGCTGGGATTATGGGTTTCCTGGGTCAATACTAAGATCCAGGCTTTCAATGACATCTTGGATGCTGCAATCGTGTCTGTACTTGTTTGTGGCAAGGATGTTTAGGTCACGTAGAGATTCTCTTACCTTGGCATGATATTCATGTCTCTGCTGGCAATGAGACAGAGGTCAATAGATGTCTGGGTCTGGCTTGGGGAGTCATGGATTCACTGGAGCATGGGGTGTGGCGCTGCTGGTACCTGTGCAGGACGAAAGTCCGAGTCTTCAGGTCCTTGGTGTTTACAGTCTTGCTCTGCAGATGTGAGACTTGGACCCTGACCAGGGATCTGAGACGGAGACTTAATTCCTTTGGTACCAGGTCCCTTCTGAGAATCCTTGGCTATCACTGGTCGGACTTTGTGTCCAACGAGTGGTTGTTGAGAGAGACTCAAATGAGGTTTCTTACCTGCACAGTCTGTGAGCATCAGCTGTGGTTGTATGGACATGTGGCTCGTTTTCCTGACACTGATCCTGCTTATCAGATTCTCTCAGCGAGGGAGCCCTGTGAGTGGAGGAGGCCAATGTGCCGACCACGTTCTTCGTGTTTGCAGCAGGTTGATCAGCATCTCAAGGAGATGGGGATGGGCCAGGCATCTGCATGGGGGATGGTCATACGGAAAGTGGACGCAGCAACGCGCTGCTCCGGCGCATGCTCCCATACTTGACCTCACCCAATATGGTGGAGGAGGTGGAGGTAGGGAAGCATTGAGGATCAAGTTTCCATCACATAGTGTGTGCAAAGACTCTGTTAAGGGTTAGATTTCAGGAAGGTAAACCTTGAGGGTATGAAGAGAGAGTTTAGTGATGTATATTGGGATTATGCTTACAATAGGACAATCAGCATCAGAGAAATGGGAAACATTCAAGGACCAAATGTGTAGAGTGCAGAGTAAGTACATTCCAATGAGGTGTAAAACTAGAAGTAGAAAGAGACCAGGGTTGTTGATCAGTGAGATAAGGAATGCTATCAAGGAGAAGCAGAAGCCATTTATTATGTTTAAAATAACAGGACTGGAGCTTAGATTATTATCATTATCGAGACGTAAACCGAGGCAATGTTAAGAAAATAACTCCAGCAAGCCAAAAGAGAGTATGAGAAGGACATGGCTAAGAATATATAACATAATAACAGGCTTCTATTTAAGTTACTATCGGGAAAAATACACTGGATGAGGACCAGTGTGGGCCCATTGAGGAATAGCACATCGCGTAGAGTGCGTTAGTGATGAAAGTGAGACGGCCAGGCTTATTTAAAACAGGTATTTTGCTTCAACTTCTACACAAGAACAGTCAGGAGAATTGCCAATAGCTGAGAGTATTATCAAGGAGGTGAGGAAGGCTTTTCCAGAAGATCCAGTTGGAGTGGAGGAAGTAAAGGACAGCAAGGAAATCTAGAGAGATAAGCTCCGGGTCCAGATAAGATACAACGAGTGTTGAGGAGGTGGCTGAGCAGGAAAACGAGATGTTAACGGATATTTTTCAATAGTTCACTGGAGTCAGAACAGGTACCAGAGGGATTGGAGAGTAACAAATGTAACACCATTATTTAAACAATGGATCCAGAGAAGAATTGGGAAACTATAGACCTGTTCAGCCTTGATTTCAGTTGTGGGGAAGGTTGTTGGAGACATTAATTAGGGACCAGATGAGTCACCATATAAAACTAATACAAACTAATTAAAGGTAGTCAGCATGGGATTTACCAAAGGTCAGTTCCTGTTTAACAAATCTTTTAGGAGTATCTATGAAGCAAGTGTCTGATTCGGGTGGATGGTGGAAAGGCAGTGGCCACATAGTTGTATCTAGACTTTAAGAAGGCATTTGATAAGATATCACATCAGAGGTTGTTAGCTAAAGTGGAGGGCTTGTGGAGTTGGCTGGTGAGGTAGCTAATTGGATTGCAAACTGGCCTTACTAGAGAAAGCAAAGAGTGGCTTTGAAGTGGGAGGATGTCTTGCTGGGCGGATTTAAAGTAGGGATGGGACACTCAGGGCATCAGTACTCGACCATTACTATATATTTACGTCAACACGTTGGATAGTGGGTGAAGAGTAAGCTTTCCAAATTTGCAGAATGACACAAAGCTTGCGAGGTGAGGTGGATATCAGAGGTGGGTGGTGAACAGATACAGAGAAGTATAGATTGGGACAAAGAGTGCAGATGCCAATTTAACCTGAGCCAAGTGTAAGGTGTGGCGGGATGGAAAGAACAATGAATAGAGATTACAGGATGTAAGGGGTAATGTTGGAGCGTTGTCACCACAGAGAAGCGATCTGGGGTGGGTAATAGATACGAGGTAAGCAGGCAGCACCCACTCCAAGTGCGCAGCTAGAGTAAAGCAAATAAAGGTTTTAGGTTGTATCTGGAGGGAATCATTTATAAATCAAGAAGTTGGTCGTTAAACATTGTACGACATTTAGCTCGACCATCAAGAACTATTGTGCGCAGTTAATCATCACCACAACTCAGGAAGGACATAGTGCCACGAGAAGGTTCAGTGCCAGGGATACTAGATGATTCCGGGCCGATGCTCGACTCAGCGATGTAGGAGGCGCAGAGTAGGCAGCTTTTTACACTAGATGGAGGGGTTACAAGGAGGTTATGATCGAGATGTTTTATACATGAGTAAAGATAAATAAATGCAGAATAATATTCAGCAGAGTGGACAGTGATAGGACCGGGGCCCTCCCTGAGTAAAAGAGAGGCTTGACGGTAGTAAGGACAGGGGTCTTTCACTCAGAGAGTAGTTAATGCATGGCATGGTTCTCACCTGGAAACGGTAGTGGCAGCAGAAAACAGTAGATAGGTTTAATTGCTAACTTATATAGTTGCCTGGAAGAATAAAGGAGTATGGGGATGTTGGCAGTACTTTTAGGAAGCTTGAGCATTGATGGGTGATTGTGTGCATGTATGCAGAGTGCTGTTGGTGGAGGACTCATGAATGGGTGTTGTGTGTTTGATGATGTGTGTTTTTTACCCAAGCCCGACTGTCAGGTTAGGCCAGATTAGATGTGTAACTTGCTGCAGGTACCATGTAAAGCTGTACGAACCTGTTTCATGGTCGGTGACGAAGCCGTCTCCTCCACCAGGTTTCCTGGTGAGGAGGGTGTATGATGTGGACACCCAGCAGGATAAAAAGAAAAAACCTGTCAAAGGGTGGAGGAGCTCCTTGTGAGCCAATGGCCATCCTTATCTATTGCTCAACTGTGTCTGTGGAGGGTTGCTCCGTATACCCCTGATCCGGACTCCGTGAATTTTTTGTACGGAGGCGGAGGGGGCCGAATAAAATCCGCACTCCTGACAACCAGTTTTACTGGCCGGGAGGTCGGTACTGCCCAATGTCTGCCAACGACCGCTCTGAACGGAAGCCGCAAGTCGAGTCCGGGTCCGACGATCGCCGGAATATTAGATCGCCGCCCGGATTAACTCCGGCGACGGGGTCCTTGTACAAGAACCGAAATACTACCCATATCGGCACCAGATCACGTGGTAGGGTGGTCGTATTGCCAATCTTCAAATTTACCTTTAAATACCCACGTTGGATCCCAACTACCGGGTATTCTACCCTCGACTGGAACTCGTTACGAATAAAACCGCTGAGGCGAGCTTGTCCGTCGTCGCGGATTCCGCAAAATAGAAAGCGAGAGCGCCGGCCGTTAATCCCAACTGAGAACCGTCGGTCCAATGCTCCCCCTATTTACTGCAAAACCAACGCTTTCTAACTTCCACAACACACGAAATGTTCAGTCAATGAGGAATGGGGACGCAACGAGCAGTTTACATTCACACAATGACATTTATTATAATGAAACACGGTTATGAATTAATTAAATAAGGCAAAACACGTATTGCAATTATACAAGCAACAAAAGCACGGGACAAGAACTACAACCATCTACTTATTATTGTACAGACATTTACACTTAACAGCCAGTCCTACATTAGATGGGCCCACGGGACACACGTCGCAACCACACAAAACAACCACCACACACCACACCCACACACACCACACACACGAAATGGGTGGCTGGGGCCTTTAATCACGAGCTCCAGCTCGGAGGACAGCGTGAGCTGAAACTCGAGCTTGGACTCGAACCTTTTCCACCTTCGGGTTGCGTCTTCAACTTGTCCGGATCCGGGCTCCAGCCGGAGAGCGAGCTGGATCCAAATCGACCTGCGGATCCTTCCCGAGCGTCCCGCGGAATCCTCCCGGCGCTTCTCAACACGTGCCGGGTTGGTTGAGACGAAGGGCGCCTGATCCTTCCTGTCGATCGTCGCTCCCGAGGATCCAATCCAAGAGAGGCGAATGCGTTCGCACCAAGTCGTGGGGAAACAAAATTGGAGAACGAAAAGCTCCACGAAACCAAGAAGAAAGAAGAAAGAAAGAGGAAAGAAGAGGAGAAGCTCACTCGGCAGCTCGAGCCGAACAACGGCCTAAGTTCCTTCCCAAAACAAGCAGCAGCCGAAGCCCATGAGCCAGCCGAAGCAAAAAGCTTCTGAAGGCCTCAAGCAAGCAAGCCATGCATGGGCCCGATGGCCTGCTGAAACGACCTGCTCTCTCCGAAGCAAAAAACTTACTCCTCCCACGGGACTCAGCACACGAAAACCTCAGCCCTACCACGGGACTCCCCCGAACTCGCCCCCGAAATCAGCCCACCACAGGACTCCCCCGAACTCAGGCCTACGAACTCAGCCCTACCACGGGAACTCCCACCGACTCAGCCCTACGAACTCAGCCCTACCACTGGACTCCCACACGAACAAAAAAGGATCTCCCCTTATCTTTCCCACCCCTCCCCGCACCCGGCCCGTGACTCATGGCCCTCGTGATCCACCCTCCGCTCAACCACAGGTGGGAGGGAGTTGTTGTACGGTCACGGGGATGGCAGGTTTCTTCTTCCTCTTCGCAAAGGAGGGGAGGACGTCTCCATGTTCGCTCCCTAACTATTAAATCGATCCGCAGCACATTAATCGATTCAAAAACATTTAAACAATGGCAAGGTGCAGCTATCTATTGGGAACATGCACTTATGACATAGCTGACTAAGTTAACCTGTATGTTCTGTGCCAATTGAATCCAAATTCGTAACAATAATATATTATATATATATTTATATATATACTATATATATTCTTCTTCTTCTGTCTTCTTCGGCTGCCTCCCGTTTAGGGTCGCCCACAGCGGATCGTCCTTATGATCGCATTTAATGATTTGGCAAGGTTTTACGCCGGATGCCCTTTCTGACGCAACCCTGGTCGCCTCTTACGACACAGGGAATGGTTACACCTATTTCTAACCGGGGCATACACCGGGTACTCACTTTCGCCGACCTCGGAAGGATGAACAGGGCTGTCTACCTCCTGTGTGTATTAATTCAAGTGGCCAACGGGGTGCCTTGAACTCAGGACCTTTGGATCCAAGCCACTACCCTAACCACCTATGCCAACCACCAGGCTATATATATATATATATATATATATATTATATATATATATATATTATATATATATATATATATAATATTATATATTATTGGTAAAATGTAAACTATTTCCACATTTATATGTAAATATATTTGTGTGTGTTGGTGTGTGTGTGTGTGTGTGTGTGTGTGTGTGTGGTGTGGTGTGTGTGTGTGTGTTTTCATAAAGCATAACATTCTCTATGCCTAAACTCCCCTAACCCCACTCCTCTCCTCCTCTTTGTCCAATCCTCACTCCACCCCATCCAAATACCAAATGACACACCCACCTCCACACCTCTCTCCCTCCCCTCTCTTTCTTTCCCCACCACTATCTTCTCTCTCTTCTCTCTCTCTGGATGGTATGTTACCAGGCGATGGTTATGTCGGACCAGTGGCTATGTCCATTACGTTCTGGATGGGTTGGTTTTGTCCCGACGGTGGTTATTCTCGGAGTGTCTGAATGGTTGGTTATTGTCGGACAGATTCCTCCCCTTACATTATCTTTCCCTTTCCCTCCCCTCACGCTTGCCTTCCCTTCCCCTCCTCTCACACTTCCTCCCATCCCTTCACCCTTCCTTCCCCTTTGCGCTCACAACCTACTTTCCCTCCCCTCATGCTACCTTCCCTCCCCACACCCCTAACTGCTCCCCAACCCCTGGCCTCGCGCCCCCTCCTTTCTCACTCCCCTACCCCTCTCGTTGCCCCCCCCCCCCCACTTCCCTGCCAATCTCACCGCCTTCCCGGAGCTCCCACTCCTTCCTCACTCTCCCACCCCTCCTTGTGCCCGCTCCTTTCCTCACTCCGTACCCTCTCCTCGTGTCCCCCTCCTCCTCATGGGTTTATGGTGATCAACTGCCATCAACCGAAGTGATGGGACGGGGTTGTGAAGTTTGAAGTGCAGGATAATTAGCTATGCACATCCCGTAGAGGCCTTGCCTCAGCACTGATGTAATCATTGTGGTATGACTGCTACGTTTGAAAGGAGGGACGGTGAGGGATTATGGAGCAGAGAGTGGAGGACAAATCCGGGCAAACTTCCAGTTGTATAGATTAACATGTTTTAAAAAATATGGTCCCTTTTCCTGTTTAAAAAGAAAACAGCATTCATAATATATTTGATATCTGGTTCAAATAAGATGATTAAGAAGAAAGAGAGAGAAAGTTGCATTAGTGATGGCACAAGCTGTTCATCCTATGCCTCAAATCCCTGACGATGAAATTCCTCTTTGGCCTCCAATTAATACAAATTCTTGAAACTCAGCTGCCTCAGGACTGTAGGAATTGTTTTTTTGATCTTTTCAGACATCCTGCGGACAACTCCTGTCAAAGAAGTGATACATGAATTATAAGTGGACACAGGAGTACGGACCAAAATCAGAAGTAAGTAGTAGCAGCCGGAACAACAGAGGTCACATTAAAAGAATCAGGACAACCGCTACCATAAGGGCATTGGGAAATTTTTTAGAGGCGGACAATTTTAGAAAGGCACATCGCCAAGATTCGTTGAAGTTCTACTTTAATATTTTAGATGGGGCAACTAGATAGCACAAATTGTCATTTGTGAGGGAAAGCACAAATTGGCACCCTAGTAGCCTATCATATTATTAGAACAGATTTGGATTATTGGGGCCATCTCAAAATTTTTTGATGGCAGTTGGGAAAATGTGCATATGCCATAGCCATCTAGGGTCTCCTGAATTTTGAGATGGTCCAATGATATCCAAAATCTGTTCATAATATGTTAGGCTACTAGATGTGCCAAATTTGGTGCTTTCCTCACAAAAGCACAATTGTCTGCTATATTTTAGCTAAGTTGCCCCACTAATAGTACATTTGTTGTTGGCCCTTTGTACACACACACAAAGTGCATTATGCTGCCATGTTTAGTTTGTTAACTATGGACGTACCAATTAATATCCTGTTATAATTGGACAACCGTCAGTGCCACAATTCGCAAGGGTTTTAGCCAAAGTTGAGGCTGTTGGAGTGGGCTGGATAAGCGATAGAGAGACTTAAAGACACTCTCACGCATATCTGGGTGATAAGATCTATACTGAGATATATGTCGGCCTAAAGAGGAATATTAAATACTAGCTATAGGGCAGAATACCTCGCCTCTGGGCTTGGCGCGTGCACCTGGGGATTGGCGGCTGAGATAATAGATAAACGAATGGGGCAACGCTGGGTAGTCGGTGGATTGTCCAATAAAAATAGGTAACGGAGAAGAAGTGAATACCTATTTTGGGGGGGAACGGCTGAATTTGTTTTTCATGGTGTGAACAAATTTTGGCCCATCACGGGTGATGAAGGTGATGGTTCAAGTTTCATCGGAAATTGTGTGTTGTTGGGTTTCTGGGAAGAAAGCAAATACAATATTTGGGATTGTCAAACCTGGTCCCACTTTGAACCCGGGTGAGACTCTACTCCCGCGTAGATTGCGGAAAGGGTACCATTAATCCTCCCCACGGCCCCCCCCCGGAACCAACATAGTTCACCAACTAATCACTCACAACTCTCAACATTAGAATGCATTTCATACTTTGAGTACCAAACTTTCCCATTGAGACAATAATTTCTGATAATTATGGCGAATAAAAAAAGGCTTGGGCAAGCTCCCCTCAAACAACTGGATGTCCTATGCTTTGCTTGCGTCCCGTCCCGCCCAACCACAAAGGCATCACCCTTTCACTCCCAACCCAAAGCATCGATCCCCTCCCCACACTCAAGTCCTTCAACACCCCCCCCCCCCCCACTGAATGCCGCTTAAACCCCAACCCCCTTCAAAGCTGTTGGCTGCCATAATTATAAGCGTGCGTGCAACCTGTCCTCTGGACTCATAGAAAAGGCAAGACGGTGACAGGCCTATTTCCTCCACCTGTCGAAGACCAGCAGAATATGGTACGCGGTTTCTGCCTCCACCGGAACTACATCGAACTATCTAGCGGTCATTGAGATTATGCGCTGGAGGGTGTAGGCTTCGGCATGGGTTAGCGGTGGTGAGCTTAGGCATCCTTGGGTCCTGAGTTCCAAATCCATGCTCGCTGTGAATAATAACCAGGTGGCGGTTTAACTCGACCTGTCATCCTTCCGAGGTCGGCAAAATGAGTGCCAGCGTGCTGGTATACTGTGTCGGTAGTGGTGAGCCCGGGTCCAGGAGGTGTGCCCAAGTAGCCGAGGAGGACTGCTTTAGGCAGCACCAAACGCGCTGCACAGAGTATTGTTCCCAAGTGATGATGGATGGATCATGCTATTCGCTTGACTTACAGAAACCTTCACAATTTTAAGAGAAAATAATTGGAAATAAGAGCAAACGCGGTGTGTAACTCTGCCAGTAAGAAATAACCCAGATGCTCGAGGAGAAAGGCTTCTAAAGGTCATCGAAAGCGTTCCTAAGTAGTGTGGGTCATTGTTTAGAAAACCAGAAATTATAGGTGGATTCAGGCGAACTGTCCAACCAGGATGGGTGGGAACTGGCATACACGGGACCCATGCGGTACGGATGCACGCACGGGCTGCTTTTATAGTGTGAATTTAGTTGCAATAGACAATTGTTATATTCACCATGAGGCAAAATTGTTGTAAGGTAACCCATCTCTGTAGCTCGGAGTATGTCACTGTCCTGAGATGACGGCCAACCAAGATCTCTATTTGTCTAATCAGGTCACATGTTCAGTGTGATGCTTAGAGCATATCCAGTATTTCTAATAGGCCCATAATTAGTGTATAAAAGTGGGAAGACCGCACATAGGCAGGAATAAAAAAGCATAGCCTTGTGGAGGTCCACTTTTAATAATGGAAAACCTTCTTGGACAAGAAAAGAGATATATTCATTAACTTACTTGAAACTCCCTTAGTAGTGAGTCGGACAGGAAGTAGGAAGGTTCCAAATTGGGTATGAGTTCTATAGATCAGGGAGTGTCAAAAGAGGAAAGATTTGAAGAAAAATCAATGAGCAACGCCAAATGATAAGAATACACTATTGACCGGTAGGTTGTTTAATTATGCATTATGGAAGTACCAGCACAATGAGAATTCCAGACTCCGTAATAGGGTTGTAATTCCAGGAAGTAAGCCTACGAATTTCCTAGACCTCAAGATGTATTTCAGGAGAGGAAGTCTACGAAGATTCCATGACCTCGGTGCTGGAATGACAGAAGCTAAGCGTATACGAGCGATGTCCATGGCCTCGGGGCTGGAATTACTAGGTTAAGCTAAACTTATTGAGATTCCGAGTGACCAATGAGAGTTGTAATATTTCATTTAGTAAGCCTTACTAGATATCGTATGACCTGGTTAGGTTGTAATTCAGGAAGTAAAACTCACAGATTTCATTGACCTCGGTTTGTAATGACAGGAAGCAAGCTTAATTGAGATTCCATGACCTAGGTTTGTAATTCCAGTTTAGTAAGCTTACCAGATATCATTGAACCTTGGTTGTAATTCCAGGAAGTAAACTAACTAAGATTGTCATGACCTCGGTTGTAATGACAGGAAGTAAACGCGTCACTAGATTCCATGACCTAGGTGTAATTGGCCGAGTTAGTAAGCTTAACTAGATATCATGACCCCGTGGTAATTATGTAATTACCAGGAAGTATAATCTCACTGGAGGGAATTCCGATGACCTTAAGGATATAGTAACTTCACGACGCGCGAAGACGCTCTCCCCTCAACGGTACGAATTCCGGCAGCTAATGACCTAGGTATGTGAATGTCCAGAAGAGCTAACATACACATAGAATTCGCGTTGATACGCTAGGTGGGTTTTCATAATGCGAGGAAGAAGCCAATGAGATTCCGAGTATTGACGGTAGGGTTGTGATTCCATGGACAGTAATGTGCCTACTGAGAATATCTATGACTCTAACAGGTTGTAGTATTGACAGAAGTAAGGTCTACCGAGGATTCCATGACCTTTCGTGTAACTGTAATTGAACAAGGAAAGCAAGGTCCTATCGAAGACTCTCCAGATGGGGCCCTTGGTTGGAATTCCATTTAAGTGGATAGCTTATGAGAGGATGCCAACATTCTTGAAGAATATAAGATGAGGATTGATGATGGATAATTGATGATAGATTTGGATGGCAGTTTATATGATCGAGACTCACAACTACAGAGGAAGAATCATTAGAGATGGGGCCATATGCGGAGTTTGGAGAAGGGGGGATTCATGGAGCGAAGGGGAGAGAGAAAGGAGTAGAGTGATTACGTAGAATGAGAGAGATGAGATTTAAAATTAAGGGTTTCCAGTGGCGAGGAAGGAGTGTGGATTTTTATATTCCGGATTGAACGCGAGGCTAGACTCTTAGAGGCCATTTTGAGGTAAGCGGCTCAGGATTAGTTTAGAGCGCGAGGTGGCTTTATACACTAATAGGTAATTATGGAGGGAATAAGGGAGGACTGAGGTTACAAATGAGAGGAATATTGAATACGAGGATTAGGAATGTTGATAAGTGAATGATAAAGGGATAAGAAGAATAAAAATAAATGTCAGTAATATAAATCATTAGAAGCAGTGAGTATGAGACTCAGTGATGTGATGGAGGGATCCGGAGGCCATATAGCCGTGAGAGATTTAAAGATAGATAAGTAAGAGTTTTAGAAGACTTAGTAGAAGGGATTTAAGGATTAGTTAAGAAGGCGGTCTTTCACTCAAGAGACGTAGTATAATGGCATGGAATTGTCTCCCTGAAGTAGAGAGGCAGCCTCAGAAACGTTATGATAGTTTAATTGTAATTATAATAGTTGCCTGGTGAAGCATGTTGGAGATAAGAGAGGGTAATGAGGAGGGGGGGTGGTTGAGCTCGGAGCATAGTACTATATTAAGGATAGTGCTCGAGGGACATTTGTAATGGATTGGATGATGGGGTGCATGGTTATGCAGAGTGGCATGGATTTGTGTGGAGACTCGATATGGAAATGGTCAGAGAGATGGGTGTTGGTGGTGGGTGTTGGGGTGTATGTGGGATGGTTTTGTATACCCCAAGGACATGAGAATCCGAGAACTGTCAGTGTTAGGCGCAGTATTTAGATGTGTAACTTGAATGGCGGCAATGTAACCATGGTAAAGGGCAGTTTTACGGACGGATGATTTTCGAATGCTGGGTGATCTAGGGAGGAGGAAGGATGACCGATAAGCCATCTCCGACCCACCAGGTTCCTGTAGGTGAGGAAAAATGAGGCGTGTGAATGGATGTGAGACATCCCAGCAGGATAAATATAGAAAAACCCTGTTCAAAGATGGGTAATTGATGAGAAGCTCCTTGGTGAGCACAATAGGGCGATCCTTAAATCTATTGCTCAACTGTGTCTGGTGGAAACGAGTAAGACCTTCACTGGCGCTAGTTGGGTTACTTTATTTTTTAGGATTGTGTTGGATGACAATATTTGATCCTCCAGCCCACCGTAAACCCTTTGCATTCTGTCAAATACACAAACATAAAACGTAGTAGATAAGAAAGCTGGAAAATGGACCACTCCATTGGGATATTAGGAAGTTACCTTCTTGTTTTGCAGGTGGACTTCCTGCAGTGGCATCTCACTGTATGACGTGCATTTGTGAGCTCAAATAGCGGATCTTCGGGACCCCACTTTCTTTCATGACAGGAGAGGAAAAAGGTATGGGAGAGATATTATGTAACCGATACATGTGGTGGATGATTTGTGAGAGGTAGGGACTGATTGGCTCAGGTGATGGTGCTGATAGGGTGATCATCCAGACGCGAGAACAGGGCGGAAGTTATCCTCGTGTTGATAACCATGAGGGGAGGAGGTTCCCTTCATAGTGGAGGTGCCTTAATGTGTTCCTATCTCTAAGGAAATGATTCATCCTGTCTGCGTAGTTATAGACAATCTAAGAGAGGTGCAGAGGACGCGTTTTGATTAACATCGGTTGATATTGCAGACTCTCTCTTGAGGAGTGATCAGAGACCGGATTAGTCCGAAATCTATGGTGTGTAGGTTACAGAACTGACTATTGGTCTTGGTCCTTCTAGATGGAATTAACCATGCCATGGAGTTGCTATAGCTGATGGTCGCCTCATGAATAAAGCTGATTACTCTCAAGATGGAATTTAATTGAAGGTAACTGGCCTCGGTCAACAAGCGTTATTGATTGTACACAAAGGATTCGTCACTTCTTGGGAGATGTCGTCCCTGGTCTATGTATATGCCTCCCGAACTGAAGCCGAGTGTTTCATCACACAATGAAGGAACAGCCATTCTATGCAACCACTCGAGTCTGATGGTCTTGATCTATTGCCCATACGAAGATTTTTACACTATCTAGTCTTGGGGATTTCTCAATGCATGCAGATCGACGCAACTGATATAGGGATGGTTATGAGACTGTGGTTAGATCCCTCCATGGGTCTGGAACTCGTGAACCAGAATATGTCAGCAATTCCTGGGACTTTTGGGAGAAAGGGTGAATGGCTTAATAGGTTGATCTGTGGATTTAGGGTTTCCAATGACCCAGCAGAGGCTTCATCGCTGGCACTTGTATTCTCTCCAATTGCTGGCGAGTATTATTATGTGGCAAATGAGGATTGACCTCATGTCCTCGTTAGATAGGTCGCTGAGAGGAAGATCCAGGAAACTGCTCAAGGACAACCGGAATTGCTTAATTATTCCTTCCAAATACCAACCAACCAGCTTGTTGAAGCAAACTCTAGAAGTTGCAGCTTAAATTCTTGGTAGAATGGTAACGCGAGTCAGCGAGCTGAGATCTGATGTTGGCAATTCCTCAAGTCATGAGAGGGGATTGCTGGAGGAGTAGTTGAACAATCGGGTGCGGGGATTTGTGAGGCGGGTCTTGGTTCTTATGTGTGGAATCCTGAGAAGAATTATTGCAGTGTCTCACAAGACCACCATCTTTGATGTTGGACAGCGATGGTATGTCTTGAGATCACCATTGAGGAGTTAGAAGAAGAAGGTGATGTGTACTCCTCAAGGGACTTACTGGGAGATACCAATTGACTAGAGTCGCAGGGCGACAGGCTATTATGTGAGAGAAGCTCATGCTGTTCAGGGATGATTGAGGGTGGACAAAGGAGGGTCTATATTGAGAGAGTAATCTGTGGAGAGGAGGAGTTAGAGACATTTCACTTCATTGCTGTGGTGGGATCAAAAGATTACTCATCCTGCTTGTGAAAGGTGAGTGAAGTTCGTGAGCATATAGCGTTCTCTCCAAAGAGTCCGTATCTCCTTGCACTGCAGTTAGTAGATGTTGAGGGTGGTGGGCCTCTTGACAGGAAGAGAGCCCGTAAAGTGTGGATAAGGTCGCTGTGAGGCACTCAGGACTGATAGTCCGTACAAGTGCTGTGATTGCAGTTGTGATGTCATGGTGGTTCCAATCAATCCCTGTTGGCTGACCCTCCAGATGGAAACTGTGGTTCACCTATCGCTTGTGAGGAAACACTCGTGCTTGACCGGTGTGAAACGTGAAATGGAAGTGCAATGCCTTCCAGTGATAGTATGTGGCATACCATGCTGTACTTCTCAAGCTGGTGAGAAATGCTACTACATGATCATTGTCCTGCATAGTCTGTTGTCTCTGCCGGAACACCAGGCATCATCCCAACAGACATGGAAAGAGGGGCATTGTATGTTCCCTCTCTGGAAAGCGGGCTTAAGGTCAGATGATCGACAGCAGACCTGCAAAAAACTACCGAGGCGGTGAAGCTGCTCTAGTCCCGGCCAGCGTCTTTGCTCTGGATAATATCTTGATAGGGTTCGCCACCATCTGCATGCAGCACCAAGCGGTCAAGAAGCATCAGGCTTTACACCAAAGAGCGTTAACCGAATTGACCATATCCTTGACTCTTCGGGTCATCACCCGAACCCAAGCAACGAGAGTTTCGCAGGGGCTGCTTGCAGCCTTCCATGTTTACTCTCAAAGCATTTCGATTCGGTGAATCGGGATGCCCTACTGGAGGATCTTGGTCTTCGTGGGGCCCACCAAAAACTGATCAATCTGATGTCTGAACCTACTCTGGTACTGAGATGCTGT
>CM068959.1:11298441-11310889 GCA_035128595.1 Eptatretus atami | reverse complement strand
CTCCGACGCAGGATACTCGAATGACTCGATCATTCCAGCAAGCTGGTACTCATTTTGCCGACCTCAGAAGGATGGCAGGCTGAGTCAACCTCCTGGTGTATTTTAATTCAGCGGCCAATTTTGAAGTGGGGAGATTCGCCCAGTTTACAAATAACGTGTGAAAGTTACTTTAAGAGCAAACAGTCAATTTTCTTCTGATAAATGATATTATCGCGTTGCTTGTATATATGATGTTAAAAGTCTCCGTACAGTCTGTGTTTATGTGTACTCCAATAAGAGACTTCGATCGATGTAAAATCAATAAAAAAGAAATACCAAACAGTGTGTGAACATTAAGTACCGGATCAATCCAAAGTCAATGTTTCCCGGAACATTGATGTGATTAGAAGTCTCTGATTATTGGTGCATGATTCATGCTCATCGTATGTACCAATCACCTCCCACAAGGGACAACAACCAAGGAGGAGATGATGGAACGTCATTGAGATTATGTCTCTGTACAGAAAACATCAGCGTTAGAACCATCTCAACCTCCGAGGACGACATGTTGAGTTACAAAACAGTATTTAGGTTTAAAAACATGATTGTTATTATCAAAAGGCAGATTCTGTTGGGAATTTTTTTTTTCCAGCAAATCAGTTTTAAAGTTTAGCCAAACTAGTTCATTTTTTCGCCCACACTAATATCATTCACTTGTGGCCCAATTACCGACTGTAACCAACGCCAAATGTGAAAATCTTCTGGAACTTACGGCTGTGTGTAAAATGGAGTAAAATTTAACCAACCAAATGAAAAAAGGTATTTTCAGAATCAACAAAATACCCTTTATTCAGCTGAAGTGAAACAATCCACACCAAATGAAGGAATATCATAATTTATTTCCTATCGAGGCCAATTAAGCCTGTTATGGATTTCAAATGAAACCACAACACTAAACTGATTACGTTATCGATAACTGGATATGACAAGATTATGCTGATATATTTGTTTTTTTCAAATTTCATAAAAAAAAAGTTTCATAATTTCGATCTTTATATTTTTCAATTTTCAACGGTTTAATTTTTCTATTATTTAAGTTTTTTTATTTCTGGTTCCCAGAGGAGGCGTTCAGTGTTTAATCTTTGGCTGTTGCGTAGTGTCCACTTTTGGGGGAAAAAAACCCCGTTTGTTTTCATTATGAGGCAGAAATTTCAGTTTCTACCGATTGGCTAGTAGGTATGAGTTTCGCCATTACCGGAACCAATCAACGATATCAGAAATCGCAGCCCTCTCGTTGTTTCATGATTTTGCGCCAAATAGTTTTTCACATTTTTAAACTTGACAGAAACGGTGATTAGAGATCCATTCAAGTTGAAACTTCAAAGGAAGTTAGGTATTTGAATGACTTGAGCAAGATACATTTATATAAAGGTCATTATAATTATGGAGTTTAGTAAGGCGTTGAAGAGAGATTTTGTTTAACAAATCAATGAAAGGTTTAAATAGGAATACAAAAAGAGAGTGCTCTTAGCAGGAAAGGCAGGATAGTCTCCGGTTTACAACACTGACCTATAAGCTGTCTGTGCGGTTGAATCCTAACCTCGTTTTAAAATTCACCGTGACAAGCGGGCGAGTATCGATGTGTTTGGTCCTACGAATGGGACATTAAAGCGGGCGTCTGTCTGCCAGCATTACATCGTTGACGCTTGTAAGATCCCATGGTGTTGGTGCTTCCATAAAGAATAGGCAAGTTATCTCCGGAACACTCAACAAATCACAAATTCCTGCCCAAATCACCTTAAATCTAATGCCCGGTCTGGTTGGCCAGTTTGTGAAAGACTGAGCTGAGATAAAAGACCTAGTTCGCCAGCGAGCACAATAACTTAGTTAATAATTGGGGCTGTAGTAGTAGTAGTAGTAGTAGTAGTAGTTAGTAGTTGTAGCAGAGCATGGGGAAATTAAAAAAAAGATTGATATTTTAAATAACTATCCATCATTGGACCATACAATGTTCAGAGCGTCGGTGCTGCCATAAGCAGTCTCTTCGGCTGATTGGGGACAATCCTGGACGGTGTTGTACTCCGACACAGGATACCAGAAGCTGCACTCATTTTGCCGACTTCGAGATGACAGGCAGAGTCGACCTCCACCTAGATTTAATTCAACATCTGAGTGGATTTGAATCTCGGAATCCTCAGATCCCAAAGCCACCACCTCTAACCATTAGGCCAACATCAGGCCACATAAATAACGAAGTAGTCAAGAAGTAGGCCGTCCAATACCTGATTAATGGGAGGTAGAATGAAGAGCAACGGTTTTCAGTAGGCACTACCTGAGATATTGAACATGAACATTGATCTCGCACCACAATCTCTTGTTTTTTTAACGCCAGAGGCCAAACTACGACATCATCAATCGATGATAAGTAACCGTACCTCGTACTGCCAACAAAAAACATTCCTCGGATGGACACGTAAAGCGAGGCAGGTAAGAGCTACCTTCCGATGTGAACCTTTCATGGTCATCTCTACCCTCTTGTTTCATTTGAAGAGTTCTAGGGGAGGGAGGGCGTTGTTGGGAAACGCACATGGAATGTATTGTGGTTATACACAGGTAGTCACACAAACCTTGGTTAGAAAAGGAAAACAACTTCTCATCACCACATAGTCTGTTATAGGTGATAGAAGAGCTTAACACTCATGTTACCAGTTTGGACACTCTTTTTTTAGCAAAATCGACCATGGAATGTTTGATTTCCATGAATTAGTATTTATACAGCTTTAACGTCATTTGGTGAAGGAAATATTGAAATTCCAATTTAATATGTGTATAAACAAACAGGTAAAGGAAATAGATGATTAAAAGGACAGATAAGAATCCAATGTTCACCTGTTATATTACCTATTGAAGACATTTTGTGTGTGTGTGGCTGCCGTCCAGAGTTATCCTTCAGCTTTCTCACTTATCAAGAGGGATGAGCATCATTTGTCACAAAAATCAGTTTCCCTGATGAAATACTTATCTTCTTATCTGCAAGTGTTTTTATCACGTGTTCATGAAAACCACAGAATGGCTTGTTTTGGGGTAAAAGATGTAAAAGGTAGACATGCCAAAAATACCCTCTCCCTCCCTCTGTTGACCCCACAGGAAGGTGGGATTAATTTGAGTCATTACACATTAGTACTGCCACCAGTAAAAGCTTGGAGATAATCAACATCACGAGAATCATTCACTTGACTGAATCGGCCCTATCAATCACAATATCTTCACCAAATAATTAATACATTGAAAAGTTACCAAAACAATTATCTACTTCATCGAGAATCAGGTGTAGTTGGAAAAAGGTATTTATTTCATGAACATGCGGCACATCCATCCATGGAATTTGTCTCCTCACTTTGTCTGTACTCGGAATTATAATTGGTCATTGAAATTAGATCTAAATCCCATAATATAATTATTAATATCACTTGGTGAAGCCATCTGTTGTGTGAGACATGTTTGTCTGCCTGGCAAACCATATGATATTAATGTCCGGCTGATTCTCAGGAGATGTGGTTTGTATCCCTGTCAAAATGACGGGGGGTTCGACAGCACAATGCCCTCTGCTGGCACCGCACAAGCATGGATATTTGGGGTAAATATATTTAACCCTTTCATTGACTGAATGCTTCAATGCCTACCAGTGAAACCAACCCACAAGGACACACAAGGACTTCGGCACAGGAGGAGGCTATTCGGACCAATCATGCCTCCGTTGCACAACTCTTGGATCCAAAACCCATCCACACAAGCCACCGACAAGTCCTGCCAATATCACAATACCACTACATCTACAATACATTCAGTACTTATATAATCTCCAATTTAAACCTATCCACTGCAGTTAGAGCGGAGGGTGGTGGACTCTGACAGAGGTGTCCGAAGTGAAGGCCCGCTGGCTGGTTACTTTGAGCAGCTGTACCAGGCTGATCCACCAGCTGTCGAGATGGATGTCATTGAGTCTCACTATCCCTACTGCTGACCCTCCAATCAACTGTGGTCCACCTTCATTGTGTGAAACACAGGTTGCGGTGAACCAGAAATGGGGTAAAGCTCCAGGGATCTGTGGCATCCATGCTGAACTTCTCAAGGCCGTGGAAATGCTGTACTCATGTCGTTGCATGCAGTCTTCTGTGCTCTTGTCTGGAACACAGGCATCATCACAACTGAATGAAGAGGGACCTTGTTGTCCCTCTCTGGAAAGGGAAGGGTGATCACCAGTGGACTGCAACAACTTCAAGGGGTGATGCTGCTCTCAGTGCTAGCAAGGTTTTGCTCAGATAATTCTTGAGAGGGTTCACCACCATCTGCTTGAACAGCAGCTTCCAGAGCGGTTCAGGGCTTTACACCAAAGAGGTCAACGATTGACTGTATTCTTGTCCTTCAGGTCCCACCGAACGCAGACGAGAGTTTCAGCAGGGCTGCTTGCAGCCTATGTTTATCTCTGTTAAAAGCGTTCGACTCAGTGAATCGGGATGTCTCTGGAGGATTGTTAGTCTTCTTTGGGGTGCTACCAAAACTGATCGATCTGATATCTGAACTCTACTCTGGTACTGAGAGTGCTGTGGAGATGTGGTGGTACCAACTCACTATTTCCAGTTGTTACTGTAGTTCGTTAGGGTGTGCACTGGCCCCCACATTTTTCAGTGCTCGTATGGATTGGATTCTGGGGAGGATGTCAGAGAGATCAAGCTTGTGGTGCATCGTTTGGGAATGTCAAATCTCTGACCTTGATTTCGCAAATGATGCAGTCATCTTTGTGGAGACTCTGGAGATCCTTTGGGGGCCTCGAGGATGTCGGAGCCGCTGGGATTATGGGTTTCCTGGGTCAATACTAAGATCCAGGCTTTCAATGACATCTTGGATGCTGCAATCGTGTCTGTACTTGTTTGTGGCAAGGATGTTTAGGTCACGTAGAGATTCTCTTACCTTGGCATGATATCATGTCTCTGCTGGCAATGAGACAGAGGTCAATAGATGTCTGGGTCTGGCTTGGGGAGTCATGGATTCACTGGAGCATGGGGTTTGGCGCTGCTGGTACCTGTGCAGCGACGAAAGTCCGAGTCTTCAGGTCCTTGGTGTTTACAGTCTTGCTCTGCAGATGTGAGACTTGGACCCTGACCAGGATCTGAGACGGAGACTTAATTCCTTTGGTACCAGGTCCCTCTGAGAATCCTTGGCTATCACTGGTCGGACTTTGTGTCCAACGAGGTGGTTGTTGAGAGAGACTCAAATGAGGTTTCTTACCTGCACAGTCTGTGAGCATCAGCTGTGTGGTTGAGACATTTGGCTCGTTTTCCTGACACTGATCCTGCTTATCAGATTCTCTCAGCGAGGGAGCCCTGTGAGTGGAGGAGGCCAATGTGCCGACCACGTTCTTCACGTTTGCCAGCAGGTTGATCAGCATCTCAAGGAGATGGGATGGGCCAGGCATCTGCATGGGGGATTCATACGAGGCCCTGGAGTACCGGCAAGAAAGTGGAGGCAGCCAACAACGCTGCTCCGGCGCATGCTCCCATACCTGACCTCACCCAATATGGTGGAGGAGGTGGAGATAGGGAAGCATTGAGGATCAAGTTTCCATTCACATAGTGTGTGCAAAGATTCTGTAGGGTTAGATTTCAGGAAGGTAAACCTTGAGGGTATGAAGAGAGAGTTGTGGTGATGTATATTGGGATGAAGCTACAATAGGACAATCAGCATCAGAGAAATGGGAAACATTCAAGGACCAAATGTGTCGAGTGCAGAGTAAGTACATTCCAATGAGTGTAAAACTAGAAGTAGAAAGAACCAGGGTGGTTGAGCAGCTGAGATAAGGGAACGCTTATCAAGGAGAAGCAGAAGCCATTTATTATGTTTAAAATAACAGGACTGGAGTTAGATTTATATCATTATCGAGTAAACAGAGGCAAGTTAGAAAATACTCGGCAAGCCAAAGAGAGTATGAGAAGGACATGGCTAAGATATATAACATAAAACAAGCTTTTTTAAGTTATCAGGGGAAAATAACAGGTGAGGACCAGTGTGGGCCCATTGAGGAATAGCATCGGAGGAGAGGTTAGTGATGAAAGTTGAGACGGCAGGCTTATTAAACAGGTATTTTGCTTCAACTTCTACACAAAAACAGTCAGGAGAATTGTCCAATAGCTGAGAGTATCTATCGAGGAGGTAGGAAGGCTTTTCCAGAAGATCCAGGTTGGAGTGGAGGAAGTAAAGGAACAGCAAGGAAATCTAAGAGTAGATAAGCTCCGGGTCCAGATAAGATACAAACCGATAGTGTTGAGAGAGGTGGCTGAGCAGGGTAAACGAGATGTTAATGGATATTTTTAATAGTTCACTGGAGGCAGGACAGGTACCGGAGGATTGGGAGTAACAAATGTAACACCATTATTTAACAATGGATCCAGAGAAGAATTGGGAAACTATAGACCTGTCACCTTGATTTCAGTTGTGGGGAAGGTTGTTGGAGACATTAATTAGGGACCAGATGAGTCACCATATAAAACTAATACAAACTAATTAAAGGTAGTCAGCATGGGTTTACCAAAGTAGTTCCTGTTTAACAAATCTTTTAGAGTTCTATGAAGCAGTGTCTGATTCGGGTGGATGGTGGAAAGGCAGTGCACATAGTTGTATCTAGACTTTAAGAAGCATTTGATAAAGGAACACATCAGAGGTTGTTAGCTAAAGTGAGGGCTTGTGGAGTGGCTGGTGAGCTAGCTAATTGGATTGCAAACTGGCTTAGTGATAGAAAGCAAAGAGTGGCGTGAGTGGGAGGATGTCTTGCTGGGAGGATTTAAGTAGTGGGGAACCTCAGGGATCAGTACTCGGACCATTACTATTCATTATTTACGTCAAACGATTTGGATAGTGGGGTGAAGAGTAAAGCTTTCCCAAATTTGCAGATGACACAAAGCTTGGAGGTGAGGTGAAGTTCAGAGGGGTGTGAACAAGATACAGGATAGTATAGATTGGGCAAAAGATTGCAGATGCAATTTAACCTGAGCAAGTGTAAGGTGTTGGGGATGGGAAAGAACAATGAAAATAGAGATTACAGGATTAAGGGTAATGTTGGAGCGTGTCACACAGGAGAAGGACTGGGGTGGTAATAGATACGGGAGTAAGCAGGCAGCACAGTTGCCAGGCAGCTAGAGGTAAAGCAAATAAGGTTTTAGGTGTATCTGGAGGGGGATCATTTATAATCAAAAGAGGTGGTGTTAACATTGGACAGGAATTTAGTGAGGGCCACTCAAGAATATTGTGCCAGCATATGATCACCACCCAACTCAGGAAGGACATAGCTGCCAGAGAAGGTTCAGATGCAGGGATACTAGATTGATTCCGGGCCGAGCTCGACTCAGCGATGAGGAGCGGCAGAGTAGACAGGGCTTTATACACTAGAATGGAGGTGGTTACAAGGAGGTATGATCAGATGTTTAAGATTAATGAAGTAAAGATAAAATAAATGCAGAATAATATTCAGCAGAGTAGGACAGTGATAGGACCGGGGCCTTCACCTGAGAGTAAAGAAGAGGAGAGTTGAAGCGGTAGTAAGGACAGGGGTCTTTCACTCAGAGATAGTTATGCATGGAAGTCTCCCTGGAAAGGTAGTGGCAGCAGAAACAGTAGATAGTTTAATTGTAATTATATAGTTGCCTGGAAGATAAAGGAGTATGGGGATGTTGGCAGTACTTTTAGGAAGCTTGAGCATTGTGGGTGTTGTGTGCATGTATGCAGAGTGCTGTGGTGGAGGACTCATGAATGGGTGTTGTGTGTTTGATGATGTGTGTTTTTTACCAAGCCCGACTGTCAGGTTAGGCCAGATTAGATGTTGTAACTTGCTGCAGGTACCATGTAAAGCTGTACGAACCTGTTTCATGTCGGTGCGAAGCCGTCCCTCCACCAGGTTTCCTGGTGAGGAGGGTGTATGATGTGGACACCCAGCAGAGATAAAAAGAAAAAAACCTGTCAAAGGGTGGAGGAGCTCCTTGTGAGCAATGGCCATCCTTTATCTATGCTCAACTTGTCTGTGGACATTGTCACTCCTGCAGTGGGTTACTTTTTTTTTCGGAGGTTGGTGGCAGGATTTGCACTCCAGCCACCGTAAAACCCTTCACTCGCAAAAACACAAAAACGCAAATAAAGCCTGAAAATCCACTCCATGGAGTACCTCTTGCACAGTTGCCCTCCGCAGGGCAGCTTCACTGTATGACGGGATTGGGGCAAAGCCTTCGCGGACCCACACTCTTTCATGACTAGGAGGAAAAAACCATGGGTAACCTACAGGGTTGGATTTGGTAGTGTGTGCAGGATGGTGCTGAGGTGTCATCCACCAGACGCTAGTCTGGTTGGATTAACTGAGGCGGTCCCTTCGGTGGGTGCCTGGAATGTCCCATCTCTAAGAGAAGATGATCACCTGTCTCTGTTATCATCTGAGGTCAAGTGTTTGAACATCGGTATTGCAGCACTCTCTGAGGTTCAGAGACCGGATAGTTGCGAGATCATGGCGGGTGGTTACACCGACTCTTGCGTCTGCGTCGCTCTCATGGTACCATGCCCAAGGAGTTGCTGTAGCTGTGTCCAATAAGCTGACTCCAATGATAATTGAGGTAACACCGTCTCACAAAGCCGTATTATGAGACAAAGGATTCGTCACTTTTGGGTGTCGTTTCCGTGGTCTCTGTATATGCCCGACTGAAGCGAGTGTTCTCATCATGAAGGACGCGATTCTATGCAACACTTGAGTCTGTGGTTGATCAGTGCCCCAGGCGAGATACACTTCTAGTCTTGGGGGTTCAATGCATGGACTGCAACTGATAGGGATGGTTATGAGACATTGTGTTAGACCCCATGGGTCTGGAACTGTGAACCAGATAGCACAAGTTCCTTGACTTTGCAAGAAGTCATGGACTTATGTGGCTGGTTCATGGTTTCAATTGCCCAAGGCTCATCGCTGGACTTGGTATTCCAACGCTGGCAGGTGTGGCAAAGGAGATTGACATGTGCTCGTTGATGTCACTGAGGATGATCCAGAACTGCAAGGACAACGGAGTGCTTAATTCCTCATACCAACCACCAGCTTGTTGAAGAGCAACTCTGAAGTTGCAGCTTAAATCTGGGAGAATGGTACCATCACAGCCTAGTCTGGATGTTAGCAATCTCAAGCATGAGAGGGTAGCTGAGGAGTTTGTGAACAGGCTGGGTGGGGATTTGGGGTCTTGGTTCTTTGGGAATCCTGAAAGTTGTGGAGTGCCTTCAAGACCACCATCCTTGATGTTGCTGGTGGATGTCTTGGAACTCACCATTGGGTGAAGAAGAAATTTGTCTCTCAAGGGACACTGCGATACCATTGACCAGAGTCGCAGGGCCAGGCTGAATGGCAGAGCTCAGCTGTTCAGGGAGTGAGGGTGGACAAGGAGGTCTATGTGAGAGAATCTGTGAGGAGGTAGAGCATCACTTGCGGTCAAATGATTCTCATCCTGCTTACAGGGGAATTTCACGCATTGCGTTCCTCCAAGCCCTTCCCTCGGTCACTGTATTAGAGTGGAGGTGGTGTGCTCTTGGACAGAGGAGCCCGAAGTGAAGGCCGCTGGGCTGCCAGACTGATCCACCAGCTGTTGAGTTGGATATGTCAGCGGTTCCACAATCCCTATTGCTGACCCTCAATAAACTGTGGTCCACCTTCGCTTGTGGAAACACGGGCTGCCGTGAAACGGTTGAAATGGGGCAAACCTCCAGGGATCTGTGGCATCCATGCCGAACTTCTCAAGGCTGTGGAAATGCTTACACTCGTGTCATTGCCTGCAGTTCTGTGCTTCTGCCGGGACACAGGCATCATCCCAACTGACTGGAAGAGGGCATTTGTTGTCCCTCTCTGGAAAGGAAGGGTGATCGACAGGACTGCAAAAACTACCGAGGGTGAAGCTGCTCTTAGTTGCCGGCAAGGTCTTTGCTCGGATAATTCTGATAGGGTTCGCCACATCTGCTTGAGCACCAGCGTCCAGAGCAGTCAGGCTTTACACCAAAGAGGTTAACGATTGACCATATCCTTGCTCTTCGGGTCTCACCGAACCCAGACGAGAGTTTCGGCAGGGCTGCTGCCAGCCGTGTTTATCTCTGCAAAGCATTCGATTCGGTGAATCGGATGCCCTCTGGAGGATTCTTGGTCTTCGTGGGTTGCCACCAAAACTGATCAATCTGATGTCTGAACTCTACTTCTGGTACTGAAAGTGCTTGTAGAGATGTTGGTTGTACCATCTCCGACTTATTCCAATTGTTACTGGAGTTCATCAGGGTGTGTACTGGCTCCCACAATTTCAGCACTTGGATGGACTGGGTTCTTGGGAGGATGTCGAGAGATCAAGCTTGGTGCATCGTTTGGGAATGTCAAGGTCTCTGACCTTGATTTCATTGATGATGCAGTCATCTTTGTGGCAGACTCTGGATATCCTTTTGGGGGCCCTCTAGGTGCTGATTGAGGAGTTGGAGCCACTGAGATTATGGGTTTCCTGGGTCAAAAACTAAGATCCAGGCTTTCAATGACATATTGAATGCTGCATCTTGTCTGTACCTGTTTGTGGTGAGCATGTTGAGGTCACGGAGAGATTCACTTCCTTGCAGTGATATTCATGTCTCTGCTGGCTGTGAACCAGAGTTAATGACATCTGGGTCGGGCCTGGGGAGTCATTAATTTCACTAGATCATGGGGTGTGACGCTGCCGGTACTGTGCGAGAGGACGGAAGTTCGATTCTTCAGGTCCTTGGTGCTTCCAGTCTCTGCTCTATGGATGTGAGACTTGGACTCTGACCAGGGATCTTAGATGGGCCCTAAATTTTTTGGTTTCAGGTCTCTTCAGTGAATCCTTGGCTATCGCTGGTCAGATTTTGTGTCCAACGAGCGGTTTGTTGAATGAGACTCAAATTGAGATTTGATACCTGCTATAGTCCCGTGAGCATCATCTGCGGCTGTACTTGTTTTCCTGATGCTGATGCTGCTCACCAGCTTCTCTCAGCGAGGAGCCTCATGAGTGGAGGAGGCCCATGGCCAACACGTGCCTCATGGCATCTTCAGGAGCATGGGATGGGCCAGGCATCTGCCTGGGGGATGGCCAGACGGAGGCCCTGGAGTACCAGTGGAAAGTAGACGCAGCTACGTGCAGCTCCGGCACATGCTCCCATACCTGACCTGACCTGCACCATGCCCCCTACCCTGGGAATTTTTTTCAAAAACTACAAAAAAAAAACACAATAAATACTTCAGTAACAAGAACAACAACAAAAAAAACATTTTGCATTTTCTTATTTTGATCTGGTGTGTAAGTTGGTGTGGTGTTGACGTGGCACAGGCATGATGGGCTGAATGACCTCCAGCCTGCATCAAATTTTCCTTGTATTTCTGAGCTTAGCAACAGTTTCCAACTGTGAAAAAAAATGGTCCGGATTTCTTTCGGCGTCTCCGAGCATCTCCGGCAGTGTTTAGTATGACCCGTTAGAGCAGAGATCAACATCTACCAATCTCTTGCCCAATCTATGAAGGTACTAGCAAGGTACCTTGCTTTGTAAGGGAAGGGCTGCACAGCCAGTTCACGAAGGACTTGGGCAAAAAAACTTACTGTACTGACCCCAATAGAAGTAAGTGTGGGTAACGTTTTCCATTGATGTCACAACGGCGAAACTGCAAATGCCGAATCTGCATATGTCACAGGTGGAAACCCTCACATAATTTCCTCATTCTGCTTTAAACTCAATCTCTCTATATATTTCATTCCACACAGCATCATTCCAATCACAAGTTAATCCATCCATCCACCATCGGACCCATACTCCTACAGAGCCGTCGGTGCTGCCGAAGCATTTTCCTTGGCTTTGGGCACAATCCTGGACGGGTCGCCACTCCGACGCAGGATACTCGAATGACTCGAATCTTCAGCAAGCTGGTACTCATTTTGCCGACCTCAGAAGGATTGCAGGCTGAGTCAACCTCCTGGTATTTTAATTCGCGGCCAACGGGGCTGTAACTCAGGACCCTAGGATCCCAGCCGCCACCCGAACCACTACGCAACACCAGGCTTCACAATTCTCTCGATCGAGTGCAGCCTGTGGCTGCTGGTTGATCATTAGTTGGGACGTTGCTATGCCGCTGATGCAGTGTCCCCTTACCATACACTTGTGCTCATTTTGCCGACCTCGGAAGGATGACAGGCTGAGTCAACCTCCTGGTGTATTTTTATTCAGCGGCCAACGGGGCTGAACTCAGGACCCTAGGATCCCAAGCCGCCACCCGAACCACTAAGCAACACCAGGCTTGCTTCACAAGTTAATACTATACCATTAATATAACAAAATACAATGTTACCAACACAACTGATATATGAATATAGACGCCGTTCTCACATGACAACCAATGCAGATGAATCTGACACAAGAT
>CM068959.1:11286277-11298416 GCA_035128595.1 Eptatretus atami | reverse complement strand
GAGAGAAAGGGTGGACACAAAACACTTCATACTGATCGAAAACTAAAATCATACTCATAATTATATTGAGAAACTTATGAAACCTCCCACCCACCTTAGAATGGATGAAAGTGGGGTCGGTCAGGTGGAAACTCAAAATCATAATTGTGTTGAGGTATTTATGAAACCTCCCACTCACCATAGGACACTCGCTGGGACCCTAAAACGTTCCGCAGAAGGTTTGGTGGGGCTAGCCCCAAAACTGAGAGAGTAGTTCAGGGGCAGACAGGCAGACACTCCTGCTTTATCACATAGATATAGACTTTCCTGAATCTGATCACCACCCTCTCTGATATCTATCTTATCTCCAAGCCTTGCGTCACCTCCAAATTGAGAAACCAACTATTAACCCCACTATCCCAATCGTTGATATAAATTATGAATAATAGCCATCCCAGTACTGTTCCCCGAGGGACCCCACTACTTACAACATCCCAAACCAATATCTCCCACTCACAGCCACTCTTTGCTTCCTATCACAAAGCAAGTTTCCATTCCAATTAGTTACCTGACCAACAAATCCACAAGCCCTCGCCTTGGCGAACAACCTCCTAAGTGGTACCTTATGAAATGCCTTCTTAAAGTCTAAATATACTCCATCCGCTGCACTTCCCTCATCGAACCAATCAGAATCTGCTTCCTAGAACTCCATTAAATTTGTTGAACAAGTCACTCCTTTGATAAATCCTTTCCCTCACTTCAAATGGCACTACAGCCGACTGTTTGTAAGAAAGCTGAATGGCCCTACTCTGTGTTTCCTTTCAAATCTTGTGTCCCCAACCCCTCGCTCTCTGTACCCACCTTACGCAGTCGCAGCAACTGCTCCTGGACTCTGTCTTTTCACACTCGAAGGTGGAGATGTTTCTTGCAACCTTGGGCACACATTCTGCAACTGTACCAGGATGGCTTCAGCTCACATGTCCGAAAGACCTGCTTGACTACTCTTGCACATCTTCTTTCTGCTCTCTGTTCACAATAGCATTTGCTCTAGGTCATCTTCCTTCTGCTTGGATATCCACGAACATCACATTGCAGAAACAAGCTGCAAAAACGGATCCACTTAACTACAGACCTATTAGCTTAGTTCCAGTCATCAGCAAGGTCATGGAATCCGTCATCGCAGTAGATATGAAATCCTTCCTTTTCTCCAAGGGTCTAATCCCAGATCATCGATTCAGATTCAGATGTCGTCACTCTACCTTGGACATGCTGCTTATACTCACCCAACAATGGATGGAGGCCTTCAATGCCAGACATTAGATTAGGGCCGTCTCTTTGGACATATCTCATGCTTTTTACAGAGTCTGGCACTCTGCATTACTCTCCAAACTTTCTGCCTGTAGCACCCAAGGCCAACTCCACACATGGCTACCTGAATTCCTCTACTCTCAAAGCCAAAGGGATCCTTTCCTCCCCTCTCCCTGTCAAGGCTGAAGTGCCCCCAAGACAGTGTTCGAAGCCCCGTCCTCGTCCTAATCTTCATTAACGATTTCTCTGACTCTGGAAAACCCTCTTTATATATTTGATTACGACTCCACCCTGTGTCGTGATATCGCTTATCCTTCAGATAGACAGGCATCGATCAGCCTCTTCCCTTTCTTCAGACTTTGAAAGAATCACAAGCTGGTTAAACACTTGGAATATGTCTTTCAATCGAGACAAATTTTTACACTCTCCCTCTGTCTCTCCCTCCCATCTCCCTCCTCGTAATTCCTTCGAAGAAGTTCAGTCACTCAAACTTTTGGTCCTCACTATCAGCAATGATTCTTCTTGGACAAATCACATAGTATTGGGGTGGATATGTGAATTGGATGTTCACTTCTGACAAAAAGCATGAAAATTTGTATGAAATGGTTTTATCTTTACGGTGCAGTATTCATTGTATGCCTGGTGTTGGCTTAATGGTTAAGGTGGTAGGCTTGGGATCCTAGGATTCCGAATTCAAATCCCACTCAGATGTTGAATTAATACCAGGTGGAGCCGACTCTGCCTGTCATCCTTCCGAAGTCGGCAAAATGAGTGCCAGCTTCCTGGTATCCTATGTCGGAGTGGTGACCTGTCAAGGATTGTGTCCAATAGCTAAGGAGACTGCTTCGGAAGCACCAATGCTCTGCACAGAGTATGGTCCCAATGGATGGATGGATGGACAGTACTGTTGTATATGCCGATTCCAAAAAAAATAGGGAAACAAATTCTCACCATCAATGACTGTTTTCATAGGTTCTAAGAGCATCACAATACTGTTACCATCCAAAACCAAGAAATTAAAACAAGCACAGCATCATAAATTCTGTTTGAACACTTCATCATGGATTTTTCATAATTTGGTTACATTTCGGATAAATGTATAAATAAAGCGGTTACATTTCGGATAAATGTACTCAATATTAACCACCTTGGTCACAATAAGAAATCGTTTTATCTATCATGTTCAGAGTGAGTCCTCCAATTGGTGCCCCTACATACATTGTCCAGCACCACTGTGTACATTTTAGGTTTGCTTTGAAGCATTCACACCTTCCAAGATGATTTTTTTTGTGCAGTTTCATTTTATCAGTTCCCACCAACCTTTTGCTGCTTCCCGGAGCATTGTCCATTTCAGAGACCATTGTCCACCTTCTGTCTTTTCCCAGCCCTAGTCAGAAGGAGAAGGTACTGTGGGGTCTTTAGTGTGTACCTGGCCCCAAATATGGCCTGCCTGTCCGGCTGCTTTCAACATGTTGAACTAGAGCTGCCCTAGTTAACGGGAGATTCTCCAGCTGGCGGTTCCCATAAGCAAACAGATGTCTACCTGCTTCATTCACTTTGCTCGACGGTGATGTTTGGCTCGCTCCAACTCGTCCAGGCCTTCGTCACTTCTTTGGCTTGGAACATGCGAAAAGCAGTTGAATAAAGTTTCCAGATATCTCGTAGAACGCCATACCTCCCAAGCAGTTTTTTTCCCCCCAATCCCACTGAAGGTCGGGACATTATCACAACCAGATAGAGCGTGTAGAAATAGGAGGCCCCAGGACCCTTCATGTCCCAAGTGAGCAAATGTGGATGTCACTGCAACTCCAAAATTGACATTTAACAGTTAGTGGGCCTATGGAGAGGTTCCAAACCCAATTATGCCTGTGGTCCCATCCCCAATACTGGCCTTAAGTGGTGAGAAGATTATCCCCAATACTAGCAGACGAGCACTTACTTCACCCTTCCTCCGGTGCACATACACATACCCCAACACGTACTCCGGCCCGAGCTCCGATAAAATGAGAAGGGTCATTTAGTGTCCGCCAGTATATCTAAATTTTGCACCAATATCCAAAGGCTACCCAAACGTCACATCTATGCAAACTGGTCGCCATTGCAATGGCTAAAATGCCTTGGTCCCTTGTGAAAGGGCTGTTCGGGGGGCATGCTTGTAGGCCCCTTTTATTTTGGGGGTTTTTTTTTTTTTCAGTTGTTAATGTGTCTCCCCCCTCCCAGTATCCAGTACTTCCTTCACCTTGTGATTGAGAGTTGGTGGCCATGTCCATCTTGTTCACCCCATGGTCCCTCCACTTGCTCTCATTCTTCCCCACGCCTTATCCATCCAATTCTCCCTCTACTTGCTGTTGTTGCCTCCCCCCCCCCCACCCCGTTTCTACAGTTCTTTCTGTTCTGTACTCGTCCTGGTCCGTTCTGTACTATCGCTCCTCCATGAGCCAAACAACGACATACAATTCGTTTTTTTTATCAATTTAACAGTTTATCAACTGAGATTCACTGGTGGGGGGGGGATGGGGAAGGTCCTCTTGTAGCTTCTAGTACTGTTCCCAATTTTATTCCTCTTTTAAACCAAGTGTCACCTACAAGTGTCATCTGGCACCTGGGGGTCCCTTGCAGCTTTTGCCAGGGTCCATTAATTTACTGGGGGGTCCCTTTGGTCCTTTAATTCAGTGGATGGGGGGGGGTCCTCTTGTAGCTTTCTATCCTGTCCTCAATTTACCACCCTTTAAACAATTCTCACTCCCTGGCAACTATGACATATATATATATATATATACATATTGTTACGAATCTCCGCCCACCAGCGTGCGAACACGCGCGCTTAGCAATGGCGGCCGTCTCGCCCACTGGACGGACAATTCAGTTCGGACTTTCCGGAACAACACCGGAAAACCAGTCACGGGTGTGCTCCAGCCACACCATGGCCTAGTCAACCTTACCCGCGCGCGACAGGGTCAATTGGCGAATTATCGATATACCTAATATTCGCGCGGGTAAATTACCGAGAGACCGCCTTACCTCAGCGAAGCCTGCTTGGACACGACACGCGCTTAGCAGTCTTCTGTTCTGGGTACGAGCGGGGTATTATCGCCAGACCTCGCCGGACCCGATTCTATTATCGTATTCAAAAACAAACTAACATTCGAAAAGACCACCTTGGCAGTCATGGAGGGAAAATGACACGACGAACAGGTTAACATTTAAACAGGCACATTTATTATACAACACACATGCACGTATACAAACAATAATGCAGTCATGCAAAACACCAACATGCATGTATACAGTGAAGCAACAATAAATGTAATGAATGCGGGACGACACACGAGCAAGACAAAGCACTACAACCGTCTATTATTTAGACTGGACCCGTAGGCCTTTATTACGTGGGACTTGGCGGACCGAAGGAGTCCCACGAGACCGTTGCAGGTTACCTCCACCCTCGTGGTGCCTCGATGAGGTGACCCGCGACGCTCTTTCCCCAGGCAGCTAGCGTAGCCGCGGTTGCGCGCAGGCCTTGCCAGGCGGCCGGGAGAGTCGGGCCTCAGCCGGCGACGCTCTGAGAGGAACGAACGGGTTTGGATGCTCTTTCAAAGTTGATGCTCTTTGTAAGAACCCGTCCGTTCCTCAGCGACGCTCGGACTGTCCCAAAGCCCGATCACCTCCGACCGTTTGGCGCTGGCTGGCGAACTCTCTGCGGCTCTCCCAACACGATCGCGCAGGTCTGCCCGGCACTGCAGGCTCAGCCACGCTCTCTGCCTCGCGCGTCCTCCGCTCCCCTGGACTTCGCCCCGCCTGTGTTCTTCCGGCTCCAAACTTCTCCGACCGCCTCCAGACTCCACCGATGACTACGACTGCGAACTGGCGCTCCGCTTGGCCTTTTATAGGGCTCGTGAGACGAGATTTGGCCTTCGATCCCTCACCTCTGACCTCTGACCCTTCTCGAAGAGCAAGCGGACGTGTTTGAAATCACCGACCCTCTGGATCCGATTCTCCGAGAACGAGCCGAAGTGTTTGAAATCATCGACGATCTTCGACCTTCGACCCCCCGCTGGCCCCGCACCTTCGGTCGTTTTGATCCGATTCTCGGAGAACGAGCCGATGTGTTTGAAATCACCGACCCTGCACGGCGAGAGAACCCTTGCATCGGTTTGGGCAGCGATGCCGTCTGTCGGGCAAAGATGGCAGCGTTTGCGGAGCTGAAGGTGAGGCGATGTTTGTGGTGTGGTTAGGTGGTGAGGAGCTGTTGGCGGTTGCTGGCGAAGGTGTGAGGTGGTTTGGTGGTTGTGGTGAAGTGGTGAGGATGGCGTGGTTTGTTGAAATGCGGTCGTGGTTATGGAGAGGGTGGTTACGTTGTTTGTGGTTGGTCCAAAATAACGATAGAAAAGAAAAACGGCTAACTCAAAGATCACAGCCCTGACACACGGATAATTCCATTAAACAACGGTGGGGAATCATACTGAACACGACTTATCGGCATTAACTGAACTAAGGACCTATATGGTGTTCTGCGAATTTCCACACCGTAACAAATATATATACATACACACCACACACACACCAAACCTATTTCATTCCACATTTGATTTCCTGTCCTTCAGTGTCACACTCACACATCACCTCATCATTCTCATTTATTTCGTTCACACCTCCGTTCATCCTCCTTTTTGATCACCGATGTTTCGCTGCCATACAACATCATGCTTCCAACACAAGCTGCATAAAGTTTTCCCTTTAATCGGAGAGAGGTCCCTCTTGATGTCAATTGGGGTAACAACTCCCTAAACATCCTCCAGCCACTTCTAATTCTTGCATTCACTGCTGCCTCCACACAACCACCTGTACTAATCATATCACCAAGGTAACAGAATTTATCGACACATTCCAGAGATATATCCCCATCAACTAACCTTTCCACTCTAACTGGAGTCACTTGTTTACCTGTGCAAACAAGTCAGGAACCACCTGCAGTCTTCCCCTGATGCCACTACACCTCTTGTGCACCCAGAAGTTGCAGGATTTACACAATATTGAATTGTTACCAACACCTTTTCTACAGACAGCACAGAGCCACCTCCCTCTTTTTTCCACACTTTCTTCTCCCACACCACTAATCAGTACTTTCGTTTTCCCTGTATTCACTTTCAGTCCTCTGGCCTCCATTCCCTCCTTCCATACTGCATATTTATCCATGACCTCTTCCACACTGTCGGCTTTCAGCACCAGGTCATCAGGAGCCTGGTGTTGGCTTAGTGGTTAGGGCGGTGGCTTGGGATCTTAGGGTCCTGAGTTCGAGCCCCGTTGGCCACTGAATTAACACCAGGGGGTTGACTCAGCCTGTCATCCTTCCGAAATAAGCACCAATATACTGGTAATACGGGCACTGAATCAGCGACATAGCTGCGCCCCTTACAAGTGATGCAACCAGCAGCCAAAAAGGCAGCACACGATGGGAACCAGGTCATCCGCATACACGAGCTCCCAAGGTGAGCCTCCTCTAAATCGCCGTGATATAGCCTCAAGAACCATGATGAACAGGAATGGGCTCAAGACTGAACCCTACTGAACACCCACTTTCACTTCAAAATCCTCACTCTGCATTCCATTTACCCTCACCAAGGACCATCAGTCCATCATACATTGCCATGACTACCCTAACTAACCAATCCTCCACAGGTAACTCTCTCATGGACCATTGCACCACTTCCTGAGGCACCCTATCGAACGACTTCTCCAAATCCCTAAATATAAAGTCCAGTTATTTATTCTTCCCCAGATATTTTTTCCTGTAATTGCCAAACTATAAAAATTGCCTCCATCGTGCCCCTTCCTGGCATGAAACCAAATTGCATTTCATGTATATTAACACTCTGTCTTATCAATTTATCCATGACTCTCTCTACCACTTTCATTCCACAGTCCAGCAACTTCAGACCCCTATAGTTGCTCTGACCTAAGGCATCACCCTTCCCTTTATAAATATTCACCATTACACTCTTCAACCAATCATCTGGGACAGATGTCTCCCTTGTAATTACATTTATCAATTTAGTGATTAAATTCACTCCAATATCACGAGATTCCTTCACCATCTCTGCAACAATACCAGTGCTGCTCGCCACTTTACCATTCTCCAAGCACTCCAAAAGTCTGGCCTGTACAGTAGGGTAGCAAGTAGCAAGAAGGAAGCCATTACTCAACAAAGCCCACCTTGAATCCCGTTTTGAGGTATGCAAAAATACTCTCCGGAGATTCTGAAGCCATGTGGCAAAACGTTTTGTGGTCTGACGAAACCAAGATGGAACCTTTTGGCCGAAATGCAAAATGTAATGTTTGGCGCAAATCCAACACAGCACATCACCCAAAGAACACCATCCCTACTGTGAAGCATGGTGGTGTGAGCATCGTGTTATGGGGATGTTTCTCATCAGGACATTTGTCTGGATAGAAGGGAAAATGAATGGAGCAAAATACAGAAAAATCCAAGAGGGAAACCTGCTGCCCTTTACAAGAAAGCTGAATTAGGATGGAAGTTCACCTTTCAGCATGACAACGACCCGAAGCATACAGCCAAAGCTACACTGGAGTGGCTCAGGAACAAAAAGAGATAAATATGTCCTTGATGGCCCAGTCAGAGCCCGATGTAAATCCAATCGAAAATCTGTGTAGACTTGAAGATTGCTGTCCATCAACATCCCGTGTAACTTGACTGAACTTGAACAGTATTGTCAGAAGAATGGGTAGATATTGCCGGCAATAAGGTGTGCAAAGTTGGTGGAGACCTATCCCAACAGACTCACAACTGTAATTGCTGTCAAAGATGCTTCCACCATGTATTAACTCAGGTTGGTGGACACTTATCCAAGCATGACATTGTAGTTTTGTATTTTCAATTAATTTTCAGAAATTTGTAGAATTTGTTTTTCACTTGGAAGTTGTGGGTTATGATGTGTAAATAAAAGTGGAAAAAAAAATCTGATTTAATGCAATTTATTTCCAGGCTACAAGGCACCAAAAGGTGAAAATTTTGAAAGGGTGTGGACTTTCTATTGGCACTGTACCTTACTCTTCTCTACCAAGGTTATCTTCCAGCTCTTCCATCTTATTATTTAAGCTCCTGGCCTTGATAATAGAATAAATTTTAGCTTTTCCTTTCCTCCAAATTATTTTTCCTACCTGCCCATACCAATCATGTTATCAGTTCCAGTTCCTCCCTTTTTAACCTCTCCACCCTTATATCACCAAATAAAAGCTTGAATTCCCTCCACAGCTCCCATAAAATATGAAATCATACTTGGCAACGTACAATTACCCTCGTGAATCCTGATCCCAAAGCTTTCACGATTATTGCAGCACAAACCTCCTTTTCTCGCCGTTTTTAAACCTGGCTGGACGAGGAACAGTCAGGATACGCGACACGTCGCAGCAGCATGGGGACTGAAGCACGTGGTGCACAAACCGCGGGAAACCGTCCAATAGGCCATGAGCCAGACCCAGTAATTTTTGGCCACCGGTACCATCCGAGGGAAATAATGCTCATCGTAATTTTTGGCAGGGTATACATCTCCACAGTCAGAAACTATGTGATAGCATTGCATTGGTGGTAGCCTTTTGTGTGTTATTAGCCGTTTAGTAACCCCATCCCAAAATAAACTTTTTCTGAAACCAGCGTAAGACAGAAGAATACATCTATATATTACTAAAACTCTGATCTTGTATGTATGTATGTATGTATGTATGTATGTATGTATGTATGTATGTATGAATGTATGTTCCCGGAATACAGCCAAGACGGTACATGATAGTGCAAAAATTTTTTGCCCACCTTACTCACCTTTCTCCTGCGGCGTGCAGTATTAAGTTTCGTTCAAATCGGACAACAAAAAAAATTATTAAAAAAATCAATTCCCGATTCAGTCAAGTACTCTTCGGGAGGATTTGATCAATGCAAACAACCTCAGTGGTATAGTTTGCTGGAGCTATCTTTTTTTTCTTGAAATCTAACTATCTATCTGTCTATATATTACTAAAATTCTCATCTTGTATATATGTATGTATGTATTTATGTATGTATGTATGTTCCCGAAATACAGCCAAAACGGTATATGATAGCGCAAAAATTTTCGGCACACATTACTCACCATTCTCCTGCAGTGTGCAATATCAAGTTTCGTTAAAATCGGACAACAAAAAAATTATTCAAAAATCATTTCCCAATTCAGTCAAGTACTCCGGGGGAATTTGATCAATGCAAACAACCTCAGCGGTGTATTTCGCTGGAGCTAACTTTTTTTTTCTTGAAATGATTTATTTTAAAATCTCAAACATTTAGTATCGACAAAGAACGATTTATTTTTAAGCATAAAATAAACATCGCCATTTTGATTTAATACTTCCGTGTTCATTAACAAATAAAATTGCATTTAGAAGATTACACACAATAATTTATTCGACTTTCTTTTCTCCGTTTTTTTTTTCACATTGACGCGCAATATCAAGTTTCTTCAGAATCGGGCAACGGAAAAAATTATTAAAAAATCAATTCCCGATTTAGTCAAGTACTCTTTGGGAGAATTTGATCAATGCAAACAACCTCCCGCGTATAGTTCACTGGAGCTATCTTTTTTTTTTGAAATGATTTTTTTATCAACCGCTGTCACAATGGGAACCCACGGGTTCACTGATTGTCTAGTATATACTACTAAACTCTCATCTTGCATGTATATCTATATATATTGTTATGAATTCTGGCCCGCCAGGCGTGCGAGCGATTGCGTACTCCAATCGCAACCGCCGTCACCACCGGACGACAATTCAGTCGTGACCCTCCTGGAACTACCGCCAGGAGCCAGTCACGGGTGGGGTTTAACCTCACCACGATCGTGCCAATTGCGCACCCGCGCAGGATAGAGTTGCTCGCCAAATTCGACCTACCTAAGTACCTGCGTGAGTGGTCGCGAGCGGGCGATCGTACATCGCCGCAGGTCGGGCTAGGACACGAACCGCTTAAGCGGTCCGTTCCGTGCTACAGTGATAACCGAGCGGTGTATCACCGACCTCGACGGATCAGATTCTCTTCTTTCCGGGTGTTCAAACCCACTACTAATTTATTCGCGATTCAAGATGGCACTTTCAATGGGGAAAGAGAGACGACGACGGATACATTTCACACAAGGACATTTATTATAAGCAAGCACATATTACACACACAACACAAGCAAGGATCATGCAATATACAAGCGACAAAGAAAGTTACTACCGACTACGATGATGTACATCACTTACACAGGTTTACTTGTCGGACACGCATCACCACACCACACAAAACAAAGAAAAGACCTCCTTTAGTGGTCGTCCAGTCTCTCTCCCAGACCGTCAGCGTGGTCGCGCCTGGTTCCGGCTCCCACGCGGCGGCGAACCCTCTCGGCACCCCTCGTCCGGCGCGCAGGTCCACCAGACAGCCGGCACTGCTGCGCCTCCCGTCCGTGTTCCACCAACAGGCGCTTGCGGACCAGCGCAGGACGAGAGAGGGGGAGAGAGAGAGAGAGAGAGAGAGACGTCGACCCTGGCCACAAGAGAGAGGAAGCGAGTCGACCCTGGCACCAAGAGAGAGAAGCATCGACCCGACAGAGAGAGTGAGAGTGAGCTCACCCTGGCCACCAAGAGAGAGGATGCATCGACGACCCAGACAGAGAGAGTGACGTCGCCCTGGCGACCAAGGGAGAGAGTGACGTCGACGGAGAGAGAGGAAGAATCCAACACGATGATCCAGGCAGGAGAGAGGGCGACCCGCGCGGCGTCCGCCCTATATAGTGGGTGCTCCGCCCCTTCGCTCCACCCCCTTTTTGGCTCCGCCTCTCCTCTAGCCCTTTCGAGAAGCTCCTCGAAAGGGCGTTTCTCCTCAGGCCGCCTCACACCCCGTATCCACCAATCGCCAGCGAGCTCTCGCAGCCTCTCCCGTCAGCCCCGGCGCCGCAAAAAAAGGCGGGAAAACTCGCGCGCCGTGTAGCCTTTCACGGGGCGCTTCGTTTGAAGTCTTCGACGGTCCAATATAACGATAGAACAGAAAAACGGCTATCTCAAAGAGTCCAGCCCGATGAATCACACGAATTCCCTTTAAACAATGGTGGGGAATACTGCACATAAATAGCGTCAAACTGATCTGAGGACCCTTTATGTTGTATTGCGAATTTCCACAGCCGTAACACTACCCCTCCCTTTTTTACAGACTCGTCCCGAGTCGTCGAATTTCGTGTGCCATCGTGTAAGTTCTCCCCTAGTACGATTTACCTTTGGATCCCTGAATGCGACATTCAGTGTATTGTGTCGCCCAAAATAAATAACCTACGGTCTGAGTAACTAACCAAACAAACCCACTCATACAGACGACTTAAATAAATTGCGGTGCTAAGACAAACATGCCGGGGCGCAAACACATTTACATTGTACACCTTAACTTAACCTTATAATTTACACTACCCCATGGCCCAGGATCTATGGATTCTGTGGAAAAAAAGAGTAAAAGTCACAAGCAGGGAGCCAGGCTGTCTTCACACAGTCCAAGCTCCCCGTTCTTAAACTGCATGCTAGTGACAAAACAAACGGGTGCATTCGGGCGCCGGTGCAGTCCCGTGTTGCAGCTGCCATCTGTGTTGGTGTCCTCCCAAATTCCGGGCCATGCCCTCGAGTTTTCCGCCCGTGCCCTCACACAGTTTTGTGGCTGGGACGCGTGGCTCCCTTGGCAGGAACTACCTTCTGCCGATTCCTAACAATGGCACACCCGGGCACTACACTGCCTCCGAGCCTACCAGCTCCCTAAACACTGGGGAGTGCCCTCCCTGGCAACTCC
>CM068959.1:11252228-11273921 GCA_035128595.1 Eptatretus atami | reverse complement strand
TCCTGGAACTACAGCCAGGAGCCAGTCACGGGTGGGGGTTTAACCTCACCATGATCGTGCCAATTGCCCACACGCGCAGGATAGGGTTGCTCGCCAAATTCGACCTACCTAAGTACCTGCGCGAGTGGTCGACCGGGCGATCGTACCATCGCCCAGTCGGCCTAGGACACGAACCGCTTAAAGCGGTCCCTTCCATGATACAGTGATAACCGAGCGGTGTTATCGCCGACCTCGACGGATCAGATTCTCTTCTTTACCCGGGTGTTCCAAACCATACTACTAATTTATTCCGCGATTCAAGATGGCACTTTCAATGGGGAAAGAGACGAAGAATGGGATACATTTCACACAAGGACATTTATTATAAGCAAGCACATATTACACACACAACATAAGCAAGGAATCATGCAATATACAAGCGACAAAGAAAGTACTACTACTGACTACGATGATGTACAGTCACAAGGAGAGAGATTCAATTGCAACACGGTGCGTGGCAGGCAAGCGTTTGCACCTGAAATCCTGGCATCATAGAGCAGTACATTCTAAGCGTTCTCCAACCGTGCCAAGCCGAATAATATAATCCTGCATGGTAAAGGCCAAAATAGTTATTGGAGTTCGCGTTCCGGTCGAATATGGAAACACAACTGTTGCTTCCCACCCCCATCCCCAGTAGTTTTTATTTATTTATTCATTTGATGCTGCAAGGTGGATGTTCTGCTCTAGGATTAACTGCGTCGGAGAATATGGGCTTGCAACAAGCGGGGTCGCTCAGGAATTGAGCCGATGGAAACTGATTAAACCCAATATCCCCAATCCCCAGGCAAGCTGTTATTACCATATGTAGCTTGCATGAATGTCTCATCACGTTATTCTGTGCGCCTCATAATCGAAAAGAGCCCATCATCGGAAGCTATGATGTCATCGAAGGTGTGTCGGCACAAACTCAACTAACACTCTTGGGTTAGCCAGCTTCAAATGCCATAATATGCGCTGACTGTCTGTTCGATTACCACATTTATAATTCATGTGAATTAACAATGCAGCCCCTAATGTCGTTGTCCTGCACGATATGTCTGTACCAAGCTCCCCATGGGCCCTTAGATCACAATTTAAACTCGAAAAGCAATCAGAGATTGAAAGACCCCTCACCAGACTTTTTTGTGTGGTGTATTTTTTGTGGAAGATAAGGAAGGACATACTACATGAAAGGTCATTGATTGTAAATGAAAGGTCTAAATGTCTAAGTTGTAAATGTGTAAAGGTCAAAGGTCAAAATTCTAAGGTCTTTAAGGTTCAGATTGTTAACGGAGGTTTCTAAAGGTCTGATAATGTCTAAAAAGGGTCGTAAAGGTACAGGGTTCTACAGGGTATTGAAGGTGCAAAGTCGAAAGGATGTCGAAAGAGTTAAGCTCTCTAGGGGTTAGGGTATATAAGGTCGACAGGGTCCTACAGGATCTAAAGATTATGAGGGGTCCTTTAGGATTTTAGGCGGTTCTATAGGGTCCAATGCGGGTCTCAACGCATCTTAGATGTCCAAAGGGTCTTTGGTCTAAAGGGATTAGGGGTCTTAAGGGTTTTAGGGGTCTTCATGGTGTATATCGAGGCGAATGTAATTAATACACGATGTGCTTCTCTGCGACAAAACAACAAACAACGTCGACCAAATGCATACCATCTCCTCTGGCAAGCTAACTAATAACAGCACTCGGTTAGAGACGCGCATACCACCACCAGGCTGACAGCTTAGCTGGAGACAGACAGAAAACAAACATCACAGGGTAAAACAATACCTAACGTGGCCCGAGATAAATTACAGATTTTCCAACAATATCACATGTGTGTTTGTGAGCGATTATTTTCCAGTAGTGTATATAACCTGTCTAGCCTGTTGAATCCTTCAGCTATAAAACTCTCTTTGATGCATCACATGCACAGCGAGGCATCAATGTGCGCACGGCTATCAAGGACGTTAAGCCGGAGGAACCCAGTCTGCCCAGCCACGGTCGTTAGTGACTTAATATCATCGGTGTCTTTCACGCGGAAGTAGGCAGTACAATGCCAAACCTGTAACAAATTACAAAATGGCTCCCCACACACCCTCATCGAACGTAAAGCCTGCGAGCCCCGTTTGTGAAAAGCTTGGGACCAAAAACCCTTCCCTGGCAACCCCAAAAAGGTGGAGATATTGGCCATTAAAAGTAGTAGTATAGTAGTTTAAGAACTAGATTCCACAGTGCAGTCTTTGTCCAGAAGAGTCTTGATGTGCTTGTAGTGGAGTTTCAAACACGCTGTGAAGTCGTCTAATGAGTCGAGTCGATGACACAACACGTATTAACAGCAACCAGCTCGAACCACAGCAGCAAAGCAGCATGATGCCCCGTGCACTCGACAGTAAGATGACGATAGCATGAACAAGGCAGTCAGTTGATTGCTGTCACGAGCTCCACCCTTTGAGCAATAACGCCTCTGACGCATTGTGAGTTTCGTCGTTTAAAATCGTTTCTCATTCATTCTCAGCAAATCCCAAAAACATCATCCAATGAAAGTCACCAAAAAATCCTCCCAAAAAACCTTTAAAAACAACAGTGCACAAAAGCGGGGACAACCTTCATCAAAAACTAGACCTCAGACTGGTTCTGATCACCTTCTTAACAAACCCAAACAAATAGAGACCACGGTATAGTTCATAAATTCCATTTCGGAGCACACCCTACACCCTACAACCACTAAGGAAATACAGTGAGGAAGGCGGAAGGAAACGCACCCCAAGTGGGCTAAAAACCTTTGACTCAAAATGGCCGGGCTATACACGTGTCTTCGATCGCACGACACTGCGGGCGCCCTGTGAAATGAATTTACACAGCCGCATTGCCCTGCGATTTCCACCTTTATTTTGTCTTGAGTTAAACGCGTTCATGGTGTTGTGTTGATGATACCAACGGCGTGTGAACACAGTGGTAGCCGACCGTCATTGCGAGGACAGGCCGCAACACCTCAACAACCATCGGAGTCCATTGACTGCATACATACGCCGTCTTAACATATACAGTAGAGTTTACAAACAACAAACTATTTTATACCAATTAGTTTACAACACATTAACCTCTCACTTAACCTCGACTTGCTTCTTTAACGCCCCATTGAATATTCCCACCTTGCGAGTTCGGGGTGAACTTCCTTTGCCTACGTCTCCAACGAAGTGGTTTGCCAGGCCGACGTTCAACACAGCTGCTTGGTATTTGTAATTTTTCCAAGGGGCCCAGTGGTAACGTCGCCTAGATTCTTCATGAAGACACAATGGATCTGATACGCTTAGCTTAAGATGAAATGGCGCACACAACTTCACTCTCCTGGTTGTAAGACTTATCCAGCTCTGCGCTCTTCACAAACAAATTGCTGTAAAGACGTGGTGAATGGTCACCTGAACACTATGAATGAAACCCCTTTAAATCCCAGGCCAACTGTTCAACTCTTTTATGACAACAACATTACTCTCTTCCCTCCTTTTAAAATATGGAAGGCCTGAACGACAGGTGGAATTGAATGCGTTGGTGAGGAATGTATCGAGTGTGTTCAAGTGGGTAGATCTGAACAGTCGAATTACGATGCTCAACAGCGCCAGCACTTGAAGACCTGCAAGGAAAAAGATGTTCGAACGCAGTATTGTAGGAAAGAGAGTTCTGTTTTTCGGGTGAATATGGTTACAATGTTTGGGGTGAAATGTTCATTGGCTTGTTCAATGGGTGCAACGAGGAGGAGAACAGGTTCTTCATCTTATTTTGTGTGCAAGCACATGGCGGCTGGGTAAGCATCAATATGCGGGGAATAGGCTTTAACCACCGCATGCAGTGCCCCCTGTTTAGAGCAGGAATGCCGCACCTTGTGAGGCGTAACTCGCCAACTCTCCACGGAAGCCCACCGTTGGATCTTTGACGTCCACCAACTCATGTCTGGCAGATGGTCCTCCAGCTTAACGTCCTTCCAAGGGACGACACACATTGGTGGATCACGCGTGCATAGAAAGCACCAGGAATGCAGTTTATTACGGGCCGAGGATGTGAACCAGCAGACAGCTTCGATTGTGTGTGGTTCAACTGATTTATTGCCAGTATCACTTACTTGTATCAGTGTCCTCTAAACTCAGGGATTTTGGGGCCGTCCTTTCAAACTCCCAGCCCCAATCTGCATGTGCAAAGTGCACAGACTTGCTCCCCTCCTTCGGATCATCGGCATTGAGGCTTTCTTTAATGTCCGCTCATTCGACAGGTCCACGAGCAAGTGAGCCACAATGGGCATGTTAGGCATATATACTGTGGAGTGCGGATTGAGGAGATAGATGAGGATAAAAGAGGCTTGAAACTACAATGGCACTCGGTGCTGCACACTCGTCACCAGGCTGAACAGTTTTACTGTTTAGTTATCCCACTGATAGCCGGACCTGTAACAAATCGAATCGGCTTGTTCCCCTCAACCTACAAACTCATCCCCCAAGCTTTGTCATCATTGTCCATAAACTTTTTGAGATAATGTGTATTTTTAGCCCTACCTCTCTGTGAAGAAATCACTCATTAAAAAGATATATCCAGGTCCGATCCAGATCTTCAAACAAAATCGAACAATTTGTCCTCATCACACATCCAACCTGTCACCAATTTTTGTCGAACCAATCGAAACTCTTTGAGATATCCTGACTGACAACACAGATAGACCGAAAAGGTGTGAAAACATAAACCTCTTCCACTTTCATGGCGGAGTAATAATGTTTGTCGTGCACATGTAAATGTGGGCATCGTGTACCCAAACAGCAGCGCATTCAACAAACAGGACGGTCGCACGAGTTTGGAGGAAAATACGAGCTGTTAAACTCGAAATGGCAAACTGTGATGTTTCAGAAGTATCTTTGGACAAAACGCGTTTTGCAAAGAGCGTGTCTCCTCGGATGCGGTGAGTTCGGATCTTGAAACATTAAGATAAACCAGCAGATACACGCTACGCACGGTATGGGGGACAGGACGATCACATACTCGGTACGTGAATTCTTGGATGGTTGCGCCGCATTCACAGCTCAGTTCAATTGGTGGCGTGTCTGGATGCCCATGTAGCGTTGAACCGGTCGCTTTAGATTTTTGCCTGACACATCGTGCCGGATGAGTAACTACGAAGATTTGACATATTCATCGTTTCTATATTACTCTCAACAGATATCCAACATGGCAGGATAAAAGTCATAAATGCTGAGTTGAACAAACGTCCTGAACTCATGCGCTTAGTTAAGTGAAGCACGTCGTCTGGCACGGCCGTCGGTTTGCCGCCACGCTGCGATTGTGACGTCATCGATTCCTCTTGAAATTCTATCTATATTCGATTTTTTGAATCCGCTATCACCTGCGTAAATACATGGACACATAATGGAAGATTTCAGAAGTATGAAGAATATGTTCGGAGAAAAATGTGTTAGAAGTTCCAGGTGCACCATTATATATATTATGATTATGATGCTGATGGAGTTTAGTTTGAAGGTGAACGATGCAGGTTGAGCTTCTTCACACTTCAATGCATCTTGCAAATCATCCGTTTGTGTAAGTGCATGCACGTTTTTTTTTTGTTGTGAGTACTTGCAGCATCTGAACCGAATCGTCACTCTTAAGGTGACCAAATATCACAAGCTCTGCCCAGGGCATGACCATGTACCAACCCCTTTGGGTGATCATTACAAAGTGTGGCGATGGTCACTTTCATAGCCTCCACCACCTTGCTCTTCCATGAGCTCAATCTTGTAGAGAAAAACAAAACCGTGTAAGAGTACTGTGTGATGAGATTGCATTTCCAAGCGCAGGAGAAACACTTTGCTTCAAAACTTCCAAAAAACTTGATTGCTTCCAAATGGTATCATGGAAGTAGATGTATAAAGGAAGTAGAGGAGTGTCACGACATGCAGAGATGGGATGGTTGGCTGGTTTGGTATCCATGCGAAGTGATTGCTCGTTATATGTTTGGAACCCAGGTCAAATCCCATCACGATATGTATTTGTCCATTGTCTACTCGCGTCCTTGTAATTCACATTAAAGTACACTGACGTTTAATGATGTCTCTGTTCTGCAAGTGATTTATAAGCTCCACTACGAGTCTTAGATCAATGTAAACAAAACAAATGGACCGTGGATGCGAGGAAAGGTTATTGATGAGTTGTATGGCTTTGGACCATCTTCTGTCCTGGAGGAAAAAGAGTGGAATGAGCAGTGCCTGCTCAAGATGTGGGCCAATATTTGAAGTGGGCTGAAAAAAGCTCAGGTACTGGGTGACTAATTGGGAATGGGATCAACACAATGGGAAGCAAAGAGAAGCTGACGTTTCTCGCGTTAACCCTTGTTGTAAACGTCACTTCTCCTTGCTCGCACTGGGGGTTAGCATATCTCGATTCAACGTAGTATTCGCTTTCATCAATCGCCAAATGGTTCTTCGTGTTGGCACAATGACCTAATCTCCTAGAGGTATGCACACTCACCTCTGAACCGTCTAGCCTGGGGTTTGAATGGCAAACAAACCATAAACTGTCGTCCTGGTGTCCGCAGGCAAGAGCGAGGCACAAATTTGTGTGCTGTCTCTCAGACGGACGTTAAACTGGGCATCCCATGTGCCCAATATTAGATGGTCGTAGTTAAAGATCCACAGTGTCCTTCTTGACATACGCAGCTATCTGCGTGAGAATAAACGGATATAAGGACTAGGATGCCCTTGTGTGAGGAATATCTGAGCTACCACCACCGGCGCTCCATCCAATTCCTGCTCTGTGATGGGGGAATTGCATCAGCGACAGGCCACGCGCTCTTAGCAATGATGCAACCAGCAGCCACAGTTTGCATACAAATGAATGAATGCATGATAATAACCGGTTTCCTTCTATTGGGGTCCGTCAGGACCACTGCGGGTACGAAGTAATATAGAACGTACGCATTAAAGATTTACTGAGTACAACTTGCACAAATGTCAAGGCTCATAAAGCAGTGTAACAAGTTAAAAGGGCAATGGAGATAGCGAGTGAGATGAAGAGGGAAAGGTGGACAAGATAGATGGATGCACCCCACACAGCCGAGGAGAGCATAGGCAGTAAAATGGTGTGCAGGAGCTCTGCAAGAAGTCTGATTACGAAAACCGATATTGGTGTTTTTTTTACAATTTTACTCAAAAATGAAGTATGGTAGGATATGACAGATTGATAAGTAGTGGTGCAACTTAGCTAAATTAGCATAACAATTGTGCATTTTGTGAGGAAAGCACCAAATTGCACACTAGTACCTATGATATTATGAACAGATTTGGATATTGGGCATCTCAAATTCAGGCCACTGATGGCTGTGGCAGCCATTTCCACTGCATCAAAAATTTTGAGTGGCCCAATTATCAAATCTGTTCATATATGATAAGCTACTAGTGTGCCAAATTTGGTGCTTGCTCACAAAATGCACAATTGGTTATGATAAGTTGCCCCACTAAAGGATAAAATAGATCCTGAGGTTGAAGTTCATGCTTCAGGACTTTTCCGGAACAAAAATCGCTCCGGGTTGAAGACAATCGAGTAAAATAGATTGTCCTTTGCAGATATGTAAGACTGTCCAGCAGAGAATGGGTCACAAAGGCATCGATTGTTTTCAAGAGCTGAAGAGTAAATGAAGAATCAGCATAAAGTCAGGATGCCACTTTGTGGTGACATCCTCGGACTTTACTCCAACCCTCACTTCCCTTATATGACATCAATCAGGAGTAACAACAGATCGAGCACATCAATGTGAAAACTGTGCACTGTTGAATGAAGTTGCACATAGAACAGGCAGTATGGATCGAACGGGCCAGGTAGGAGTGCTTTGGGAAACTCATTTCAAAACTTGGCACACGTGTTACATCTCCACATGCGAGAGCTTTCACGTGAATACGAATGTTAATTCACATGATGGCCCACAAATAAAAAGTCTTGAATGCCGCGATTCGAGGGGGAAAGATAACGTTGATGATCAGGAGCACTTGGTACCCACGAACTATAATCCAAATCATTTGGATTTGATACGTGAGAGTCACAGAAGCTGTTTTATGCACTGAACAATTAATAACATTTGAATAGGATTCACGTTTATATAATCAACAAAACCTACTTCGTGTCAGTCAAGTTGACCCCAACCTCGAGATAACATAATTAACTGGAGAGTCATAGAACACATTACCCGCACGCTGTCTTGAGAAACAAGGACGCGGGCAGAGTCAATGAACGGCAAAATTGATTGGTCGTGATGATGTAAAATCAATCCATCCATCCATCCATCGGGACCATACTCTGTGCAGAGCGTCGGTGACTGCTAAGCAGTCTCCTTGGCTATTGGGCACAATCCTGGACGGGTCACCCTCCGACACAGTAGACCAGCAAGCTAGCACTCATTTGCCGACCTCGGAAGGATGCACAGTCAGAGTTAACCCCACCTGGTATTTATACCAACAGCACGCAGGATTGAATCAGGATCTTGGATCCAAGCCCCACCCTAACCATTGAGCAACACCAGGCATAGGTGAGCTGAAGCTTGTATTTTGGAGGGTTAACAAGGGAGGATTCAAGGAAGACATGTGCATCCTGTTGGGGAAGGGAAAGAGGGTAAGAGAGCACGGGAAGCAAGACAGAAGTGAGGCGATGGAAAACGAGAGGTCACAATCCGTGTACGATGAGGAACAAGTCTGTGCCTCAGATTCCTGGTAGGAGATGCCAAGGATATTCAAGCTTTGTGCAAGAAAGAAAGTTTCCAAAGCTTGTAGGATAGGCCACTTTCAAACATAAAAGCACGATGGTCATCACAAATTACTCAGACATCAATATATTTTACATTTTAAAACCAAATCAAGTCTCTCACCTGTAATTCGAGGACGAACAATCAGAGCTCTCACTAATCATCATCCCCAGTGCGACTAGATTTATAATTATGAGGAACTACCTTGTTAGTTGCTTTATGCTGCTACATACTGGCCAGTAAGGGCAGGAATCTCATCAATATACAAAAGTAGGTGGCTACGCACGCGCACGCCTGGCTAAACGTTCCAAAATCTTGCTCGGACACGGGCAACGACATCAGTGCACCGCTGCAGCCCCAGCAAATACGACCCTCCAGCATATGTTGCATCCAAAAAAGAACAACAAGAACATTCACTGGAAAAAGCTTTTCAGACAAAATAAGTGAACAATGATAGATAGATCCTGAGACCGACTATGAAACCCGAGACCCCATTGCTCGCACACGGGGCACGACATCAGTGGCACAGCTGAAGCCCCAGCAAATAACGCCACCTCCAGGCCATATGTTGCATCCAAAAGAGAACAACAAGATGACATTTCTACTGGAAAAGCTTTTCAGGCCAAAATAGTGAACATGAGAGATAGCATCCTGAGACCCGACTATGAGAACCCGAGACCCCCATTGCAACGAGCGGTAGAAATATGGAAACTGCTAAACCTCCATTGACCGGTCAATCGGAATTACAAAAGTGTTTTGATCGGTTTATTTTCCTCCTCGTTATTCTTATTGGAAGACGAGTTGACGACGACAAAAGGAGGTCGAACAATGACAACAACCGTCAACAATGTGTGGTTGAAGGCTGTGAACACAGATCATAAACTATTTCTTCATTTCGCGATGATCCATCATGAAAGAAGACTCTAAAAAAAATGCAGATTAATCGGTACAAACAACTCTGTGTGGCGACTCTGAACTTTCCCATGGAAGCAGGGAGTGGCAGGACGATCCATCAAAAGGAAAACAACTGCAACAAACAACAGAGCTGCATGTTAGAACAGCCCCACCAGGCTGACAGATCCCTCCATCCATCTTGCGTCGTCTACTGGATTTATCTACCTTTGATTGTACACACAACTGATGAGTGCCCGTGACGCAATTGGTGCCTTTCGTTTCATGCGACGAATGTTTTTGACACGTTTAAACGTTTAAACACCAGAGATTCGGGCTTGACATCGGTGAGCAGCTCACGATGGAAATGCGAGTTGTAAACAAGTCCCGAAATAGCGCTCCAGTGCTTGCTAATTAACAAGCCAGAAATAATACACCAAAACAAACTGGGATATTTACTGTACGCAGCAACACAACTCGTGATGTCCGACCAAGTGGATTTTCAATGTGGCATTGAACTTTAGATCATCGTTTCAAGAGCTTTTGAGTCAAAGGGATGCATTAAAAAGTCGTCTCCTACACTACTCCTACAACTATATACTACTACTGCACTAAGTGAGGCTCAATGTGTGTCCTTTCCTCAGATGGACGTTAAACATCCACAGTATCTTTCCGAAGAGTAGGTGAGCTATCACAGCCACCCTGGACACTGGCCCGCCTGACGTTCATCTGAAGGTGGCAGGAATTTGTAATCTGTTCAGGGTACCAGCGATAATTCAACAATACTTCATGGAAGACATGATCTTTATCGCCACCAGCTAACGCGGCAGACGGGACATCCGGCTTAACGTCATCCAAGCGACGATGCGCTTTGTGATGCAAAGGCCTGCCGTGGAAGCACCAATCTGACAGTTTACAGTCGAGAGGATCGAACCCAACTTGACAGCTCAGAGGTGAGTGTGCTTCCATCCTGTCGATGGTGTTCAGTAACCCTAACTTACAAGAACTCGGTGAACATGATTTGAATGAATGAATATTTGCAATTCAGCGATTTCAACATAAACATGAACCTGAAACATTTGTGGAATCTAAAAACACGTACGCAGATGTACAATGACACAAAAACGGAGAGAAAAGGAGTAAACCGCTCCAACGATTTGGACAATATGTCTCCAGTTTGCGCTGAGTCCAGACGTGCACGTGCCGAGGGTCAGCTGCCGGGTCCACCAGGAACTCACCAGAGTACCAGTCCATAGGTGCAATGTGTGCCTGCAAGGATTGCAAAGGGGGAGCCGTCATGGGGGCACAGACAGTGGCAGTGCAATGCCCCAGTTTAGTGTTCACAGTTGACCATAGATGCAACAACTCAATCATATCAGGAGCACAAACCATGGTGCAGGCTACAGACGAAACAAAACTTGGGGATCAAGCATCTATAGCAGCGGATTTCACTGCTACTGGTCCACGTCCCACCAACTGGTCACATCCAACACAACTGGTCCACGTCCACCAACACAATGGTACCTGGTACCCGTCCTTCCAATTCATGGTTTTCCTTTTCTATAATCTTTAAATCTTCATTTTATTTCAATTGGATTATAACTTGAACACTAAAACACAATACTTTCTTAGCACTTCCAAAAATTACACCATTACACAAGAGAGGCCAGGGGGGGGGGTGGATGGGAGGGGACAGGGATGGGCAATGAAGTAGCTCCAACCTTTGCCTGATGACCCTTGGTCCCCCTGGCAAATTTGGTGAGATGGATAAGTAACGACCAAATGCATCGACGACAGACAGACGGAGAACTGGCACGATGTTGGTAGCAGACCTAACGCTGCGCAGTAGACAGACACCAATTTGGTATTTTAGTATGATAATGTGTTCCCTATCTTACTTGTAAAATGTGCAGTAAAGAGAAAATTAAACATAAGAAATTTTTCATATGGGACTTCCTGAGATTAAACACCGACATTCTTTAGCGTAGAGGAACAAAATTTGTCATTGTTCCTGTCGGTTTGCGTTCTTATCAGGGCTGCTCATGCAATGATGACCACCCATTGCCATTAGTCTGAAACGGGGACTTATGGATTTGGTCTCGATTGTGTGTCGTGCGTCGCGCGTCCGCAACCATATCTCGGACATGTATGGACAGATTTTATTTGGACTTGGCACAAAACAACACATGATGGTTTTATAGTACATCATAAATTTTTTCGACATCAGGTCAAGATGGCCGACTGGCGCCATTTAGTTTGTAAAAAAACAACTGATGTTGAACACGGCCTCACCATTTGCATTTACCGGTCTGGTTCAACTTGTGCAGAGATAACGAATGATGGCTTCTATAACACGTCATTTGTTTTTTCTTCGAGATCAGATTCAAGATGGCCGACTGTGGCCATTTAGTTATTAAATGTGTCCCAAACCATTTCTCAGACATGCATAGTCTGATTTTGTTCAAACTTGGCATAAGCACAGTACGTGACGGCGTCACGTACCTCACTTTACTTGCGATCTGATCAAAGATGGCCGATGGTCGGCTGGCGGCCATTTTAGTTGTAATAAAATATGGGCTTGCCCGTTACTCCGTCCAGCAAAATTACTAAAACAACGGGGGCTGTGAGATTCTATGTCTTTTTTAACTTGTTCATTCAGCTGTTGCTCCTTTGGTCTCTTCGGGTTCATCGGTACTTCCAGTACGAGAAAAAAAATATATATATTGGTGACCTGGGTGGCCATCCATTGTTTAAGTCCAGCTGCAGAGGAAACTCCACAGAGGATCAGATTGATCAAATCCTGTACACGATCTTGTCATGATCTTTCTGGGAAAGCCACATTTCAAACCTCGCCTCCAAAGCAGTCGCCGACTGGGAATCCTCCATCATGCAAAGTCTCCTCGCCCACCTGACTCCTGACCACTTACAAGCTTTCCGTCCGCGACCTGATGGAGTACTGCTCTCCCTCTGGGCTGGTGTTCCTGCCTCCCACCTTCTCTGGCTTCACGCTGTGGAACCAAGGCATTTCGATCATTGGCATCTCCGCGATGAGGCTGAGTCTTTGGCCTCACTGCAGGCAGGTCGGTGGTCTTTCTGAGTTTGACTGTCCTCTCTCCAGCTCGCCCCCCCCCTGCTCTCTCTCTCTCTGCGATTTGTTCCCCACCATATTTCGCGCAGGCGCTCAAGGTCCTCAACAACCCCCTTCTGGTAAACTCCAAAATCACGAATCACGGCTCACTCTCACTATTTCATTCCTCTTTTTCCTGCCTTTGAATAAACTCCCTCACTCTATTCAATCCCATTCTTCCTCCAGGCCTTCAAACAGCTGTCACCACACACTCTTATCGTCCCCGCATCCAAATCCCGATCTTTCTACCCCGTTAATCCACCCAAGCCACCTCTTTCAAATTCCTGCTTTCCTTCCTGAAAGTCCCTGCAGTGTCCATTTTGTATTCCCCATGTTCTCCACCCATCCCTCTCCGTTTCACAGATCCTAAATATCTCTGTTCCCCCACTGTTTTTTCCTTCCCACTCCCACCCCTTTTTTCTCATGCCCCCCCCCTTGCTGTGCGTGTGGTGTTAGCTCTCATACGAGCCTCGACAAGGACAAGTACAAGAAAATAAAAAAGTGTAACAGATAAGCATGCTTGACACTATATGTGATGCCTCATTGTATGGGAAGAATGGACACACAGCTACATCCTGAAGTAAGAAGCAGCTACCCTATCCTCCCTCCCGTGGAACACACAGCATGGCTTCACACAAAACAATGTGATGCCTGCCAACTATCTGGAAACAAGGAAAAGGGAAGCACACCCTTTCAAGCAGGAATTGGACTTGACTGGCGAGCAGCTGGCTAAGAAAGCGAATCTTGCCATGGAGGTCCGTGCTTACGTGCAGACAGGATGCTTGGGACAGATCAGGAGTGAGCAGAGGAATGTTTAGGACATGAGCAGCACATGTCAAGAACTTACGATAGTACCCGGAGTGAGGCGTGAGCGAGTGGAGCTGGATGATGTCTGGGTGAGTGGGGGCTTTCCTGCTGAGAAGCACAGTGTCGGACGTCGGTAGCAGACCTGCACTAACGCACATTTGTTCGTGCTGTTGCCTTGGGACTAAATTTCGACACATCGTGCTGGAGAATGACGAGCTCAATTCACTCATTCACTCAAACCCTTGCAAAAATTTTTTCTTAGATTCACGATGATATGAGATTGTAAATATTACGATGTGTGCAGCACTTGGATAAGAAACAACCGGTACGGTGTTGTACATGTCATAGTTTAATAAGGTATTTTACATTTTTGTAACAGGATGGACAAGCTTGGTGTTGCTTAGTTGGTTTGGATCTTAGGGTCCTGAGTCCGAGCCTTGTCGCTATTGATTAATGAATTAATACCAGGTGGGGTTGACTCAACCTGTCATCCTGCCATCATTGGTTAGGGGTGTGGCTCCGCGCTGATGCAGTGCCCTATCCGGTACACTGGTTGCTCATTTCGCCGACTTCGAAGATGACAGGCTGAATCAACCCACTGGTGTTAATTTCAGTAGCTACGGGTCTTGAACTCAGACACCAGGATCCCAAGCACCACCCTAACAGCTAAGCCACACCAGGCTATGAGTACAGTGAATTGTTATAGAGGGCACTGTAACAGCGGTGCCCCATACTCGGTAGCAGTGGCGATGCACATTGTTCATAGCCAGGTGAAAAGTATGAAATCATGCCACACAAAGTGAAGTATAAAAAACAAACAACAAACCAACAAAAAAAACAGGACTGACTGACTCAGTCTTTTATTCGTGCATGCCGTGGACTACGGTTGACCGCCACACATGGTCCACGGTCCACGGTTGACCACCACACATAGGGTCAATGAATGATTACAATTGCAAGGGTTAATTTGCTCAGTTGTTCCTGTGATGGGAAAAAAATCACAGCAAGTGAGAACACTTGTGATGAACGTGGCTGCGGCACATAATTGGACCACCAGGACTATGTTGCACCCCAGCTCACAACACTGAAGCACATTATGTGTAAAATGGAAGTTGATGTTAAGTTCGTTAATTTTAAGAATAGGTTTAGTGGTGCACATAAAAGGCAAGTATATTGACAGATATATACATATATATATAATCACATTCGTGATGTCAGTGTTAGCATACCTGGTACCAACAAACAAACATTTATATTTGATATGTCTGTGGTGTAGAAGAGGTGTGAAGAGCAAAGAACCCAAAAACCCCACATCGTATTATGAGTTTGTCTTCACCCCTGTTGTCTGTTTGTTTGTGTGCAGGGTATCTCAAAAAGTTGTGGACGCATTCGATGAAACTCGTGGACACATTGGTCACGGTGACCGAGATGAATTTTGGTGAAGATCCAGATACGTAATTATTTTAATTATTTCAGTGATTCTCACCAGAGAGAGAGAGAGAGAGAGAGAGAGATGAGGCAAAAAACGATCCACCTTGGTGTTTAAAAAAATGAGTTGGGCCGATATGTTCTGGTGGATCAGGATCGCATGGCGGAGGTACGCGCTCTACCGAGTGCCCCTCTAAGTTGTATTCTGCGAATACATACGCGTGGACTGGATGCAGTGGAAAGAACAGGTGTCTGAGTTGAGATGATCACCTGTATCACAGCAAGGTCATGAACCTGAATAATTCACACAGGTAAAGCATCGGTACAAAGAGATTTTGAATGCTTTAAGGTGGTGGGCTACCACCCCTACACACACACCACACACACACACACACACACACACACACAACACACACACACACACACACACACACACACACACACCTCGTCGATGCCAGCAGGGTACTTCATTGTTCTTCACCAATAGTTTGGACAATATTGAAAGAAGAATCAAATGGAAATTTTTTTTCGATAAAACAACCGATCGACGTACATGGACAGAGACAATAATATCAAGGACGTGGACGTGGACTTGGGACAGAAACCGGACAAAACAACACGAACATGATGGCGTCGTAGCGAAAGTTGACGACGGGTCCATGCTCTCATCGCGACACGACAGTCGATCATGTCGCAGGGTTTAAATCCGTGCTGAAACAAGCGTGTACGTGTCGGTGCCGTGTTCACTCACAGCCGTGGCGGGCATTCCCTCCGGTCCAAAGCGCGCACGCGCCCGGTAAACAGACCCGCCGTGCCGGCGCTGCGACCCTGCCTTCCCTTCCTGGGACCAAATCCCAGCCACTCGTGTTGGTCCATGAGCCAGTAGGGTTGGTCGGTACCATCTGGAGAAAATTCTCATTATGATTTTTGGCAAGGTATGCAACCCTAGAGTTAGGAAACATGTGATAGCATTGCATTGCGTGGTAGCTTTTGTGATGTTATCACCATGTTTATATGCCTTCCTTAAATAGCTTGGGTGCAAAATGGCCAGTAACAAGTAAGACATCCTACTTCAACTTAACAACTTTTTTTATTATCAGTCAACATGACATTGAAATTTGTCTCACCTTTTGCTAGGATCATTTGCTTCTCAAAACAAAAAGTGCTAACCATCGCAAGGTTGAAAGTGTAGTTCATTGGTGACACATATATCAGTGTCTATTTCCTGTGTGATAAATCATACCGCTTTTAGAAAGTATTTGTCCATCATTTAAGGCCTCTGTCACACTTGACGATTTAGCCAGCGTATGCGACGTATGAAAAATTTGTCTCAAACGCTGGCACACGTCGAATACGTATGGGTAAGTTTTGTATACGTTAAGAGCAGCTGGCCTACGTCGTAGTAGCCGCCGAGCTGTTAGACAAATTTTCCATGCTTGTTTTTTCGACATATGCCACGCGTAGAACTCACACGTTCCGCCATACGCTGGCATAAGTTGTAGGCACGTTACCGCGAGATCGTTGACACACGTTACTTGTAAGTTACTCATAAGTGACAGTCGAGGTAATGGTTAGGCGTCAGTGTTCCAGACTCCCTGTTTTTTTTTCTTTCTTTCTTTCTTTTCTTCTTCTTCGCTATGACGGTGATGTTGACATTTCGATTTCAGTGCGGTTATATAATATAATTAATAGGCTGCCGCTCAACGATTTAAATCATAACCGCACTAGAAATCGAAGTGTCACATCACCGTCATACCAAGAAAAAAAAAACCCAGGGAGTCTGGACACTGCGCTAACATTTCTCGACGTGTTTCGACTTATGAGTAACTTACAAGTAACGTGTGTCGACGGTGTGTCAACGATCGCGTACGTGGCCTACAACTTATGGCAGCGTATGCGAACGTGGTGCATACGCTGGCATACGTTGAAAATTTTCAACATGCTGAAATTGTGTCGACGTATTCAGCGTACTACGACAGTATGCAGCGTGCTTTCAGCTGCTCTTAACGTATACAAAACTTACCCATAACGTATTCGACGTGTACGAGCGTATTCGGCAATTTTCATACGTCGCATACGCTGGCTAAAACGTCAAGGTGTGACAGCGAGTGACACTTCGATGTCTAGAGCGGTTATGATTTGAATCGTCGAGCGCAGCCTTTAATAGCCTACCCACGTGATCGTCGGCGATATGCTGCCACGCCGCTATGCATAGTTAGACTATCGTTTGGGCATAGGTGTGAACGCCGACAACACGGCTCGCATTCGTTGATTAAGTATCTATTGTTATCGAACGTTTGTGTACGTTACTAATATGTTATGCCATACGTCCAACTCGTTATGAATACGTCCAAAACTGGAAAAAATCAATAGTTCAGCGTACGCCAGCGTTTTACATACATTTTGATACCTTGCCTAACGCCTGGCTAAAACGTCAAGGTGTCAGGGCCCTTACTGTGGAAAGTAAATAAAGTTCTGGACAATATAATTACATGGGTGTTTGACAAATTTATCAGAAATCAAAATCTAAATTTATTTTTTGTTTGTTGTAATATTAAGATCAGTATAGCAGACATGTTACCCCCCCAAATGAAAAATACCTATTTGGACGGATTTTATCTAGTTTGGTCAATGCATGATATTTTCCCTGTTGTTATTGAAGGATACTTTCCAAGAATCAAACAAGGTAAATGATAGCATGTTCGTGAAAAAGATTAATGTTTTTTCCCTGTAATTTCTCAAAAAATGCAGAATTTCAGGGATTTAAATACTCAATAATGCACATATGAAGGTATTAACACTTTTATTACACAATATAAACCAATAAGACAGTCGCAAGATGGTTAATCATGTGCAATCTGATGAATGAGTCAAAGGTGAAAATGAAACACAATCTTCTGTTGTGGGGCATAAAATTATAGAATAGAAACACAATGTGGTGTTTCACACTAACAAGGCCATTACCAAGGCCCAATGTGTTGCTGATAAGCATATTGTCTATGAACCAAAGATGGGTCCTTTATAGTTTCTAAGACATTTCTGATCATATCACTGATTGTAATTGATATAAAATGTTCAAGATGAATCTTAAAAATCATAATCATTATCCAGTTATTCAATATCCTCATCTAAACTTTCCCATCGTCAGACCAAGATGGATACCTGGTTCTCACAGTCTGGCAGTCTGACATATCAGTGCATTTCAGTCCGTTTGACAACCACACACATTTTGGTAGTGACACTCCTTTACAATTGCAGGGAAATAACATGAGCTACGTGCCTAACAATTTTCAAGAAGATATGGCCTATAAGGAGAGAACCATTCGTTGTAAATAGAACTAGACGACCCGTGACCCATTGGGTTCCGTTGTGACAGCGGTTGATGAAAAAAATCATTTCAAGAAAAAAACCAACAAGATAGCCCAGCGAACTATACTGCTGAGGTTGTTAACATTGATCAAATTCTCGAAGAGTACTTCACTGAATCGGGAATTGATTTTTAAATAATTTTTTCGTTGCCAATTTGAACGAACGTGAGACTGCACACCACAGGAGAATGGTGAGTAATGTGGCCTAAATTTTCGTGCTACGTGTATCGTTTTGGCTGTATTTCAGGAACAAACATACATATATATATATATATATAATAGCGAACGCAGTGAGCTTCATACTTAACGCGTGCACATGAGAGAATAGGAAATAGGAAACAACAACAACAACAACAACACCCTAGAATTTGAATCTGTGTCGTTGGCTATGACCTTTTGCTTCGGTTGTTTTTAAACGCTGTGCGGTGTATAAACACGATTGGGTTTTATTTCTATCTTGTGAATATTCTTAGCCTAAGTCACATTGCTCTACGGCGAGGATACGGTGGCTGTACGCCTCTGAATTGACAGAAACGTGCGGTGGCCGCAGAGTTTCTGAGGTGGCCTCAGGGTGGCCTACGCCGTATGGTTATATTTACAGGCCGTAAGGTCGCGTGGAATTATAACGCGGAGTTATAACTTTTTTCATTTCTACGTTCGCCGTAGCAATTCGACAAGCCGAAAAAAAACTGGTAAAAAATAAATAAATATTAACCCATTCGTTCCGTCCGTCTGGGCACGTTCGCCTTAGGGCCCCTGCGGTCGCCTTGCGGGCACCTTGCGTCTGCCTTGAAAATTTCTATGGCCGCCGCTGGAACGCCCTAAGGTCACCGTGCGACATCAACAAAGACCGTACGGCACCCCACGTTTCTGTCGTCCACAATTTATAATACGCCGTGCAGCTCCCCGAAAAATAAAACATATGTGACTGCTACATTGTGTGACTGTGGAAATACTGCGGCCGCCGTATAATTGCTAATGGCCGTAGATTTTGGAGACCCCACGGCCGCCGTGGCAAATGTGACCTAGGCTTAACGCGTGCACATGAGAGAAAGGAAACAACAAAACAACACAATACCCTGGCAATTGTGATCCGTGTCGTTGGCTATGACCATTTTTGCTTCCGTTTTTTTTGCTTCTGGTTTTTTTTGTTTCCGTTTTTTGTCATGGGGAATGATGCATGCCGGGAGATAAAGGCATCGTCGGAGACATGAAGACCCAAATAATATCAGACATGGTGTATATTTCCTCCACTGATTTTAATAAGATATATCCCCGCATCATCAAAAAATAATTTTTAATCGTGATTTACGTTATTTGATCGCTAATTCCGAAGTAAACGGAAATTGCGTATACAGTTGTGAACAAGTTGTAAGGTAAGTCAGAAGCGAATGTAAGAAGAATACTACGTTCACTTCTCGTATTTATTTTTTAGATGAGATCCTGTTCTAGGCGGTGTAGTTGTCGTTGTGAAGGTAATGTTGAGGTAATATTAATTTTTTTTAGATGAGATCCTGTTCTAGGCGGTGTAGTTGTCATTGTGAAGGTAATGTTGAGGAAATTTTTTTTTTCAGATGAGATCCTGTTCTAGGCGGTGTAGTTGTTGTTGTAAAGGTAATGTAGAGGGTATTGTGGAGGTAATATTTATTTTTAGATGAGATCCGTTCTAGGCGGTGTAGTTGTCGTTGTGAAGGTAATATTGAGGATTTTTTTTTTTTCAGATGAGATCCTGTTCTAGGCGGTGTAGTTGTCGTTGTGAGAGTAATGTTGAGGTAATATTATTTTTTAGATGAGATCTGTTCTAGGCGGTGTAGTTGTTGTGTGAAGGTAATGTTGAGGTATATTAATTTTTTTGATGAGATCCTGTTCTAGGCGGTGTAATTGTCATTGTGAAGGTAATGTTGAGGTAATATTAAATTTTTAGATGAGATCCTGTTCTAGGCGATGTAGTTGTCGTTGTGAAGGTAATTGAGGATTTTTTTTTTCAGATGAGATCCTGTTCTAGCGTGTAGTTGTCGTTGTGAAGGTATGTTGAGGTAATATTATTTTTTTCAGATGAGATCCTGTTTTGGCGGTGTAGTTGCTGTTGTAAAGGATGTTGAGGTAATATTTATTTTTGCAGATGATATCCTGTTCTAGGCGGTGTAGTTGTTGTTGTGAAGGTAATGTTAAGGTAATATTTATTTTTTCATCGCAAAAAGACGGTTTAATTTGATATATTTAAGAAGCGAATGTAAGAAGATTCTATGTTGCTTCTAGGCTTTGCCTATTCCATATTATATATGTATATAATATATTATATATATATATATATATATATATATATATTGTTACGCGCTGTGAAATTCGCAATACACCATAAAGGGTCCTTAGATCAGTTATGACGCTAAGTTTATGTGCAGATAGTTCCCCACCGTTGTTTAAAGGGATTCGTGTGATTCCCGGGCTGCGACTCTTGAGATAGCCGTTTTTCTGTTCTATCGTTATTTTGGACAGTCCGAAGACTTCAAACGAAGGCCCGTGAAAAGGCCTACAACGGCGCGCAGTTTTCCGCCTTTTTTGCGGCGCCGGGGCTGCAGGAGAGGCTGCGAGAGCTCGCTGGCGATTGTGATACGGGGTGTGAGGCGGCCGTGAGGAGGAAACGCCCTTTTCGAGGAGCTTCTCGAAAGGGCTAGAGGAGGGCGGAGCCAAAACGGGGTGGAGCGAAGGCGCGGAGCCGCCGCTTATAGGGCGGACCGCGCGGGCTCGGCCTCTCTCCTGCCTGGATCATCGTGTTGGATTCTTCCTCTCTCCGTCGACGTCACTCTCTCCCTGGTCGCCAGGGTCGACGTCACTCTCTCTGTCTGGGTCGTCGACCATCCTCTCTCTTGGCTGCCAGGGTTGAGCTCGCTTCTCACTCTCTCTGTCGGGTTGAGTGCTTCTCTCTCTTGTGGCCAGGATCGACTCGTTCTCTCTCTTGGTGCCAGGGTCGACGTCTCTCTCTCTCTCTCTCTCTTCCTTCTTCTCTCTTCTGCTCTCGTCTCTCTCTCTCTCTCTCCCTCTCTCGCCCTGCGCTCGTGGTCCGGCGAGCGCCTGTTGTGGAGACCCGGACAGGAGGCGCAGCAGTGCCGGCTGTCTGTGGACCTGCGCGTCCGGACGAAGGGTGCCGGAGAGGTTCGCCGGCCGCGTGGGAGGCCGGAACCAGCGCGCGACACGCCTGACGGTCGTGGGAGAAACTGGACCGACCACTAATGGGAGGTCTTTTCTTTTGTTTGTGGTGTGTGTGGGTGGCGCCGTGTCCGACAAGTAAACAGTGTAAGT
>CM068959.1:11226799-11244800 GCA_035128595.1 Eptatretus atami | reverse complement strand
TGCACATGATTAACCATCTTGCGACTGTCTTATTGGTTTATATTGTGTAATAAAAGTGTTTAATACCTTCATATGTGCATTATTGAGTATTTAAATCCCTGAAATTCTGCATTTTTTGAGAAATTACAGGGAAAAAACATTAATCTTTTTCACGAACATGCTATCATTTACCTTTGTTTGATTCTTGGAAAGTATCCTTCAATAACAACAGGGAAAATATCATGACTTGACCAAACTAGATAAATCCGTCCAAATTAGGTATTTTTTCATTTGGGGGTGGGGTAAATATGTCTGCTATACTGATCTTAATATTACAACAAACAAAAATAAATTTAGATTTTTGGATTTCTGATAAATTTGTCAAACACCCATGTAATTATATTGTCCAGAACTTTATTTACTTTCCAGAGTAGGGCCCTGTACACCTTGACGTTTTAGCCAGCGTATGGCAAGGTATCAAATGTATGTAAAACGCTGGCGTACGCTGAACTATTGATGTTTTTCCAGTTTTGGACGTATTCATAACGAGTTGGACGTATGGCATAACATATTAGTAACGTACACAAACGTTCGATAACATATAGATAACTTATATAACGAATGCGTGAGCGTGTTGTCGGCGTTCACACCTATGCCCAACGATAGTCTAACTTATGCATAGCGGCGTGGCAGCATATCGCCGACGATCACGTGGGTAGGCTATTAAAGGCTGCGGCTCGACGATTCAAATCATAACCGCTCTAGACATCGAAGTGTCACTCGCTGTCACACTTGACATTTTAGCCAGCGTATGCCGACGTATGAAAATTTCCGAATACGCTGTACACGTCGAATACGTTATGGGTAAGTTTTGTATACGTTAAGAGCACGCTGAAGCACGCTGGCATACGTCGTTAGTACGCTGAATACGTCGACAAATTTTCAGCATGTTGAAAATTTTTCAACGTATGCCAGCGTATGACCACGTTCCGCATACGCTGCCATAAGTTGTAGCCACGTACGCGATCGTTGACAACACGTCGACACACGTTACTTGTAAGTTACTCATAAGTCGAAACACGTCGAGAAATGGTTAGCGCAGTGTTCCAGACTCCCTGGGTTTTTTTTTTCTTGGATGACGGTGATGTTGACACTTCGATTTCTAGTGCGGTTATGATTTAAATCGTTGAGCGGCAGCCTATTAATTTTATATATAACGCACGTCGAAATCGAAATGTCAACATCACCGTCATAGCGAAGAAAAGAAAAGAAGAAAGAAAGAAAAAAAAACAGGGAGTCTGGAACCTGACGTCGCTAACCCATTTACCTCGAGTTCCGACTTATGGAGTAACTTACAAGTAACGTTGTGTCAACGATTTGCGGTAACTGCCTACACTATGGCCAGCCGTATGGAGGAACCGATGTGAGTCATACGTGGCATATGTCGAAAAAATTACAAGCATGGAAAAATTTGTGCTAACAGCTCGGCGGTACTAGCGCGTAGGCCAGCTGTGCTCTTAACGTATACAAAACTTACCATACGTATTCGACGATGTGCCAGCGTTTGAGACAACATTTTTTCATTACGTCGGCATACGCTGGTAAGATCGTCAAGGTGACAGAGGCCTTTAATATGGACAAATACTTTCTAAAGCCGGTATGATTTATCACACAGGAAATAGACATGCATATATGTGGTACGCAATGACAACTTTCAACCTTGCGATGGTTGCACTTTTTGTTTTGAGAAGCAAATGACCTAGGCAAAAGGTGAAGACAATTTCAATGTCATGTTTGAACTGATAATAAAAAAGTTGTTTAAGTTGAAAGTAGGATGTCTACTTGTTACTGGCCATTTTGCACCCAAGCTTATTTAAGGAAGGCATATAAAACATGGTGATAACATACAAAGCTACACTCCAATCGCAATGCGTATCACATGTTTCCTACTCTAGGGTTGCATACCTTAGCCAAAAAATCCATTAATGAGAATTTTCTCCCGATGGTACCAGACCAACCCTACTGGCTCATGGACCACACGAGTGGCTGGATGTTGGTCCCAAGGAAGGGAAGGCGGGGTCCGCCGCAGCGCGCACGGCGGGGTCTGCTTTACCGGGCGCGTGCGCCGCTTTGGAACCTGGGAGGATGCCCGCCACGGCATGTGAGTGAACCACGGCACCGACACGTAGCACGCTTGTTTTCAGCACGGATTTAAACCCTGCGACATGATCGACTGTCGTGTCGCCGATGAGAGCATGGACCGTCGTCAACTTTCGCTACGGCACGGCATCATGTTCGGTTTGTTTTGTCCGTTTCTTCCCAAGTCCACGTCACGTCCTTGATATTATTGTCTCTGTCCATGGTACGTCGATCGGTGTTTTTATCGAAAAAAAATTTCCATTTGGATTCTTCTTTGCAATTATGTCCAACTATTGGTGACAGAACAATGAAGTACCCTGCTGGCATCAGACGAGGTGTGGTGTGTGTGTGTTGTGGTGTGTGTGTGTGTGTGGGTGTGTTGTAGTGTGTGTGTGGTGTGTGTGTGTGTGGGTGTGTGGCTGTAGGGGTGGTAGCTCCACACCTTAAAGCATTCAAAATCTCTTTGTACCGATCTTTACCTGTGTGAATTATTCAGGTTCATGACCTTGCTGTGCATTAAGGTGAGTCTCTTTTTTCAACTCAGAACCTGTTCTCTCTTCCTGCATCCAGTCCCGCGTATGTCATTGCAGAATACAACTTAGAGGGGCACTCGGTAGAGTCGCGTAACCTCCGCAATGCGAGTTCCTGATCCACAGAACATATCGGCCCACACTCATTTTTTTAACACCAAGCTGTGGATCGTTTTTTCCTCATCTCTCTCTCTGCTCCTCTTCTCTCTGGTGAGAATCACTGAAATATTAAAATAATTACGTATCTGGATCTCACCAAAATTCATCTCGGTCACGTGTACCAATGTGTCCACGAGTTTCATTCGAATGCGTCCAACACTTTTTGAGATACCCTGCACACAACAAACAGACAAACTAGGGGTGAGACAATACTATAATACGAGGGTGTGGGGTTTTTGGGTTCTTTGCTCTTCACACCTCTTCTAACAGACGACATATCAAATATAAATGTTTGTTTGTGCGTACAGGTATGCTAACACTGACATCACGATGTGATTATATATATATGTATTATATATTCAAATATACTTGCCTTTTTATGTGCACCACTAAACCTATTCTTAAAATTAACGAACTTAACATAACTTCCATTTTACACATAATGTGCTTCAGTGTTGTGAGCTGGGGTTGGCAACATTAGTCCTGGTGGTCCAATTATGTGCCGCAGCCACGTTCATGCACAAGTGTTCTCACTTGCTGTGATTTTTTTCACCCATACAGGAACACTGAGCAAATTAACCTGCAATTGTAATCATTCAGTTGACCCTATGTGTGGTGGTCAACCGTGCTGATCCGTGGAAACCATGTGTGGCGGTCAACCGTAGTCCACGGCATGCACGGAGATAAAGACTGAAGTCAGTCAGTCCTGTTTTTTTTGTTGGTTTGTTTGTTTGTTTTTATTTATACCTTCACTTTTGTGTGGCATGATTTCATACTTTTCACCTTGCTATGAACCAATGGTGCATCGCCACTGCTTACCGAGTATGGGGGCACCGCTGTACAGTGCCCTCTATTACAATTACCTGTACTACATAGCCTGGTGTTGCTTAGCTGTTAGTGGTGGTGCTTGGGATCTGGGTCCTGAGTCAAGACCGTTAGCGTACTGAAATTAAACACCAGTGGGTTGATTAGCCTGTCATCTTCGAAAGTCGGCGAAATGCAGCAACCAGTTGTACCGGATAGGGCCACTGCATTCATCAGCGGCGGAGCCACACCCCTAACCAATGATGGACGGATGACAGGTTGAGTCAACCCGCACCGTGGTATTAATTCATTAATCAATAGCCACAGGCTCGGAACTCAGGACCCTCCAAGATCCCAAACAACTAAGCAACACCAAGCTTGTCCATCCTGTTACAAAAATGTAAATACTTATTAAACTATGTACATGGTACAACACCGTACGGTTGTTTCTTATCCAAGTGCGCACACATGCTAATTTACAATCATATGCATCGTGAATACAAGAAAAATTTTTGCAAGGAGTTTGAAGTGATATGAGTGAAGCTTTGAGCTCGTCATTTCCTAGGCACGATTGTGTCGAAATTTAGTCCAAGGCAACAGCACCGAACAAATGGCGTTAGTGCAGGTCTGCTACCCGACGTCCGACACTGTGCGTTCTCAGCAGGAAAGCCCCCTCACAGACATCATCCCAGCTCCACTCGCTCACGCTCAACTCCGGGTGTACTATCGTAATTCTTGGACATGTGCTGCTTCATGTCCTTAAACATTCTCTGCTCACTCCTGATTGTCCCAAGCATTCCTGTCTGCACGTAAGCACGGGACCTCCATGGCAGAGATTCGCTTTCTTATAGCTGGTCGCCAGTCAAGCTCCAATTCTGCTTGAAAGGTGTGCTTCCTTTTCCTTGTTTCAGATAGTTTGGCGGCTATCACCATTGTTTTTGTGTGTAAGCCATGCTTGTGTTGTTCCCGGGGAGGGAGGATGCAGGTAGCTGCTTCTTACTTCAGGGATGTAGTCTGTGTGTCCATTCTTCCCATACAATGAGGCATCACATATAGTGTCAAGCTGGCTTTATCTGTTACACTTTTTTATTTCTTGTACCTTGTCTTGTCGAGGCTCGTATGAGAGCTAACACACACGCACAGCAAGGGGGGGGGGCATGAGAAAAAAGGGGTGGGAGCGGTGGGAGGAAAAACAGTGGGGGAACAGAGATATTAGGAATCTGTAAACGGAGAGGGATGGGTGGAGAACATGGGGAATACAAAGATGGACACTGCAGGGACTTTCAGGAAGGAAAGCAGGAATTTGAAAGAGGTGGCTTGGGGTGGATTAACGGGGGTAGAAAGTGGGATGTTGGATGCGGGGACGATAGAGTGTGGTGGTGAACAGCGTTTTGAAGGCCTGGAGGAAGAATGGGATTGAATAGAGTGAGGAGTTTATTCAAGGCTAGGAAAAAGAGGATGAAAGTGAGAGTGAGCCGTGATTCGTGATTTTGGAGTTTTACAGTAAGGGGGATTGTTGAGGACCTTGAGCGCCCTCTGCGCGAATATGTGGGGAACACAATCGCAGAAGAGAGAGAGAGCCAGGGGCGGGGGGCGAGTGGAGAGGAACAGTCAAAGAACAGAAGACCACGGACCTGGCCTGCAGGGAGGGCCAAAGACTCAGCCTCATCGCGGAGGATGCCAATGATGAAATGCCTTGGTTGTCCACAGCGTGAAGCCGAGAAGGTGGGAAGGCAGGACACCAAGCCAGAGGAGAGCAGTACTCCTCAAGGCTGCGGTCACGGAAAGCTGTGTAATGGTCAGGAGTCAGGTGGCGAGGAGGACTTTTGCATGACTGGAGGATTCCAGTCGGCGACTTGGCTTTGGAGGCGAGGTTTGAAATGTGGCTTTCCAGAGAAGATCATGACAAGATCTGTACAGGATTTGATCAGTCTGATTCCTCTGTGGAGTTTTCCTTCTGCAGCTGGACTTAAACAATGGATGGGCCACCCAGGTCACCAACTAATATATTTTTTTTCTCGTATGGAAGTACGATGAACCCGAAGAGACAAAGGAGCAAACAGCTGAATGAACAAGTTTAAAAAGACATAGAATCTCACAGCCCCCGTTGTTTAGTAATTTGCTGGACGGAGTAACGGGCACGCCCATATTTTATTACAACTAAAATGGCCGCCAGCCGACCATCGGCCATCTGTTGATCAGATGAAAGTAAAGTGAGGTGACGTGCGCCGTCAGTACTGTGCTTATGCAAGTTTTGAACAAAATCAGACTATGGCATGTCTGAGAATGGTTGGGACACAGTTTAATAACTAATGGCCACAGTCGGCCATCTTGAATCTGATCTCGGAAAAAAAAACAAATGACGTGGTTATAGAGCCGATCATTCGTTATCGCTCTGCACAAGTTTGAACAGACGGTAGAATCAAAATGGTGAGGCCGGTGTTCAACTCAGGTTGTTTTTTTACAAACGTAAAATGGCGCCAGTCGGCCATCTTGACCTGATGTCGAAAAAAATTTATGATGTACTATAGAAACCATCATGTGTTGTTTTGCTGCAAGTCAAATAAAATCTGTCCATAATGTCGAATATGGTTGCGGACGCGCGACGCGACGGCACGCAATCGAGACCAAATCCATAGTCCCGTTTCAGACTAATGTGCAATGGGTGGTCATCATTGCATGAGCAGCCCTGATAAGAACGCAAACCGACAGGAACAATGAAAATTTTGTTCCCTACGCTAAAGAATGTCGGTGTTTAATCTCAGGAGTCCCTATGTAAAATATTTCTTATGTTTAATTTTCTCTTACTGCACATTTACAAGGTAAGATAGGGACACATTACATAACTAAAAATACCAAATTGGTTGTCTGTCTACTTGCGCCAGCGTAGGTCTGCTACCAACATCGTGCCAGTTCTCTCGTCTGTCTGTGCGTCGATGCATTTGGATCGCTTACTTATCCATCTCACCAATTGCGCAGGGGGAACCAAGGTCATCAGGCAAAGGTTGGAGCTACTTCATTGCCGCATCCCTGTCCCTCCATCCACCCCCCCCCCTGGCCTCTCTTGTGTATATTGGTGTAATTTTTGGAAGTGCTAAGAAAGTGATTTGTGTTTTCAGTGTTCAAGTATATAATCCAATGAAATAAAATGAAGATTTAAAGATTATAGAAAAGGAAAACATATGAATTGGAAGGACGGGTAGCCACGGTACCATTGTGTTGGTGGACGTGGACCAGTTGTGTTGGATGTGACCAGTTGGGTGGAGACGTGGACGCAGTAGCAGTGAAATCCCCTGCTTATGAGATGCTTGATCCCCAAGTTTTGTTTCCGCTGTAGCCTGCCCATGGGTTTTGTGCTCCTTGATATGATGTTGAGTTGTTGCATCTATGGCTTCACTGTGAACACTAAATGGGGATTGCACTGCCACTGTCTGTGCCCCCCATGAGGTCCCCTTTGCAATCCTTTGCAGGCACACATTGGCACCTCTGGACTGGTACTCTGGTGAGTTCCTGGTGGCCCGGCAGCCTGACCCTCGGCACGTGCACGTCTTCGGACTCAGCGGCAAACTGAGAGACATATTGTCCAAATCGTGGAGCGGTTTACATCCTATTTCTCTCCGTTTATTGTGTTCATTGTACATCTGGCGTACGTGTTAGTTTAGATTCCACAAATGTTTCAGGTTATGTTTTATGTTTGAAAATCGCTTGAATTGCAAATATTCATATCATTCAAATATGTTACCGATGATTCTTGTAAGTTAGGGTTACTGAACACCATCGACAGGATGGAAGCACACTCACCCTGAGCTGTCAAGTCTGGGTTCGATCTCCTCTCGACTGTAAACTGTCAGATTGGTGGCTTCAACAGGGCAGGCCTTTGCATTTACAAAGCGCAATCGTCGCGTTGGATGGACTTAAGCCGATGTCCCGTCTGCCGGCTTAGCTGGTGGCCGATAAACGACCATGTCTTCCATGAGTAATTGTTGAATTATCGTGGTTACTCTGAACAGATTCAAATTCCTGCCACCTTCAGATGAACGTCAGGCCGGGCCAGTGTCCAGGGTGCTGTGATAGCTCACCTACTCTTCGGAAAGATACTGTGGATGTTTAAACGTCATCTGAGGAAAGGCACACATTGAGCCTTCACTTAGTGCAGTAGAGTCAATATAGTTTGTAGGAGTGTGTAGGAGACGACATTTTTTAATGCATCCACTTTGACTCAAGTAAGCTTCTGTGAAACGATGATCTAAAGTTCAATGCCACATTGAAAACCACTTTGGTTCGGACATCACGAGTTGTGTTGCTGCGTACAGTAATATCCCAGTTTGTTTTGGTGTATTATTTCTGGCTTGTTACTTAGCAAGCCTGGGAGCGCTATTTCGGGACTTGTTTTACAACTCGCATTTCATCGTGAGCTGCTCACCGAGGTCAAGCCCGATCTCTGGGTTTTAAACGTTTAAACGTGTCCAAACTCGTCGCATGAAACGAAAGGCACAATTGGTCACGGGCACTCATTCAGTTGTGTGTACAATTAAGGTAGATAAATCCAGTAGACGACCGCAAGATGGATGGAGGGATCTGTCAGCCTGGTGGGGCTGTTTCTACATGCAGCTCTGTTGTTTGTTGCAGTTGTTTTCCTTTTGACTGGATCGTCCTGCACTCCCTGGCTTCCATGGGAAAGTTCAGAGTCGCCACACCAGAGTTGTTTTGTACCCGATTAATCTGCATTTTTTTTAGAGTCTTCTTCTCATGATGGATCATGCGAAATGAAGAATAGTTTATGATCTGTGTTCACAGCGTTCAACCACACATTGTGACGGTTGTTGTGCATTGTTCGACTCCTTTTGTCGTCCTGTCAACTCGTCTTCAATAAGACTACGAGGAAGCGAAAATAAACCGATCAAAACACTTTTTTGTAATTCCGATTGGACCGGTCAATGGAGGTTTAGCAGTTTCCATATTTCTACGCTCGTTGCAATGGGGTCTCGGGTTCTCATAGGTCGGGTCTCAGGATGCTATCTCTCATGTTCACTATTTTGGCACTGAAAGCTTTCCAGTAGAATGTCATCTTGTTGTTCGTCTTTTTGGATGCAACATATGGCCTGGAGGTGGCTTATTTGTGGGGCTTCAGCTGTGCCACTGATGTCGTGCCCGTGTGGCCGAGCACATGGGGTCTCGGGTTCTCATAGTCGGGTCTCAGCGATCTATCTATCATTGTTCACTTATTTTGTCTGAAAAGCTTTTCCAGTAGAAATGTCTCATCTGTTGTTCTTCTTTTGATGCACATATGCTGGAGGGTGCGTTATTTGCTGGGGCTGCAGCGTGTGGACTGATGTCGTGCCCGTGTGCTCGAGCAAAAGATTTTTGGAACGTTTAGCCAGGAGTTGGCGCGTGCGCTAGTCGCACTACATTTATGTATATTGATGAGATTCTGCCCTTACTGGCCCAGTATGTAAGCAGATAAAGCAACTAACAAGGTAGTTACCTCATAATGTATAATATTAGTATCGCACCTGGGGATGAGTGATTAGAGTGAGAGCTCTGATTGTTCGTCTCGAATTACAGGTGAGAGACTTGATTTGGTTTTAAAATGTAAAATATAATTTGATGTCTGAGTAATTTTGGATGACCATCGTGCTTTTATGTTTTGAAAGTGGCCTATCCTACAAGCTTTGGAAACTTTCTTTCGTTGCCAAGCTTGAATATCCATTGGCATCTCTACCAGGAATCTTGAGGCACAGGACTGTCCTCATCGTACACGGATTGTGACCTCTCGCTTTTCCATCGCCTCACTTGCTGTCTTGCTTTCCCGTGCTCTCTTACCCTCTTTCCCTTCCCCAACAGGATGCACATGTTCTTTTCCTGATCCTCCTCTTGTTAACCCTCCAAATTAAAAGCTTCAGGCTCACCTTGCCTGGTGTTGCTCAATGGTTAGGGTGGGGCTTGATCCAAGGATCCATGATGTTCAAATCCTGCGTGCTGTTGGAATAAATACCGGTGGGGTTAACTCTGACTGTTCATCCTTCGAGTCGCGCAAAATGAGTGCTAGCTTGCTGGTATACTGTGTCGGAGGGTGACCGTCCAGGATGTGCCCAATAGCCAAGGAGACTGCTTAGCGCACCGACGCTCTGCACAGAGTTGGTCCGATGGATGGATGGAGTGGATTATTTTACATCATCACGACCATCAATTTTGCCGTTCATGAACTTCTGCACCGCGGTCCTTGTTTCTCAAGACAGCGTGGGGTAATGTGTTCTATGACTCTCCCAGTTAATTATGTTATTCTCGAGGTTGGGGTCAACTTGACTGACACAAGTAGGTTTGTTGATTAATATAACGTAGAATCCTATTCAAATGTTATTAATTGTTCAGTGCTAAAACAGCTTCTGGTGACTCTCACGTTCAATCCCAAATGGATTTGGGATTATAGTTCGTGGTACGCAAGTGCTCCTGATCATCAAGTTATCTTTCCCGCCTCCGAATCGCGCGCATTCAAGACTTTTTAATTTAAAAAAAATATTTTTTATTTTTATAATTAAAAATAAAATAATAGTGGGCTCATATGTGAATTAACATTCGTATTCACGTGAAAGCTCTCGCATGTGGAGATGTAACCACGTGTGCAAGTTTTGAAATGAGTTTCCCAAAGCACTCCTAACCTGGCCGTTTCGTTTCCATACTGCCTTGTTCTATGGTGCAACTTCATTCTAACGTTTGCACAGATTTTTTCAACGATTGAGTGCTGACTGTTGTTACTCCTATTGATGTCATAATAGGGAAGTGAGGGTTGGAGTAAAGTCCGGGTGTCACCACAAGGGCATCCTTGACTTTATGCTGAATTCTTCATTTACTCTTCAGTCTTTGAAAACAATCGATGCTTTGTGACCATTCTCTGCTGGACAGTCTTACATATCTGCAAGGACAATCTACTTTTTACTGCGGATTGTCTTCAAACCCCGGAAGGTTTTTGTGTTCCGGAAAAAGTCCTGAAGCATGAACTTCACCTCAGGATCTATTTTATCCTTTAGTGGGGCAACTTACATAACAATGTGGCTTTTTGAGCAAAGCACAAATTTGGCACACTAGTAGCTTATCATATTATGAACAGATTTGATAATTGGGCCATCTCAAAATTTTTGATGCAGTGGAAATTGGCTGCCACAGCCATCGTGGTGAATTGAGATGGCCCAATATCCAAATCTGTTCATAATATCATAGGTACTAGTGTGCAATTTGGTTGCTTTCCTCACAAAATGCACATTGTTATGCTAATTTTAGGCTAGAGGTTGCACCACTACTGTATCATCTGGTATATCTAACATATCTTCATATTTCTGAAGTAAATTGCTAAAAAAAACCACAATATTCGGTTTTCGTAATCAGACTTCTTGCAGAGCTCCTGCACACCATTTTACCTGCCTATGCTCTCCTGTGCTGAATGTGGGGATGCATCATCTATTCTTGTCCACCTGTTCCCTCTTCATCTCACTCGCTATTCTCCTTGCCACCTTTTACTTAGTTACAGCTGCTTTATGAGCCTTGACAATTTGTGCAAAGTTCGTACTCATACTACTTTAATGCGTACGTTCTATATTACTTCGACCCGCAGTGGTCCTGACGGACCTCCAATAAGAAAGGAAACCGGTTATTCATGCATTTGCATTCATTATTTGTATGCAAACTGTTCGGCTGCGTGGTTGCATCATTTTGCTAAGAGCGCGTGGCCTGTCGCTGATGCAATTCCCGCTATCCACAGAGGCAGGATTTGATGGAGCGCCCGGTGGTGGTAAGCTTCAAAAAAGCATTATTCCCTCAACAAAAGGGCAAAATCCTATGTCCTTAATCCGTTTATTCTGTTCCGCAAGATAGCGCGGGTATTGTTCAAGAAGGCACTGTGGGATCTTATAACTAGACCATGCTAATATTGGGCACATGGATGCCCAGCTTTAACGTCTTCTGAGAGACAGACAACAAATTTGTCCTTCGCTCAATGCCTGCGGACACCGGACCGACAGTTTATGGTTTGGTTTGCATTCAAACCCCGAGGCTAGACGGTTCAAGGTGATGTGCCATACCTCTAGCGAGTCTAGGTCATTGTGCCAACACGCAAGAACCATTTGGCGAATTGATGAAAGCGAATACTGACGTTGATCGAGATTGCTAACCCAGTGGCGAGCAAGGAAGACAGCTGACGTTTACAACAAGGGTTAACGCGAGAAACGTCAGCTTCTCTTTGCTTCCATTGATGTGATCCATTCCCATTAGTCACCCATACTGAGCTTTTTTCAGCCACTTCAAATATTTGGCCCACATCTTGAGCCAGCAACTGCTCATCTCCACTCTTTTCCTCCAGGCAGAAGATGGTCCAAAGCCTACAACTCATCAATATCCTGTTCCTCGCATCCACGGTCCATTTGTTTTGTTTACATTGATCTAAGGATCGTCGTGGAGCTTATAAATCACTTGCAGAACAGCAGACATCATTTAACGTCAGTGTACTTTAATGTGACTTACAAGGACCGCGAGTAAGACAATGGAACAAATACATATCGTGCATGGGATTTGCACCTGGGTTTCCTTCAAAAGAAGTATAACGAGCAATCACTTTCGCATGGGAATACCAAACCAAGCCAACATCCCATCTCTGCATGTCGTGGACACTCCTCTACTTTGCTTTATACATTATTCTTTCGCATGAATACGCATTTGGAAGAATCAGTTTTTTGGAAGTTTTTGAAGCAAAGTGTTTCTCTGCGCTTGGAAATGCATCTCATGCACACAGTACTCTTACAGGTTTTTGTTTTTCTCTACAGATTGACGCTTCATGGAAGAGCAAGGTCAGGTGGAGGCTATGAAAGTGACCTACGCCACACTTTTGTAATGATCACCAAAGGGGTTGGTACACTGGTCATGCCCTGGGCAGAGCTTGTGTATTTGGTCACGCGTAAGAGTGAGATTCGGTTCAGATGCTGCAAGTACTCCACAAAAAAAAGAACGTGCATGCACTTACACAACGGATGATTTGCAAGATGCATTGAAGTGTTGAAGAAGCTAACTGCATCGTTTCACCTTCAAACTACAATTCCATCATCTCATAATCATAAATATATATAATGGGTGCAGACCGGAACTTCTAACACATTTTCTCTCCGAACATATTCTGTCAATACTTTGAAAATCTGTCAATTATGTGTCCATGTATTTACGCAGGTGATAGCGGAATTCAAAAAATCGAATTATAGATAGATTTTCAAGAGGGAATCGATGACGTCACAGATCGCAGGTCGGCGGCAAACCGACGCCGGTCCAGACGACGTGCTTCACTTATACTAAGTGCATGATTAGACGTTTGTTCAACTCAGCATTTATTGACTTTTATCCTGCCATGTTGTATCTGTTGAGAGGTAATATTAGAAACGATGATATGTCAAATCGATTCGTAGTTACTATCCGGCACGATGTGTCAGGCAAACAATCTAAAGCGAACCGTCTCAACGTACATGGGCAACCAGACACGTCACCAATTGAACTGAGCTTGAATGCGGCGCAAAACCATCCAAGATATTACCGTACGCAGTTATGTGATCCTCCTGTCCCCCATACCGTGTAGCGTGTATCTGTGGTTTATCTTAATGTTCAAGATCGAACTCACCGCATCGAGGAGACACACGCTCTTTGCAAACACGCGTTTTGTCCAAAATACATTCTGAAACATCACAGTTTGCCATTTCGGTTTTAACAGCTCGTATTTTCATCCAAACTCGTCCGCCGTCTGTTTCAGTTGAATGCGCTGCTGTTTGGGTACACGTGCCCACTATTTACAATGTGCAACGACAAACATTTTACTTCCGCACTGAAAGTGGAAGGAGGTTTATGTTTTCACACCTTTTCTGTCTATCTGTGTTGTCATCAGATATCTCAAAGAGTTTCGATGATTCGACAAAAATTGTGACAGGTGGATGTGTGATGAGGACAAATTGTTCGATTTGCTTGAAGTATCTGGATTCGGACCTGGATACTATCTTTAATAGTGATTCTTCATCCAGAGAGGTAGGGCTAAAAATACACATTATCTCAAAAAGTTATGGACAAATTGATGACAAAGACTTGGGGGATGAGTTTGTAGGTTGAGGGAACAAGCGATTCGATTTGTTCAGGTTCCGGCTATCAGTGGGATAACTTAAACAGTAAACTGTTCAGCCTGGTGACGAGTGTGCACGCACCGAGTGCCATTGTAGTTTTAAGCCTCTTTTATCTATCTATCTCCTCATCGCACTCCACAGTATATATGCCTAACATGCCACAATTTGCCTCACATGCTCGTGACTGTCGGATGAGCGGACATTAAGAAAGCGCTCAATGCCATGAATCGAAGGAGGGAGCAGCTGTGCAACTTGCACCAGAGATTGGGCTGGGAGTTTGAAAGGACGAGCCCCAAATCCTGAGTTCTAGAGGACACGATACAAGTAGTGAATACTGGCAATAAATCAGTTGAACCCACAACATCGAAGCGTCTGCCTGGTTCACATCCTCGGCCCGCTATAAACTGCCATCCTGGTGCTTTCTATGCAGCGTGATCCACCAATGTGTGTCGTCCCTTGGAAGGACGTTAAGCTGGAGGACCTGCTGCCAGCATGAGGTTGGTGACGTCAAAGATCCAACGGTGGTCTTCCGTGAGAGTTGCGAGTATCACGCCCTCAACAGTGCGGCATTTCCTGCTCTAAACAGGGGGCACTGCATCGGTGGTTAAAGCCTTTCCCCAGCATATTGAATGCTACCACACCGCATGTGCTGCACACAATAAGATGAAGAAACCTGTTCTCCTCTCGTTGCCCCATGAACAACCCAATGAACATTTACCCAAACATTCGTAACCATATTCACCGAAAACAGAACTCTCTTATCACTACAATACCTGCGTTCGAACATCTTTCCTGCAAGGTCGTTCAAGTGCTGGCGCTGTGAGCATCGTAATTCGACTTCAGATCTACCCACTTGACCAACTCGCATACATTCCTCACCACGCATTCAATTCCAACCTGTCGTTCAGGCCTTCCATATTTTAAAAGGAGGGAAGAAGAGTAAATGTTGTTGTCATAAAAGAGTTGAACAGTGTGGCCCCTTGGATTAAAGGGGTTTCATTCATAGTGTTCGGGTGCATTCACCACGTTCTTTACAGCAATTTGTTTGTGAAGAGCGACGAGCTGGATTAAGTCTTACAACCTGAGAGTGAAGTTGTGTGCCATTCATCTTAACTAAGGTTATCAGATCCCGATTGTGTCTTCATGAAGAATCTAGGCGACGTTACCACAGGCCCCTTGGAAAAATTACAAATACCAAGCAGCTTAGTTGAACGTCGGCCTGGCAGAAACCACTCGTGGAGACGTAGGCAAAGAAGTTCACCACTTCGAACCTCGCAAGGGTGGAGAATCATTCAATGGGGCGTTAAAGAAGCAAGTCGAGGTTAAGTGAGAGGTAATGTTGTTGTAAACTAAATGGTATAATAAGTTTCTGTTTGTTGTAACATCTACTGTAATATGTTTAGAGACGGCGTATGTATGCAGTCAATGGACTCGATCGGTTGTTGAGGTGTTGCGGCCTGTTCTCGCATGACGGTCGGTACACTGTGTTACACGCGTTGGATCATAACACACACCATGAACGCGTTTTACTCAAAGACAAAATAAAGTGGAAAGCGCAGGCAATGCAGGCTGTTGTTAAATTCCTTTCAAGCGGACGCCCGCAGTGTCGCTGGATCGAAGACACGTGTAATAGCCCAGGCCATTTTAGTCAAAGGTTTTAGCCCACTTGGGGCTGCGTTCCTTCGCCTTCCTCACTGTAATTTCCTTAGTGGTTGTAGGGTGTAGGGTGTGCTCCGAAATGGAATTTATGAACTCATCGTGGTCTCTATTTGTTTGGGGTTTGTAAGAAGGTGATCACGAACAGTCTGAGGTCTAGTTTTGATGAAGGTTGTCCTCCGCTTTTGTGAACTGTTGTTCTTTAAAGGTTTTTTGGGAGGATTGTTTTGGTGACTTTCATTGGAATGATGTTTTTGGGATTTGCTGAGATGAATGAGAGGAACGGATTTTAAACGACGGAACTCACAATGGCGTCAGAGGCGTTATTGCTCAAAGCGGGTGGAGCTCGTGAAGCAATCAATGATGCCTTGTCATGCTATCGTCATCGTCTACTGTCGAGTGCACGGCGGCATCATGCTGCTTTGCGCTTGTGGTTCGAGCTGGTTTTGCTGTTAATACGTGTGTGTCATCGACTCGACTCATTAGACGACCTTCACAAGGTGTTTGAAACTCCACTACAAGCCACAAGACTCTTTCTGGACAAAGACTGCACTGTGGATCTATAGTTTAACTACTACTACTATACTCTGCATTAATGGCCCAAATATGTCCACTTTTTGGGGTTAGCGCAGGGAAGGTGTTTTATGTCCCAAGCTTTTCACAAACGGGCTGCTCAGGCCTTACGTTCGCTGAGGGTGTGTGGGGAGCCATTTTGTAATTTGTTACAGTTTTGGCATTGTAACTCGCCTACTCCGCGTGAAAGACACCGATGGATATTAATGTCCACTAACGACCGTGGCTGGGCAGATGGGTCTCCGGTTTAACGTCCTTGATAGCGTGCGCACATTGATGCTCGCTGTGCATGTGATGCTAAGACGAGAGTTTTTATAGCTGACTAGGATTTCAACAGGTAGCAGCTATATACATACACTGGAAATAATCGCTCAACCAAACAACATGTGATATTCTTGAAAATCGTAATTTATCTCGGCCAGTAGGTTATGTTTCTACCGCTGTGATGTTTGTTTTCTGTCTGTCATTCAGCTAAAGCTGTCAGCCTGGTGGTGGTTGGGCGCTCTACTACGAGTGCTGTATAGTTACCTTGGCCAGAGGGATGTTATGCATTTGGTCGTTGTTTGTTGTTGTCGCAGAGAGCACATGTGTATTAATTACATTCGGCCTGCGATATACACCATGAAGACCCCTAAAACCCTAAGACCCTAATCCCCTTTAGACCCAAAGACCCTTTGGAATCTAAGATGCGTTTGAGACCCGCATTGGACCCTATAGACCCCCTAAAATCCAAAAGGACCCCATAAATCTTTAGATCCTGTAGGACCCTGTCGACCTTATATACCCTAACACCCTCAGAGAGCTTAAGCTCTTTCGCCCTTTCGACTTTGGACCTTTCAATACCCTGTAGAAACCCTGTACTTTCGACCCTTTTTAGACATTTCAGACCTTTAGACCTCCGTTAACAATTCTGACCCTTAAAGACCTTGAGACATTTTTACCTTGACCTTTACACTTTACAACTGAGACATTTTAGACCTTTCATTTACACATCAATGACCTTTCATGTAGTATGTCCTTCCTTATCTTCACAAAAATACACCACACAAAACAGTCTGGTGAGGGGTCTTTCAATCTCTGATTGCTCTTTCGAGTTTAAATTGTGATCTAAGGGCCCATGGGGAGCTTGTACAGACACTATCGTGCAGGACAACGACATTAGGGGGCTGCATTGTTAATTTCACATGAATTATAATGTGGTAATCGAACAGACAGTCAGCGCAATTATGGGATTTGAAGCTGGCTAACCCAAGATGTTAGTTGAGTTTTGTGCACACACCTTCGATGACTCATTAGCTTCCGATGATGGGCTCTTTTCGATTTATGACGGCGCACAGATAACGTGATGAGACATTCGATGCAAGCTACATTGGTAATAACAGCTGCCTGGGGATGGGGATATTGGTTTAATCAGTTTCCATCGCCATTCCTGAGCGACCCCGCTTGTTTGCAAAGCCCATATTCCTCCGACCAGTTATCCATAGAGCGAACACCACTTGCAGCACAAATGAATAAATAAATAAAACTACTTGGGGATGGGGGTGGGAAGCACAGCTTGTGTTTCCATATTCGACGCGAACGCGAACTCCAATACTATTTGCCCTTTACATGCAGGATTATATTATTCGGCTTGGCGACGGTTGGAGAACGCTTGAAATGTACTGCTCTTGAATGCATGGATTCAGGTGCAAACCTTTGCCCTCCGATCGCAACGTGTCTCGGCGAATTGGAAAAGCATCTACGGAGCTCTGCACTGGGCAGTAGAGTGAGATAATTCCCGTCATTTTCTCCTCCTTGCTAGGGAAGAGCCTGGCTATTCCAGCAGTAGGACACTTGCACGAATTTTTGTCCTGACATCTGTAAGCGACTGCAACCTACGGCTTTTCCGTGGACTTTCGGATCGACGACCGTTTAATTCCAGGCTTACATTTAGCTGGTGGTTAGGTTAACCTGAACAAACGAGGCATTCCAGTGGTGGTTTTCCATACAGACGAGCATGGTTTGGTGCAATGGTGTTGG
>CM068959.1:11169358-11182201 GCA_035128595.1 Eptatretus atami | reverse complement strand
ATCCATCGTAAGGTGGCGCGTAGTGTGTGTGTAGGGTGTGTGTGTGTGTGTGTGTGTGTGTGGTGTGTGGTGTGTGTTGTTGTGTGGTGTGTGTGTGTGTGTGTGTGCTAATGTTATGTATATATGTATTATAGCCTGTGTTGGCGTAGTGGTTAGGGTAGCGGGTGGATCCAAAAGTCCTGAGTTCAAGCCCCGTTGGCTGCTTGAATTAATACACACCAGGAGGTGACTCAGCCTTTCATCCTTCTGAGGTCGGCGAAGTGAGTACCAGTGTACTGAGCCGCGGTGTATGCCCCGGTAAAAAGGTGTACCAATCCTGTGTCGTAAGAGCGACAGGGTTGCGTCAGGAAGGATCCGGCGTAAAAGGGTGTGGGATAGAGGCAGGATACGGCTGGGAGCACATTGATGAATCACCCGGCCTGTGAAAAACTGCGATGACTGTTTATAGCTGGGTCGAGATTTGAAACCAAGGCGAAACAGCTTAGAGCGAACAAGCGTACCTATCGGCTATCCTGCCGTGGTGTGGAGATTGATTGCTTCATAACTGAAACATTTTTTACTCCTTATCATCTAATTTATTTGCCCTCCTCAGTGTGGTATCAAACCACAGTATCTTCATCAAAGCTTGAAGAGCGTGCACCTTGTCTTAACCAAGCACTCTGACGAACTGGTTGAAATTTTTTTTTTTAATGGAACGTTAAATTTTTTACAAGTATTTATCTATGCCGAAGTGACATGTCGTATAATGAAAGAAGATCATACAAAAAGGGGAAACGTGGTGTAAAATAAAATTGCACATTTTCAACAAGCCAGCCAACTCCCAATTCACCACAGAACAACGCGGGGCCAAGGCAGGTGCATCGCCCCTGAACTTTGTTCAAGGTCTCTCTCTATCGAGTGCAGCCTGCGGCTGCTGGTTGCATCATTGGTTGGGACGCGGCTATGCCGCTGATGCAGTGTCCCCCTTACCAGTACACTGGTGCTCATTTTGCTGACCTCAGAAGGATGACAGGCTGAGTCAACCTCCTGGTGTATTTTAATTCAGCGGCCAACGGGGCTTGAACTCAGGACCCTAGGATCCCAAGCCGCCACCCTAACCACTAAGCCAACACCAGGCTTTTTGTTCAAGGTGATCGATATGCAGTATTCGGTGACAATGTGAATATTGTAGAGTACTCGCCAAGTGGCTTAAGCAATAAAGGAAGCACTCCAACAAAACGGTTGATAAGGAACAGCTGGCTTTCCAAGAGATTAGCTATCGCTGATCTGTCATATTAAACACGTCCTGGAGATGTTGAAATATCAAACTTCAAATTTGACAAATGAACACTTTTTTAGCAGATGCAACTACTGCTTGCTGAGTTCAATTCTGGAACTTAAATTTTGTAATTCCGTTTAGTTTGAGAGATTCCAGAGGTCATGGCATGTGTGGATCTGTCTGGTTGGAAAAAAGAAATTTTGATACCATGCAGAGACAAACACCGCCCGGCAGACTAGTCGGAGACAGAGACACACAGAGAGATGTGTTGGAGGGTGTTGCACTGTATTTGGAGGAGCGGAGCGAGGATGAGACAGAGGGGTGGGGAAGAGAGTTAGCAGAGAGAAAATGTTATGCTTTATGAACAACAACACACACACACACACACAACCACACAACACACAACACACACACACACACACACACACACTTGTGATTGGCCAATATCAGTAATTTTTCAGGAATCGGCAGATTGGAGTCAGTGTGCTTACCGAACTACAGTGCGTACTGTATACAACCCAGAAACCTTGAGTAGCTTTCATCCTTGTTTTGGGAATTTCAATAAATTTCAAAGTACGTTGCATTGTCGGCGTTTCAAGGACATGTGCATAAACATTAATATTGTTACATTTGTGGGGGGAGGGGGGTTTAGATATTCCCATAGAGCAAATAGGAATGTATTGAGTAGCATGGCTATCTCATATGAATAAGTAGGGAAACGCGTTGGCTTAAGAATTGTCTTGTTTGAATGTGCATCATACAGGGGGTGGTACATTGTAATCGTACGTTGTAATAGTTAGGGATTATGTTAAGGAAATTGTGCATACCTCCATGTAAACCTCTACCGGGGGGACGCGGGAGACTTGGCAAGAAAAAGGGGGGAGCTTGGATCATCTCGAGACCGAGGGGGGGGGAGCAGCATTTGTCGTCTCCACAAGGATCAGAGCTCGGATTGCCAAGAGGGGGCGGAGTTTTTCATTGCCCCGAGAGAAGAGGAGGAGCCGAATCAGGTGGTTGGGAGAGTCGGTGAGTGCGCTCGAAGCCTGAGGAGAACCATCATTGTGGAGGAGAAAGAGTGTGAGGAGAGTTTTGAGTAGGTCATCCTGCCTGCCTACCTCTGCCTGTTTTCGTCACCCTGTATCCATTCGTCGACCTGCCGTGTGCTTCATCTCATCCTCGTCCTGCTCCTTGTCCCTTATCGCCTACTCGTGGATGCCCCGCACCCATGCTTCTACCTCTACCACCAGAGCTGAGTCCCCCGGTTTTTGTCCCTTTCCCCGTCAGTGACTGAGTCTGGTGTGTAGCACCTTAGATTTCTTTAGATTCCTTTTTATTCACGTCTTACATAAATATTTATTATGGATTCCTGTGTCCCGCTAACCCAACTCCCCCCTTCCACGTTCTATGTGTCCCCCTCCCCACCCTTTCCACGTAACAATAAGATTCCCCAACGATGTTCTAATTTAAGAAAGTCTCAATTAGCTTACTTGGATTCTGATGGGTCATGCGTCAAACTGTTCTAATCATCTCATGCTGTTTGTTGATAGTGTTATTCAACTACATTATGGAGAGATGTACAGTATAGGAAAGTTGTGCGGTATTGTTTTTTGGCGACCTCTGCACTTTGGTGTATAGAGCAGGATATGTTGTACCTGTTCATTCAACTCAGTTGTCCCTTGCACAAACCTTGTTGGATAAAAGCACTAAAGATCACTCGGCATTTCTTCTTCTCGTATTGTTTTGTGCCGTTTTCACGACAAACGATGAAGCCACCTAATGAGGAGCGGAAAGACATTCTTAGACTGTGAATATTGTTGCGAATTCGCGCCCGCCGCGTGCGATCGGCCGCTCGTCTCGAATGGCGGCCGCCTCGCCCACCGGAACGGACAATTCAGTCGTGACCCTCTCGGAACAACGCCGGGAGCCAGTCACGGGTGGGGGTTTAACCTCATCACGATCGTGCCATTGCCCACCCACACAGGATAGGGCTGCTCGCCAAATTCGATCTACCTAAGTACCTGGCGAATGGTCGACCGGGCGATCGTACCACGCCACAGGCCGACTCCGGACACGAACCGCTTAAGCGGTCTGTTCCGTGCTACAGTGATAACCGAGCGGTGTTATCGTCGGCCTTGACGGTTCCGATTAATTACCAGGACGTTGCACCCACTACGAACCCCTTACGTGAAGCAGGATGGAGAGTCAAACAAAGGAAAGGACGCAGCGAAATGGGGAACAAGTTCACACAAGCACGTTTAATTCTCACAGACCAGCACGGAAGGCACGTATTTACAGTCACAATAATCAAATGCACATATAAAGCGAAAGAAAGAGTTAAAACCGAATACGCGCACACACGGCAACACTTAAACAGTTCTACTTGTCGGACAGGCGCCACCCACGTCATTTAACACAAACTCAAAGAAAGAAAGGACTTCCCTTGGTGCGGCCGTCGAGTCCTCCTCCCACGACCTCCACTCCGAGCTCCGTCTCCTTCGCCGTCCTCCACTGCCGACTCGACCAGACTCGACGACGACACAGCTCGACTTCAACGAGCTCCTCGGGCTCCACGAGCTCCACACCGAGCAGAGACACTCGACCACGACGACACAGCTCGGCGATGACCCAACCACGACTTCAGACGGAGGCGAGTTTCACGAGTCAGGGAGAGAGCGAGAGGAAGAGGGAGGCGCAGGAAGAGGGAGAGAACGCAGGAAGAGGGAGAGAACGCGCCCCGCCGTGTCCGACTTTTATAGCGCGGGGCTCCGCCCTTCACTCCGCCCCGTTTTCGGCTCCACCCTCCTTCGAGAGGGTTCTCGAAAAGGGGCTTCCCTCACCCCAACCGCCTCACGCTGTCCATCCACAATCGGCGGCGAGCTGCCCCTTCCCCTTCCCTCACACCAAGCGCGGGGAAGAATGGCGGGAAAGCCCACCAGCATCGTTGGCGGTTTTTGTTTGTTTGAAATAAAAGATAGAGAAAGAAAAACGACTAACTGGAGGATCGCAGCCCGAATGGATCACATAAATTCCCTCTATACAACGGGTTTGGGCTAACTACACATGTACTATCGAGATATCTCACCTGAGGGCCCTTTATGGTGTAATGGAATTTCCACAGCCGTAACAATATATTATGTACGTTTGTAGGGTTTATAGTTAGGTACGCATCACAATTTTCGGTGTCTTTAGTTACCGTGAGGAGTTGAGAGCTGTGGGGCTAAATGTATGGAAAGCATAATTATGCAAAACAATCAGTATGTAACAGGTAGGGTCAATCTAACAGCTGAAGCTCATGTACTGCCTCTCCATCTACATAATGATAAACTTCAGAAAGAAAGAACGGACGATGAGGTTGAGCTTTAAGCACGTGATATTTTGTGAATTGTTTGAATTCCCCAGTTCTGAAAGTTTGCTTTGTTCAAAATCTTCATGTTTTTGCCATAAAAAGTGCAAGCAAACAGGCCAGCTCAGCATTCTTTTTGAAGGGTAGCTTATTCCATGATGTAACACGCTATTTTTAAGTAACAATAAGTTTGAATTAATTTGCAAAAATTTTTTTTTAACCACCACACATTTGGTTTTCAAAAGCACCCTCCAACGTCCCCCCCCCCCCCTTTTCCCTTCCACCACCTACCAACATCGGCACCACTTTCCTTAGCTCAACCACACTCACCTCTGACAATCCCTTGCGTTCCTAACATGCTTTTAAAATCCGACTCCTTTGTTTCTCTTAATTCTTTAAACAAAAACAGATTGCAAGCAGCTGCACAATTATTAAACCAGAACGGAACTCGGTAGAGTGCAGTCTCGCCTCACGTGCTCATTCTGAACAAAAATACCATCGTTAACTGAACAGTGAACACACTGCTATTATGGCCCATATACCCATCTCGTCCATGTCACATACATTGCCATATCTATAGCTTTATTGATTGTTGATTGATTATTAGGCTATTGAACGACCACTTTTGTGCACATAAAGTCTAATTTGCGTCAATGAAGATGAATATGAAACAAAAACTTCAAACTATATTTCCCATGGCTAGTCGATCATATTATGCACTTGCGTGAATCTGCTCGCTATACTCACCTCTCCGAAGTCATTGCAGAAATTGACGTCACAGATTTGCTGTGTTGTCATGATTTACACAAATCATAATAACAACCATTTCTTTTTGACAAATGTATTTGGAATGTTGGTGGTGATATATTTATTTTAAATTTATTTGTGACTATAAAAAGATCCCAAGTTGTCTAAATGGTCATGGATCTAATCTGTCTGAAGGTGTTAAATGGTGTTCAGGTCTAAGGGGTCTTTTGGGTCTCTGACTTTTGGGTCTTCAGGGTCTTTTGGGTCCTCGGGACTTTTGGTCTTCAGGGTCTTTTGGGTCCTCGGGGACTTTTGGGTCTCGGGATCTGAGTCTTGGGGTATAACGTTCAAACAGGACGTGATTAATAGGCATATCGTCTTCATGAACTGACGGCTTCATGGCTTCACCAACCGTGCTTTTCGTTTTTAGCTCACCTTTAACGTGATTCCTGGGCGTTTAAGGATGGTGCATCGTCCGTCTGTCCGTCCGTCCACATATCTTGCAACTTCTTCTCTGAAACTATACATACGATTTTGATGAAACTTTACCAACATGGTCATCACCGTGCATGCTTTTTGTTTGTTCATGGCATTAAAAAAACATTGTGTCTGAGGGGGCCTCCAGGGGAGTTTATGGGGGGGGGGTGGGGGGGGGTTGCCCACCGTAAAGAGATATTTGCTTTCTTCTCAGAAACGGCCACAACAATTCAATGAAACTTGACTCCAACCTTCATCACCCATGATGTACCAAAATTTGTTCATGACATTAGAAGAATTGGGGTCGAAGGGGACGTAAGGGGGGGGGGTTGCCCCCAAAATATGTATTTGCTTTCTTCTCAAGCTGCACACACAATTCTGATGAAACTTGATGACAAACTTAATCACCTGTGATGTCTCAAAGATTGTTCACGGTATTAAAAGAAGTCGGGGTCAAAGGGGTGTATGGGAGGGGTTGCCCCCAAAAAATATGTATTTGCTTTCTTTTCTGAAACTACACACACAATTCTGATCAAACTTGACCACAACTTCCATTACCCTTGACATACCAAAGATTGTTCCACACATTAAAAATAAAAAATCAGGGTCTGAGGGGTCAACAGGAGGGTTGCACTCCAAAAGAGGTATTTGCTTTGTCTCAGAAACTACACACACAATTCCGATGAAACTTCACCACACCTTCAACACAGTGATGTACCAAAGTTTGTTCATGACATTAGAAAAATCGGGCTCTAAGGGGTGTAAGGGGGTTTGCCTCCCAAAATATTATTTGCTTTCTTCTCCGAAACTACGCACACATTTCGATTACCTTGACCACAACTTTCATCATGCGTGACATACCAAAGATTGTTCACACAATTAAAACAAGGAACAAATGTGTCCAAGAGCAGCGTCCTAAGAGTTTATCGGCTAAAAAAAAACAAAAAAAAAAAAAAACAACAACAACTTCCGATATTTCGTCACGTGCCTTGATTAAGCCAATAGCGAGACCCGTCATAGTGTATTTACGTATTTACGAAATATAGTGTATTTACGAAATAATTAATGTATTTCGAATTTACAATACATTAAATGGAATAATCTTTAAATAGTAACGTGAACTTTTCGAAACTTTAAAGCAAATGTCCGAATATATTTAAAAGTTCATGATAGACACTCTCAAAAGCACCCTCAATGCGAGGATGTGTACAAGTACTTCGTATTTAAGTAGATCCGGATCTTGTATATAAAAGAACCGAGTCCGAATATAAAGGTTTTGTCTTTACAAGAAGAAGAAGAAGAACAACAAACAACAACAACGCCGAGCGTTCTTAGAGCAGCATTCGCTACGCGAGATGCTGCTAATAAAATAAAATAAAAATCGGGGTCTAAGGGTTCTATGGAGGGTTGCCCCCAAAAGGGGTATTTGCTTTTTTCTCAAACTAACACACACACAATTCCGATGAAACTTGACCACCACCTTCATCACCCGTGATGTACCAATGTTTGTTCGGGGTCTAAGGGGTTCCACAGAAGAGTTGCCCCCCAAATATGTATTTGCTTCTTCTACAAAACGACACACAATTTTCATGAAACTTGACCACGACTTTCATCACCCGTGATGTACCAATGTTTGTTCACAGCATTAAGAAAAAAATCCATAGGTATTTACTTTCTTCTCCGTAATATATTTTGTGGGTCATCCATGCCTACCAGCGGTTCCCCGATTATTTTATCCAACCACTACCAGGTGAGTGCCCAGGGTTATTACCCCAATGTTTATTATGTATATATTTATGAAGTTTTGCATCGATCTGTTAAACCGTCTGGAGAAGAAGTTTTCTTAACGTTTTTATTTTCAATCCAATATAGCCACCAGACCACATAATCAATGGCATCATACATTTAATTCTTCACTCACATCGGGTCACAGATCAGATATATGAATGTTCATATTTTTTGGATATAAATTTCGATTCAACTAATTATGGCTGGAATACCACTTCACTGATTACATCATTGATATCACCCTATATACCCCATGGGGAGTTGATGACATAAGCAAAGTTTTAAAGTTTTTTTTTCGTTGAGTGGTTTCGGAGAAGAAGTTCCAATTTTTTCCCTTTAATCCCATATGGCTGCATTCCATGTGATATATGATGTCAGAGTTGTCAATAAAATATTCTCCATGGGGCGTCCCGCCTATGTTTAAATTTCGCATCAATCGGATAAGCGGTTGCAGAGAAAAAACATTTTAGGCAAAAAAATAGACGTGGACACACAGACAAACAGAAAAACAGAAAAGGGCATTAAATAGTCTCAAACGCTTTGGAATGAAACACATTGCAAGCAGTTCTACAATTATTAAAATATATTGGAATACACAAATGTTCCCATTATCATATATCGAGGAACACTTTCTGTAGTGAAGTCACCTTTGATCATATTAGAGTGCTTTAAAGGTGGCAGCATAACTTGCCATTGAGCCGTCTCTTCCCGCGAGAGATCAAACAAAACTAAAATATTTCTGGTAAAGTGCCGGAAACGTGCACTGTATGTCGAAGTGTTTTTCAGATGTGCACATTAAGCCAGCCGTCTCATCCGCAGTAGGTCGTTACCATAAAGTATGCCACGGTATCTCTCAAAAAGTTGGTTGTTGTGTACCCTGACAAGCCCCTTTCCTGTAGATCATGTTTCAGAGATGTAGATGTGCAATCGGATGACTTAAGGTAAAAGAGTTGGGCTAGTACATAATTTGGGCTAGTACAAAAGTTGGGCTAGTACAAAGAGTGCCAAATTTCGTAAATATATCTTGAGGGATTTGTAGTTAAGTTCCAGAAACGAAATGTGACGGACGGACGGACCCCATTTCTATATCCCCCGCCAACTTCGTTGGTTGGCGGGGATAAAAAAAATTAAAATATCAAATAAATTCAATAATTCTGGCTGCCAGACTATGCGTCGCGATCAAGTTGAAATTTAAAACATATATTCCCATCATTACTAGATCATAATTGTGAAGTTTCACGTCAATTGATTAAGCGGTTCAAGAGAAATATATATATTTAAATTTCGCTCAATCCAAAATAGCTGCCAGGCCATGACACATCAATTATTGTGAACACCCTGGTATCCCAAGGCTCGGGGAACATGTGTGTGAGTTTCCCTCGATCTGGCCAGCCATTCTGAAGAAGATTTTTTAATAGGTTTTAGGGTAAAGCCAATGTGGCTGCGAAACCATGTGACCTATGACGTCATTAAAAAAAAAACATTTCCCATGAGGAGTTCTTGTGATGTGCCAAGTTTCAATTTTCCTTGGTGCGGTTTCTGAGATACAGAACTCCATAGTTTTTCATTTTTTTCCAACATGGTTGCCACACCACGTGACGCGATGACATCATAACATCATTAAAACATTCTACATGGGTAGTCTCTCCTGCGGTGAAAATTTCATGTCAATCCAACAAGTGCTTGCGGAGAAAACACTAAAGTTCTGTGTGGACAAACAAATAAACAGACAGACAAACAAACGGAACATTTTTTGCCCGAGTCTTTCACGAACCTGCTGGCCTGAACTGATGTTTGACTGAAGGTGATTGGTGCACGAATTTGTAATCTGTTCAAGGTACCGGCGATAGCTCGCCTCCTCTTTGTGAAGGACACCTTGGGATCTTTAACGTCCACACAACTAATGCTAGTAGGTGGAACACTCAATGTAACATTCTTTCGATGTGTGACACGTGGAACACACATTAATATTGTTGTGGTTCTGCAAAACCGCATGCCTCCAGGCAATGGACGCAACATACAGCGATCCCAAGACAGTTATTTCAATGGTTTGTGTATTAGTCCTTTCCATTTGTCTAGTGGGTCAAGGGGAAAGATGCATTGCGTGGACTCCTTCAGTTAGGGTTCTTTCACCTTCAATCTTTGCGTTCCTCCACCCCCTTTCTCTCACACGAAACACACAAGTAAGCACGCACCGCAAATCAGAAAGACTACTAGTAACAAGCAAGCGTCTCATTTGCATTTGCGCGCCAATTTTCCATTCAAAACTGCGCACCAATTCTCAACCACCATTTCATCTCAGACCTTCATTCTGCTCACCAAACTATACCACGCTCACCACAACCACTCATGCAAATATTTTAAAATCCCCACAACTCACGCTTCCACTTTCCATTATAAACGTGACCATAACTCACAATCTCGTTACAAGGAATTTTCCACCTCTTCCCCACAACGCCACAACGTGCTCCTGCTATTCGACAACCACCTCAACTGCCACAATACCGATTGAACACTTACACAGCCTTGAAAGACATGGAGATGTAGGTCAGTTATTTCGGGGCATAACTCGAAGCGCGAACGTGCGCTGGAGCTCGTTTAAAGACCTGCGGGTAGCGCAGGTATTTTCCTAAAATCCTACGTTTGAATCAAGGCCAGCGCACGTTAGGGTCAGAGAGCACCTTCAAAAACCACGGCCCGATGTAAAAGTCGGAGTTCTGGTGCGTGCCCTGTTGAACCGGCAACAGCCATTTTTTGCCGCCGGGGCCTGGTGGGGCATGGCTACAACCGCTATGGACTAATAGGGGAGCTCAATTTTGTCGAGCTCCTTTTGATCCGATAGTTGGCTCTCCTCTTGTCCGGGGATTAAAAAGAGTGCATGCGGCTCATTCTGAGCAGATCGCCGGGACAGATGCAGATTGCTGGGGACAGAGCTGGAGAGATCCACAACTTTTTGAGATATCCTGCACACAGACAAACAACAAACAAACAGACGAGACAGACAGAGGGGTGAAAACAACCTCCTTCACCTTCAGTGGCAGAGGTAAATATCGTCAGACATCAGACTCTGCTGGGGGACAGGCGGTGCAAGGACAAGCATCGAGTCAGCGTGACAGGAATGGAGTACGCATTGCTGCTGCGAGACGGACTGCTCCATTTCAACATCGTTCATTTAGGTTGCAACGACATTTACACATACAGACTCTTACATGATATACGATAGGATCTTTTTCTCTCACGCATCTTTCTTCTACCATCTTATCTCTCATTACTGTAGATGCAAAAAGAGCAATCAACATGGCAAGTCTGACCAACTGTCTTTTCAGACAAAACCCAAGAGCAAACTGAAGAGCGAACCGAACTGACCTGCACCTCACATTCTTCCTCTTACACCTACGCCGCACCCCACGTGCATAACACTCGCACTTCTCAAACAAGCACCCCACATCCTCAGTAGTTCTCCCTCCTCCCTTTACAAAGTGTTCTGGGCTGCACAGATCTGCCGGCCGTGCCAAGTAATTGAGAGGTTGTTCATCCTCAACTGTTTCTAGCTCTCTAGGCTATCTCTAATTTTCCTCAGGTTTGCATGTGTGTGTGTGTGTGTGGTGTGTGTGTGTGTGTGTGTGTGGTGTGTGTGTGTGTGGTGTGTGTGTGTGTTTGGCACCTGTCGTAGCATAAGTTAAGAACTGCGTAAGAATATTCAAGATAACTCTGTTCTGTGTCTTCTTTTTGTAAATATTTTTTGCCTTTTGCCACACCCCACAAATTCTTGCTTTCCGCTGTACATATGCAATAAATCCCATACTGTGGCCACATAACTTTCCTCACTCCTGGTTTAAATAAATGTGTTAGAAATGTTCCCAGCTCGTTTTTGTTTTTTCCTCCATTGGTCCAGCATGGCCCGCACCCGAGCTTAGCCAGGATGTTATTCCCAATAATCTGTTCAACAGCCGGTACATCCTTGGCAGCTGCACCTGATGCGGTAGGCTAATCTAAATAACGCAGTATTTATCGAGGGCGCGATTTCCCGATAAGGAGGTCACGTGCCCTGAGGTAAATGGTTGTTAGACGGAGGACCCGAAGTCACGTGGTCAAGTTATTGGCGTTCACGGTCGGTTCGCCAACCTTAGAGGGTGCTTGGGGCAGTGTTGGAATAAAGCAAGAAAACCAAGTTCCAACATGACTTTGTCCAGCAGGGGGAGGGGATGAGAATCAAAAATTGGGGCCAACGTTGCATTTTGAATACCAGTGTGTGCCCGTACGTGCAATAAATAAAATAAAAATAAATCTTTCAAACCGCGTGCCAGAAACAAAAACCACACAGGCCGTTCCTTCGCTTCGCGTGCCCTTACATGCGTGGCCTTACGTGCAAAAAAAACAACTTTCAAACCACGTGCTAAGAAACAACAACTACACAGGCCGTTCCTTCGCTCTCGCGTGCCCAGTACGTGCGTGGCCGTACGTGAAAAAAAAACAAAAAAAACTTTCAAACAACCACACATGCCGTTCTTTCGCTCTCATAAACAACGACTGGATTGGGACATTTGTGTTTATCTATAAATGCGCATAAGAAAATCGAGAAATTATTAGAATACACGAAGTCATCACTATCCGGAAGTCCGTACGTTGTAACCCGTAATGGGGAACGCGCTCTAACTTGGGAACCACTTGTCCGATTAATTTCAAACTTTTGAAAGGCAAACAAACAGAGATTGCTGGAATTATAGATAGATAGAAGTAGATACTGTGGGTGCAAAGCCAAGCAACGTGTCCTGTCATTGGTAACTAAATGGCGCCCTTTCCCCATCGGCCACGCCTACGCAGCAACGTGTCCTGCCATTGTTTGGTAAATAAATGGCCATAACTTGGGACCACTTGTCGATTAATATCAAACCTTGAAAAGGCACATACTCAGGTCCCCAGTAATATACCTGGCAAGTTTCAATTAGATCGGACCAGTGGTTGTCGAGAAACAGCGGTCACAGACAACAGAGATTGCTGGAATTATAGATAGATGTGTGATTTCACCCCATTCAAAAGACACCCTCTTCAGAAGCAATTGTCTCAACGTCTTCATATCAAGCATTTTGCATCCACACAAAGCAAGGAATTTTGTGTCAAGTTTTAAGTTGTCGTTTGTAAGACTATCCAAAACCTTTTATTTTTTTGGCAGTGGTACAAGAATATATTTTCATCTTCTGCATGCAAGTTTAAAAGTGACTGAAGTGGA
>CM068959.1:11152811-11164657 GCA_035128595.1 Eptatretus atami | reverse complement strand
TTGCCCACCGTAAAGAGATATTTGCTTTCTTCTCAGAAACGGCACACACAATTCCAATGAAACTTGACTCCAACCTTCATCACCCATGATGTACCAAAATTTGTTCATGACATTAGAAGAATTGGGGTCGAAGGGGACGTAAGGGGGGGGGGTTGCCCCCCAAAATATGTATTTGCTTTCTTCTCAAGCTGCACACACAATTCTGATGAAACTTGATGACAAACTTAATCACCTGTGATGTCTCAAAGATTGTTCACGGTATTAAAAAGAAGTCGGGGTCAAAGGGGTGTATGGGAGGGGTTGCCCCCCAAAAAATATGTATTTGCTTTCTTTTCTGAAACTACACACACAATTCTGATCAAACTTGACCACAACTTCCATTACCCTTGACATACCAAAGATTGTTCACACCATTAAAAATAAAAAAATCAGGGTCTGAGGGGGTCAACAGGAGGGTTGCACTCCAAAAGAGGTATTTGCTTTTGTCTCAGAAACTACACACACAATTCCGATGAAACTTCACCACACCTTCAACACCAGTGATGTACCAAAGTTTGTTCATGACATTAGAAAAATCGGGCTCTAAGGGGGTGTAAGGGGGTTTGCCTCCCAAAATATTATTTGCTTTCTTCTCCGAAACTACGCACACAATTTCGATTTACCTTGACCACAACTTTCATCATGCGTGACATACCAAAGATTGTTCACACCAATTAAAACAAGGACAAATGTGTCCAAGAGCAGCGTCCTAAAGGTTTTATCGGCTAAAAAAAACAAAAAAAATAAAAAACAACAACAACTTCCGATATTTCGTCACGTGCCTTGATTAAGCCAATAGCGAGACCCGTCATAGTGTATTTACGTATTTACGAAATATAGTGTATTTACGAAATAATTAATGTATTTACGAATTTACAATACATTAAATGAAATAATCTTTAAATAGTACCGTGAACTTTTCGAAACTTTAAAGCAAATGTCCCGAATATATTTAAAAGTTCATGATAGACACTCTCAAAAGGCACCCTCAATGCGAGGATGTGTACAAGTACTTCGTATTTAAGTAGATCCGGATCTTGTATATAAAAGAACCGAGTCCGAATATAAAGGTTTTGTCTTCACAAGAAGAAGAAGAAGAACAACAACAACAACAACGCCGAGCGTTCTTAGAGCAGCATTCGCTACGCGAGATGCTGCTAATAAAATAAAATAAAAATCGGGGTCTAAGGGGTTCTATGGAGGGGTTGCCCCCCAAAAGGGGTATTTGCTTTTTTCTCAAACTACACACACACAATTCCGATGAAACTTGACCACCACCTTCATCACCCGTGATGTACCAATGTTTGTTCGGGGTCTAAGGGGTTCCACAGAAGAGTTGCCCCCCAAAATATGTATTTGCTTTCTTCTACAAAACGACACACAATTTTCATGAAACTTGACCACGACTTTCATCACCCGTGATGTACCAATGTTTGTTCACAGCATTAAAGAAAAAAATCCATAGGTATTTACTTTCTTCTCCGTAATATATTTTGTGGGTCATCCATGCCTACCAGCGGTTCCCCGATTATCTTATCCAACCACTACCAGGTGAGTGCCCAGGGTTATTACCCCAATGTTTATTATGTATATATTTATGAAGTTTTGCATCGATCTGTTAAACCGTCTGGAGAAGAAGTTTTCTTAACGTTTTTATTTTCAATCCAATATAGCCACCAGACCACATAATCAATGGCATCATACATTTAATTCTTCACTCACATCGGGTCACAGATCAGATATATGAATGTTCATATTTTTTGGATATAAATTTCGATTCAACTAATTATGGCTGGAATACCACTTCACTGATTACATCATTGATATCACCCTATATACCCCATGGGGAGTTGATGACATAAGCAAAGTTTTAAAGTTTTTTTTTCGTTGAGTGGTTTCGGAGAAGAAGTTCCAATTTTTTCCCTTTAATCCCATATGGCTGCATTCCATGTGATATATGATGTCAGAGTTGTCAATAAAATATTCTCCATGGGGCGTCCCGCCTATGTTTAAAATTTCGCATCAATCGGATAAGCGGTTGCAGAGAAAAAACATTTTAGGCAAAAAAAAATAGACGTGGACACACAGACAAACAGAAAAACAGAAAAGGGCATTAAAATAGTCTCACAACGCCTTTGGAATGAAACACATTGCAAGCAGTTCTACAATTATTAAAAATATATTGGAATACACAAATGTTCCCATTATCAATATATCGAGGAACACTTTCTGTAGTGAAGTCACCTTTGATCATATTAGAGTGCTTTAAAGGTGGCAGCATAACTTGCCATTGAGCCGTCTCTTCCCCCGACGAGATCAAACAAAACTAAAATATTCTGGTAAAGTGCCGGAAACGTGCACTGTATGTCGAAGTGTTTTTCAGATGTGCACATTAAGCCAGCCGTCTCATCCGCAGTAGGTCGTTACCATAAAGTATGCCACGGTATCTCTCAAAAAGTTGGTTGTTGTGTACCCTGGACAAGCCCCTTTCCTGTAGATCATGTTTCAGAGATGTAGATGTGCAATCGGATGACTTAAGGGTAAAAGAGTTGGGCTAGTACATAATTTGGGCTAGTACAAAAGTTGGGCTAGTACAAAAGAGTGCCAAATTTCGTAAATATATCTTGAGGGGATTTGTAGTTAAGTTCCAGAAACGAAATGTGACGGACGGACGGACCCCATTTCTATATCCCCCGCCAACTTCGTTGGTTGGCGGGGGATAAAAAAAATTAAAATATCAAATAAATTCAATAATTCTGGCTGCCAGACTATGCGTCCGATCAAGTTGAAATTTAAAACATATATTCCACATCATTACTAGATCATAATTGTGAAGTTTCACGTCAATTGATTAAGCGGTTCAAGAGAAATATATATATTTTAAATTTTCGCTCAATCCAAAATAGCTGCCAGGCCATGACACATCAATTATTTGTGAACACCCTGGTATCCCCAAGGCTCGGGGAACATGTGTGTGAAGTTTCCCCTCGATCTGGCCAGCCATTCTGAAGAAGATTTTTTAATAGGTTTTAGGGTAAAGCCAATGTGGCTGCGAAACCATGTGACCTATGACGTCATTAAAAAAAAAAACATTTCCCATGAGGAGTTCTTGTGATGTGCCAAGTTTCAATTTTTCCTTGGTGCGGTTTCTGAGATACAGAACTCCATAGTTTTTCATTTTTTCCAACATGGTTGCCACACCACGTGACCGATGACATCATAACCATCATTAAAACATTCTACATGGGTAGTCTCTCCTGCGGTGAAAATTTCATGTCAATCCAACAAGTGCTTGCGGAGAAAAACACTAAAGTTCTGTGTGGACAAACAAATAAACAGACAGACAAACAAACGGAACATTTTTTGCCCGAGTCTTTCACGAACCTGCTGGCCTGAACTGATGTTTGACTGAAGGTGATTGGTGCACGAATTTGTAATCTGTTCAAGGTACCGGCGATAGCTCGCCTCCTCTTTGTGAAGGACACCTTGGGATCTTTAACGTCCACCAACTAATGCTAGTAGGTGGAACACTCAATGTAACATTCTTTCGATGTGTGACACGTGGAACACACATTAATATTGTTGTGGTTCTGCAAAACCGCATGCCTCCAAGGCAATGGCACGCAACATACAGCGATCCCAAGACAGTTATTTCAATGGTTTGTGTATTAGTCCTTTCCATTTGTCTAGTGGGTCAAGGGGAAAGATGCATTGCGTGGGACTCCTTCAGTTAGGGTTCTTTCACCTTCAATCTTTGCGTTCCTCCACCCCCTTTCTCTCACACGAAACACACAAGTAAGCACGCACGCAAATCAGAAAAGACTACTAGTAACCAAGCAAGCGTCTCATTTGCATTTGCGCGCCAATTTTCCATTCAAAACTGCGCACCAATTCTCAACCACCATTTCATCTCAGACCTTCATTCTGCTCACCAAACTATACCACGCTCACCACAACCACTTCATGCAAATATTTTTAAAATCCCCACAACTCACGCTTCCACTTTCCATTATAAACGTGACCATAACTCACAATCTCGTTACAAGGAATTTCCACCTCTTCCCCACAACGCCACAACGTGCTCCTGCTATTCGACAACCACCTCAACTGCCACATACCGATTGAACACTTACCACAGCCTTGAAAGACATGGAGATGTAGGTCAGGTTATTTCGGGGCATAACTCGAAGCGCGAACGTGCGCTGGAGCTCGTTTAAAGACCTGCGGGTAGCGCAGGTATTTTCCTAAAATCCTACGTTTGAATCAAGGCCAGCGCACGTTAGGGTCCAGAGAGCACCTTCAAAAACCACGGCCCGATGTAAAAGTCGGAGTTCTGGTGCGTGCCCCTGTTGACCGGCAACAGCCATTTTTTGCCGCCGGGGCCTGGTGGGGCATGGCTACAACCGCTATGGACTAATAGGGGAGCTCAATTTTGTTCGAGCTCCTTTTGATCCGATAGTTGGCTCCTCCTCTTGTCCGGGGCTTATAAAAAGAGTGCATGCGGCTCATTCTGAGCAGATCGCCGGGGACAGATAGCAGATTGCTGGGGACAGAGCTGGAGAGATCCACAACTTTTTGAGATATCCTGCACACAGACAAACAAACAAACAAACAGACAGACAGACAGAGGGGTGAAAACAACCTCCTTCACCTTCAGTGGCAGAGGTAAATATCGTCAGACATCAGACTCTGCTGGGGGGACAGGCGGTGCAAGGACAAGCATCGAGTCAGCGTGACCAGGAATGGAGTCACGCATTGCTGCTGCGAGCCGGGACTGCTCCATTTCAACATCGTTCATTTAGGTTGCAACGACATTTACACATACAGACTCTTACATGATATACGATAGGATCTTTTTCTCTCACGCATCTTTCTTCTACCATCTATCTCTCATCTACTGTAGATGCAAAAGAGCAATCAACATGGGCAAGTCTGACCAACTGTTCTTTTCAGAACAAAACCCAAGAGCAAACTGAAGAGCGAACCGAACTGACCTGCACCTCACATTCTTCCTCTTACACTACGCCGCACCCCACGTCGCATAACACTCGCACTTCTCAAACAAGCACCCCAGACATCCTCAGTAGTTCTCCCTCCTCCCCTTTACAAAGTGTTCTGGGCTGCACAGATCTGCCGGCCGTGCCAAGTAATTGAGAGGTTGTTCATCCTCAACTGTTTCTAGCTCTCTAGGCTATCTCTAATTTTCCTCAGGTTTGCATGTGTTGTGTGTGGTGTGTGTGTTGTGTGTGTGTGGTGTGTGATGTGTAGTGTGTGTGTGTGTGTGTATTGGCACCTGTCGTAGCATAAGTTAAGACTGCGTAAGAATATTCAAGATAACTCTGTTCTGTGTCTTCTTTTGTAAATATTTTTTGCCTTTTGCCACACCCCACAAATTCCTTGCTTTCCCTGCTGTACATATGCAATAAATCCCATACTGTGCCACATAACTTTCCTCACATCCTGGTTTAAATAAATGTGTTAGAAATGTTCCCAGCTCGTTTTTGTTTTTTCCTCCATTGGTCCAGCATGGCCCGCACCCGAGCTTAGCCAGGATGTTATTCCCCAATAATCTGTTCAACAGCCGGTACATCCTTGGCAGCTGCACCTGATGCGGTAGGTAATCTAAATAACGCAAGTATTTATCGAGGGCGCGATTTCCCGATAAGGAGGTCACGTGCCCTGAGGTAAATGGTTGTTAGACGGAGGACCCGAAGTCACGTGGTCAAGTTATTGGCGTTCACGGTCGGTTCGCCAACCTTAGAGGGTGCTTGGGCAGTGTTGGAATAAAGCAAGAAAACCAAGTTCCAACATGTACTTTGTCCAGCAGGGGGAGGGATGAGAATCAAAAATTGGGCCAACGTTGCATTTTGTAATACCAGTGTGTGCCCGTACGTGCATAAAATAAAATAAAAATAAATCTTTCAAACCGCGTGCCAGAAACAACAACCACACAGGCCGTTCCTTCGCTCTCGCGTGCCCTTACATGCGTGGCCTTACGTGCAAAAAAAACAACTTTCAAACCACGTGCTAGAAACAACAACTACACAGGCCGTTCCTTCGCTCTCGCGTGCCCGTACGTGCGTGGCCGTACGTGAAAAAAAAACAAAAAAAACTTTCAAACAACCACACATGCCGTTCTTTCGCTCTCATAAACAACGACTGGATTGGGACATTGTGTTTATCTATAAATGCGCATAAGAAATCGAGAAATTATTAGAATACACGAAGTCATCACTATCCGGAAGTCCGTACGTTGTAACCCGTAATGGGGAACGCGCTCTAACTTGGGAACCACTTGTCCGATTAATTTCAAACCTTTTGAAAGGCAAACAAACAGAGATTGCTGGAATTATAGATAGATAGAAGATAGATACTGTGGGTGCAAAACGCCAAGCAACGTGTCCTGTCATTGGTAACTAAATGGCGCCCTTTCCCCATCGGCCACGCCTACGCAGCAACGTGTCCTGCCATTGGTTTGGTAAATAAATGGCCATAACTTGGGAACCACTTGTCCGATTAATATCAAACCTTGAAAAGGCACATACTCAGGTCCCCAGTAATATACCTGGCAAGTTTCAATTAGATCGGACCAGTGGTTGTCGAGAAACAGCGGTCACAGACACACAGAGATTGCTGGAATTATAGATAGATGTGTGATTTCACCCATTCAAAAGACACCCTCTTCAGAAGCAAATTGTCTCAACGTCTTCATATCAAGCATTTTGCATCCACACAAAGCAAGGAATTTTGTGTCAAGTTTTAAGTTGTCGTTTGTAAGACTATCCAAAACCTTTTATTTTTTTGGCAGTGGTACAAGAATATATTTTCATCTTTCTGCATGCAAGTTTAGAAGTGACTGAAGTGGAATGTTTAAATATCTGTATCACCATATGCCCGCTTTAAAATGGGATTTAAAAATGTAAAACAGGTAAAAATCACTGACATGCAGGCCATCCAATACTAGACAACCTGTAGCCCGAGGCCCACACGGTGGAGGTCAGGTACATTTGTAAAGCTATTTAAGGTAACAGCAATCCGTTCATCATATGATGTGTAGTGAAGCAACATATACCTGAGTACAAGAAGTGTTTTTTTTTAACAAGTAACATCTGGTGCAGAGAAGCAAGAAGATAACTGTGCAATTAAAAATAAAAACAAATAAGCTATGTTAACTCTTAAAAAGCATTTGAAAGCATTCCCAGAAAACGCCATTGAGAATTTGAACTTTAAAGGGACATTTGGAGAAAAAAAAGCACTCGTACAGGCAGGTGTGCAACTGACAACCCACAGCCTTCGCACAATCGCACCTTGCGACGCACATCGAGGTCTGCACACGTGGTTTTACACCTGCCATCCTTTGGACCGTAACGATATTATCGTGAGTTTTACATCGTTTGGCCACCTGGTTGAGCAGAACTCGTTTTGACAAGGGTGGTACACACGAACAAGAAAGCTGGGGCGAGGCTGTTCCCGTCTTTGGACAACAAAGGGACATGTCTATAACCTGTAGAACGACACAAAACACAAACACATGTTAACACAGCAGATCCTAATCGGTGCACAATAGAAGGAAATAACAACCCTTTCTTCAGGGTATGCCTGGTGTTGGCTTAATGGTTAGGGTGGCGGGCTTTGGATCCTTGGGTCCTGAGTTCAAATCCTGCTCAGCTGTTTAATTAATACCAGGTGGGGTTAACTCGGCCTGTCGTCCTTCTGAGGTCGGCAAAATGAGTGCCAGCATGCTGGTATACAGTGTCGGAGTGGCGACCCGTCCAGGATTGTGCCCGATAGCCAAGGAGACTGCTTAGGCAGCACCAACGCTCTGCACAGAGTATGGTCCCAATCTCCTCCTCCTTCAGGGTGATTGTTCTGTACGCTTCTGTAAAACTCGGTTCGCTAAATCGGTCAGTGTTGGGTAAAAGGGGTCTTTAAATGTAAAAGTTTGCATAGATTTAGTGATCTTCACTATTTTTTTATTTTTTTATGAGAGGGCGCCACTTTTGCCGATAAGACGGTGAGAGCACCACCACACCGCCTGTGAGCCTCCATAATGGCTCCATATTAGGCCCCACCTCCACGTACTCTTCTTCGTTGTGGTTAACTGGGCTGCAAGCGTAATTGTTTGTATACTGCCACCTACTCATGTAGTTGTGTTATTTTTACGCTTCACGTTGTAACACTCATTTGAAACCATTGGGTCAATTTGAGAGCGTTTATGGTGGATTACGAGGGGCGTTTTCACATTTGTGTATTATCGGCCACACATCAGGGGCTGCACTTTAAGTCACCAGGGGGCCGCCATTGGCTCGCGGGCCGTGCAATGAATAACAGAGGCAAAGAATGCCAGTTGTTTCGCAACTTGTCAAAAACCAAGCTTATGCATAAAAAAATATGGAATCCCTTCTCTCAGGGCATTAGAAGGTCGACCAGAACATGAGAAGTGGTGTTATCCAGACCAGGAAGTGTATGTCCTAAATACTCCTGTGAAAGCCATTAATTAGCCAGTTGTGTTTTTACCGAAGAATGATCATACCATGATTAGACAATCTCAGCTTGCAGAAGCTTGGAATCTAAATCGATAACACTGCTGCCTGCAGCTCGGTTCGGATCCACGGCCTCTGGGATGTTATTTCAGGGTCCTCACTATGAAACCACTAAATATAGATTTGACTTGTCAGTGCAACATATCTTTTATTGAGTTTGTCACACACTGTTCGAGGTACCTTTTCCGGTACATTTTCTATCAGACGGAACGGATGCCTCAGAATGTAACCTCAGCAGGACCAACTTTATTACCTCCACCACCGAAGGTGGGCGGAAGTTATGTTTTCACCCCTGATTGTCTGTCTGTTTGTCTTTGAGTAAGATATCTCGAAAATTAATGGACGGATTCAGATGAAACTTGGAGGGACAGGTTTGGTGATGAAAGATGAAAGATGGAGGACGGGTGAAAGGGTGGAGGACAGGACAGGAGGCAAAGGACGAATTAATTCAACTTTTTTGAAGATCCGGATCCATATACTAGAATTTTTATAGTGATTCTTCACCATTGAGAGATTGGGCCAAAACGATATATAGCACGGTATCTCAAAAAGTTATTGACGGATTCGGACGAAATTTGGTGGATTTGTTGAGTCGTTGACAAGGACCGATTGATTCAATATTTGTGAAATGTGGATACGAGAATTTTAAAAACATTTTTAAAAGTGATTCTTCCCATTGAGAGACAGGGCCAAAACAACGATATATAGCACAATATCTCAAAAAGGTATGGACAGATTTAGACGAAATTTGGTGGATTTGTTGGGTCGGTGATGAGAGCAAGCCAATTAGATTTTGGTTAAGGTCAGGATGTAGATCCGGCTTATCAGTGGGATACTACTGTCTCGTGAAGTCTAACGTCACTGACGTCAAACTTGTGTCTACAATCACAGCCGGATGCTGAACTCCAGTGGCACACAATCTGCATTCAGGGTGTTAATATTTCCAACGTGGACAAGTGTGGATTGTTTTCTCTCTCTTTTTCTCTGGCCAAACGTCAGAAGAATAAGAAGTGGGATAACAAACATAAACTGTTTAGCCTGGCAGATGTATGCGCTCCACAGAGTGCCGTTCTAGTTAAACATGCTATTAAAAAGGAAGGGCTGGCAGGATGGCCTAGAAGTACACACACTCTCCACTGAGCTGTCTAGCCTGGGTTTGAATCCCAACACAGCTATAACCTGTCATCCTGATGTTTCACAAGCATGGTGATTCATCAATGAATGTGTGTGCCGTCCCTCTGATGGTCGCCAAATGGGGTGTCCTGTCTGCCAGCATTAGTTGGTAGATATTAAATAGGAGATCCCACGGTATCCTTCACAAAGAGTAGGCGAGCTATCGCCGGCACCATTAACAAATTCCTACCCTGACTTCCTGTGTTGGAGTGGTGACCTGTCCTGGATTGTAACCCCCAACCAAGAAACTGCTTCAGCTAAACCGACGCTCTGTAGAGAGCATGGTACATGATTAAAAATAAGGTTTCAAATGAAAAACTTGAGATTTGCAAGATGATATTACTCTCATGGACTGGTTTGCCCATCCCATCCATCCTGTCTAGACCCTGGTACACTGAAACCTGTGGTGTGTTGGAAGCAGTCAAGCAGCTTACTTTCTCAGCTTGGAAAGCTAACCCGACTGAGGGTAACTTTAGTTCATTCCATAAGGCTCGCAAGTGTGTCCATCCTGAGGCAAGGCAGAAAACATAATCTTGCAAATCTAAAGGTTTAATTCTCCAATCAGTCTCCTTCGTCCAAATCATGGTAACTTTGTCAAGTACATCTCAGGCAGTTGCTGCCCCTCCATATTGTCTCTCATTTCAAACAGCTGAACTACAGACTCTGCCGAAGATAAGGCAGAATGTCTAAACTTGACTTGCCTCCACATCTCGCGTAACCAACCCATCCCGTTCTGTTCCCATCTTTCCTCAACATACCCACTGTCTACTGGACTCTGTATCCTTCTCACCATAGGTAGAGAAAGTTCTCTCCGGCTTTGATTGTGCTTTGGCGATAGGCCCAAATGGCATCGGTGCCCATGTTCTCAGATCCTGCTCTGCCGTTCTTGCTTCCCCTGTCTGTCCTCCTTTGGCCATCTCTCCTTTGCAGGTCAGCAAACATCACTCCCATCCACAAGAAGGGTGCAAAAACAGCCCCTACCAACTGCAGACGAGTGAGCTTGCTTACAATTACAAGCACAGTCATGGAATCCATCATTACTACCGATGTCATCTTTCCTGTTTTCAATGTCTGATGTCTAATCATCCATTTAGATTCTGTCCCCACTCAACTCTGGACATGCTTCTGCTCCTCTCTCAACAATGATTGGAGGCCCTAAATCTCAAACAAGAGGTCAGGACCATCTCCCTGGACATATATCAGGCAGTCGACACAGTCTGCCATCCTGGTTTGCTTGCTAAGCTCTCTGCATGTGGCAAAGAAGGCCACCTTCATTCCTGGATTTCTGACTTCCTTGACTCATGCAATGAAAGTGTTGCCATCAACGGAACCCTCTGATCCCCTCTCCCAGTGGAGGCTGGAGTTCCCCAAGGTAGTGTTTGGGCCCAGTCTTGTTCTTCAGCTCTATAAATGACCTCTCTGATGCAGTGGAAAACCCTATCTTCATTTTTTCACGACTCCACATTGTGTCATACAGTACCGCCATCCCTCTGCTAGACAGACAGCAGCTACATCTCTCTCTGCTGAAAAAGAAATGATTAGGCTCTGGTCTCAGAAATGGAACATGTCCTTAAATCCTGGAAAAATATCATAATCTCACCCTATCGCTTCGGAATGATTGTCAAATGAGCCCATCGATTTCCTTGATCATCCAGTGGAAGAGCTTGTCTGGAACTACTGGGCTTCACAATCTGGAAGGAACTTTCCTGGCCTGACCATATTGCAAAGCTGTCCAAAGACAGCTGCAGACTGAGCATCCTCCGTCGATCCAGTTCTTTCCTTGGAAAATCAGAGCTACATATAGTCTACAAGGTCTTTGTCCATAGCTCAATGGAGTACTGCTCTAAGCTATGGGCAAGTTCCCCAGCATAACATGTCTCCCCTGGATTCCATGGAATCTAAAGCTTTCAACATCATTATAATCTCCTGCAGTGAGACAGAAGCTCAAGGTCTGTTGCTTTCACATCACAGACCAGTCTCTAGATTTATTACCGCCTCTCCACCATTTTAGCTCCCTCTGCTCTCTCAGCCTTCCAAACCTCCCGAACTCTTCCAGGACACATGTTCTTCCAGTAATCCCATCCTGGTTTG
>CM068959.1:11123532-11152501 GCA_035128595.1 Eptatretus atami | reverse complement strand
CTGTTTGTTCATTACCTTGCTTACTGTATCCAACTATGACTCCACCGCCCCCACTGTCTAAAACATTGCCTTTTGTTTTTTTAACCCCATCATCTCGTTCTTCCAAGAGTCTCGATCTTGCATCCAAATTTTGGGTTGAAATTTGGTCGCTACTTTGAATGACGGCGATACGTCAACTTTAATGTCAGTTTAAGGTTTTTTTAGACAACCAATTTTTATTGTTTCAACTTATCTTTTTTCCAGCTAGGATCCCAAATCCATGTTTTAAACCCCACTGTGCTTCTCCTTACCAAAGTCTCAATCACAACTTCTGTTATGAGCCATCGGTCACATCTACACCGACTCCCTGACCATTCCACCGACCTACCTGATATTATTTTCAAACTAGGATTACAACATTGTATTCTTACTTGCTACGACGGGCATAAATGGCCTGGTGTGGGGTGGCATTTTGCTCTTGTGCAGTTCTGTCCAAATTGGGCAATATTTTCCACGTCTGTCATTCCTCCATGAATTGGCTTGTGCCGTGGCCAATTGCCACACAGTAAGTACCATGGTGATTTCAAGAGTCGTGTATTTGCACGGATTCCTATCCTAACCAGATGTATGTTAAGGTTCCTTAATTTTACGCAGATAGTTATAATAACGTGTTTGAAAAGCCCTGGAAATGTGGGAGTTAAAACGCTGATTATATAGCGAGGCCATAAGTGTGTGCCGAAAGCAGAGGCAGGTGAGGGTTCATATTCCCAGAGGATAACTTATTGTCCCGTCTCCATCTCCTCCCCCACATCGGACCTGAATGTCCTTGAATTAATTAATGCTTGTGCTGATCTCCTGTATACCTTTTGTAGTTGCACAAATTAGTGCAAATGAACACTGCATCCTAATTGTTTAATCCAGCTACAAGTACACATGCTTTCTAACACACGTAACAGTCGTGCTTGGATCCACATTCCAACTGCGTACTTTCGAATGTCAAAATTGACAACATGCTCTTCTGAAATATATCTTGTAAATAATTTAAGGTGTTTGTGCATTTGTTTGTTACTCTTTAATGGCCACCCAGAGCGCTGCAAATTTTGGGTGTAGGTTCCTTCAGAATCTGGGCATGGTTATAAGCTACTGCACGTCGGCCTTGAAGGCCGTTTTGCTGCCAAAGGCCGCTATATGGTATATTTTGGGATGTGGGGTTAGGCAGTGTTGCTGCCGGTCCACAGGCAAAAGGTAACCACCACGAGGCCAATAACTCCAGAGCTTTTCAATGTCCAACACGTACCAAAAACCACTGTCAGGAAAGCTCAATTAGCCAGGTGGCACTGGGTACCCCCTCACACCCCCCCCCCCCCCAGTATGTATATATATTAACAGTACACACATAAACAGTGTTCATGTAAACTATACACATATGAATGTCAACCTACTTGCAAATCATTCATATCGAAAATGGAATAATTATCTGTAAAATGTGAGTGGACTTGAGGCCAAACATGTGAGTATGAGCATGCTTTCCAGTCAAACAACCATTTTATAAAGTTTGTTTCTGATCGAAATGTCCTACAAACCCACTGTGAAGGGCCCAGGTCGAAGAATGTGGTGACAGCAGATTTCACGCCTCACCTTGCTTAAGTGCAGTCAGCGGGAGGGAGTACTGCCCGATGAAATCATTGTTGAAGTGTTTGTCGTAATCTTCAACGAGGAAACGAACCATCGCAAGTGACGGCACCGTCACATTGAACTCCAAAATTTCGTTCCAAAACGGATTGAAACCTGGAAGGGAAAAGTGGTCGTCACGATGCTTTCTCGCACTTTCAGTCAATGAAAGGTCACAACTAAAACATTTTGATTCTCAAAATGGATGTAAAATTTGACATGCACAATACCAACCGACAACCACTGCTCCGAGAAATCTGTGAGGAAGGCGCCGAAGCGCGTGTGCAATGTCCTCGAGGAAAGCTCAATTTGATTCATGACCCACCGGGCCAGTTGGAAATTGAGTGTTATTTTAACCTTTATGAGTGCTTGCTGGGATGATTGAGCCATTCGAGTATCCTGCATCGGAGTGGCGACCCGTCCAGGATTGTGCCCAATAGTTCAGGAGACTGCTTCGGCAGCACTGACTCTCTGTACAGAGTATGGTCCCAATGGATGGATGGAGGACTGGGAGGATAGCCGAGAGGTATGCGCATTCTCCTCCAACCTGCTCAGTCTGGGTTTGAATCTCGGGCCAGCGAAAACTCATCCTGGTGTACATTACAGGCAGTACGAGGCATCAATGTGTGTGGCGCCCCTCGATTGGACATTAAACTGGGTGTCTCACCTGCTAGCATTCGTGGGTTGATGGACATTAAAGATCCCACAATGTCCTTCACGAAGAGTCGGTGATCCAACACCGGCACCCTCAACGAATTACATACGAGGGTATTCCTGCTCTAACCTAAAGGGGGCACTACATCAGCGGCAAAACTGCAACTCCAGCAAATTATGCTACCCACAGTCATGTGCTGCATATGAAAGAAGACGAAGAGTGCAGCAGTGACCCACCGGTGAGGACCGTTGACTGACGGCATCCCAGAGATCAAGGGTTAAAATCCAGCTGAAGTTGGCAGTATGAACGATTCAGACTCTAACCTTTTGAAGTTACCACATCACCACTAAATTGGTTGGAAACTCAGCTGATGACTCTTCAGCAACCTTCGACGAAGGAATAATGTACATGGCCTGCCTGCTCAGGTTAATTTTGTGATGCCAGGTCTACTCATTGTGGGTTGACAACGCACTGCCAAACTTTTCCACCGTTCCTATCATCGATTGCTTATGACTACTATCCCGAGTTACCTGCTATTCTCCAGGTTGAGGTTGAATGGAATGGGTTTTGGTTTTTTTAAAAAACAAAATCAAGACAGTTTTAACTGCAGAGTTCACAGAACACATTCCCCCACACAGTCTTGAGTAAAAGGAAATAGGAAGGGTCTTTTCAACTCTTGCTTTGCGTTTCCGAGCACGATCGGTATGATCTTTGTTCGTGAACTTTGAATAACAGGCAGCATGGCAACCGTGGGAACCCGATGTGTCAAACGGAACAGTCCAGAGCTGAACCTCCTGCCAACTCTCGGAGAAACCGACGATGTTTTGGAACGATCGTTGAGGAAAAGATGCCCCAAACAAACATGTTTTGGATGAAGTTAGCTCTCCGTCATCGCATTGCGAGGCACGGCCATTTGGCCTGAATCTTGTTGTTGTTCCGCCCTCGGAGTACGAGGCAAATTCTTGATTGGTTGAGACGGCATACAGTTTTGCCCAAGTACTGCAAAACTGAAAGTTTTTAGAAGTGCGAACAATGCCATTTGTGTTCTGCGCCGTTTTGAAGGCTGTAGAAAAAGAAAGAAAAAAGAACTGAACCGGAAGTTTACCGCCGTTGATGAAGCGTCTTTTACACCACCCTATTCAACCGGTCACACGAGTTCTTCATCCCTGTTGTTTGCATCCTTTATGACGTCACTAAAATCAGTAAGTGTCGCGTTTGGAATGATTTTCAATTCTGTTTTACTGCCAGACACAGGCAGACTGAGGCAATTGCTTCACCCCGGTGTGTGCATGCGCACTCGGGATGAGACTTTGTACAATTTGCCAAATTCAGAGCCAATGTACTGCTAAAACTGCAGGCGCGTGTGCCGATTCACGTTCCGATTCACGTTCCGATATAAAATTCAATTGAAATTAAGTACTTCCGGGATCGTATAAATAGACCGATAGACAGAGCGAACCAGCTGCTTAACCCCACATTGCGCTACGCACACCGAAACGGGGTAAAAAGAAGAATAAGAAAGCATAATGATCCCACAGCAAGTTTTACCGTTGTTCTCGATGAACGACGTTTGTTTTTCCTGGTTGTCTTGTGGAACCCCAAACACCTCCACCGTAACCTGCGGATCCACAATGGAGCCCTTTTTGCTGCCTTTGCATTTCGGAAGCTGCTGACCGCTTATGATCTGAGGGAATAAGACCAGGCTGAGTACGAGGCCATATTTAGCGAGAGAAGGTATATCAATTGGCAAAAAAACATTGTGACTGAAGCCTGCTGATGGTTTATTACACTTGTCAATATTATTTCCTTTGGCCTTGCATAAAGTCACAGGTGGTTTTTATCTACGATGTGAGAAACTCGAGTACGACTCCCAAGTTCATTGTAAATCCTCACCAGTGTGGATTGTTCTCTCTCTCTCTCTCTATCTCTATCTGTGGCCGTACGTTCGTTTATCTTTCACTCTCTCACCCCCATCATGTGATATTTACCGTTCACCACGTAATGCCATCTACGCCGAGCATAAGGTGAGACTGCGTCTCCTGAAATATCTTCTCCGTGTCCGACCTCTTAATAACGAATGTGCACAGCTCAGACACCCGAACAAGTCTCAAAATAACATTAACAGATTACTAAATACGTTGCACCTTGTTGAAGAGTTAAACTAAGTAGAACACCTTCACAATCGTCATCATCATAAAAGTCTCATATGGCGCTCATGTCAAGTTGTTGACGCATTGTGAGGATAGACGTCTACACCTGCGCAGGTCACCACTCCGTCGTGGAGTATTCGGGCAAGGATATACAAAGGGTACCGACACAATGGACTATTCTTTCGAATGTCATTGTGGGATATTAAAAACATCCTCCAGCGAATGCCAGCAGATGGGACACCGGCTTTAACATCGTTCCGAAGGACAGCGCGCTCACCGATGCAACGCCCTGCCGTCGAAGCACCAGGGTGACGGGTTGCAATCGGACTGAGAAATGAACTCAGACTATAAATCTCAAAGGTGAGCTATCTGAGCTATACTTAGCTGTGTCTTTGCATTGCTAGGCACGGCCATTTTGCCTGAATCTCGGTGGAGCTCTGCCCTCCGAGCACGAGGCAGTTTCGCTCTGTCGAATGAAGTTAGCTCTGTTTTGGTTTTCTTTCGTTGTTTTGTCGTTTTGTAAAAGTCTGGCAATGCTCCTTTTTTTTATATACCGGTTCATTTCTAAGACTCATTGAAAAGTTTGGACAGCTACCAAGTTGCAAAAAAGTAATGGGACATCCTTTTCTCGTTGTGAGAATTGCCCCACCGATGCATCGAGAAAGCTATAATCGTAAATATTAGCAACAGACTATAAAACAGGGGACTCTCATCGCTATATTCTGTGGCATCCTATCCCAAACTAAGAAGTTCCAATGAGGAATGATAAATCTGCTTTCAGGGAAATACGTAGAGATGGATGATAATAAGACGTATGCATGGGTTTTTCACGTCGAGATCCATCACGGAACAGCTGTGCTCAAAGGCCGAAGGCCGTGACCCAACCCCAGTCTGAATCGGGGGTCTACTTTGCTGAACTCGGACTTGGGACTTCAATTTTGCCATCGCTTTGGAATCAAATCCGGTCACGGTTCGTTTCCCAAATACCATTGGGCTGCTGCGATGATGTGTTTGCCATTTGATTTGATTTATAATGGTCGATTCTGGAAGCATCCCTCAAAGAGTCACAGGTCTTCAATCAAAAAAAGATGTATTTTATGAAATGCAAACTCATGTACAGTATGAATGCCATGATTGGAAAAGACCCTTCGGTCTCGGTGGCAGATTCATCTTCCAATCACATATCTTGCAAGAAGAGCTGCAGTCAGGCTTTTTCATCTCCTTATTGGCCTCTTCCCATCAGTTTATCAATCAACATGGCACAAAGTTATCCTGGTACTTATAGGCACCTGCATTTTCACCTACATCACAACTAGTTGGGCGACAGTCACAAAGAATGCCACGTCGAAAGGTCCACTGATTGGACAAACATAGTGCTGCCCATTATCCTTACTGGTTCTCGTTCATTATTATTGGTTCAATGACTTATGTCATCGACTCCGAGACATGACATCACCAACACCATAACCTTCCAGCTTGTATTTTTGTTTTTAATCCCCCGTGAGATGTTATGCGATGCTTTGCATTAATCACACTGATGAAAGGCTTGTGTACAAAGCTCAGTGGCCTGCGCTGTTTGTTGCTTGCCTTGTCATCGCGATCACTCCCAAAATGCGTCACATCATGGAGGTGACATTTGATGAAAGAGTCGTGTATGTTCCATGGAACAACCACCCATGGTGTTCTCTTCCATCTTGAGGTTATTTCTGATTGTTTGCCAGATCAATGACGAGGATTCTCGTTCCTTTTCGAAATGCTTATTTGGGGATGGGTGGGATGCTTGAAGGTGAACACCTTCAACACAGGTGCCTATAAGTACCAGGATGACTTTGTGCCATGTTGATTGATAAACTGATGGGAAGAGGCCAAGAAGGAGATGAAAAAGCCTGACTGCAGCTCTTCTTGCAAGATATGTGATCTGTAGATGAATCTGCCACCGAGACCGAGTGGTCTTTTCTAATCATGGCATTCATACTGTACACGTGAGTTTGCATTTCATAAAATACACCTTTTTTGATTGAAGACCTGTGACTCTTTGAGGGATGTTTCCAGAATAGACCATTATAAATCAAATCAAAGAGCAAACACATCATCGCAGCAGCCCAATGGTATTTGGGAAACGAACCGTGACTGGATTTGATTCCAAAGCGATGGCAAAATTGAAGTCCGAGTTCAGCAAAGTAGACTCCCGATTCAGACTGGGGTTGGGTCACTGCTTTCGGCCTTTTAGCACAGCTGGTGCCATGATGGATCTCGCCGTAAAAAAAAGTCTAATGTGATGTAATGATGAAAACCCCATACATACGTCTCCCTCCACCTTTGCTACCGTCAATCAAGTATCAATGTGTGTGTGAACCTTCCGATTAGCTTGGACAATAAAACAAATCCACAATGTAAATCACATGTTGGTCGTGTCTCATGTTGTGAATGCAAAATTCATTGGATAAAGATTAACATCCAGCTTAATGCAACTTATACCGTTCCTGTGAGAAGCATTGAGAGTAAGCAAACCCAGAGAGTCAATAAATAAATAAATATTAAATCTCTGACCTTTAAGTGGGTTCCTTTTGATGTTCCAGGAAGTGGTAAAGGTCAAAAAGAACGATTTTCCTACCTTAATGGTAAGCTTCGTGGGATCAAAGCCTTCACTGGAACGAGGATCCTCCGGATTAAAGTTCGACTCCTTGCTGTGCATGTAGGCTGGTTTAAGAACGTAACCACAACCACCGTTCTGTCGAAACCTCCCACCATTCAGATCCATCTCGCAGCCTGGAGTCTGAAAATTTAGGGCGACTGGGGGGAATGAAAGACCCAGTTAAAGCATACGGCAAAGGAACCGACTCCATAAAGTTTTTTTTCTTGCAAGTTTCTGACTTTTCTGTTGGGGTACAGAGATTTCTACATTCGTACCTCGTATCGCATAGAGGGGGACAATCTTTAATGAGCGACAGTCCATAAATATACCTCAAATGCAACGAACTGTTAATTAAAGATATTAATTATATAATAGCATGTCATTGCTAATTCTCCCAATCGGAGATTCTCAAAGGGGCACGCTGGGTCAAAACCTGAAAATGTAACCTCCCCCTTCCCCCAGAGCCTCCCCAACCACAAAACCTATTGTACAGGAATGAAAGATGAATTTTGAAGAAGGGGCCATTATAAACTGTAAAGCATCATTGTATGACATGGCCTTTATCAAAGTCTTCTATTCGGTCGATGTCATCGTAACGCATGGTACTGTGGGTCTCTGTGGCTAGTCTGAGTTTTATGAGCCAACAATGTCATCACATTTCCAGCCTTACATGATATCTAATGTTTGTTTTTTTGAAAGAAAAACAGGAAGTACGAGCAAGTTTAAGCTCTGAATGACGGACAAGGTAACTGAGCGAACTCGCACTGAGAAGCCAGCAAGGCGTTGAGAAGTTGTGAGTCTGCACAGATAGCTTGTAAGCTGGAGTCAGCTGGTACCAAGAATAAGCATCAGTTTGGTTTCTTTTTCTTTGTTGCCATTGTGTTATAAATGTTGAAACCTGTGTGGAAAAGGAAGGAGGAACCAACCCCCTGTTATTGAGGTGCTTGTAGATAGCGCTACATCTGATTATACGCATGTGGTCACATGACTTTTTAGCTCCATCAGCCTGGCCATGATGGTCAACTCCTGTACCACCTTCAACTCGCCTTCCCGTTTCAATTTTATTTTACGCCGTCGTTCCGCGCCACATGAACTTCACAGTCCATAGTTGGGTCGAGATTCAAACCCAGACTCAACAGCTCAGAGGTGAGTATGCATACATCTACACCATCCTACCAGCTCAGATATTTTATACCTGTAACATATCCAATTCATGAGAATCTTAAGGTTTTTTTTGAAAACCTTGTCGAGGCTCGTATGAGAGGTAACACACAATGCACATCAAGGGGGGCATGAGACAAAAGGGTGGGGAACAGAGACATTAGGAGATCTGTGGAAGGGAGAGGGATGGGGCGGGGAACATGGGATATACAAGATGGATATTACAGGGACTTTCAGGAAGGAAAGCAGGGAATTTGAAAGAGCTGGGTTTGGGGTGGATGAACGGGGGAAGAAAAGATCGAGGAGTTGGATGGGGAACGATAAGAGGTTTCTTTGTTTCTTCATGAAAGCCTTTATAACACCTTCACTCTTCTCTGTGGTTGCTCTTACCAGGTGTGTTTTGAAGCGTACTTGCTTCTCATTGTCTGCACTAACATTGATTGGGCAAATCTTGTTCACAACTACCTTTTCATGCAGAATGACCCATTTTTAGCTCACCTGGAACATAGTTCGGGGAGGTATTAGCATCAAGTGGTGTCCGTCCGTCAGTCAGTCTGTAAACACTCAGAACTTCTTCTCTGAAACTACACACACAATTTCAATGAAACTTGACCACAACCTTCATCATCCATGATGGACTAAAGTTTGTTCATGGCATAAAAAAATAAAAATCAGGGTCTAAGGGGGTCTATGGGGCTTTGATCCCCCCCAAAATAGGTATTTGCTTTCTTTTCCAAAACCACACACACAATTTCGATGAAACTCGACCACAACCGTCATCATCCGATATGGACTAAAGTTTGTTCACAGCATTAAAAAAAATGAGGGTCTAAGTGGGTTTAAGGGGGATCAAAGTGAGTCCAGGTTTGACCCCACAAAATAGGTGTTATCTTTCTTGAAACTACACACATGATTTCGATGAAACTTGACCACAACCGTCATCATCTGTGATGCTAAAACTACTAGTGCTATTTTTCCCAAACTTTGTAGAACTTCTGAAGACCAGGGCCTCATGATGCCTTGCAAATCGCATCAAAAAATTGCATATTAAATAGGTCAACTTCAAGGCCATCATTATTCCGGGATCGCCACTTTTGACTTCTTCTCAAAAAAGTATTCACCCGATTTAGATGCAACTTGGTAGGAACCATCTCTGCATCATGCTTTCACAAGTTTGTTCAAACCATGGTGGGCTAATGTACATATTCTGTGGGCCATCCACACCTACCAGCACGGTTCCCTGGTTTTATCTTTAGCAGGGCCTAATACTTATGGGGTGAGATCGTCGGTGGAATCAAGTGCTGATGAAGCTGTCTCACAGCAAGCAACGCACAAGAGCATTTGCCATTGCCCTCCGAGTAAGGTCAGGAATTCAAACTGCAATCACTGCCTTACAATACACACGTTAGGAAACATTGAGCCGAGCCAGAACCGACAATTAAGACAAATTAGAGGGGAATTAAACCTGCCATCAATGTGGCTTGAGATAGTGGATTAAAACCCTGACCTCCCCTATTACAATTAAGGCCAATAAGATACAGAGTGGCATTTCTTTGGTGTCCTTGGCCGGTTGGGGTTACTCGTAGTGCTCACCTATTTGGCAGCCGGCATTCCACATCTTCTGTGGGTTGTAGTTTGAAGAGTCGGTGCGAAGGCCCGCGGGGTAAATCCGACTCAGTTGGAGGGCATTGTAACGAACAAATTCTTCACCTACAAGGAGGAAGATAAATGGTGAACGGTTCGGTACAAGATGGAGGAGTAGCTTGTGTGCTGATGCTTTCACCAATGTGTTAAGATGTACTCAAACAGCCATTGTGTGGTTCACTTAATTAATAGTTATTAGTGATCTTACGAAGCAGCCTCACCTGACTGATCAAGGACGTTATTCCATGTGAACAAACCTAATGAGGATGTGCAAGATGCAAGACTACCAAATAAGATCGCAAAGGTTTGGCTAATCCGTGTGTTACAATCCAAACAATGTAGGCCTTCCTCGGTGTTCAAACTCACCACTTTCACCGCACAGCTTTTGGGCCTTGGATTCAACGAAGGACGACATCTCGTAGCACTTTGACCTTTCCGCTGCTTGCTCGAAGCCTTTGAAGTGCACGCTCTTACAGTAAATGATCAAGTCAGACAAGTCCTTGTGCAGTTTCTGTTGGCTTTTGCTCTCATTTAACTGGGGAAGGTTTGAGGAGACATGACCATCAAGGGACACTGTGAAGCGAACATTTCAAATTTTACGTGAATATAGTATTTCCAAAAACAATAATATAAATCTGACACTTGTTTATGAGAAATACCACCGAAAGTTTGTGATTCTGTCATTAATGTCCAAACTTCAAATAAAAACAGGAAGTTTGGACCATACATTGCCTTCAGAAAGTATTCACAACCCTCAACTTTTGTTACATTTTGTTGTGCTACAGCCTGAATTTAAAATGGATTACATTGAAAAAAAAAATTGTCACCGATCTTTACAAAATACCCCACGATGACAAAGTGAAAACATGTTTTTAGAAATTATTGCAAATTAATTAAAAATGAAAAGCTGAAATGTCTTGCATCACTAAGTATTCAGCTTGAAAGTTGTGGTGGGCTTCGAGAGTGGTTTGAAAATTGTTTCACGGTATCCATTTTTGGGGACGCAGATCTCGTGCACAAGAACATTGGCCTGCTGCTTTGCCCTGGCCCTTCTCACGATTCATCAGCTCTGGTTTTTTACCTCTCCGTGACCACAGACCCTTGTATGAAAAGAAATGCAGGCGATGCCCAAACCTGGCAGGTGTGTGTGTGTGTGTTTTGTTTTGTGTTTTTTCCTACCGATTGCCTCCGTTATCTGCGATGGACGAAGGTTATGTTTTCACCCTGTCTGTCTATTTGTGTGCAGGATATTTCAAAAAGTTGGGGACAGATTTGGTGGACAGGTTGGGTGTGAGACAAGGTTGGATTGGACAGGTTGGATTCGATTTTGGTGAAGATCCAAATCCGGATCCAATCTTTTTTTTAATGATTCTTCACCATTGAATGATATAGCGAAAACTGATACATAGCACGATATCTCAAAAAGTTATGGACGTGTTATGACAAAACTTGGAGTCGAGTAGGTGATAAGAACACGCCAATTAGATTTTGGTTCAGGTTCGGATGCAGATCCGGCCTATCAATGGGATACAAAACGTAAACTGTTCAGCTTGGGGTAGGTATGTGTACCACTGAGTGCCGTTCTAGTTATTTTAGATGTGGAACTATCTCTATCTCTCCAGATGTACCATACTCTGTGCAGAGCATCGGTACCACTGAAGCAGCTTCCTGAGGAAAGGTATATTGGGTGGTTTGTTATTGGTTCCCCAGCAGTGGTTAGGGCAGGAATTTTGAATTTGTTCAGGGTGCCGGTGATAGATCATCGTGGGGTCTCAAACATCCACCAAATAATCCTGACAGATGGGACGCCAACTTTAACATCTATCCGAGGGATGACACACACATTGATTCGCCCTGCCTGCAAAACCCCGGGATGACAGTTTATAGCCGGGTCAAGATTCGAACCCAGGCTAGACGGCTTCAAGGCGAGTGTGTGTACCCTCAGGCCATCCTGCCAGCCCCATGGAACAAACTAATTGACACGAAAATTAAAATTGCTACATCTGTAAATATTAAATCTATTTATTAATTAATTCACAACAAAATAGCTCTCGGTTTCACTTTCACGTTTTGCGATTGTAACTCATTGACAATGAACAAATCCATTTGTTTTTCTCCTTATAATATGTACTGTACATGATCACCAGTTTGTCACTTGCAACAGATATATTAAACAATTCTTGAAAGTGCTCGTACCTGGCCCTGTTTCTTCACCTCCTCCATGTCAGCAGCTTCATCTTCATTTGACACTTCACCTTCATCGCTTTCGGTAACGTCCTCGAGACCTCCGAGTTTCTTTCCCTTGAGCAAAATCCTCCCTTTAAGTTCCTGCAAGCACGAACAAAAGACGGTGGACAACATACCCCTGAGCCTTTGACTAAGGTCCACCAAACCCTTTTTCCTGCACAAACCTACCAACTTAGTGACCGCCAATCACCAATTGCGGTTTCACTGCAGATCCTTTTTTGGTATGATTGGTGAAGACGATGATCCACATCTCACGTGGAAGCGGCTTAGCTTGGTTTAAAAGGAGCTTTAAAATTGGAAAAATGTGTGACTCAATAATGCCAAAACCAGTATACCCAGCCTCGGCGGTGTGATGGTTGGAGCGTCAACTCCGAGTCTGGGGGTCGGTGGTTTGAACGCTGATAGAGTCATGACTCATACCAAAGACTTTAAACATGGTACGTGCTGCTTCCTTGTTTGACGCTCAGCATTTAAAAGGATAGAGCATGAACGCACAACCATAGGTCAGTAATGATAGCGCAGGCTTTGATGGGCCAAATGGTCTAGCTCCTGCATCAAAAGTTCCTTATAGGGTGTCCTAAAAGTCACATTGGGATTTAGAAATTAAATAACATTTGTGTTTTTTAATAATTTATGATTATTTTTATACCAAAAGAAAATCTACAAAATGGAGATAAATTTGTTTTATTTCTGAAAATTTATGCAGCTTAGATGTCCTCCATTTTCGGCTTCGCAGAGACGGGTTCTTTCGACAGCATTTTCCATAACAGCGGGCAATAACTCTGGCTGCAGCCCTCAAATTTCTACACAGATGTTGTCCTTGAGCTGCTGAATTGTATGGGGCTTATTGATGTATACATGCTCCTTTGGGTAACCCCAAAGAAAATAATCGAGAGGCGTCAAATCAGGAGAACGTGATGGCCAAGAAATTTCTGAATTTCGCGAAAATTATTCGGTGTCCGTGCTCTTTGGGTGAGAATAATTGATCGATGAAATTTAAAATAAAATTCCACGATTTTGGTTCTTTGTTCAGTTGTGAATTTTTCCGCGGGTAATTTCCAAATGTCAATCTAAATTCTGAAAAGAAAAGAAAAACAAATTATTAAAAAACAGAAATGCTAGTTAATTTCTAAATCCCGAGGTGACTTTTGGGACACCCTGTATAAGGGAACTCATTATCATTATACTGTTGAAGAAGACGACGACGACTCACCAATTGCTGTGTATGGTTTCGTCTTCAGTGCAAGCTCGTACATGTTGGTGAACTTCCGACTTCGATCTCGCTCTTATCGGAAGTGATTTTGTTAACAAGCAAAATAATTTCATGCGTTTCATCCGACTATCTATACTAGTCAGTGTGTGTCTCCTCCATAATTCCAAAACCATAAAACCGAGCAGCCTGAAACTTTGCATGCATACCAAGAAAACTCCAAAGGAAGTGCAAGAGTGAAAATTGGGTGTTTGAGTTAATTAAACATCCCTTTTGAAGATAATCAACGGCCTTATTTAATTATATTCTTCATCAGGCGATCCTTGGTCACCACTCCCTATGGGGTCTTACCGCGTTTCCTGGGTAACCTCGCTGGGGTCTGAAGCCGCCATGTTTTTTGGCCTGCTCAACCATACCTTGACTTGGAACAGGCCGCAACGATTTCTTACCAATAAAAAATTTTTTTCCACTTTCCTCACTCATATCAAATGGATGTTCATCATAGCTACGAATCGTTGTGTACATCACTTTTGTAAGTGCTATAGTTTTCAAATTATGAGCTTGGAGCGATTTTCATGCACGATACGATACGATTTTCCACGATCTACTCTCACGGACTAATTAAAGGATATCATCGAAATATTTATTTCGGTTTTGAGGATCGAATATCGTCAGGACTAAAGTGTCAAAATCTGTTGTGAAATCTGATAATTTAAAGAAATAACGAGTCTTACAACTAAGCTGAAATACCAATTTACTTTAAGGAAGCAATATATATCCTTCATCAGGTGATCCTTGGTCACCACTCCCTATGGGGTCTTACGGAATTTCCTGGGTAACCTCGCTGGGGTCTGAAGCCGCCATCTTTCACAAGAAAATGTGAAATTTCCAAAGCATTAACCTTATCTTTTTCTACTGCTTGGAAAACATTGGGAGTGAACAAAAAATTTAGGAACATAACAAAATTAACCAGCTTCATTGAGCTATACGATTTAATACTTTCACTTCCCTTCCTCTCACCTCACACCGTCTTCCCTTCCCTCTACCCTCCTCGCTCCCCCACCCCTCCTGACCAGTGTGACCACTCCTCATTTTCATAAATGCCAAGGTGAGCCAATGAAAAAAGCCAAGAATTCACAAGGTTTCGGAAAAGCGATGATAATAGAAAACCTATACGCCAAGAATACCTTTAGAAAACCAAGACGCCAAGGTGAACAACGAATAGCCAAGATCTTGTGAAAAAAGCCAAGGAGTGGTCACACTGCTCCTCACTCCACCACCCCTCCTCTCCTCTCCCCTTTCCCCTCCACCTCTTCGCTCTCTTCACTCTCAAAATAATGACTTGATGAGTTTCCACACTGCACACGTACAGTAACACTCTTTTTGCCATGCCCATTATTACTTCGGCAGTAAAAGTTCTACTTCCACCGTTATAAGCACAATTCTTGACATTGTTTTGGCAAACTGCAATCATTCTTATAAGGGACTTCTAGGTGTGATGAAGAGCAGGGTGTAGGGGAGGGGGGAAAATTGAGAATTAAAAGGAAAAAAAAAAGGGGTGTAAAGGAAATAAAAGGAAGGGCATAAAAGTGTGATCGTTGGAAAGAAGGGAAAGGATGTTGAAGAAGAATTGGGCTGGGTGTTTGGAGGAAGAAAAGAAAATGGTTGTTTTGTAAACACGGCTCGATCGTAACGTTCCGTTCATCCTTTACAGTTTACTGAATCGACCCGAGTTTAAAATGGCAGCAGTAAAACACAATGCCTTCCTCTGCACCCCCAGCAACCTTACCAAACCTTATCCTCACAAATCGAATTGGCTTTGGTACAGAGAAATGCCTTGACCCGAAACAATACAGGGCTTTCGGGATGACCTCTGAATGCCAACAGGTCCTTTTGCCCTGTTTGTGCATTTTCAGTGACTCCGTTTCGCTCGCGGTGCACTTTTAACCCGCCGTTACTGGTGTGAATCTGTGATTCAAATGGTCTTTGAAACATAATTTTCAGCGTTTTAGACAAAAGAGTGGTTCACGGTTAACCGTTGATTGTTCTGTTCCTGACTGCATTTCAGACTCACGGAAATATTGGAAATACGAGAAATATCCGTGGATGAGAGACGTCGACTTCATACCTTTCCATGTTAATACAAGCGATGCTACACACACACACACCACATCGCACCACACACACACCTCTTAACAACAGATGCAAATATCTCCTGTGGCCCAAATTCCTGAACCAAACAAACAATATATTTATAACAGCCCTCAGAGCTCCCATCCCCCACCCCCACTATGATTAATAGTAAATATCATAATTTTAAAAGTAGTTTTCAACTTGCCCTGTGCAATCACAAACCCCAGCTATGTCCTTCCCATCGGTGTTCCGAATCACCTAAACCAGACACGGTGTCTCCCTCTAACTCTTTCATTGTCCAGAGGCAAACCTCACACCCCGGCTTTCTCTCAAGTACTTTTCCAAGTATTTTCGGGTTCTGTTAGAAGCTGTGTGAGATATTTTAGGTAACAATCCTTATCACGCACGCACGATAGCAGTTCAGACGCCCCGAACAACGCTGCTTCTCGGGGTTTCCGCGCACGCCTTCTGGGCAGATTGCGACATTTCGAAAGTCCCCCATTCCAAATCCATTTTAAAATCACTTTCTGTAACTTGTTTCCTTGATTCGCTGTCAAAAAAAAGTTTCTGTTTCTTAAACATCAGATTCAAAAAAAGAAATCTACACATTTCCGTTTCATGAAAGCCAAAGACATATCAGTAAGAGAGTTTGACTTGACGAGGGATCCATTCACCGAGGGATCCGAAGACGAGTCTCTTGATATTTCCGTACAAACATCGATTAATCCCTCGTTTGGGAATAAAGTTTGACGGAGGTTTTGAGTTAGGCCTGATAATTCACAGAAAGGGGGTTTGTACCTCAGGAGAGGGCATCTGAGTTGGCACCTTGCCCCCAAGGGGTCCCGTAAGGAGCTTCTCCCCCAGGATGTTCCGCATGTACTGCGCCATCACTTTTTGCTGTTCCAAGCTGCAGTGGTTCTCAATGGAGAGGATGACAGGATACTTTGAAGCCTAGCAAGCAAAGGGTAGAGCGTTAAAACAGGAGGGGGTGGGGGGGGGGGTTATAATATTGTTTGAAAATGAAGAATAAACGATACAAATGACAATTGCTTATACGATTTGTGCATCATCAGATGTTTATAAATTCCCACTATTCTTTAACGAAAATCATCTCCCCCTCTAATTCCATTGAGTTTTATTATTTTTCTTAAAAAGTAACCACAAACCCACAAATTTGTGGTTTCCCCAGAAGACTCCACTTCGTACTGAATACCTTTGATCGTCGGAACGTTTTACTAATCTCTAACTAGCTCAGTAGCTTTGATAGACTCTGCTTGGAAACCAATAATGAGAAATCAAATAAATGGATTAACGTTAGGATAAGGCCCAGTACGTTTGCATTGATCAGGCCATCCCATTCTCTCTTAGCTTATTGTATCAATGTGGATAACCGATAAGGTGAAGGCTTTCAGGATGTGCAAGGAAGGAATAAGAATAGTCTTCCCATTATCACAGGCAGTTGCGCACTAAAAACTACTCTCAATTTGGATGAACACATTTAACAATGTACACATTTCCACCTTTTTGACGATGATGTCCCAATACAGAGAAATATGATGACAATTACATCAGAACCGCTTTGGGTCATCAAACCCCCTCTTCTTAAAGCTCAATATGGCAGTTTAATATGGGAACTGGTAATAACTTCTGAGCATCCTGGGAAATTCTTATTCATCACGATTCGTGTCTGAAAGGCAATTTACTTCCCAGCTGTATGTGCCTGTGTGACGGGCCCAAATAGGTCACTTCTGAGAGCCACAACTCAAACAGAAGTCTTTTGCTATCAAAAAAAACCAAAAAAAAATGGCCTTTCCCATGAAAGCCAGGTTAGTAAAGGGCCCACCTCAAAAGCATACTTGTTGACAGCTTTGATCACATCATGAAAGAGGATTTTTGAGGTCATTGTGTAACCATGGTAGATGACAGGTTCCCCATCAGGTCCGTCCCAGCAGTCCAACTCGACGCAGCGGCAGCCATTCTGAAGCGCCCTGGGGCCGGTTCAAACACACGTGTTTAGTGTTTCGCTAAAGTTCACACTCTTGTGGATTATGAAGCCGACCCAAGTTTGAAACCAGTGGTGCAAAGTAGATTGGTACCAGTAAAAGGAACCATCAGTTTGTTTATCTACTAGTTCCGAAGTGACGACATAGTCTCTATGGTACAAAAATGTATCTTGTTGTGGTTTCATGAGAAGTGACAATTCACAAATACCTTAATGGCACATATTAAGACAAAAATATTTCACGGCCCATCCTGAAAATCAAAACGTAGCAAAAAGTAGAGAGCCTTTATCCACTCGGTCATCCAGCCATTCCAAGATGCTCACCATGTACTCATTCATGCAACTATATATACAGGTACTGTACGGCTTTGGGGGTTTGCCATACGGTCCTTTCGGAGAGAGAGAACGAGGTAAGGAGAGTATTCAAATTGTTTATAGTGAATGTATTTTGACATTTCTTCCCCCCCCCCCCACTCTTTCTTCTTTTTTTGTAGGTAACCCACGGCGCAACGAACAACAGAGGAGCAAATCTTCATTGTCGAGAAGAACGTCGAGCTGAAGTCATTGATCGGAGTGCATTGCACTTTCAGAAGACCACTCCGAGACATAATGCACCAACCTCGAAGACGATACGTCGAACACAGTTTTAATATGAAGAGGGACCAGCTCTGCGAAAAACGACGACGCAGGACACTCTGGACATCCGAGGAATATTCAAACTCCAGAGACGGTAAACAGGATTAGTAAAAGTGATTGCGCGTCGCCCGAGAAAATCAACAAAGACATTCCACATGGAATTGGATCGAGTGTCTCAAAGCAGTGTCGTTATGGAGTGTTAAAGTCTTTGATGATGCAGCGGTTAACCTCAGTTGACGAGCGTTGACGTTATGAATTTTACGTGCGATTCAGTAGGTTTATCGATCAAAGCAGGAAGCACCATCGAGGACAATTTTCAGTGATGAATGTCATCTTCACTTGAAAGGTAAACAAACAGAATTGTCGGTTTTGGGGGAAGGGAGAAACAAGCCCACTTTGTTGAGTTACCTCGACCCTCCCCAAAAATTAAGATACTGTGTGGTCTCGGTCATCATCGGACTTACGGTCAATACTTTTTTGAAGATCAGGATACCGAGGGAGGGGTGACTGAATGTGGAATGTTACATATTGAACACTTTTTTTTTTTTCCTGGAGTCGTACGATTAACGTTCCTGGTGCTCGGTTTCAGCAGGACGAGACAACTGCACATACCGCACGCTTGTCTGTGCACTTGCTCAATAATCACTTTCCTGGCAGATTCATTTCCCACCGATCTACATTTCCTTCACTTCTAAGATCTCCTGACCTCTCACCTTGAGATTTTTTTTTTTCTGGAGGGATTTGTTGAGGAAAATGTTTTCAAACAAAACCCAATTAACATTCCTGATATCAAAGATGCTGGACAAGTCTAACGTGAAACACTTCGGGCTGTAATCAGGAACGATTCCAAATGTATGCATAAGTGTGCAGAACTTAGAGGAGGACATTTAGAACATTTATTTGTTATAGTCAAATAAAACTTTGAGTTCCTTTACGTATCGTATAAATTATATGGTGCTACCTAAAATGGAGCGGATGTGTGTGTATAATATATACATATATATATACATACACGAGGGCCAGTCAATAAGTAACCTTAGAGTAGCGATATAAATTCGAGAATGTAATGTGTGTAGTTGTAGATAATATATGTTATATCTATGGGGAAGAGTTATATTTTGCCTGTTTTAGATCTGGCAACATTGAGCGCGTGTCATCAGTAGAGCAGTTCACAGATGTGCGCTCCGTCAGGGAACGCATGTGCAGCCAAGGAGGAAGCAACGTTCTGTCATCCGTTTCTGGGAAGTGAGGGTGTGAATCCCAGTGAAATCCACGCAGAAAACGCAATATGGTGACGCATGTTTATTCGCTGCAGCAGTGTACGACTGGGAGGGAATTTAAGTGCAGATGTCGAATTGTGAATCAGGGAAATGATGTGGTGTGCTGAACCATGGCTGATATTGAATTCGGAAACCACTTCATCTAGCAAATGTGACAGTTTGCCCTTAGCTTGCGCTCAACTTCTGCAACCATTTCTGGTGTGTCCGCTGTGTGAGGCCGGCCCAAGCGAGCAGCATCTGCCACACTCGACACAGCACTTTTAAACTTCCTGGCCCAGTCGTACACCGCGCAGCAATAACATACGTCACCATATTGCGTTTTCATTCTGCGATGGATTTCACTGGGATTCACACCCTCACTTCCCAAGAAACGGATGACAGACGTTGCTCCTCCCTGGTGCATGCTTCTAGGGAGCCCCATCTTGGAACTGCTCACTGACGTCATACGCCATGTTGCCAGATCTAACAGGCAAAACATGACTCTTACCCATAGATATAACATATTTCATACATCTACACACATTACATTCTCAAATTTACGTCGCCATTATAAGGTTACATATTGACTGCTCCTCGCATACATATATATAGTATATATATATATATCCATCCATGAGGACCATATGGAGCATTGGTGATGCAAAGCGTTGGTGTGCTTAAGCAGTCCCTTGGCTATTGGACAACAATCCTGGACAGGTCGCCACTCACACAGGATACCAGCAGCTGGCACTCATTTGCCAACTCGGAAGGATGACAGGCAGAGTCAACCCACCTGGTATTAATTCAGCAGCCGAGGGGATTTGAACTCAGGATCCTAGGATCCCAAGCCCATTACATATATACATACGTATACGCACACGACACGCACACTGTATGATAAATAGTGCCACCTTAGTGGTAGCCGGTATGACAAATCATCTTCCTTACTCTTCAGAATAAACTGGAACCTTCACATAATGATGTTGTGATCAATGTTTATAAAAATGACAAAATTATAAAATGCATTTCCAAGAATGTGCTGCAGAACATTTCCCAACAAAGGTGGGCCGAGAAGGGAACTCCCGCCCGATACCGCTCACCAATATTTACAATTACGTATATGTATCACATAAATCATATGGTGTTATATTTATAATTACACAATGGAAGATGTTAGTGAATTAAAATTGACACCATTTCCACGATCATTTCCTTTAATGATTTGTCTGCTAATTAAGGGACCAAATTTCAACCCCAGACTGAACTCTGATTTGGGAACAAGTGCTGAACAGGAAAATCGTGCTTTCTGCCAAACTTAAACTAAAAATTAAGCTCATTCAGTGAAATTTTATGTCGTATACAGCCTGTGGCTGCCGGTTGCATCATTTTTTGAAAGCATAGCTGTGCCGCTGATGCAGTGCCCCTGTTTACAGTAAGCTGGTACTCATTTTGCCAATCTCGGAAAGATGACAGGTTGAGTCACCCAAAACCGGTTCAAAACCCACCTGTTGTTATTTAACGGCACGACGGGGACTCAAACTCAAGACCCTAAGATCTTAAGCCAGCCGCCTTAACCGTTAAGCCAACACCAAGTTCATACAGTGAAATAAAAAGCAATTAGACCCTGAAGTTAACAGAAAGAATGGAGAGTGCTGTGATGGAACAGAAGTAGGGAAGTGATTGGAGGAAACAAATTACCAGCGGCTTGCAGTATATCCCCATGCTGTGAGGTGGATCTCCAGCCGGTCCAGGAAGCACGGAAAACAAGAATCACAGGAATGAATGTGAAGAAGGACAAGACATCCCAATTGGGAAAATAAATCGTGCTTATTAACGATAACAATTTCAGACTCACCTACCTTATTCTATGTCCTTATCGATACAAGACACACCTGAGAGGGAGTCAGACACATCGAAGTTAAAAGAAAGGTCAGAGATTGCAGGTGGGGGGGGGAGATTAAAAAAACATAATTCGGTGGTTCAGGCCTGGTCGAGGTGCCTTGGCCTCGATTTGATGGGAGTGAGCAAAGGGCAAATTCCCTACGCACGTCATGCTGCAGGGTGGGTCTCCAGCTCGTCCAGGTGAACTTGCTACTGGCGTCCCGAGGATCACGGGAACGGTTCCTCCTTCCGCTTAGGTGGCCCAAGAAGAGGTACTGCTGAGGAGGTGCCTCCAGCAAGAGGTGCTGCTGAGGATTTCTATGGAGAGGATGAGAAAACCAGCACATGCAACTCGCCATGTGAGGTTCCTGGCTCAACTGCTCTGACGCGGACCTCACTCTCAGGATTCCTGGCTCCACGGCTGATTCTCACCCAAAACCCGGTTCAAAACTGTCCCTCGCACGACGTCCTGAGACGCGCTCTTTGATCACCTGGCTCGAACACACCGTTGATTGCCCCGACCCCAAAGAACACGTGCAATTCTATTTGGCTCATGAGCCGTTAGCCACGGACAGTGAGGAGAAAGGGGAAAACATTAATCAAATAAATGAAAAATAAGCACATTCAACAGTAGGGAGTACAAAGGGATGGAGGGGGGGGGGGGACAAAACCAAGCTCGACCAAACACAATCCTGGCAGGCCTAAATTGGAGTTTACACTGAATCTACTCTAAACATGCAAATCACGATATAACCAATCAACCAATTAACCCTTGGAGTCCATTTTTGTAAGTACACATCTCCAGAATCTGCTGTGGAATTCACTCCGTGGTGATGACAGCCAAGGGAGTCAGGAATGTGTCTGTTGATTGATTTCCTTTCTCCAGGTAGATGGGCTGGTGATCCGAAAAATAAAAAAAATGGCCTTCGAAAGCCGTGCAGGCTGAATCGTGCTGTGGTTAGCAGTGCATCAGCTGACACTGTATCAGGCAGTGGGCAGTTCTGTATTCTTCAACGACCACAGCGAAGATGGTTTGCCAATTTAATCATATGTATTGTTACGGTGCCGGTGCGTCGGCTGCGAGTCGACCGCTCTGACGGAGCCGCAAGTCGAGTCGGCCCGACCGATCCGCCGGTAATATAGATCGCCGCCCGGATAACTCTGAGGCCGACGGGTCCTTGTGCAAGAACCGAAATACGCCAATCGGCAGACCACGTGGGGTAGGGTCGATTGCCAATCTTCAATTTACCTAAATACCCACGTGATCCAACTACCGGGTATTCCACCCTCGACGGAACTCGAACGGAACAAGCCGCTTAAGCGAGCCTGTCCCATGCGCGATTCGAGCAGCTTAATCGCCGAGACCGTCGGTCCGAATGTCCCCCTTTTACGGCAAACCAACGGCTTTCTAACTCCCAACACACGAAATGCTCAGTCAATGAAAGAATCGACGCGATGAGCTGAAAACATTAACAATTGGGGTATTTATTAATAATAATGGGAACATATGGAAGCATGTAAGAAAAGAACTATATTGACTTTACGAAATGCAATGCAATCATTTACAGCACACAAAGCACTTAACAGTTTCCTACTTATTAGACGGGCCCACGGACACACGTACACACAGTACACACACACACACACACACACACACACACACACACACACACACCCAAGAAATGGTGGCTGATGCCTTTAATAACGGACTCCAGCTCGGAGGACAGATGACCTGAAACCAGAACCTATCTCGAACCTCTCCACCTCGTGTGGTCTTCAAGCTGTTCGGACCCGGGCTCCCGCGAGAGTGAGCTGGATCCAATCACCGTGAGCCGCGATCCTTCCCGAGCTCCTGCGAATCCTCTCGCACTTCGAACATGTGCTGGTGAGACGAGGCGCCGATCCTTCCCGTCGATGCGTCGCTAGCCCGAGGAACCACCTCCAAGATGAGGCCGATGAGTCGCACCAACCGGGAACCAAGCGGAGAACAAAGAGCTCCACGAACCAAGAACTCCGAGCCGAACAACCAGCTCAACTCTCTTCGATGAACAAAAGCCTCTCTCTTCGACGAACCAAGCCGAAGCAAAAAGCTCTCCAAAAAGCCTCACCTCGCCAAGCAGAACCCAAAGGCCTGCTAAAAGCCAAGCCGAAGCAAAAAGCTTACTAAAAGCCTCAAGCAGAAGCTGAAGCTCTACTGAAGCAAGCCGAAGCAAAAGCCTTCAAAAAGCTCAAAAGCCTTCAAAAGCCTCGACCCTAACCCAAGCCAAGCAGAACCCGAAGGCCTACTGAACAACCCGAACAAAGCAGAGGATCTCTTCTTTATTCTTATCGGCCCCCTCCCCCGCTCCCGGCGTGACTCATGCCCTCGTGCTCCATCCCCCGCTCAACGACGGGTGGGAGGGAGTTGTTGACATCATCAATCACGGGACGGAAGGGCTCTTCTTCGTCTTCGCAGAAGAGGGGGAGGGGCGTCTTCCTTTGTGTTGTGATCGCTCACTAACTATTAAATTAAATCACAGCGCATCTAATCGATTTCTGCCCATTAAACAATGGAAGGTGAACTATCTAGGGAACAAGCACTTATCGGCATAACTGACTAAAGAGGAACCTGAATGTTGTGTGCAATCGAATTCCCAAATTCGTAACAGTATACATTTATATATATATATATACATGTGTGCATCTAGCATTGCTAAATGTTTGAATGGATCGTGTCAAAATTATTGGATGATTGTTGAAACCAGCGGTTCAAAGTGAAATCCTGAGTAATGTAATTCTTTCCTCAACTGCAGCACAATCACTCAACAGTCTATTTAACACCTGTCATGGACTATTGGAGTATCAGTAGGCTCTATAAATATCACCACAAGGTCACCGATAGCCAACTAGGAAATACGGATAGGTATTCGGCCCAGAAATTGCGTGGACGACGCAAGTAGAGAATCAAAATGCAAACGTAGCATTTTGTAAACGGCCTTGAAGGAAGATGTTAGTTGATTAAAATTTACCCAATTTCCATGATCGTATCCTTTATCGATTTGTTTGCTAATTCATAGACCAAATCTCTACCCCAGACTCTGAACTCCTTGATTTTGGGAAGAAGCGTTGAACCGGCAAATTGTGGTTTCTTGCCAAACTTAAATTACAAATTATGGCTCACACGGTGAAATAAAAAGAAATTCAAACCCTGTAGTAAACAGAAAGAATGGCGAGTGCTTGCTGTGATGGAATGGAAGTGGGGAAGTGATTGGAGGAAACAAATTACCAGTGGCCTGCATTACTAATGCAAGCGGAGCAAGAAAGGTGAGTGGTTTCTTTGTTGCTCCTGGAAGGACTCCTCAGATCATTCCACAAAGCATGCAACAAAAGTGTGTCCGCTCTCATTGAGCCAACCACAAGACTGAACTTTCAAACTGTCTCTCTCCTGGTAGCGCTTCGTTAAGTCTGTCGCTGGTGTATGCTCCCCTTCCATCCCTTCCCTCTCTTCAAATGGCACACAGCGGACTCTGCTCGGGAGAAGGCCGAATGCCTCAATTCTGTGTTTGCTTCAAAATCTTGTGTCCCCAACCCCTCACTCTCGGTAGCCATCCTTCCCCCGTCATACCCAACTGCACCTGGACTCTGTCTTTTTCACCTGAGAATGTGGAGAAGTTTCAAGCTTCACTCGACTGATTCTGCAACTGGACCGGACGGCATCAGCTCGCGTGTCCTAAAAACCTGCTCTACTGCTCTTGCACATCCTCACTCTGCTCTGTTCACCCTGTCATTTGTCGGAGGTCTTTTTCCATTGGCTTGGAAGTGAGCCAACATCACTGCATTGCATAAAAAGGTGCAAAACTGATCTCCTTGACTACAGACCTATCCAGCTTACTTCCAATCATCAGCAAGGTCATGGAATCCATCATCGCAGTTGACATAAAATCGTTCCTTTTCTCTAACAGTTTGAGTTCAGCTCCGATGACCCCACCCTAGACAGGTTTCTGCTCTCCCAACAATGGATGGAGGCCCTTAATGTCAGACATGAGATCAGGGCTGTCTCTCTGGACATGTCTCGAGCGTCCGATACAGTCTGGCATCCTGTCTTGCTCTCCAAACTCTCTGCCTATGGCCTCCAAGGCCAACTCCATGCATGGCTTGCTTACTTCCTCCACTCTGATATACAATGAGTGGCTCTCAATGGGATCCTATAATCTCCTCTCTCTGTCAAGACTAGAGTGCCCCTACGTAGTGTCTTGAGCCCAGTCCCATTCCCAATCTTCATCAACGCTCTTTTCTAACTCTCTGGAAAATCCTCTATCTCTTTGCTGATGACTCCACACTCAGCTATAACATCCCTCATCCTTCAGATAGACAGGCAGCAGCCTTTTGCCTCTGTGCAGACCTTGATAGAATCATGAGCTCGTCAAACACTTCGAACGTGTCTTTCAATCCAGACAAATCTCACGCTCTCATTCTGTATCTCCAAAAAAGACTGTCTAGCGGACCCTTCCATCTACTTTCATAACAATCCTCTTGAATAAGTTCAGTCATTCATATTTTTTGACCTTACTATCAGCCATGATCTTTCTTAGGGCAAACCACATATCGAAGTTAGTTTCCAAAACGAGTCGCCATAATCATTAAGGGCAACATTCAGTATGTAAGGTCTTTCCTTGGCACATCTGAACCTTTTATTCATTTACAAGGCCTTCATTCGCAGCTTGAAGTACTGCTCTCCCCTTTTGGCGAGCACCCCTGCCTCACACCTTGTTCAGCATAAGGCCATGGAAACTCGGGCATTCAAAATCATCGATATCTCATGTGATGAAGCCGAGTCTATGGGGCCTTCACTCTGCCACCGCATTGGTCATGCCCGATGTCTCCTAGTCTGTCATACGCCAGTGCAACGACACTACATTCTTGCAGTCTTTCACAATCCTCCAACTGCATCATCTTCAAACCTTCCATCCGCCCCCCCTCCAGCCCTCCCTCCAACCCCTCCCGCCATCCCCAGTCTTGGCAAGGCGCATCTGGTCTGCCAGTATGTCCCTTCTTGTGAAACTCCCAAATCCAGATCGCTGCTCATATACACTCATTCCTTCCTCTTTTTCCCCACTTGCGGAAACAACTTCCTCAATCTCTTCAATCTCACTCTTCCCTCCAGGGCTTCAAGACAGATATTTGCCAACATTTCAGAACCCCCCTCCCTAAAACCCCATCCACAACCATGATCTTCTCGAACCGCTTTAGCCCTCCCCAAACCCACCTCTTTCCAGATTTCCAGTTATTATTTGCACTTCTGTGATTGAGAATTTGTGGTTCACCCTGTTGTCCTCCCTTGCTCTCATTATTCCCCATACTCTCCAAGTCTCCCTCTATTTTTTTCCCTTCACCCTGCCATTGATTACCCCCTTCTTTCTACTGTCCTTTTTCATTCTGTTACAGCCTCGTCTGTTATGTTCTAGCTCTCCACAAGCCTCGACTCTGTATACAAACAAAAAAATCCTCAAATCGCTTGCTGCCCAGCTCACCTGCAGTGCAGGCCTCAACTGCTATAAACTCCAGCTTCCCATTGTGTGCTTCTCTTCCTGTGGGAACAGTCCTCCCAGAATCACGTGATCGCTAGAATTCCCAGCTTCCACCTTTATTTTCAGCATGCCCTCCTATATGGCTGGTAGCAAAGGAAAGTGGTTCACAGGGTCTCATGATGAGCAACACAGTGCGAAGCAGGTCCTCACCACTGAGCACCACTCAGGGTTTTTAACATTTTTGGATACAAAGTCAAGCTTAATGGAAGAGCTGGAACACTGCATGGATCAGGATGAAACAGGACAAAAAGACAGTAGAAAGAGAGGGGGACACCAACAGCAGTGTTGAAGGACAAATAGAAGGAGCTTGGACAATAAAGGGATGTAGGAGGAAAGAGGGGTAGGGACAACATGGATGCAGAAGCAAACAATCAGGAAGAAAACTGGAAATTTGAAGGTGAGCTTGGTGGGGTGGTTACCGGGGTGGGGGGGGGCAGTTGAAAAGATCATGGAGGTGAGCATGATCCTGGATTTAGGTAGTTTCACCAGAAGGGTTGATGGTGGACCATGTGCACCTGCAGAAACCTTGGGGGAGTGGGGGGGGTAAAGGACATGCATGGAAAGAGCAGAGGGTGCAAGACCAGAAAGGAGGTGGTAGAAGACAGACCACCAACCTGTCTGCGATAGGAAAATGATTGGCCCAAGGACTCATCTTTATCATGGGAGATTCCAATGACCTTGAAGGCCTTGGTTTCGACAGCATCATGCTGAGCAAGGTGTGAGGCAGGGGCACCAACCCAGAGGGAAGCTTTGATGGGATTATTTAATTCAAAAATAATCCACACCAGCAGGCAGTCTTGTACTCTGTGGACCAATTCAGGAAACCGACTTGGAATATTATATATATATATATATATTAGAGCTCAGGAAGGGGAAAAACAAAATACATTAATGATCCATGGTCTTAATTAACACAGCCTAAAGGACCATCTGCATGTTGTACTGATGTCATGAAAATGATGACCGTGACCCCTCCCCATCCACGGTCACGTGATCATTCCACTCCCATTTCCAATCCCCTTTCTCCCCTCTTCCTCCAACACAACAAATCTCCCTTCCCCCTCCAATTGGTGCATATACATCACATGTAGATTCCTCCTAAACACGAGGATACTACTGTTTCATACACAGAATTTGTGCCTTCACTGGTGCCGTGTACTCCGAATGCAAGCAGTTGCTTCCTACAATGCTTCCTACAATGCACCTACAATGCTTCCTACAATGCACCTACAATGCTTCCTACAATGCTTCCAAATCATTACGATACAACCGCCGGACATTTTTGGGGTACAGAAATGACAGGCACTTGAAGGAGGTAAAAGACAGGGCAGCAGGTTAATCACACACTGGCAGAGGATCAAAGGGAAACGGGGAGACAAAGACATTCCACGTTTGTGACGACTGGGGGCAGCACCCTTGAATGGAAGGTACATGAGGAGCCAACAGACACAGTTCCACAAACGAAAGAAAAGGAGGGATTGAAGGTATGGTGCCCTAAAATTAAAACCACATAGTAAGAAGGTCTAAACGTGACGTTGCAAAGTAAAACAGACAAATGGGGTGTAACGTAAGACCTTTGCAGCACACACACAAACAGAGGCAAGGAATGCTGTCAGTGTGACCACTCCTTGGCTTTTTTTCATTGGCTCACCTTGGCATTTATGAAAATGAGGAGTGGTCACACTGAGTGCTGTGTGCTATCCTGGCTGCAGAAAGGAATCTACATATCTCCCGCCACCCTCCTTTACAACCCTCTATCTGGTATCAATCAGATGTGGACAGTCTTGGTGAAACGTTTTCACCTGATATAGGCCTCCGTGCTACTGGGCCCAGAAAGTTGATCCTCCATGAGGTAGGTGTTGTGCGAAGACGAGATGAAGTAGTGGGCGAGGGGTCGACGCATGTCTTGACACAGATTTTCCATCGACGGGTCGAAAACGCAGCATTCGTCGGACAGCAGGTACAACAGGAAACCATCCACAGTGAAACTGCACTTTGCTTTTGCTGCACACGGCCACAACAATGATGTTTGCATTTAAAACTGGATTGTGGCGTTCAAACTTTCGCTTACAAATAAGTAATGAACAGATGTTTGGTATGGATACAAACAAGCACGACATAATAGTGACCGAAGCTTTT
>CM068959.1:11098927-11123522 GCA_035128595.1 Eptatretus atami | reverse complement strand
GCTGCACTCTTCAGGGTAAAAAATCGCAGCAAATGAAGGAGGAAATGAAGGCGCGTGCTTATATACGCAGGTGTAAATAAGGTAGACGCTGATTGGTTCAACCGTAATGACGTCACGGTTAATCCGAACCAATCAGCGTCTACTTTATTGTGACTTGCGTATATAAGCACGCGCCTTCATTTCCTCCTTCACTTGCTGTGATTTTTTTGTTTTGTTTTTTTTACCCTGAAGAGTGCAGCATGAAAAGCTTCGGTCACTATTATGTCGTGCTTGTTTGTATCCATATTGAAATAAGTAATAATTACATGGAGGGTTTGCCATCAACTAATAAGACGAGACCGTAAACCGCTTCACTGGTGCCGTCTCAGCAATCGGCTTTGTATTATGAATTATACCGTGTGAACATTGGTGGCCCAGGTGGTAAGGCCGAGGTCACATTTGCCACGGCGGCCGTGGGGTCTCCAAAATCTGCGGCCACTAGCAATTCCTACGGCGGCCGCAGTATTTCCACGGTCAACAATGTAGCAGTCACATATGTTTTTATTTTTCGGGTAGCCGCACGGCGTGTTTATAAATCGTGGAGACCAAAACGTGGGGGGTGCCGTACGGTCTTTGATTTGATGTCGCACGGTGACCTTAGGCGTCCCTGCGGCGGCAATATATTTTCAAGGCAGACGCAAGAGACCTCAAGGTGCCCGCAAGCGACCGCAGGGGGCCAAGGCGAACGTGCGGCCAGACGGACGGTAACGAGTGGGTATATATACCAGTCCTTTTTTTACTGAAATAAAAATTACCAGTAATATAACTGAATATACTATAACTATAATATACCGTGGTCCCCCAGAATCCGAACGGCCAAGCTGTTGAACAAATTGGAATCCGAACAATTTTTCGAGAAAGTTTGGCCCTAAAACCCAATACATTTAAAAAAACCGAACAAAAACGTAGCGTTCATGTTTGTTCACGTGTCTCCCACCTGTTCGAGCCGCATCTTCGCGCTTTGTTCATTCAGTCGTGGTGAAGTACCCATCATTTGCTCTACGGCGAGGATACGGCGGCCGTACGCCCTCTGAATTGACAGAAACGTGCGGCGGCCGCAGAGAAACACTAGGTGGCCCTACGCCGTTTGGCTATATTTTACAGGCCGTAGGGGCGCCGTGGAATTATAACTGCGGAGTTATAACTTTTTTCATTTCTACGCTCACTGTAGCAATTCGAACAAGCCAAGACTATGACGTAGATGTGTTCCACGTCGACCGTACGTAGGGCGTACGGTGGGCTTGCGTTTCCGTGCGGCTGCCGTAAGCTCTTCTTAATGAAAAATGAATTTCCCACCCCCAAAAAATTACGGCACCCCCACGTTTTCGGTCTCCACAATTTATAAATACCCGTGGGCTACCCGAAAAATAAAAACATATGTGACTGCTACATTGTGTGACCGTGGAAATACTGCGGCCGCTTTAAATTGCTAGTGTCCGTACATTTTGTAGACCCTCCGGGCGCCGAGCCAAATGTGACTTAGCCTTACCTTTGTTTTCACCTTAATTTTTTTTTTTTTTTAATCATCTTGTGTTTTAATTATTACAAAAAAAAGCAATCCGATCACGTGGTGTGACGGACTGTCCGGCAAGGATTGAATTTCACAGCAAAAACGGTTGTAATTTTAATATCCATATTACGTCAGCCGATGCGTTTGATGAAAATGATTGTGGTTCTGGGGGCATCAGTTTGATGAGCTGCCCTGGGGCAGCGCTCTCGCAGAGTGCGCGAGCGATCGAAACCCAGGCGGAGCTCGAGCCTGTGTGGCCTTTGGATGTGCGATGTACCAGTTTACATACATACACCGCCACCGAAGGTCATTTACTCATCCTATTTTACCTTAAACACGGGGAATTTCAGTTTAAGTGTCTTGAAAGTGGGTTTCTTTGGGTCCACGAACGGATTAATTCACTTTCCATTATTTTTATTGGAAAATATTTTTTGAATTATCCGAACAGCCTCCTGAACGAATTAAATTCGGATTCTGGGGGCACACACTGTGTATAGGCAACAAACTATACTCCGATCTCTAGCGGTAGCGCACGGTGGACGCACGGTCGACGCAGACTGCCACGGAGGCTATCGTAGGTGCACGGCGGCGTAGGGAACCGTGCTCGACCTTGCGTTGCCACAGGTAGTCACACAGACCGCAAGGCCACCGTACGGCGACCGTGTAAATAGTGCGGCCGCCGTAATTTTTTGGGGTTGGGAAAATCATTTTCATTGAGAAGAGCTTACAGCAGCCGCACGCAAAACGCAAGCCCACCGCACGCCTATGTATGGTCGACGTGGAACACATTTACGTCATAGCTTGGCTTGTCTAATTGCTACTGCGAGCGTAGAAATGAAAAAAGTTATAACTCCGCGATTTCATTCCACGGCGACCCTAACGCCTGTAAAAATAGCCAAACGGCGTAGGGCCACCTCAGTTTCTCTGCGGCCGCCGCACGTTTCTGTCAATTCAGAGGGCGTACGGCCGCCTTATCCTCGCCGTAGAGCAAATGTGACTGAGGCCTAAGCAAATTGGAGTCGCGTTCCAGAGACTCACTTCAGATCCACTCGTAGGGAGCGGTGTTCAGGATTTGGGTTCCAAGATTCTGGAAACTGAACTAGTCTCGGAAGAATTGGCACAAGATTGTCAGTGAAGACCTTCAGGGATGAGCAAACCTGCCGTGCCCCACCCGTTTCGGTCTCAGGGGGATGCCAGTCCACATACTGTGGTTGGCCCATCACCATTTGAACCCTAGCGGCCGTTTTACCGTCCGTTATTCAAACCTCCATTTACCCGAGCGGCCGGATTTTTCTCCAGGAAGCCCGGGGCAGGGGAGCCGAAAGTCCAAGGAGCTCAAGGTTCAAAGGGTTAACGCTCTCATGGCAACTTGAGAAGGGCCCTAACTTTAACCACTCCCTATATTAAAAAAATACCGCACCACCAAAATTCCCCCAACTGGTTTTGCATTATCGTCCAAATCCTTACTCATTTCAAATGATGGGTATCTCAACATGTCATTGGGACATGGTGAGCAACGTCGAAAGAGATTGGACAACATCTTCACCCAAAAAGCCATCACACCAAAGCTAAGAACCCCCTGATTATAGGAACCTGCTTCCGATGGCTCGTATCGTCCAATGAGAGAGCCGGCGATGTCTACACTCGAGGTGGTTTCGTGCTGCTCGTCGTGCAAGAAGCTCGCAAAGTTCTGCTGGCTCATGAGATACTCGTCCTTGGGAAGAAGACGTTGGAACAGTGTGTGCACATCTTTTCGCTCGGTCAGCTTCTTGTAAAGAATCACAAACTCCTTCTCGTCCAGAATCCCTGTATTCGAGACGTCAGAACTCTGCAGAGCAAGAGGAAACAGAGAAAATAAATGACATTATGGACAATGGATGCTTCCATTTTATTCCATTGGGAACATACTCTGTACAGAGCGTCGGTGTCGCCAAAGTGAAGCAGTCTCCTGGGCTATCGGGCACAATCCTGGACAGGTCAACACTCCGACGCAGGATACTCGAATGGCTCAATCGACCCAGCAAGCTGGTACTCATTTTTCCGACCTCAGAAGGATGGCTGAGGCTGAGTCAACCCCACCTGGTATTAATTTAACATCCGAGCAGGGTTTGAACTCAGGACCCAAGGATCCCAAGCCCACCACCCTAACCATTAAGCCAACACCAGGCATATTGGATGCTTCACTTCGCAAAAAGGAAGGAAGACTTGGGATTGGCAAACAGGTGAAAATGGTTTTTTTTAATTTTCAGTGAAGCCGAGTCAGAATTATTATTTTCCGGTCATATTTGGGGTCGGGACGTTGAGAATCTATCAGTAGATTTCGAATCGATAAGGTGAACAGGTGATACATTTGCGTTTGTCGGAAGTCATTGACCGGGTGTGTGAAGGTAGCGTACTCGGTTAAACCTTATTGTTATTAAACAAACATCGATGACCTTCCTGAAGCACCTCTAGGTTCAAATGACCTTTTTTGTTGATGATGCTAAGTGTTCCCTTCCGCTAACCATGTTTGGTGAGAGCCAGTTTCTTTAGGCAGACCTGGAGCATCAACAAGAGTGGTCGGACGTGTGGCTTCTCCGAATGAACCCCGTCCAAAAGTGAGGATATGATGGGTCTACCCAGTAATGTAATTACGTTGGTCTCTGTGGATCATGAAAAAGACCTGGGTGTGATCAACCCCAATACACCCATATCTGGAGTTATGTGCACGAAGCAAAAACACACCTACTGCTTATAATCCAAAACACCTCACTGTACTGGATAACGTGGGGACAGGAATACTGTACCGTAAATGGTGGAGACTTGTAATACCCTCTCCCACCTGGAGATGGCACTACACGATACACATTGACATAGAAAATTTGTGCCCCCCCCCCCATCCCCACCAACCCCAAGACCACCGGCAAACATAAAAACACCCCTACACATTAATTAGGGTTATGCTGATCCTCCATAGCAAGTCTGGATATCATCAACCCAAAACTGTCAGAAGAGTAGTATGACAAACACACAAACACCAGTCTGTGAATTATAGTAGAGTCTGGGCAGTTATGGCAAAATGTGATCCCGATATTGAAGATTCTCCACGACCTTGAGAACATCCACCTCGATTCATTGTGCGGACCACCTTACCACGAGGGAACATCACCAGCAACTCCTTACACAAGTCCGACACAATATCGATCCACATTTCATTCAGCCAGCGAGCGGCGTCCACTCGGAATGGTCCAGCTCAGGATGTTTACGAGGCACCCTCGATCAACGTATATCCAAGTCGTATCAGAGCAAAGTGAGCGACCCCCTCCAAATTAAACCCCAAAAATGCAGCAGGCTAACCGCATGCCTCCACTCATTTGCTCCCCCTTTTGTGGAACTGTTTTCCAGAGACAGTCTGGGCTCGTGAAGGAGCTGAACGACAAAGGGCGGCAGATTCACAAAACTACCAAAGGGGGGAGAATTGTAGTGAAATTTTTTCTGCACAAGCTCAACCTACTGGTCTAATGTTAAGGTTTGCAAAAATAATGTATTAATTTTAAATAAACAGAAAAAAAAATCCTAGTTTGAATGTTTGGGTCTCCTTGTGGATTTGTGGGTGCAGATCTCACTCCTGACTCAACGTTGACTCTGATGTCGGGCTACCAAGTTGGGTTGTACTTTCGTTAACTTTATATTTAATCTGAAGAGTTATATTAAGCAGTGCTCGAAGTAAAGGGTATCCGAAATGCCAAGTTCCACCTTGGAGACCTGAAACAGCAGGAGACCCTCCATGTTGTCATTTCCTATTTTGGGGGTTGGGGGGGGAGGGGGATTTGTACGTCCACATGGAAGGGCCATGAAGGAAAACAACTTTCCCTCCAGGGTCAAGCCCAACAAGGTAGAGTCTTTGGACCAATATTGTTGTTGATCTATGTCAACGATCTCTCCAGAAAACAACTTTACCAGTTTTTTTTGCTGACGAGTCCACCCCATGTAGAATGAAACATCACTCTTGTGAAATGTTGCTGCAGCTGAATCCTTTTTGTTGGACAAGGACAAGACAAGCCGCTGGTCAGCTACTTGGAACACGGCGTTCAACGCTCTCGCATGTCATACGCTCTCGATTTGTCTCTCCATAAGGATCAGCAATCAAACAATCCAATTCACTTCCCTGGACAGCCATTCCCCGGAAGAGGTGCAGTTACTGGAACTCCTTGTCCTCACCATCTGCCATAACCTTCCATGGGAGGATCATATCATCAAGCCATTGTAAACCTCCTGCCCTTTGTCGTTCAGCTCCACCATGAGCCCAGACCAGTGCTTAAAAAAAGTTGTTTATAAATGAGTTATAATAAGTTTAATGATACAGACACGAGTATTCCATTGTGGTTTTCCCGTCGTGAGGTTTCCTCGTATAAACTCAAAACATGGGTGAAACTCACAGCCTGTGGTTGCATGGGTTAGATTCCAGACCTTAGTAACGAACCGTCATCCTGATGCTTCCCAGGCATTGTGTTGTATTACTGAACGCATCTTATTCAGAGGAGATGGTTGTTTCATCTTAAAGCATTCGCTTATGAATGTTACAGACACTTTCAAAAAAGTAGACCTTTGTGCACCAGAAGCAATTCCTAAATTCGAAACTCCAGCTCTGCTTGAGTGTTGTTTCTAGGTGCACCTTGTGATGGAGTAACGAAGCTGTTCATGGGAACTTCGATTCCCTCCCGTCGTATAACAAACAGCAACAAACCACCTGCGGCATAAATCACTACGAAACACACCTGAAAGAGTTCCTCGACATATTCGTCGCTCGCACCGGTGTTCATCAGCTTCAACAAGGACTTCACCTCCTTCAGGGTCATTTTTCCATTCTTGTCCTTGTCGGCCTTACGAGCCATTTCGTATATCCACGTGGAAGGGCCATCAAGGAAAAGGATAACCTAGAATGAGGTACTCAGAATGTTCAGTATAACTGGCACATAAACTGGTGTTTTAGACTTCCCCACTCGCCCACCACCACCACCACCACACCTCTTCAAGATGATGAGAATAGATGGGATTGCTTAAACATAATGAGAGACAAATTCTGTACTCAAAAAGAAAGATGGGAGGAATGTGGATGAGAGGAGTAGGATTAAACCACAGCACATCAAACGACGACTGGAGACTGCTCATGACATGACACTGACTTTGGTTTCCATCACCATCGTGATGTCGAACTAACACGGCTCGGTTCAACGGGTTTCTTCATTCCATATAAATAGGAAAATTAATTTGGGGAATTTACACTGACAAAGCTTCTGGAGGATGGACTCCAACGGCTTGCAAACATAGCTCGGAATGTTTGGGTCTCCTTGTGGATTTGTGGGTGCAGATGTCACTGTGGGTGTGTGATATATAAAGCTCTTTCTAACCACTGACTACTGAAGCCTGGTGTTGGCTTAGCGGTTAGGGTAGTGGCTTAGGGTCCTGAGTTCGAGCCCTGTTCGCCGCTGAATTAACACCAGGGGGTTGACTCAGCCTGTCATCCTTCCGTGGTCAGCGAAATGAGCACCAGTGTGTACTGGTAATAGGGGCACTGCATCAGTGGCATAGCTGTGCCCCTAACCAATGATGCAACCAGCAGCCAAAAAGGCTGTACACGATGGGAACCACTGACTCACTGACTCACTGACTGACTGATATTAAAGGTCGGGACCTTCCGGGTGACGTAGAAAGCTGTAATTTTGTGTGCCGACGGGCATCGAAGCCGAGACACCAGGAAAAATCACAACCATTGGAAAACATCCGTAAATGAAAATAAAAATCAAATGCAGAAGAGTGATTCGAGACAATGGGGAAATACGGGTCATTTTTTACACAATGTGGAAGCACACCCTGCTCGGATATAAATATATGGTTTTTGGGGGGTTTTTTTACAGAAGAATAAGGCGCTTCCAACCAAAAGTAAAAACTTGATCGATTTGAGCCAGAAGAAAGAACAGACCCGGTCTCAAGCGACGTTTCACCAGCTTCACGGCTGGTTTCCTCAGGCCAATAGACCCTGGGGGATGGACTGATAGAGAATTTTATATATACATATGCGAAGATGGAGAGATTGGGACCAACTCTGTGCAAAGCGTTGGTGCTGCCTAAGCAGTCTCCTTGGCTATTGGGCACAATCCTGGATGGGTCGCCACTCCGACACAGGATACCAGCAAGCTGGCACTCATTTTGCTGACTTCGGAAGGATGACAGGGCGAGTTAACCCCACCTGGTATTAATTCAACAGCTGAGCGAGATTTGAACTCAGGATCCAAGGATCCAAAGCCTGCCACCCTGACCATTAAGCCAACACCAGGCATAATATATGCAAACCATCACTCTAATTGAGCGTGCAGAGATGCCTCCATCATCGTCACATCCTTGATACCTTAACTATATGACGTCATGAAGTAAATGAAAGTAGATCTCCACGGTAAAGCTCACAAAAAGCAAATCTCCCCGTGTATACTCCAAACCTTTAACTCAACTCGACCATGACTGAGGGCACACTGCCTCGTTTGAACTCTTTCCAATCACAAAATCAACAGTGCATGTTATCTCAAGCGTAGAGGATCTGGTTTCTCTCTTCCGTTGAAGCTCAGGGAACATTTAAAGATGTTCAGCCGATAAGAGGGGTGAAGGCGACATTATATCATTGAGAACTCTGCCTTGTTGTGGTTTTAGGACACCACCGATATAAGCCGAGTGTGATGTCATTCTGTAGCCGGGAATTAAATAGAATTTATTATTTTTTCGAAACTTGAGTGTATCTTTCAAGGCCGAGGTACGAACAGTACGTCTGCAGAGGAGACAAATACAAATATACAAAAAGAACATTCGAGGTAAAGGATATTGGTCGAGGCACTCTTGGTGGTTTTGGTTTTGGTATTTCCCCATCAGCTTCTTCAGTCCACAAACCCAGATTTTGGCCTCCTGTGAAGAAGACGCCACCAGATCAAGGTTTTTGCGGCTCCTGCTGAAGGCCAGCGTAAAGCAGTACTCAGCGGGATGGTGGACTGCCACCGTCCGCAAGGCTGTGGACTGGTGGCCTTCACGAATCGCCTCGATCTCCTGGATGGGATCTGGAACGGTGCAGAGGACAAACACGAGCTTTCGTCGCACCACTCAACAATTCTACGATCAACTGGGAGATTGTATTATTGCGGTTATGATCAGGTACAATTGTTTATATGAAGCAATACCAATGACATCTGCCACTGTCCGCAACCCACGCAACTGTCGGGTGGGAGACTCATGGTCAATAAAAGGATGTCAGCGCGCTGGCTGATCATGTGACCTGAATTTACGAGCTACAAAACGAATTTTTGTTCCTAATGATCAGTTTGAAAATGGAACACAATTTTTTTCACTCCTCAAACTGATTATTTATCGAGACAACAAAGGAAAGATGACGTGGAGGGGGAAACAATCACACAATGAATCACCAGATAGAAAACTCAACGATGTGTCCATTGCTTCTTGGTGACGGAGGATAAAACGGATGACGTCATTTCAGGATGTCTGTCGAGTGTCGCATGCAATGCGACAAAAAATGTATACTGATGACGTTACTCGTGTCACTGACTTGGACAAGTTGAGGACAAACGGCGAACGGAGAAGTCACGAACCGGCTAAATGGCCACAAACACAGCTGGGCGGTTGCTGATTGGCAAGGACACCGCAGTGCAATGAATGACACACCGGACAAAATAATGTGCCAAGTGAACACTTTACGCTTCCTGAATTTCACGAAGCAGTAAACATCTGCTGCTCCCTCTGGGAGAGGATTGTGGTGTCAGTACAATATCTTGCTCAATGCCATGTGTAAAGCCCCATTCCTCTGGATAAAATTTCTGCTCGCATCCCCCCACCCTTCCTCTCCCCGACTCCACCACCACCCACCTGAAATCGAAAGTTTCCCTGGACTAATACGGTATGCCTACATTTCTCCACCTTTCGTTCGGGTCATCGTCCCCACCCTCGGGGGGAGTAAGAGGCCAATTTTAATGGAGCTCGTGACCGGCTCAGAGGTCACAGGTACTCCCAAGCATGTAGAGTATGCTAAATTTGGTGGAGATAAGGTGTCGTGTTCATATATACAATATACATATACACTGTACATACATACAATTGGTGTCAATTAATACGATTGGGTAGTGAATGGTAACGCATGATGTTCACAGGTGCTGCTCACATAGTGTCTTGGACTTGGTGAACTTGTTTGATTGAAAGCGAATGGTGGTGAGATCCTGCTGCAGAATCATCTTTCTCTCCTTCTTCCAGCCATTGGCCTTAACCTTTTGCACAACAGTCCCACCACACATAGCCCTGAGGTTGTCATCGAGCTGTGAGCCTGCTGTGGGTGGTGAAGAAGGGAGGAGGGAGTGGGGGCAGACATTATAGTAAAAGTGATGCAAAGCTTTGCGACATGATGGGGAAAGGGGTTTCTTTAGCACATATCCATGTCCTGACGATGCTTAACTGAAAATAAAAAAAATACTCACTTTGCAAACATTTATGATCCATGGCAGTTTGAAGTGGAACTCGGCGTTTCGCTTGTTTTTAGCAGCGATTGCTGCACAACTCATGAAAAAAGGTTTAACATTCTTCAACCAAGAGGAAGCGGATCACACAAAAACGAAAATGGTAGAGGAGGGAGGAAGGGATTTTGAACCTTTGCCTACCCCTTCCCCTCCATCCTCCCACCTCACACCCCCCTCCCTCTGGACTACCACCACACCCCTTCCCCTCTCTAATCCCATCCCACCCCTACGAAGGTTACAGTAGCAACAACAACTACTCATAACATCTTCCTCCTCAATGTTCAAAATCTCACATTAGTGGCCAAAACGAATTACCACTACCCCATCCATCCATCCATCGGGACCATACTCTGTGCAAAGCGTTGGTGCTGCCTAAGCAGTCTCCTTGGCTATTGGGCACAATCCTGGACGGGTTGCCACTCCGACACAGGATACCTGGAAGCTGGTACTCATTTTTTTCTGACCTCAGAAGGATGACGGGCAGAGTCAACCCCACCTGGTATTAATTTGAACTCAGGGTCCTCAGATCCCAAGCCCACCAACCTAACCATTAAGCCAACACCAGGCCTACTACTACCCCCCAATTACTGAAACAATTAAAACAAAGAGAAAAAAACAAACAATTGCAAGAAATGAACCCCAGTCGAGTAGCAATTAACTCGGCAACTCAAACTCTCACCCAACATAATCATTGAGATGCTGGGTAGTCTCTTAGCTCGAGAAGAGCAACTAATCGGAGGTGTGGCTCCTTGTGTCGACGCTGCTTCAAGCTGCATAGCTGAGGATGCTTGTTCAGCTGGATCTTGTGACTGAGGTATTGTTGCGGCGTGATTCGCCAACTGGTCTTCCGCTGAGAGTGGGGTAATAGGTGGAGGAAGCTCAACGGTCTTCCGGAGGTAAAGCTGGCCGTCTTGCGTCATCACATGATATGAACGGGGTGAATGGTGCATAGCCGTGACAACTGCTGGCTCCCAGACCTTTTCTTGCTAGATGCGGACGCTTTCACCCGGTGTAAGTGGTGGGAGCTCTTTGGAGTTCCGGTCGTAAAATTTCTTCACCACCTGCTGACGTGCATCTGCCAGGATATGTGGTTGCAAGAGTCGCTCTGTCGTAGGTAGCCCGTCTCGGAGCCTTCAATTCATCAATAGCTCAGCTGAGTAGGGTGGTCCTGCTATGGGAGTGTTCCTGTCCATCAGCAGGGTCAAACCCAAATCCTCACCAGACTCTAGAGCCTTCCTGAGCCCTTGTTTGACAGTCCCTATCAACATCCTTGGTCATGTTGGCTTACTGGTAACTGGGATACCAACTGGTGTACCCTCATCTGCATGTCTTTGACTAAAATGCTGGCAGTTAGCACAGTGCCGGTAGGGGCTCCAGAGAGAGTGTCAGGAACATACACGAGTTCCAAGTCACACCAAAGAAGATGAAGCAACATCATTTGTAATCTTGGTGATGCGCCATGAAGCAGTTTTCTACCAATGGTCACCAATGGCTTGTGGTCTGTTTACACCTCTTTCATTTACCCATAGTCCCATATACATAGTGGTGGAACCTTTCTACCTAAAAAAACACACAAAGCAGTTCTATCTGAGCATAGTGTTGCTCTGCCACTGATAGCGAATGAAAGGCGTAGGCAATTGGTTGTCCTTGTTGTAGCAAGCATGCTCCAAGGCCAGTAGATGATGCGCCAGCTTTGGTGACTGTCATGGAAGGCTCAAAGAACTTCAGTACTGGTGTATGGGAAATTGCCTGCCTGAGGATGTTGAATGATGCAGCGTGCTCAGGGTGCCACTGCCATTGTGCGTCCTTCTTCAGTAAGTCATGTAGCGACGCCATGATCGTCGACATGTTGGGTGCGAAACGCGAGAGGTAGTTAAAAGTTCTCAAGGCACGCTGTAGGTCCGCTTTGGATGTGGGTGTTGGCATGTTTGTGACTGCTTGTACTTTGGCCACATCAAGCCGAAGTCCTTCAACAATGACCGATATAGCTGACCTCTGACATCTTCCACTGAATCTTCTGATGATTAAATTTTATGTTACTAGACCTAGCATGCTGGAGTAGTTTGCCCACAATCTTGTCATGTTGAGCTTTGTCAGCCGCAGCCACAATCATGTCATCGGCAACGAAAGACACCCCTTCAAGATCACCAAAGGCGCTCTGATTGCGATTCTGCGGTACTTCGCTTACAGAACTGAGTCCAAAAGGCATTCTGTTGAAATAATCTCTTCCAAAAGATGTGTTAAAAGTACACAACAATGTACTTTTGTTGTCTAGTCGAACCTGCCAGAACAAGTCCTTTTGATTCAAGATAGAAAACACCCGCTTACCTCCTAACCAGCTGCTTACCTCCTCCATACTGAGGATCTGATGGTGCTCTCATTTCAGCACTTTATTTAAATTCCTTGGATCTAAACGTAACTGTAACGAGCTATCCTTATTTTGGATGATCATGAGGTTGTGCACCGAGTCTGTGGGCCCAATCACCGGTGTAATGATGCCTCGTGATTCCATGTCATCGAGCTTCTGCTTGACATGGAGGTTCGATACACGACTATTTATCCAATTCAATATGATAGGGAAGGTTGAAACTTCCGAAGCCGTGAAAGACATGCAAACGACTGGGTCATATTTGGCAATGTAGGTGACTCTGGTTGCCGGTGCACAGAAAAAATATCGACATTATTGTCACTAAATTTACAGGTGGAGAGCACAACCTCCTCCAACTCCTCCCACCCCCACCCCCCCCCCACTCTTTGAACTCATACCCCTCTCTCCCCACCATCATCCCACCTCTCCTACTCTCCTCCATATCCCCCTTCCATCCTTTCCCCACCCCTCCGGATTCCACACTTCCCATCCCTTCCCACCCCCTCCCTCCAGACACCCACACCTTCCCTGCACAGGTGGGAGCTCGTGTGTTTATAAGTGATGAATTGTGAGATTGTTTAAACCCAGAGAAAAATGTGATCCGATAAAATCACGATTCACCTTCTTTAAAAAAAACATGTGATCCTATAAAATCCTATAAAATCACGATTAATTAACTTTTAAATATAGTGTCCTATAAAATGCCATTAAAAAATCACAATTAACCTTGCAAAATGTGATCAATAAATTCCATACAATCACAATACCTTGAAAAAATGTGATCCCATAAAATTCCATACAATACGATTAACCTTGTAAAAAATGTGATCCCATAAATTCCATACAAATCACGATTAACCTTGTAAAAATGTGATCCCATAAAATCACGATAACTTTAAAAAATGTGATCCATAAAATTCCATACAAATCACGATTAACCTTGTAAAAATGTGATCCATAAAATCACGATAACCTTTAAAATGTGATCCATAAATCACGATACCTTTTTAAAAAACATGTGATCCTATAAAATCCTATAAAATCACGATTAATTAACCTTTTAAATACGTGATCCTATAAAATTCCATTAAAAATCACAATTAACCTTGCAAAAAATGTGATCCCTAAAATTCCATACAAAATCACGATTAACCTTGTAAAATGTGATCCCATAAAATCCATACAAATGTTAACCTTGTAAAAAGTGATCCATAAAATCACGACTAACTTTAAAAAATGTGATCCCATAAAATTCCATAAAATCACGATTACCTTGTAAAAAATGTGATCCCATAAATCACGCCTAACCTTTAAAAAAAATGTGATCCATAAAATCACGATTCACCTCTCTTAAAAAAACATGTATCTATAAACCTATAAAATCACGATTAATTAACCTTTTAAATACGTGATCCTATAAAATTCCATTAAAAATCACAATTAACCTGCAAAAATATGTGATCCATAATTTCAAACACGATTAACCTTGTAAAAAATGTGATCCCATAAATTCATACAAATCACGATTAACCTGTAAAAAATGTGATCATCAAAATACGACTAACCTTTAAAAATGTGATCCATAAAATTCCTACAATCACGATTAACTGTAAAAAATGTGATCCATAAAATCACGACTAACTTTAAAAAAAATGTGATCCATAAATCACGATTACTTCTTATAAAACATGTGATCCTATAAAATCCTATAAAAATCGTAATTAACCTTTTAAAATACGTGATCCTAAAATCATAAAATCACAATTAACCTTGCAAAAAATGTGATCCCATAAAATTCCAACAATCACGATTAACTTGTAAAAAATGTGATCCATAAAATTCGATACAAATCACATTAACTTTGTAAAAAATGTGACCCATAAAATTCCATAAAATCCGACTAACCTTGTAAAAAAATGTGATCCCATAAAATCCCGACTAGTTTATAAAAATGTGATCCTATAAATCACGATTACTTTTTAAAATGTGATATCATATAATCATAAAAATTGACTAATTGTAAAAATGTGATTCTATAAAATTCCATTAAAAAATCACAATTAACCTTGCAAAAAATGTGATCCCATAAAATTCCATACAAATCACAGTTATGTAAAAATAATAACAATTCCATACAAATCACGATTAACCTTGTAAAATGTGATCCATAAAATACGACTAACTTTAAAAAAATGTGATCCCATAAAATCACGATTCACCTTCTTTAAAAAAATGTGATCCTATAAAATCCTATAAAATATGATTTATTAACCTTTTAAAATATGTGTCCATAAAAATTCCATAAAATCAAAATTAACCTTGCAAAAATGTGATCCCATAAATTCCATACAAATCACGATTAACCTTGTAAAACATGTGATCCCATAAAATCATACAAAATCATGATTACCTTGAAAAAAAATGTGATCCATAAAATCGCGAACCTTTATAAAATGTGATCTATAAAATCACGATTAACCTTTTAAAATTGTGATCCTATAAATCCCATAAAAATCACGACTAACTTGTAAAAAATGTGATCCATAAAATTCCATACAAATCACGATTAACTTGTAAAAATGTGATCCCATAAATCAGACTAACCTTTAAAAAAAATGTGATTCCATAAAATCACGATTCACCTTCTTTAAAAAAACATGTGATCCTATAAAATCCTATAAAATCACGATTAATTAACCTTTTAAAATCGTGATCTATAAAATTACCATTAAAAATCACATTAACTTGCAAAAAATTGTGATCATAAAATTCCATAAAATCACGAATTCCTGTAAAAAATGTGACCCATAAATCCATAAATCCGACTACCTTTTAAAAAAATGTGATTCCATAAATCCGACTACTTTATAAAATGTGATCCTATAAAATCACGATTAACCTTTTAAATTGTATCCTATAAATCCCAAAAAATCACGATAACCTTGTAAAAAATGTGATCCATAAAATCCATACAAATCACGATTAACTGTAAAAAATGTGATCTATAAAAATTTCACTGACTAACCTTTAAAAATGTGATCCATAAAATCACGATTCACCTTCTTTAAAAAAACATGTGATCTATAAATCCTATAAAATCACGATTAATTAACCTTTAAGATACTGATCCTATAAAATTCAATAAAAAATCACAATTACCTTGCAAAAATTGATCCCATAAAATTCCATACAAATCACGATTAACCTTGTAAAAAATGTGATCATAAAATTCCATACAAATCACGATTAACCTTGTAAAAAATGTGATCCCATAAAATTCCATACAAATCACGATTAACCTTGTAAAAATGTGAACCATAAAATTCATAAAAATCCGACTAACCTTGTAAAAAATGTGATCCCATAAAATCCGACTACCTTTTAAAAAATGTGATCCTATAAAATCCGATTAACCTTTTTAAAATTGGATCCTATAAATTCCTTAAAAAATCAAATTAACCTTGCAAAAAATGTGATCCACTTAAAATTCCATACAAATCACGATTAACCTTGTAAAATGTGATCCCATATAAATTCCATACAAATCACGATTAACCTGTAAAAAATGTGAACCCATAAATTCCATAAAAATCCCGACTAACCTTGTAAAAAAATGTGATCATAAAACCCGATAACCTTTATAAAAATGTGATCCTATAAAATCACGATTAACCTTTTTAAAATTGTGATCCTATAAAATCCATAATCAATAACCTTGATAAAAAATGTGATTCTATAAAATTCCATTAAAAAATGACAATTAACCTTGCAAAAAATGTGACCCATAAAAAATTCCATAACAAATCACGATAACCTTGTAAAAATATGTGATCCCATAAAATCACGACTAACCTTTAAAAAAATGTGATCCCATAAAATCACGATTCACCTTCTTTAAAAAACATGTGATCCTATAAATCCTATAAAATCATGATTTATTAACCTTTTAAATATGTGTCCTATAAAATTCCATTAAAAATCACAATTAACCTTGCAAAAAATGTGATCCCATAAAATTCCATACAAATCACGATTAACCTTGTAAAAAATGTGATCCTAAAATCCTACAAATAGATTAACCTTTGTAAAAAATGTGAACCATAAAACCATAAAATCATAATCCGACAACCTTTAAAAAAATGTGATCCATAAAATCCCGACTAACCTTTATAAAAAATGTGATCCTATAAAATCACGATTAACTCTTTTAAAAATTGTGATCCTATAAAATCACGACTAACCTTGTAAAAAATGTGATCCATAAAACATACGATTCACGTCTTTATAAACATATGATCTATAAATCCTATAAAATCACGATTAATTAACCTTTTTAAAATATTGATCTATAAAATTCCATTAAAATCAAATTACCTTGCAAAAAATGTGATCCCATAAAATATCATACAAATCAGATTAACCTTGTAAAAAATGTGATCCAAAAATCCGATAACTTTTAAAAAAATGTGATCCATAAAATCACGAATAACCTTTATAAAAAATGTGATCCTATAAAAATCACGATTAACCTTTTTAAAATGTGATCCATAAAAGTCCGATTAACCTTGTTAAAAAATTGATCCCATAAAATCCAGACTAACCTTTATAAAAAATGTGATCCTATAAAATCACGATTAACCTTTTAAAATTGTGATCCTATAAAATCACGATTAACCTTTTAAAAATTGTGATCCTATAATAATAAAAATCACGATTAACCTGTAAAAATGTGATCCCATAAATCCCGACTAACATTTATAAAAATGTGGATCCTATAAAATCACGATTAACCTTTTTCAAAATTGTGATCCTATAAAATCCCTAAAATCACAATTAACTTGTAAAAAATGTGATCCCATAAAATCCCGACTAACATTTATAAAAAATGTGATCCTATAAAATCACAATTAACCTTTTAAAATTGTGATCCTATAAAATCACGATTAACCTTTTCAAAAATTGTGATCCTATAAAATCCCATAAAAATCACGATTAACCTTGTAAAAAATGTGATCCCATAAAATCCGACTAACATTTATAAAAATGTGATCTATAAAATCAGATTACGTTTCCTATAAAATCACGATTAACCTTTTCAAAAATTGTGATCCTATAAAATCCCATAAAAATCACAATTAACTTTGTAAAAAATGTGATCCCATAAAATCGTGATTAACCTGGGAGCTCAGAGTGGGCAGCCCTTACCAAGCAGCTTGGAGGGTGCTTGCCAAGTGGCTTAAGCACTCAAGCAAGTGCTCCAATGAAACGATTGATAAGGAATGGCTGGCTTGACATGTGATTAGCGATGTATACAGTGAAGATCAGGCATTTGGATGATGAGAGTTTCATCGTGATTACTTCCATTGCATGCAATGAAGTTACGCTTTCGGCACATTCCTTAATCTTTTCTTCACTCAATAGAATTCTCCGAACAGTAGAAAACGTTCAGTTTAGTGCTTTAGCAGTTTGTAAATCCGGAGGACAGATCGCAGCCTTGCTTGCTTAGTGTAAATACGTAAATACGCCGAGTTATAAGAATCGGTAATTTCATAAAATTTCAGATTTCACTCCAGATTTAGACAGTTATTTAGTCCACCACCTCCGATTCTCAAATCTGAAGAAAGATTTAGATTATATACTTTAATTCGTCCACGAGAGGTCATCGTGGAAAATCACCAAGGTTTTTTGAGAAGGCCAAAACAGAATGGTGGATTCTGACCTCTCCGAGGTTTATACGGGCTGGCCAAGGGTAAGCCTGTTTTTGTTTTTAATTTAATAAACCCTTTAATTATCTTCAAAAGGGGTGTTTAATTTTACCAAAAAAAACCAGTTTTCATTCATACACCACCTTTGAGTTCCCTTGGTATGCATGCAAAGTTTCGGGCTATTGGGTTTCATGGTTTTGGAGTTATGGAGAAGACACACACTCACATTTATTGTTACTCGTATACCCACTTCCTACGAGGGGAGTCGGAGGGAGGGGACCGTGTGAACGTGTGCACCTTACAAATCCATCCATCCATCAGGACCATACTCAGTACAGAGCGTTGGTGCTGCCGAAGCAGTCTCCTTGGCTATTGGACACATTACTGGACGGGTCGCCACTCCGACAAAGGATACCACCAAGCTGGCACTCATTTTTCCGACCTCAGGATGACAGGCAGAGTCAACCCCACCCGGTATTAATTCAACAGCAGAGGAGGATTTGAACTCAGCACCCAAGCCCACCACCCTAACGATTAAGCCAACACCAGGCATACCATACAAATGGCGGTTTGTTAATAGTCCTCTTATTGTTTAACAGCCACAATTATCCCCACGTTATTGTGGAGTTGGCTGGGGAAAGCTTGACCCAAGTCTTGGACGAACCGGCTGGCCAGGCCTGAAGTTCGACTAAGGTTAAGGCAGGAATTTGTAATTTGTTCAGGGTGCTGCCGATAGCTCAGCTACTCTCTTTGTGAATGACATTGGGATCTTTAAAGTCCACCAGCTAATGCTGGCAGACAGAACGCCAGGCTAATATCCATCCAAGAAACGGCACACATTGATGAATCGCCTGCCTGTGAAACACCGCGATGATGGGATGACACCAGGATGACAGTTGGGTCAGGATTCAAACCCAGGCGAGACAGCTTCGAGGAGAGTGTGCATATCTCTCGGCCATCCTTCCAGCCCCCCCTTTCCGTGTTAATAATTATTATCATTATGCCATTATCATTGGATGGAATTTACCGATTAATTTTTGTGGTTATAATATTTTTGACGAAAAATATAACTTAGATGACACGGATGCTGGAATCGGAATTGGAGGAACATGATGTCAACAATCTAAGGTATGCTGATGATACAACTCTGTTGGCAGAAAGTAAAGAGGACTTGATGAAACTACTGCAGACAGTGAAGAAGGAAAGTGAAAATGCTGGAGTGCTCAGGTTGTGGAGTGCTCAACAGGTGGCTCCGTTTGATTTAAGCACTTAAGTAAGCACTCCAACGAAACGGTTGTTAAGGAATTGCTGGCTTGGCAAGCAATAGCAAGCCGATTGGCGATGGAATAACCCCCAATGGATGGGGGTAAAAGGCTACAACAAAGCTGTCTCTGCCAGAGCTTTGGAAAACAGTGCAGGATAGGGATGTTTGAAGACATCTGATCATGAATGTCACCACGAGTCGCCCACGACCTAACGGAACTGGATAACAGGTTATAATAGTACCGACAGGTGTGTCGACCAGCGACTGTTAATCGATACACTGCCCATGCGTAAGTTCGTCGAATTTTCTCCAAATTTCCCTCTGGGGTATTACAATGCTTACGAACCTTAGGAAAAGGGTTACAGCTCTGATCTGTTTGTCTGGGGGAGATGCGATAAGTATAGAATACCTTAATAACGATCATCAAATGTTCCTCCAGCTGAGCACGCCAAAGGAAATGGACTTACGTGCTTCTACATCGTCCGATGTTCCATCACGACTGTTTTAAAAATGGAATTGTACATTGGACAGAATTGAATGAATTATTTTTGATTTTAATAATTGTTACGTCCAGAAGGTGTGTGCCATTAAACACCATGAAAAATTATATACTCAACATGGACTTCACCCAAGGTGGAACGCCCCCTTGGGGAGGGGGAAAATGAAGTCACTACAACTCCAACGTGTGACCCTTATAGCTAGTGGCCAAATGAGGTTTTGGGTGGCATACCCCTACCCAAGGTAGAACAGTCACAACCTATTTTTCTTGAAGAGGGATGTTTGGGGAGTTAAAAAATCATGGTTGTGAACCTGAGATCATTGCACAACATTTTGAAAATCACGTTTACATATGTACCACTGCAGACTGCAAAAATGGATTTCATCGCCACAGATTTTGGCTCATATTGGCTCATATATTTGTTAATACTGGTGCTACAAAACAAACTTTGGTACCAAAATGTGAGGAATGATGACATATATATATGTGTAAAAACCATTTGTGATGTAACAAAGGCTTTTGTGTGACCTACAGGCAAAAATAGTGGAATTTTACTCAACAAATCAGCTTCGGGTTTACCAATAAATATCAACTAACAATTAATTTCTTCATAAGTATTTAGTTGTATTACTACATATTACATCAAAATAACCCCTTATCATTCTCCTTTTTAGAAATATAACTCATAAAGATAAATCAGTTGAATTAATAGAGTTATTACCGAAACCATATGTCACCCCCTAAAAGTAACCGACATTGATTAATCTATAATACATGTATATGTATTAACCAGACAAGAATGATTTTAAATCCAGTTGCAGAAAATCAATTTTGAGCTTGATTGCCTTTTTCTAAAACTACTAATATATATCTTATCTTTAATTATTTCATTTCAGATGCTTGTGCTGACAATTGATCTGCAATTATGGATCTGGAACACCTGTTGTGAAGCGTCGTAAAATTGACACTGACCACTGCATCATATGCTTTAAACCCCTCAACCCTACAAAGCAAGAGTTGTAAAGACCCAACATTTAATGGTTTGAGTGCAATCTTCAAAGCAAGTCAAATCAGAAAAGATGACGTTTACGAAAGTATCTGGCCTTTGCAACAAGACATATTGAGTCTTGATTTGAAAGTATCATTCCACAAATCGTGTCGGGCCAAGTATACCAGCAAGTCAAATATCTCCACATCCAACCCCAGTGAGAGTGACCAGCAACCATGCACGTCTGCGGCAACAGAACACAAGAATCAGCAGAAATGAAACAGCTGGGTTTGACATCAGGACTAACTGCTTCATTTGTGGAAATCCAACACTTCAGAACAAGCTTACACCGGTATCTACAGGAACTGGACAGTCCACCAGAGAAAAAGTTCTGGCAGCAGCTGACAAAAGAAAGACAATAAAATACACATGCGCATGCTTGCCTTTCCAGATTTGTTCGCCATGATGCAAGTACCACAGGTTATGCTATTCACACTATATTTCAGAAAGGAACATCACTGCTGCAATTGGTAAATCAGGAGAGGAAACAATGGGCACATTACATGATGAAGCTTTTGATGAACTGAAATGTTATCTGGAACAAACTGTGTTCTCCAAAACTAAGACAGTGACAACCTCGTTCATCTGAAAGATGAATACGTTGGATATTTGGTTCACTGGGTACCACGAATGCAGAACAGTGTAAACTTGGAAGTTGAAGGAGCGATTAACTAAATATTATGGTGACCAAATAGTCTGTGTAAATTTGATGGCCACACGACATCATATGCTCTTCTTCTGTGACCTATGTGATGCCCTGAGAAAAGCCACGATTCTGCAGAGCATGACTGATGAACCAGAATATGAAGACATCCCGTCTGATGTACCATCAGCCACAGATAGTGAAAGCATACTTTGCATGCTGCAGCTGGTATCCTGAGGAAGCACATGGCTGATATCGAGCATGTTGGAAATATGTATGCACCTGTCGAGGAAACAGATTTCAGCACTGTGCAGAATTTGTTCCATACACTCTACGACTTTATTCAGTGGTGCACCAGTGAGAAATCACACACGAATGTAACAGCTGTAGTGAAGAAGGTGTTATGAAGAACAACCGAGGAGATCCCATTTGTCACAATATAATATCACAGAGCCTCGAGTGTACTCCACAATAACGCTTGTTTAGCCTTGCAGGTGCATCATGAATTGGGAAGCAAGCATCTCATTGACATGCTTCATAAATTAGGACACCGTGTGTCCTATGATGAGTGAACGTTTCCTCACGTCTGTGGCTGTAATCAAACTGCCTCGGAGGATATTACATCTCCAAAGTTCTTCAAACCTACGCTGCACCGACGATGACTGTAGGCAGAGCAAACATGTCATGTATCTCTCAGGACTGACCTGCACTGAATCTGCTCGTGTAGTGCAGACAGATTGTCCAAATGTTGATGATTCTGTTGTCTTTGACGACAGCACTGACGAAGAGCGTGACTGAACTTTTAAATGTATTACATGTATTACTTCATGTAATAATGTACATAAGTTACAGTGCATGTTATGAATTCATTATCTCATGTGTGAAATAGCTTATATCAACATGATGTCTATAAAAGTCACTTTCACAATTGTGTCAGAATCTTAAGTCAATTCTTCATGTTGCATATCTGCTTCGGGATTTCTATCGGTCAGCATTAGTGGGCGACTATGATTTCATTATAACTATATCATTTCAGTGACAATTATATCATTAGATATATTTTTCAAGGGTAAATAACTTGGATTTGTTGATGTAACAAGTATGACTGCAAGTCCAATATTTTTGAAGTAATAATTTTATATTATGGTAATATGAGTATATATGTACATTACATCTGTCATCATTTGCACATTTGGTACCAATTTGTGTTTGTAGCACCAGTATTAACAAATTATATGAGCAATATGAGCCAAAATCTGTGGCGATTAAATCCATTTTTGCAGTCTGCAGTGGTACATATGTAAACGTGATTTTCAAAATGTTGTGCAATGATCTCAGGTTCACAACCATGATTTTCTAACTCCCCAAACATCCTCTTCAAGAAAAAATAGGTTGTGACTTGTTCTAACCGTGGGTAGGGGTTTCTCACAATTTTAGGCCCCTTTTTTAATTTGGCCACTAGCCTATTAGTCCTTGTCAAGTTTGGTTGAGATTGGATAAGTAACGACTGAATGATCGGGTCAAAAAACAGTCAGACAAATGACAGAACAGTATCAGACTAGACAGACAGACAGAGACACCAAATTGCATATTTTAGTATGATGATACATTAGCGTGGTGAAGGACTGAAGGTCCAACCACAAAACCAATTCCCTCTCCCACCTCTCGCATCTTCACCAATCTCGTGAGAGTTCCCTCGTTCCTCATCCCTCCCACTTCACCCATTTTCAGTTTTCCCCGGTTTCCTCACAACTTAGTCCGGTCTCCCGGCTCTCATTGATTCACTGGCAGGATACCACGATGCTCTGGTGAGGGTATAGAGCACGTTTATGGTGACCAGCAGCCCTTATAATATAGGAAAGTGCTAAATATGTGATAACTCAGCAAACGCACCAACTTTGGGTCAACGTTGGGCCAACGTCAGCCCCGACGTGAGGCCGGTGGGTCGGCGGCCCACCGTCAGCTGGTGACATCAAGTGTATATTTTCTCAATGAACAAAGAGATTTTCTTGTCGTATTTAGAACTTGAGATTTCATCATGAATTATTATTGTTTTATTGTGTCATTATATTAATTGTTATTGTAGTTCACCAATCAATTCACCATGAATATCTTTATTTTCAGCTACTTTATGAAACAATGAGTGGCAAAAGACAAAGTGGAGCCGCGAAGCCACCTCCAAGAAGGAACAACAACATCAACAATCCATCAAACTTACAAAAACAACAACTTATTTTTCGATAAAAAGAAGGAAAACTAGAAGGGTACTCGGTCGAGTGCATACCTCCACACCACGTAATACCCTGATCCACGAGAACATACCGGGCCTATTCAATACATGTTTGAAAGAACATGCTATACAGGACGAGATCGTTTTTGGTCCGATCTCTCAATGATGAAGATTCACTTAAAAATTAAATAATTCTGGTTTCCAGAACCACATTCGGATCTTCACCAAAATCGAATCAATTCGTCCTTGTCACACACCCAACCTGTCCACCAAGTTTCATCCGAATCCGTGCACAACTTTTTGAGATATCCTGCACACAAACAAACAAATGAAATTGCTCGTTGAGCGAGGAATTGCCGGAATAACTTTGTCATATCTCTATGAGCTCTGAAAAAACAAAAACCTGCAAATCAATTTGGTTCTTATAAGTCGATAGTGCTACTGTTTAATGAGTTATAGCACTTAGTTTGGTCATGATCATAACTTGGAAGTCAATCGGACTTGAAATGGCGTTTTTATCGCAATTTGAAAGTTTTGACCCGACCCCCCTGACATTCGACCCCCTAACCCCTAAGAAGGGTGTTGGTGTGACACCCCAATGAGACATATGGTTGGATGCAGAATTGGACGATGCACATTTTGGATTTGGTTTGAAGTCGATACGACCATTTTAGCGGACGTTATTGCAAAAATAAGAATTTTGTTTTTTCGGTGACCTTGACCTTGACCTTTGACCTAGATTCACC
>CM068959.1:11091427-11093927 GCA_035128595.1 Eptatretus atami | reverse complement strand
GCTGGTCGTCGTGCGGCTCATCTCGTCAGTTGAATCGACCACCTTCGCTCTCACAAGCGACCAAGCCAGCCAGCCATCCCCGTCGCTCGACCCTGAGCATCAAACCAATTCCCCCACCCCCATCGCGCTGAGATGAGTGCCGGTGCCCCGTTATTCCCACCCTAACCGTGTGCCTGACCCAACCGTTGCTGGCAGCGCGAGCACGCCGGAGAGGGCTTCACCGACCACGCCAGGGCACGGAGTCGGGCGCAGCGGCGCGGACATGCGGCTGCCGCCATCGCGTCACGAGGACCGGGTAAGACCTTGTCGTCCGTGACCTGGTCGCGTCATCCAGGTCCGCGCACATTTGGTCCACGACCCCGTTACCTCCTGCCTATGGGAGGTCTTTTCTTGCTGTTGATGATGCTGTGCGACCGTCGACAAGTATAATTGTTTAGTGTTGCTAATAATTATATCGGTAGAGTGCTTTTTGCTTTGTTGCATTGTGTCTTTGCATTACTGCCATACGGTGCGATATGTGTGAAAGAATGTTGCATTGTTGTGAACTGTTACCCCGTTTCGTTGCGGTCCTTTTTTCCCCTTATGAAAGTCCATCTGCATCACGGAAGGATTGATAAGGTGTAGACACCAGGAAATATTATTGGAACCGTGCAGGGCCGGTTGATAGACACCGCTCAGTTATCGCAGAAAGAAACGAACCGCTTAAGCGATTCGTGTCGAGGCCGACCTTGGCGCGGTGCAGCCCCTCGGTAAAACTATCCGCGCGAGTACCTTAGGTATATCGAAAGATTGGCGATTCACCCTATTCTTCGTCGCGGGCTAGAATGCGGACTGGTTGTGGTGAGGTTAAACCCCCAACCGTGACTAGCTCCCGCGTTTGTCCGAGAGGGGTCACGACAGAATTGTCCGTTCCGGGTGAGGCGACGCGTCGCCAATTCGAGTCACGCGGCCGATCGCTACGCCGCGGCGGGCCGAATCGTAACAATATTGTTGCGGCCGGTCGGTGGCGAGACGATCGCTAGTGGGAAAGTTACGTCGTCTCCCACCCGACTCCAGAATTGAAGGCCATCGCTCACGGATAATTCCGTGACGGCGGCGGGTCGTTTAACCGCCGTGGACGCTCAATTACCTCCACCGCGTAGCGTAGGGTTCCTTTTTGTCTAAGAACCAATTTACCTAATTAACCAGACGCGGTCATCTACCGGGGAACCACGCCCTCGGTACGCCTTGCCCGAACCGGATCACTACTCAACTACCGGTAGATACAACTACCAACTTCCGGATCGGATGCAGCCGCAGCCAGAACTACCAAGGACGTACGCTAGAATGAACAGTTATCGGGATAAAGGAACCCGGCTAAACTCAGATTCCGAACTTGCTGGACCATGAAGGAAAGACAAAACGAATCGGGAACATTCTACAATAATTTATTTACAATCAAACTTTACAAAAGAAGGACACAAGAGCAGACTTATGTGGGAATAAAACAGGAAGATTACAATGATCAAATTAAAAACATGCAATTCTACTTAAAGACGGCGCCACACACTCAGACTCAAATAAACCCAATGTATGGCAAAGGACCTTTGGCAGCCAGAGAGGGGAGGTGAGCTGAGAGATTGCGAGTTTCTTTCGGGTACTGAAGTTGGAGGGAAGGGATAGCTGTCCGTTGGTGTGGCACCTGTCATGTCGTGCGCTCGGTCCACGACCGCCCGCGTGGAACCGGTTGCGAAGGAGCCCGGTTCGAGCTAGCGGATGTCCGGAGACGGGGCAGCTGCAGACAGGACTCGAGAGACCCGGTCAAGGTTGGGCGAGGTCTTGCCAGCTCTCCCACACTCGAAAGCGACGACCCCAAAGAGTCAACCACTCCCGACCTCGCCTTTCTTTTCACTATCAGCGACACTGTCTCACTCCAACGCTCTACTCAAGACGACTCACTTTCAGCTCACTCTCAGAGAGAGCTCACTTTCCAGCTCACCCTCAAGACGACTCACTTTCCAGCTCATCTCAAGACGACTCACTTTCCACTCACCAGACCCACTCTGAACGAACGGTGTGAATTATAGATCTCCCTCAGCGGGTGAGGGGCGCTTTGGTGAGCCGACGTCAACTGTTGTCCCTGATTGGACGGGGCTGTCCATGGGGACACCCTTTCCTGGTCGGGGTTTCGGCCATACGGGACAATCCCGCCCCTCCGCCGTTGTCCGACTCGCCAAAAAAGGTACAACACAAAGATTTGCCTTATGGACAGCGAGTGCCGGTTCGGCGGTAGGCGATCACGCGCTTGTTTTATAGCCCATGCAATAGTTACTAGCAAGTGAGTATGAAGTGACGAACAGGCAGACGGATGACCGTTGGGTCATCGTGGATGGATATAATGACTTTATTAATTACTAAAAAACATCGCAACGCCACCCCAGTTGTCTTCCCACTACACACAAGGAGGGGTTCTAGTCTGCACATTATACTTAAATGGAATACTGATTTGGGGACAACTGCG
>CM068959.1:11052565-11065824 GCA_035128595.1 Eptatretus atami | reverse complement strand
CATTTTGGAAATGGCAGTTCCAAATGCAACGCATCGCGTCGGGTTTAACGTCGCTCCGATTAATGCCTCACCCTGCGTGCCAAACGCCAGGGTGGTAGTTGATATCTGGGTTGGGATTCCAACCCTGGCAAGATAGCTCATAGCCGATTGTGCAATTCTTTAAGAGTCTAAGCTATCCTAGCAGGCCATGAAATAACAAATGCAATGCGATTAATTATTTTAAATGATACTTTACTTTCACTGTGCTTAAGATGTGTGACGTCATCATGTCGACGTCATCCTGCTTCACACGGGAGCTTTATGCTTGTGTGACTCTGGGATCAAAGAGTACCTAAGACTCGCAAATCTTTATTGTGACTACGTCTAAAGAATGAAACATTTTATTGTGACTGTCGAAAGGAAACGGCTAATGGAATGCATTTTTGTGTAAAAACGCCAATGTTCGTCCTTTTTTCTCACCTTTTGCTGAAATTGAAACCTGAACCATCTTAACGACTACAAAGAATGAAATCAGGTGAATTCGAGTTAAGATACAGCCGTGAGGAAGTCTGAATGGACTTTATGTTACAGGCCTTAATTTCACTAAAAATGCATTTTTGTCTAAAAACGTCAATTTTCTTCCCGTGTTTTTTTGCAACCAAGTCTTAAACCATGTTATCAACCATGAAAAATGAAATCAGATATCGAATTCGAGTTAATATAAAGCCGTGAGAGAGTGTAAGAAAGTGCAGGGCTTGCGAAAGAGGCCGTACGGAGCGAACAAAATGGCAGCGATGTGATTTTGAAGCCCCTCCCTGAACGGGCGAAGCCCCGCCATTGGTGAATCACCGTGCCTGTGAAACACTGAGATGACAGTTTATACCGAGCGTGCATACCTCTCGGCTATACTGCCATGATGTGGCGATTCATTGCTTTATAAAAGCGGCTGGGGGCAGTAAAAGTCTAGGTTAAGAATGAAGAAACAATTTTGCAGTTATAAAATATAAATGTAGACACGGTGAATTAGCATGCATGATGGGAATAGTTGTGACGTTGGACAAATTTCTATTTATACATCAGCTTGAGCCCTGCAAACAACAATAGTTCATAATTAGTATCACTAGGATGAAACAATCCAGAAAACATCATCATATCAGTTGATATGTGTGGTCAATATTATGTTTTTAACATTTTTCTGTGATTTTGGCACAATTTTTGAAAAGTGCCCCCAGGTGGTGAAATATGACACTGAAATTTGAAGACAAGTTGAAAGTGATTCAGTATGATGTCCTTGAACAATAAAAGTGAAAAATCAAAGTTGGCAAATTATTGAAGTACTGATCAGATAGTGACAACTGCTGCCTGACTATTAGCTTCAGGTTCGGCTTTTAAAGCCCAACTTGGGTGTGTTGATGGCCCAGGATCCGGACAGTACAGGGGAGTGTGTGTGTGTGTGTTTTTTTTTCCTTCTCACTATATTGATCTGGGTCTCACTACACTTGCATATTTGTACTGTTGATCATTAGTGTTGCAATGACAAACATTGGTCTTTCTTACCACCATCCCCCTCCCCCAAACACCAGACGGGTGAGCTGCCATATTCCTACCAGCTTGTAAGCATTGTGAGCCACATTGGAAGCGAGTCCTCTGCAGTGTGTGTTGATGAGCAAACTGCAGTGAGAGAGTTTACATCACAAAGTAGTCACCAATCACTTGCATTGCACATTTCAGATTAGCGTCTATTAACGAATGGTTTTTGTTTCTCCATCGGTTGATTATGACTATACGTACTTTGAATTCTTCTTTCCGGTGTGATGAAGCAATAGATGATTCTTCACCGGTGAGAAATGGGGCCAAAAACTATATATAGCACAATATCTCAAAAAGTTATGGATGGATTCACACGAAACAATGTGAATGAGTTGGGTAGATGATGAGAACAAGCGATTACATTTTTTGTCAGGTCCGGATGCAGATCCAGCCTATCGGTGTGATACAAAACGTAAACTGTTCAGTCTGGTGGAGGTATGCGCTCTACATGTGCCATTCTACTTTTAAAAGCGATTATAATCGTTATTAACGATTATATTTTATAATAATAATTATTAACATGCATTGTTTTATTTCCAAGTACACATGCAAATACCGGGTGTGCCAAAAAAAAGCCAAACGCTCTGATTTATTTACCATTGGTTTAATTTTCATGTTTTTTTTTTTCTATCTTTCTTTCTTATTTCAGATAATGATATTGTTACGGTTGTGGGGTAGATGGAGAATTTCAAAGGAAAGTTAGGATTGAATGGAGTTGTTTGGTCCGTGGACATGTAGAGACATCTCGGATGTAATTAAATGGAAACTGAGCTTGCGTGTCACCACACTGGGGGGGGGGTGGGTGGGAGGGAGGTGGTGGTGGTGTGGTATTAGATGGGGATTAAGACCAATTTCCCAGTGTGTGATTGCCTCCTGTGACCATTCCTGTGTTTTTGCATTACAAGCCAGCCATGAAGGAGTTGCGTTATTATACCAACAACAACCATAACCACAAGTAAGCCAGGCGTGCCGAGCAGGCAGAGGCTCCGCCTTCCAGGGTTTCGTGCCAGCAAGCCACGTCCCGGAGGTGAATGGTTGTTCGGTGTGACGTCGTAGAAGAGATCGGGAGCGAACACACGGTCGAGAGAGAACGTAGTTAGGAGATTGCCTGTAAGAACAGGGCATTACGGCTGACTTTCCTTTGACGCATGAAGAAGATGGCACAATTCTCGTATTCGTGCTGAGGCGAATGGCTCGCGTACTGAGCAAGACGTTGGCCATTTACTCTTGGCTGGTCATGAGGAACGGACCTCGAAGCCTCGTGTATATCACCGAAGAGACGGCGCCATTCTGCAAAGTAGTGGGTCTGTAAGCATGATCGACGAAGAAGCTGCAAGGTAGTCTCTGGCCTTGGTGTTGAATATCACCTCACGATTTATCTCACGTACGTTTCCGCCAGAGGCTCGGCGCCATTTTGGGCGCATCTTCCCATACAGAGACGGAGTGCCTCGATTTTCAAAGTTCCATAAAGACCATCTCTGGACCAAGCTGCTGTGTCCGTGTATTTGTCGTGGGGTTCGAGTATCAACCCCTTGTGCTGTGCCTCCGTCGCTCCACCAGTGCCGCACCCTACCCCTTCCATGCGCGTTATAATCTCTGAGGATCATGTGTCCGGCTCCTAAGGAAAACCGCTCGGCTATCCGGACTGGCTGGTGTTAACTGCCGTCCACCACATTTGGGTTGGGGGATTAACCCAACCGCAGGACCACGACAATAATTATTCCTGTGAGAAACTATTGCCCTGCATTAATGAAGAAAACGTTTTTTTTTTTCTGTGGAATCGACATCGAAATGCAAACCTTTGTCCAAACTCGAAGAAGTTCAAGAGAGACTTTAATTGCAGAGATGCCCCATGCAAAGAGAATATTCATATGGAGGAAGACATTTTGAGAACAAGGAACTATGCATAACTTGATGTCATAAATCAATAGAGAGACCAAGTCTTTCTGGATTCCCTTCGCTGAGAACTCCAGAGGTCATTGAGAGGGTCAGTCAGTCGGAAACAGTCCAGAAAAGTCACTTCACCATTGCAGCCAAGAACTTGGACTGAGAGTGTGAAGTCTCAAGAGGATTCTCCATGATGAGAATAAACTTTATCTGCGAGTAGTGATTGGGCAGCCCTTGCACTGTAAACGAGTCCCGTGATTGAATGACGAGCCACTTCAGTGAGAGAGTGTTTGGCTGACGCTTCAGTGTCGAGTGGTCTCAGATTCCCCTATTTGAGCCCACTAGATTTTTACCTTTCTGGATTCCTCAGACAATGTGTACAGTGATAATCATGGAAGCATCTTTGAGCTGAAACAAGCAATCACAGAGAAGTTCGGTCCACCCCACTTGCTGAACGTCAGCGCGTAATAACAACTTCACCCGTCGTGCTCAAATCTGCACTCAGGGCAGAGTGGACTTTTGGATCATGTGATCAACTGAGTGCAAACTAGTCTTGCAAGTTACAGTTCTGATATTTGGTACACTTGTCACACAAATGTAGAAGTTTTATGCAAATCACAAAAAACTGAATATAGTAGTATTGTACATTTTAAAAATATTATTGTTTGTTTTTTTGGCACACCCTGTCGTTTCCCAACCTCAATTTTCCACTGGAATGTCACATAAATTGCAACAAGAAGTGTGCTGTACTCTTTCAGGTCACTACATCACCGATGCGCTGGACGTGAAGAAACGAGCCTGGTTTACGTACGATGACACCAACGTCGTAAGCATTTCTGAGCCGGCTGTTCGTGTGATGAGGGAGAGGAACGGATACATCTTCTTTTATATGCACAAGTAGGTGGTTTTAAGAGTAATTTTAGTGAAACAGCTTTATTGCTTTGTTCTAAATAGGTGTTACGGACATGTTGAAAAGGTATGTTAGATTTGTGTGCATGCTGTATATGCATGTTATAGATATAATACGTGGACCTACTATCCCTACGTGAACTGTTTTGTGTGCAAACCAGACTCTGTGGTGAATGGTTAGACATCTTCTGGGAGGTCGGTGGTTCAAACCTTGGCCGAGTCGTAGCAAAGACTTTTCATTGTTCTTGCTGCTTCCTTGCTTGACGTTCAGCATTTTAAAAGTATAGAGCACCGACAATCCCCAGAGGTTGGCATCCATGGGGAGGAGGAGGAAATTCCTCCTTAGGAAATGCCCTGCTGAATACTGTGAGAAAGGTGGTGCCATTGTTGGGACGTCACTGGCACCCAGAGTACCCAGGAAGTGACAGTGCTCCGTGTGTGTGGTGTGTTGTGTTGACTGACTGACTGACTGACTGACTGACTGACTGACTGAGTCAGTGTGTCAGTCCAACTATGAGCCCTCGATCCTGTTTAAGAGAAAAGAAAAAAAACGTTTATTTGTGTGTGATTTCTATCAATCAGCCATGGTTGTGGACCGACTGTTTGGAGAGGTCCTCAGTTGAAAGGGTCAAAAACCCTATTAGAGTGGTGCCAGCTGATGATGTGGGCAGTTGGAACCCTACCAATGTTTTGCACAAGTCGATAAGTTCTTAGTTTAGGTGAACAACTGTGATGTTTGCAACTAAGACAAGTTATATCAGATTGTGTGGAATTAGCGTCATTTAAAATGTCCTTGAAATGTGTGTGCGCACTGCGCATTGCGTGCGTGTTTTGTTTTTTCCTCTCGAGCCTTCGGCCTTGTAAATGAAAAATAAATGTGATTGTGCCAAAAGTATTGATAAATTCCCATTGTATTTGGCATTAAAATGTTCTTTCCAAACTCCTCGTATCCGTAATCGATGAACGGTTCACTCAAGGGAAGGTTATCCTTTTGCTGAGCTTGGTTCTCTCATCCTTTATTCCATTAGCATGATTCCGGAGAAAGAGAGTGACCGTTGCGCAATCGTCTTTAACTGCAGATGGAATTTCCGTTGGTGATGAGTTTGAGGTCTTTCATCCTGTGCTTCCATTTGCAGAGAAATCTTGGAGCAACTTCAAGATGTCTCGTTGTGATGCCTGCTTATCCGGCAACCCATTCGAGTCGTGTGTCCCTGCCATCCGCACGCTCGAGTCTCCTCTATCTTGAGGAGTTCCCTTCAGTGATCTAATCCTGGAAGGTCGGTGTGGAAGGCTTACACTTCAAAGCTAAGAGTTTGCATTTTTGTTCCATTAATCCATGATTGTGTTGTTGGTCCACTGTAATAAAGGCAACATTTATCATCTGGTTTTGTTAATAAGTACAACTTGCTCTTTTGGCCTTTTATTTGATAATCTGCTGTACAGAAGCAAGGTTTGTTTTTCAGACGTATGCTTTGTACAGGTAATTTAAAGCATTGTGTGAATGTGAGCTTGAAATCCATGTAAATAAATAAATGCTCAGTTTGAGTTGTCTTTGTGCGGTAAGTGATTGAGGATTCCAACTTGACCTCCACTCCACCCTTCCCTCATGATAGCTCCAAACTTTTGCAAATTGTTGTTTTCTATGCAATGGAAGAGCATGCAGAGCGAGGAGACCGAGGGCAAAAAGCAGTGACCCTAATAGTTGGGCCGCAGGTACAGGGCCACAAGAACATCCTTATCGCACCACTTTCCTTCATATTCAGCTCGGGGCAACTTCAGGACTTTTCTCCTCACATGGATGCCAACCTATGGTGTTTGTCCATGCTCATTCCTATAATGCTGGCCATTGAGTGAGGAAGAGCAGCACATACTCTGGTTTTGTACGACTCTGTTTTGTATAACTTGTACTTATGAACAAAACTTGTACAAAACAAAAATAACTTTTACTTACCTCTTTAGTACAACTCGGCCAGGGTTGGAATTGAATCAGCGACTCACCACACATGGGACACTTTTTTTTTCTTTTCTTTTTTTTAATACAATGTCGAGGCTCGTGGAGGAGTGAGAAAATAAAATGGATGAGGACGTCATAAAATGAAAGGAACAGTAGAAAGAGAGGGGAACACACCAAAGACAGGGATGAGGGGACTTGGACAAATAAGGGATGTGTATAAGAATTAGTGGTGGAGGATGCAACAGGTGGACAGGATGGATGTAGAAGCAAAGTCGCAGGAAAGAGTACGTAGGTGGGTGGGGCTTGGGGTGGGGGGGGGTAACGAGGGTAGAAAAGATCATGGTTTTGGATGGGGGACGATTTGACCTGATGGTGAGTGAACAGCTGTCTTGAAGACCTGGGGGAAGAATGAGATTGAAGAGGATTGGAAATGATTCCACAGGTGGGGAAAAAAGAGGAACAATGAGTGGAGGTGAGCAGTGATCCTGGAATGTGGGCGTTTCACCAGAAAGGGGTTGATGGTGGACACATGTGCCATGCAGAAGCCTGTGTGGGAGGTGGGGGGGTGGGACATTGAAAGAGAGAGGTGCAAGACAAACAAGAAGGGCAGGTGACAAGACAAGACAGAGAGACCACTGACCTGTTGGCGATGTGAAAGTGAAAGGCCCACAGACTCAGCTTCGTCACGGGAGATTTGAATGATCTTGAAGTCCTTTGTTTCCATGGCATCAAGCTGAAAACAAATAACCTATGACAAAGGCTATCCAATTGTTAGGCAAAAGGGTAATGTTACCCCAACCCCTGCCCAGACACCCCCCCCCCTCCCATCTTTATTCATATTAAAAGGCTGCCATCATAAGCAAGGCTATGGATACCATCATGACATACTGTACTTGTATAGTCATCTTTCATGGTCACCTGTTGGACATGTACTTACAGACATTATGTTACATGTCATGGTGGGTGGTAAAGGGCGAGGAGTCCTTGTGAGCCAACGGCCATCCATATAGTGCCAACTGGTGTCTGTGGACATCCTCCTGCAGTTGGGTTACTTCTTATTAGGAGGTTGGTGGCAGGATTTGCACAAAGGCCACCGTAAAACCCTTCATTCCGCAAAACACAAAAAAACACAAAGAAATCTGAAAACCCACTCCGTGGGAGTACCTTCTGTGCAGCTTCCCTTCGCAGGGCAGCTCACCGGATGACGGGATTGGGGCAAAGCCTTCGGACCCCCAATCTTTGATGATAGGAGGGAAACCACGGGGTAACATTCCCGGGTCAGATTGTGGAGAGTGTGTCGGAGTGGTGCTGAGGTGTCGTCCACCAGACGGCGGTCTCCTTGAGTTAACCTGACGCGTCCCTTCGGGTAGGTGCCTGGATTGTCCTATCCCGGAGAGGATGATCACATGTCTCTGTTATCATCTGAGCTCAAGCGTTTGGACATCGGTATTGCAGCACTCTCTGAGGTTCGGAGCCGGATTGCGGCAAGATCATGGTGGGTGGTTATACCTACTATTGGTCTGGTCGCTCTGATGGTTACCATTCCCAAGGAGTTGCTGTAGCTGTGTCCAATAAGCTGACTCCAATGATAATTGAGGTAACACCAGTCAACGAGCGTATTATGAGACAAGGATTCGTCACTCCTTCGGTTGCCATTCCCTGGTCTCTGTTTATGCTCCGACTGAGGCGAGTGATCTCACCGTGAAGGATGCATTCTACGCCACGCTCAAATCTGTGGTTGATCAGTGCCCCAGACGAGATACACTTCTAGTCTTGGGGGATTTCGATGCATCGTCTGGAACTGATAGGGATGGTATGAGACGTGTGTTGGTCCCCATGGGTCAGGAACTATGAACCAGAATAGCACTAAGTTCCTTGAAGTAAAGCAAGAAGCAATAGCAAGAAGTCATGGACTTAGGGTGGCTGGTTCATGGTTTCAGCGCCCACAAGCACATCGCTGGACTTGGTATTCCAACGCTGGCGGTGTGGCAAAGGAGATGCCATGTCTCGTTGATGGTCGCTGGGGATGATCCAGAACTGCAGGTCTAATGGAGTGCTCAGTTCCTCAATGCTGACCACCGGCTTGTTGTAGCAACTCTGAAGTTGCACCTTAAATCCAGGAGAATGGTACCATCCCAGCCTAGGCTGGATGTTTGCAAGCTCAAGAATGAGAGGGTACCTGAGGAGTTTGCAAACAGGCTGAATGGAGTTTAAGGAGTCTGGGTGCTTTGGGAGGTCCTGAAGATTTGTGGAGAGCCTTCAAGACCACCGTCCTTGATGTTGCCGGTGGATGTATTGGAACTCACCGTCGGGCAAAGAAGAATTTTGTCTCTCAAGGGACACTGGATACCATTGACCAGAGTCGCAGGGCGAGACTGAATGGCAGACTGACCTGTTCAGGGACTGAGGCGTAAAACTGTACGTGCGCTAGGGGTGGGCAAGGATGCTATGTGTGAGAATCTGTGAGGGGGTAGATCATCACGTGTGCTCAAGGGATTCTCGTCCTGCTTACAGGGGAATTCGTGCATTGTGTTCATCCAAGCCCATCCTCGGTGTACTGCAGTTAGAGCAGAGGGTGGTAGGCTCTTGACAGAGGAGTCCGAATTGAAGGCCCGCTGGGCTGGTTACTTTGAGCGGTTGTACGAGGCTAATCCACCAGCTGTCGAGTTGGACGTCAGGGGTGTTACAATCCTGTTGCTGCCTCCAATCAACTGTGGTCCACCTTCGCTTGTGAAACACGGGCTGCGGTGAACCGGTTGAAATGGGGTAAAGCTCCAGGGATCTGTGGCATCCATGCTGAACTTCTCAAGGCTGGTGGAAATGCTGCACTCGTGTGTTGCATGCAGTTCTGTGCTCTGCTTGGAACACAGGCATCATCCCACTGACTGGAAGAGGGTCTTGTTGTCCTCTCTGAAAGGAAATGGGTACAAGGGTGGATCGCCAAGACTGACACCAACTACCGAGGTGACGCTGCTCTCAGTGCCGGCAAGGTCTTTGCTCGGATAATTCTTGTAGGGTTCGCCACCATCTGCACCATTCTGCACCTTAAATTCCGCACCCTTGAGCACCAGCGTCCAGAGCAGTCAGGCTTTACACCAAAGAGGTCAACGATTGACCGTATCCTTGCTCTTCGGGTCCTCACCGAACGCAGACGAGAGTTTCGGCAGGGACTGCTTGCAGCCTATGTTTATCTCTGTAAAGCGTTCGATTCGGTGAATCGGGATGCCCTCTGGAAGATTCTTGGTCTCGTGGGGTGCCACCAAAACTGATCGATCTGATGTCTGAACTCTCTCTGGTACTGACAGTGCTGTGAGATGTGGTGGTACATCTCCTGACTTATTTCCAGTTGTTACTGGAGTTTGTCAGGGGTGTGTACTGGCCCCACACTTTTCAGCGCTTGTATGGACTGGATTCTAGGGAGGATGTCGGAGAGATCAAGCTGCGGTGCATCGTTTGGAATGTCAAGATCTCTGACCTTGATTTCGCAGATGATGCAGTCATCTTTGCGGAGACTTTAGATATCCTTTTGGGGCCCTCGAGGTGCTGAATGAGGAGTCAGAGCCGCTGGGATTACGGGTTCCTGGGTCAAAACTAAGATCCAGGCTTCAATGACATCTGGGTGCCGCTGTCCTGTCTGTGCCTGTTTTGTGGTGAGGATGTTAAGGTCGTGGAGAGATTCACTTACCTTGGCAGTGATATTCATGTCTTTTCCGGTGTGAGTCAGAGGTCAATCGACGTCTGGTCGGGCCTGGGGAGTCATGGATTCACTGGATAATGGGTGTGTGCTGCCGTACCTGTGCGGGAGGACGAAAGTCTGAGTCTTCAGGTCCTTGGTGCTTCCAGTCTTGCTCTATGGATGCGAGACTTGGACTCTGAACAAGGATCTGAGACGGAGTCTTAATTCCTTTGGTACCAGGTCTCTTCGGAGAATCCTTGGCTATCGCTGGTCGGAATTTGTGTCCAACGAGCGGTTGCTGAGAGAGACTCAGATGACATTTGTTACCTGCATAGTCCGTGAGCGTCAGCTGCGGCTGTCGGGACATGTGGCTCGTTTTGCTGACGCTGATCCTGCTCACCAGATTCTCTCAGTGAGGGAGTCTTGTGAGTGGAGAGGCCAATGGGCCGACCATGTGCCTTGTGGTTGCAGCAGGTTGATCGGCATCTCAAGGAGATGGGATGGGCCAGGCATCTGCCTGTGGGATGGCCAGACGGAGGCCCCTGGAGTACCGGTGGAAAGTGGACGCAGCGACGCGCTGTTTTGGCGCATGCTCCCATACCTGACCTGGTATGGGATTCAAGTTTGCAGATTAAACGAGGAGGGCACTCTTCGACGTCGTGACGTCGACAGATATGCTGCCTCCCACATTATTCATCACCAACAAATACCACCCGTCGCTTCGCTGACGGGTATAGAAGGGGGGGGGAGAAAAAGGGGGGTTGGGGAGAGAGAAGAGGGTGGAGTGAAGACAGGGGAGGGGAGTGAGGAGTTGTGGGGAAAGGAAGACAGTGTGAGGTGAGAGGAAGGGAAGGCAGATGTGTGGTGGAGTGTTAATTACGATTCATACTGTTTCATCAAAATGCTTCTGCATAGAATAACAATGAAGATTGAAACACAATGATATCTGCAATCCATTTTCTACTGGTCATACTATAAATACGGCCGAGAGACAAAACACGCCCCCACGCGTCCAGAGACGGAGGTGTGGGAGGAGGGTGCTGTACTGTATTGGGAGGGGTTGAGCAAGGATAAGAGATATAGATGGGGTAGGGGAGTTATCAGAGAGAATATGTTATGCTTCATGAAAAACACACCACACACAACACACACACACACACACACACACACACACCACACACACTGCTTGGCCGATATCGGCAGGTTGGAGTCTGTTGATACCGACTTCAGTACGTACTGTATACAACCCAGAAAACTTGAGTTGCTTTCACCAAAAATACAACGTTGCATTTATATAGACAGTTCAGGGATATGTTCACAAACATTCATCTTTATAAATAGCCACATTTGATGGGTGGGGGGGAAAAAAATTGGTTCGGTGATTTAGAAAACATGTTAATACGACAAAGGGCTCTGAAATCGGGTTTTATTTCACAACTTGCTGAGGATGATGGGGCACGAACCACTCGCTGAGGATGACTGGGCCCGACCCACTCGCTGAGGAAGACGGGGCACGAAGCACTCACTGAGGATGACGAGGCACGGACCACTCACTGAGGATAACGGGACACGGACCACTCACTGAGGAACGGACACGAACCACTCACTGAGGATGACTGGGCACGAACCACTCGCTGAGGATAACTAGGCACGAACCACTCGCTGAGGATAACGCGGTCACGAACCATCAGACTGGAGAGGCAGTACTCCATCAGACTGCGGACGAAAGCTTTATATGTGGTCAGGAGCTCAGGGGACCGAGGAAGGACTTTCACGATGGAGGATTCCCAGTCTGCGACTGGCTTTGGAGGCCAGCTTGGAAATGTGGCTTTCCCAGGAAAGATCATGGCAGATCGTGAACCCAGAAGCTTGAATGAAAGGACTTCTTCAAGAAGATTGTTGAGAGAGTAGTTGGTGGGGGGGGGGGGGGGTTCCCTACAGTCCTTTCGGGAGGACATAGTGAGAGTGTGAGATTTGTCAGAATTGAAAGACATGTTCCATGTGTTGGACCAGTTTGTGATTTTGTCCAGATCTGCAGAGAGTGAAGAAGCTGCTGCTTGCCGATCTGAGGGATGACAGATGGTACTGCAGAGAGTGGAGTCATCAGCAATGAGATAAAGAGGATTTCCAGAGAGTCTGAGAGATCATTGATGAAAACCAGAAGGCTGCCTTGAGGAACTCCAGTCTGGACAGGAAGAGGTGATGAGAGAATTCCATTAAAGGCTTTGACAGGAGAGGAAGTCTGCGAGCACTGAGTGGAGAGAGAGAGAGACAGAGACAGAGACAGAGACAGACTCAAGCTCCTAATTTGAAAATTATAGCACTAACAAACACGATGTACACAGCAACTCGTTGTATGATGAACAGGCATTTATAATATGAGTGAGAAAAGTGGAAAAAAAAAAAAACAACTATCGTTAAATCGTTGCGGCCTGTTCCAAATCAGGGTATGGTTGAGCAGGCCAAAAAAACATGGCGGCTTCAGACCCCGCAAAGTCCCGATGATACGCCTTTAGACCCCATAGAGAGCGGTGACCGAGGATGTGCCTGATAAAGGGTATAATGAAATAAGGCCGTTAATTATCTTCAAAAGGGTTTTTTTGAAAATCAACCGAAACACCCAATTTTCAGTCACGCACTTCCTTGAACTTTTGTTGTGTGCATGCAAAGTTTTTGGCTGCTCGTTTTATGGTTTTGGAGTTGAGGGGACACACACACACACACCCTAGTATCGATTTAATTTTAATTTTGTTCATTTTTCACTAAAAATCCATATTGAAGAACTGTATTTATAGATAAGCCTTTGTGATTCTCCTTATCGTGTACTTATCAATGCGGAACTTTCCTCCCTTCACATGCCAGAATCCCCCCCCCATTCCCATCTCTTTTCTCCTCTCCATTTCTCACTCTTCTTCCTCTCACTCCCCCCCCCCCACCCTCTTTCCCCCTGCTCTTCCACCCTCCCCTCTGTTAAGGATTGATGGTTTAGTTTTGAATGTGGAAAATGTGGAAACTGCCTCCCCTTCCCTTCCCATCGCGCCCTACCCCTCCCCCTCCCTTCCGTCCCCCACCATACAACTCTCCCGAAGTCAAGGAGAGGAGGGCTGTCAAAGAATGTGTGAATTGGACAAATGAAAGGTTTTTTTGTTTTTTTTTTTTTTTTTTTAATATAGCGCGGCGACATCGCGCTGTTATATAATTGGCTATTCTGTCCTGTGTCTTCTGTCACACTTATGGCCGCGTACGTCCCTTTGATCTGAGGGC
>CM068959.1:11018886-11040640 GCA_035128595.1 Eptatretus atami | reverse complement strand
ACTCTCGCTTCAGTAGTTCCAATTCCACATCGTGTTTTTCCGCTTTTCCTTTTCTAGCTTTGTTTTATTCCCGTTTTTCCTTTTCCAGCTTGTCTTTCGCGTCTTTCCTTGTTCCGCTTTGTTTTTTTCGTCTTTCCTTTTTCCAGCTTGTTTTTTTCCGTTTTTTCCTTTCAGCTTTGTTTTCCATTTCTCTTCCAAAGTTCTTCCTATCCCGAGAGTTATAATTGCTCCTCCTCTATGTTTTGTTCAGTTGCTCTTCTTTGTTCCACTATGGGTCTACTCCCCTCTACTGTCCTCATTTCTCCTGTCGTTTTTTTGAACTGTCTTGACTTATCCAACAATTACTTCCTCTCCTTTGCTCCAGAGATTTCTCTCCTCTTTTTTATTTCTGTTCGAGGCTTTCTCTCATCCGATTGCCTGATCTTACTTCTTCCTTCAGTTGTTTAATTCCAAATGTTCACCTTTTTCCTTTTCTTAGCTTGTTTTCCATTCTTCTTTCAAGTTCTTCCTACCCGGGAGGAAACCAATTCTGCTCCTCCTCTATTCTTTTGTTTCCGTTTTTCCTTTTCCAGTTCCACACAATGGTTAAGCCACTCTAACATTCTTTTCTCCACGTAGTCCCTCGACATGTGTTGCTAAGTCCTTTGTCCAGCTCCTGAATTCGTTCCTGTGCATCGGCCAATGTTGTGACTCCCCGTGCACACATATCCTCCTGAACCTCTTCTGCGTGCCGCCGTGCCCCGTCCAATTTAATCGCAAATGAATGCCATTCCTCTATATAGTTATCACCACACTTCACTGCCCAAGGCATCCGACACTCATTCATTGAAGCTCATGAATGTTAACGTTGGCGTTCCCATTCGTCTGCCCCGCGCGTATACCGTGTCCACGTAGCCCTGAACCGGTGGCGCGGAGCGTTGTCTTCGTCGCCTTGCGGCTCGTTGCCGCTATTATTAGTCCACTCCCGCTTCGTGTGTCGCGCGAGATGGAGCCGCGCGCCATTTGCGACTCCATTTTCTTATAACTTGCAAGTTTTTCCTCCGATCCGCTCAAGCATAAAATCAAATCAAACTTGGACCGTTTTTTTTTTGTAACCAATGTCCGCCGGGTTGCGAAAATGCACCACTAGTCCCAAATATCCCACTCCTGACACCAAAATTGTTGCGGATCCGTGGGGGTGTGGCGGGGATTTCTGAACCCCGGCTCCTAGGCGCCACCCTCACCCACCGCCATCTCCGGGAGTCTACAACGCGGCCGGCTCAGCACAGCGCCTCGGACGTCACGCGTTCTTTCAATCGCGATAACCAACCGTCTCCCTGTTACCTTGCCAGTTGCGGAGATAGAACCCCTGGTTACAGACGGTTTTTGTCGAGGACCGCAGCCGGAGTCTACAGTCTGAACCACTTTGGTTTATATTGCCAATCAACGGATCTTCCTCGACGCGACAAAATTAATCCATAGTGGCAACTATACGAATTAACCAGATTTATTGGGAACTCGGGATCACAACACAAGCATAAACACGACAGTGTTTTATTAACAAATCCTCAACCCGCTTCTTAACTAGGGAACCACGGTCTAAAGGTGTTCGAGGGGATCGCTACCGAATATGCCTTATTACAAACACGTGCAGACAAACAGACAGACAGACGCATGCATGCAACAGAGCACTTGGTGAGGTCCCAGCCGACGAGAGGACAGTGTCAAAAGCACGAATGTCGCTCGGATGAGCGATGTCCACGGATTCGAACTCCCGGCTCGAATGTGCCGCGTGGCCGAAATGGAGCTCGCTACTTCTTGCTCCCTTCGCACCGCACACGTGTCTCCGCGTGCGCTTCGACCCCGCCCGTCAGGTCGACGATGGGGCCTCAGCTGATCTCTCTCACGGTCCAGCATCACAATCCCCGGCCTGGCCTGTTTCTCCAGACAAGGCCCAAATCGAGGTGACGGGCTCCGGCAAGCGGATCGGCAAACGTGACGAGCCGTTGGTGTGAACAAGTACGGACGGAAGCTCCGCGGCCAGACGCAGCCGAATATTGTCGATCACTCCCCGTACGAGTCGATCGTCGACTCCACGTGCCGGCAGCCTCTCAAAGCTGACTGCAGTTTCCCCAACTGCCCAAACTGAGCCTCGACCTGAGGTCTTCGCTTTCCCTCTCGCTCGTTCCTTCATCTTACCACGAGCCCGTTGTAACAAGCATTTGTGTCTCACGCTTCCTTTTTCTTCGACCCACGCCTCTCTCAGCGACTAACCGACCAAAAGCTCCGCCCCTTCGCGTCACTTCCTGTCCAGGCCACACCCCTCGGCCGACTGGGTGGGCCTATCCGGGATGAGGAAGAATAAGAGCGATCTCTCGTTTCACCACCGCTATGAACATAAAACAATCTCTTACACCTCCCGACACACATGTATCGTACACTTTACCAAACAACCTATCTATACATGAATTTAATTGGGAACTGAGCTAATCCTATATTTAGTTGTTCCGTTAAGGGCCATTTCCGTAACAAATAATATATTATATATATATATATATATATAAATATATAAATATCAATCGATCAATCGATCAATCAATCAATCAATCCTTGTCAAACAGTTGATTTCAGATTTTCATTTTTTAATTTGTAAAAATTTCTAGAACATGTTTTCACTGTTGTCATTGTGGGTATTTTGTGTAGATCAGTGACAAAAAATTGAAATTTAATCCATTTTAAATTCATGTGAAAACACAAGATGTGAGAAAGTCGAGGGGTGTGTATACTTTCTGAAGACCCTGTATTTATACAGACCCTCCATCTTCGGATTACTGAGGAAAATGTTGAGGGACGTTTGGATTGTTGTGGAATCTGTGCAAACATAACTTCTGCAATCCTTGATGGTTGCTGTCCGTCAGTCTCTTGTCAACCTCTTCAATGACGACTCAACATCATAGTAGTCAAAGATTAGGCGGACAACATGGTAGTCTGCTCTTTTCATTCCAATGGTTTCAACATCAAGCTTTAAAAAGTCGTTGCAGCCTTTTCACTTTGGCTTTTGAGTGCCCTACTTGTTGCATCCATAACCACACATCAATGATATGTATGACCTTGACGTTTTTGCCTTGTGGTTGCCCACCAAACCCAGAAAAGATAAGGTGGTTGTTTGGCAGCACCTGTTATTGGTTGTGATCATTGGCAGAGCCAGTGGTGCATCATCTGCAGACTCCTCATTTGACCCAGATAACTGCTCGATGATTGCGCAACAATTCGCTTTTTGTCTTCACATGGAAGCAACTGCCCCACCAGACCCACACAGAGCTCCGGAGATGCGAGAAAAGTTGTGATGTCCCAATCGTCTCTGATATCAATGTCTTACCTCGTTCTCTCCACAATGGCCATCTTCGCAAAGAGTGAACGGTTTTCCTTCAAGTCACGTCACCTAGTTGACGGAGCGTCATTCTTGATGCTTCCGGCTACTGAATCCACTTTTCAGTTTCAGTTTGTGCATCTTGTCACAAAAATGGGACGTCACATGAACTCACTGTGACGTCATCAGTGGAGACATTCGAGATTTTTAAAATTTTTCCAATCGAACCACAATCTACAGATATTATCGGGTGGGAAGAGAAACGGGAGATATTTAAAAAGTTGGGAATTAAATAAATATTGTGTATTTACCAAATTACAAAATAAGCCATCTCAAAGCATGCCATTTATTTCTTGAAAGATCATATCCTCGAGGTGTACCACCGTCCTCTGGATAAGCATCTCCAAAGAAATTCTGGCATTTTTGACGCAAGTCTTTCTTTAGCTCTTCAATATTGTGTTGTGGATGAGCGGACACTTTGTTTTTCAGTGCCCCCATTAAAATATTAAAAAGTCACAGGTTGACAGGTCTAGGACCTTGGAGCCAAGTAATGTCACTATTCCTGCAGATGATGTGGTTATGAAAAAGTCATTCGTACGGAGACCGTTGACACTCTGGCGGTATGAGACGTTACACCATCTTGTTGAATATTAACTGGCCTCATTAACTCGAGGAAACCGAGTAGCTAGTTGATCAGTCAAAAAGTTGCGATCATGTGGCAAGGGAAATCGGTTTTTAAAATCTCCCATTTCTCTGTCCCACCCTATGTATAGATACTTGTAGAGGTGCCCCGCGTTGCCAGGCAATGTCGGGCCTCCTCCCACCCCTTGCTGTCCTCCCATCCCTGATTAATGGAGGTTGGCTTTGGGCTTCCCACTATCTGGGGACGTGTCCAGTGCAAAGTTGTGTTTCCACAGCAGACTTGAACCACCACCAGGTGGTGCTATACGATACACATTTACATGGAGAATTTTCATCGACCCCCATGACACGGATGAAACCAAACACTCCATGTTCACCACGATATCGAACTTGGTACAAGCGCCAAGTTTTGGTGGAAATTTGCCCAGTCGTTTTGGCGTGATTGGTATTACACACAGACAGATAGAAAATGACATTTATTATACTGTTACTAGCAAATACAACCAGTCGCTTCACTGACAGGAATATGAAGATGGGGAGAGGGGGAGGTGGAGGGAGAGCGGGGTGAGGGAGGGGAGAGCGAGGCCTCACCACCCATCGCTATGCTATACACTCCGGGAGGAAGGAATGAGTGAGGAAGATGGGGGAGAGAGAGGGGAAGGGGTATTCTCACATGTGTTTGATAGGGGGACTTGAGGAAAGCGGGGGGAGGGGGAATGTCCTTATGCGCAGTGTTAGACAGGATTGAACAAAATTGGGTTGGTAAAACAGCACGTTCAAACGGGTCATAGTCATACTAAACACGCCCGGACACCGCCCCAAGACGTCGTGGGGGGTGGAGGGGCTTTGGGAGGAGGTAAGAGTAAGGATGGGAAAGAAAGGGTGTTTTCCTTCAATCGTCGAAAAAGCCATGCCAGTGTTCATGTGTTATTTAATTCCACACTACGATAAGCTCCAGAAAGATTCCTAACCTGCGATAAATTATATCATTGATCAGAGCAGCAGTTCCGACAACTTAAAAAAAAAAAAAAAAAAAAACGGCTTTAATTTGTCTAATTCGCAGTCTTTCAGACCCCTTCCTCTCCATGACCTCTGGAGAGTTGTACGCGTGGTGGAAGGGGTTTGGAGGAGGATCGCGTGAAGGGAAGCGGCGTGAGGAAAGGAAGGGAAGGCAGCGTGAAGGGAAGGGGAAGGGGGAAGCGGCGTGAGGGGAAGGGGAAGGCGCGTGAGGGGAAGGGGAAGGCGGCGTGAGGGGAAGGGAAGGGCGGAATCGATGAGGGAAGGGGAGCGGCATGAGGGGAAGGGAAGGGGCGTGAGGGAAGGGGAAGGGGATGAGGGAAGGGGAAGGCGTCGTGAGGGGAAGGGAAGGGGAAGGCATCGTGAGGGGAAGGGGAAGGGGAAGGCATCGTGAGAGGAAGGCATCGTGAGGGGAAGGGGAGGGGAAGCATCGTGAGGGGAAGGGGAAGGGTTGATATTTGAAAAGCAGCTGATATTTCAATAATTTATTCACACGATTTTTAAAGGGTGAAAATTCAATTTTTTATCCGTTTTTTTATTTTTTAGCAATAACGCAAAGATTAGTATTTCCCTCAGTGAAGCAACAAGTCTTACTCTGGGTCCTTTGAAACAAACAACAAGCAGCTTGGTGAGCTCTTGCCAAGTGCTTAAGCACTCGAGGAAGCACTCCAATGGAACAAGCACCTGGCTTGGCAAGCATTACCGATTGCTGATCGTCATATAAACCCATGCACCCAGAACCGCCCAAGCAATGTCCGAATTGGACAAATGAACACTTTTTTAGCAATCGGAACTGTTTGTAAGTTCAATTATGGAGCTTAAAATTTGTAATTCTCCTTAGTTTAAGAGATACTCACAGTGATCGCATGTGCGGAAATGAAATAAAGCAACGAACGCTGCGTCTCCGGGCGTGTATAAGCATTGCAATGTACCCAGCAATTCATAGCTATGAACAGGCATTCGATAATATGAGTGAGGAAAGTGAAAAAAAAAACTTTATCATTAAGAAATCGTTGAGGCCTGTTCCAAGTCAAGGCAAGGTTGAGCAGGCCAAAAAACATGGCAGCTTCAGACCCCAGCGAGTGAGGTGGCCGAGGATCGCCTGATGAAGGATATAATTAAATGAGGCCGTTAATTATCTTCAAAAGGGGTGTTTAATTAACCCAAACACCCAATTTTCACTCTTGCACTCCTTGGAGTTTCTTGGTGTGCATGCAAAGTTTCAGGCTGATAGGTTTACGGTTTTACAGTTATGGAGGAGACACACAGACACACAGTTATTAGTATAGATACAAGTGCACACCTGTTGGAAACCCACGTGCATGGAAATGTATGACGTTTGGACATCTTGAGTTCGATGCTACACGTACAATCTTCCAAAATGGGTGTTGGCAATTCATCAGATCCAGAAATTATGTATAATGTACACAATTTATTCACTTCACATAACAACATGTTAATACATCATATGTTGAAGACATATCCGTGCACATGTGAAATACAGTTTGTTGATAAATCCCAGATATCTGAAATGGCTGTGTTTGGAGCAAAGGCTAACAGAAAATTGTCTTGGAAGTTGTGTTATTTTGCATCATTACCTTGATAAAGTTGTTGCAGTCGAGCAGGTATGGCAAATAGTGGAGGTAATTGGACTTCCCTCTTGGAGCAACAAAGTGTAATCCATCCCCTTTCCTGTTGATTCATTTGTGGAATGTTTCGCAGAACAGTACACACATGGTGAGGTCATCGGACCGCAATTATGATCTGGACAATATTATCAGACACTTTGTCCGATTCATTACAGATGCTGTTGTACATGTTTGCTGAGCACGCATTACCCTCCAAAGTCTTTGTTGCTCAGCATCCTGTGCAAGTCAGTGTTGAAGTTGATCAGCAGTCTCATTCTCCCATCTTATTCTTTTGCTTTCTGTTGCCCGTGCAAGTCGATGACGACGTTCATCAGCTGTTTCATTCTGTTCCCTCATTCTTTTATTCATTTTGGAAATGGCAGTTCCAAATGCAACGCATCGCGTCGGGTTTAACGGTCGCTCGATTAATGCCTCACCCTGCGTGCCAAACGCCAGGGTGGTAGTTGATATCTGGGTTGGGATTCCAACCCTGGCAAGATAGCTCATAGCCGATTGTGCAATTCTTTAAGAGTCTAAGCTATCCTAGCAGGCCATGAAATAACAAATGCAATGCGATTAATTATTTTAAATGATACTTTACTTTCACTGTGCTTAAGATGTGTGAGTCATCATGTCGACGTCATCCTGCTTCACACGGGAGCTTTAGCTTGTGTGACTCTGGGATCAAAGAGTACCTAAGACTCGCAAATCTTTATTGTGACTACGTCTAAAGAATGAAACATTTTATTTGACTGTCGAAAGGAAACGGCTAATGGAATGCATTTTTGTGTAAAACGCCAATGTTCGTCCTTTTTTCTCACCTTTTGCTGAAATTGAAACCTGAACCAATCTTAACGACTACAAAGAATGAAATCAGGTGAATTCGAGTTAAGATACAGCCGTGAGGAAGTCTGAATGGACTTTTATGTTACAGGCCTTAATTTCACTAAAAATGCATTTTGTCTAAAAACGTCAATTTTCTTCCCTGTTTTTTTGCAACCAAGTCTTAAACCAGTTATCAACCATGAAAAATGAAATCAGATATCGAATTCGAGTTAATATAAAGCCGTGAGAGAGTGTAAGAAAGTGCAGGGCTTGCGAAAGAGGCCGTACGGAGCGAACAAAATGGCAGCGATGTGATTTTGAAGCCCCTCCCTGAACGGGCGAAGCCCCGCCATTGGTGAATCACCGTGCCTGTGAAACACTGAGATGACAGTTTATACCGAGCGTGCATACCTCTCGGCTATACTGCCATGATGTGGCGATTCATTGCTTTATAAAGCGGCTGGGCGGCAGTAAAAGTCTAGGTTAAGAATGAAGAAACAATTTTGCAGTTATAAAATATAAATGTAGACACGGTGAATTAGCATGCATGATGGGAATAGTTGTGACGTTGGACAAATTTCTATTTATAGCCCTCAGATCAAAGGGACGTACGCGGCCATAAGTGTGACAGAAGACACAGGACAGAATAGCCAATTATATAACAGCGCGATGTCGCCGCGCTATATTAAAAAAAAAAAAAAAAAAAACCAAAAAAACCTTTCATTTGTCCAATTCACACATTCTTTGACAGCCCTTCCTCTCCTTGACTTCGGGAGAGTTGTATGGTGGGGGAGCGGAAGGGAGGGGGAGGGGTAGGGGCGCGATGGAAGGGAAGGGAGGCAGTTTCCACATTTTCCACATTCAAACTAAACCATTCAATCCTTAACAGAGGGGAGGGTGGAAGAGCAGGGGAAAGGGGTGGGGGGGGGGGGAGTGAGAGGAAGAGAGTGAGAAATGGAGAGGAGAAGAGATGGGAATGGGGGGGGGGGATTCTGGCATGTGAAGGGAGGAAAGTTCCGCATTGATTAAAGTACACGATAAGGAGAAATCACAAAGGCTTATCTATAAATACAGTTCTTCAAATATTGGATTTTTAGTAAAAAATGAACAAAATTAAAATTAAATCGATACTAGGGTGTGTGTGTGTGTGTCCCCTCAACTCCAAAACCATAAACCGAGCAGCCAAAAACTTTGCATGCACACCAACAAAAGTTCAAGGAAGTGCGACTGAAAATTGGGTGTTTCGGTTGATTTTCAAAAAAACCCTTTTGAAGATAATTAACGGCCTTATTTCATTATACCCTTTATCAGGCACATCCTCGGTCACCGCTCTCTATGGGGTCAAAGGCGTATCATCGGGGAACTTTGCTGGGGTCTGAAGCCGCCATGTTTTTTTGGCCTGCTCAACCATACCCTGATTTGGAACAGGCCGCAACGATTTAACGATAGTTGTTTTTTTTTTTTTCCACTTTTCTCACTCATATTATTAAATGCCTGTTCATCATAGCAACGAGTTGCTGTGTACATCGTGTTTGTTAGTGCTATAATTTTCAAATTAGGAGCTTGAGTCTGTCTCTGTCTCTGTCTCTGTCTCTCTCTCTCTCCACTCAGTGCTCGCAGACTTCCTCTCCTGTCAAAGCCTTTAATGGAATTCTCTCATCACCTCTTCCTGTCCAGACTGGAGTTCCTCAAGGCAGCCTTCTGGTTTTCATCAATGATCTCTCAGACTCTCTGGAAAATCCTCTTTATCTCATTGCTGATGACTCCACTCTCTGCAGTACCATCTGTCATCCCTCAGATCGGCAAGCAGCAGCTTCTTCACTCTCTGCAGATCTGGACAAAATCACAAACTGGTCCAACACATGGAACATGTCTTTCAATTCTGACAAATCTCACACTCTCACTATGTCTCTCCGAAAGGACTGTATGGAACCCCCCCCCCCCCCCCCCACCAACTACTCTCTCAACAATCTTCTTGAAGAAGTCCTTTCATTCAAGCTTCTGGGTCTCACGATCTGCCATGATCTTTCCTGGGAAAGCCACATTCCAAGCTGGCCTCCAAAGCCAGTCGCAGACTGGGAATCCTCCATCGTGAAAGTCCTTCCTCGGTCCCCTGAGCTCCTGACCACATATAAAGCTTTCGTCCGCAGTCTGATGGAGTACTGCTCTCTCCAGTCTGATGGTTCGTGACCCGTTATCCTCAGCGAGTGGTTCGTGCCTAGTTATCCTCAGCGAGTGGTTCGGCCCAGTCATCCTCAGTGAGTGGTCGTGTCCGTTATCCTCAGTGAGTGGTCCGTGTCCCGTTATCCTCAGTGAGTGGTCCGTGCCTCGTCATCCTCATGTGCTTCGTGCCCCGTCTTCCTCAGCGAGTGGGTCGGGCCCAGTCATCCTCAGCGAGTGGTTCGTGCCCCATCATCCTCAGCAAGTTGTGAAATAAAACCCGATTTCAGAGCCCTTTGTCGTATTAACATGTTTTCTAAATCACCGAACCAATTTTTTTCCCCCCCACCCATCAAATGTGGCTATTTATAAAGATGAATTGTTGTGAACATATCCCTGAACTGTCTATATAAATGCAACGTTGTATTTTTGGTGAAAGCAACTCAAGTTTTCGGTTGTATACAGTACGTACTGAAGTCGGTAATCACAGACTCCAACCTGCCGATATCGGCCAAGCAGTGTGTGTGTGTGTGTGTGTGTGTGTTGGTGTGTGTGTGTTGTGTGTGTGTGTTTTTCATGAAGCATAACATATTCTCTCTGATAACTCCCCTACCCCATCTATATCTCTTATCCTTGCTCAACCCCTCCCAATACAGTACAGCACCCTCCTCCCACACCTCCGTCTCTGGACGCGTGGGGGCGGTGTTGTCTCTCGGCCGTATATTATAGTATGACCAGTAGAAAATGGATTGCAGATATCATTGTGTTTCAATCTTCATTGTTATTCTATGCAGAAGCATTTTGATGAAACAGTATGAATCGTAATTAACACTCCACCACACATCTGCCTTCCTTCCTCTCACCTCACACTGTCTTCCCTTCCCCACAACTCCTCACTCCCCTCCCCGCTTCTTCACTCCACCCCCTCTCTCTCTCCCAACCCCCCTTTTTTTCTCCCCCCCCTTTCATATACCCGTCAGCGAAGCGACGGGTGGTATTTGTTGGTGATGGAATAATGTGGGAGGCAGCATATCTGTCGACGTCACGACGTCGAAGAGTGCCCTCCTCGTTTAATCTGCAAACTTGAATCCCATACCAGGTCAGGTATGGAGCATGCGCCAAAACAGCGCGTCGCTGCGTCCACTTTCCACCGGTACTCCAGGGGCCTCCGTCTGGCCATCCCACAGGCAGATGCCTGGCCCACCCATCTCCTTGAGATGCGATCAACCTGCTGCAACCACAAGGCACATGGTCGGCCCATTGGCCTCCTCCACTCACAAGACTCCCTCACTGAGAGAATCTGGTGAGCAGGATCAGCGTCAGCAAAACGAGCCACATGTCCCGACAGCCGCAGCTGACGCTCACGGACTATGCAGGTAACAAATGTCATCTGAGTCTCTCTCAGCAACCGCTCGTTGGACACAAATTCCGACCACGATAGCCAAGGATTCTCCGAAGAGACCTGGTACCAAAGGAATTAAGACTCCGTCTCAGATCCTTGTTCAGAGTCCAAGTCTCGCATCCATAGAGCAAGACTGAAGCACCAAGGACCTGAAGACTCAGACTTTCGTCCTCCCGCACAGGTACCGGCAGCACCACACCCATTATCCATGAATCCATGACTCCCCAGGCCCGACCCAGACGTCGATTGACCTCTGACTCACAGCCGGAAAAGACATGAATATCACTGCCAAGGTAAGTGAATCTCTCACGACCTTAACATCCTCACCACAAACAGGCACAGACAGGACAGCGGCATCCAAGATGTCATTGAAAGCCTGGATCTTAGTTTGACCCAGGAAACCCGTATACCCAGCGGCTCTGACTCCTCATTCAGCACCTCGAGGCCCCAAAAGGATATCTAAAGTCTCCGCAAAGATGACTGCATCATCTGCGAAATCAAGTCAGAGATCTTGACATTCCCAAACGATGCACCGCAGCTTGATCTCTCCGACATCCTCCCTAGAATCCAGTCCATACAAGCGCTGAAAAGTGTGGGCCAGTACACACCCCGACAAACTCCAGTAACAACTGGAAATAAGTCAGAGATAGTACCACCACATCTCACAGCACTGTCAGTACCAGAGTAGAGTTCAGACATCAGATCGATCAGTTTTGGTGGCACCCCACGAAGACCAAGAATCTTCCAGAGGGCATCCCGATTCACCGAATCGAACGCTTTACAGAGATAAACATAGGCTGCAAGCAGTCCCTGCCGAAACTCTCGTCTGCGTTCGGTGAGGACCCGAAGAGCAAGGATACGGTCAATCGTTGACCTCTTTGGTGTAAAGCCTGACTGCTCTGGACGCTGGTGCTCAAGGGTGCGGAATTTAAGTGCAGATGGTGCAGATGGTGCGAACCCTATCAAGAATTATCCGAGCAAAGACCTTGCCCGGCACTGAGAGCAGCGTCACCCCTCGGTAGTTGTTGCAGTCTTGGCGATCACCCTTCCCTTTCCAGAGAGGGACAACAAGACCCCTCTTCCAGTCAGTTGGGATGATGCCTGTGTTCCAAGCAGAGCACAGAACTGCATGCAACAACACGAGTGCAGCATTTCCACCAGCCTTGAGAAGTTCAGCATGGATGCCACAGATCCCTGGAGCTTTACCCCATTTTAACCGGTTCACCGCAGCCCGTGTTTCCACAAGCGAAGGTGGACCACAGTTGATTGGAGGGTCAGCAACAGGGATTGTAACACCCCTGACGTCCAACTCGACAGCTGGTGGATTAGCCTCGTACAACGCTCAAAGTAACCAGCCCAGCGGGCCTTCAATTCGGACTCCTCTGTCAAGAGCCTACCACCCTCTGCTCTAACTGCAGTACACCGAGGGATGGGCTTGGATGAACACAATGCACGAATTCCCCTGTAAGCAGGACGAGAATCCCTTGAGCACACGTGATGATCTACCCCCTCACAGATTCTCACACATAGGCATCCTTGCCCACCCCTAGCGCACGTACAGTTTTACGCCTCAGCTCCCTGAACAGGTCAGCTCTGCCATTCAGTCTCGCCCTGCGACTTGTCAATGGTATCCAGTGTCCCTTGAGAGACAAAATTCTCTTTGCCCGACGGTGAGTTCCAATACATCCACCGGCAACATCAAGGACGGTGGTCTTGAAGGCTCTCCAACAATCTTCAGGACCTCCCAAAGCACCCAGACTCCTTAAATCTCCATTCAGCCTGTTTGCAAACTCCTCAGGTACCCTCTCATTCTTGAGCTTGCAAACATCCAGCCTAGGCTGGGATGGTACCATTCTCCTGGATTTAAGGTGCAACTTCAGAGTTGCTACAACAAGCCGGTGGTCAGCATTGAGGAACTGAGCACTCCATTAGACCCTGCAGTTCTGGATCATCCTCCAGCGACCATCAACGAGGACATGGTCAATCTCCTTTGCCACACGCCAGCGTTGGAATACCAAGTCCAGCGATGTGCTTGTGGGCGCTGAAACCATGAACCAGCCACCCTAAGTCCATGACTTCTTGCTATTGCTTCTGCTTTACTTCAAGGAACTTAGTGCTATTCTGGTTCATAGTTCCTGACCCATGGACCAACACACGTCTCATAACCATCCCTATCAGGTCCAGACGATGCATCGAAATCCCCCAAGACTAGAAGTGTATCTCGTCTGGGCACTGATCAACCACAGATTTGAGCGTGGCGTAGAATGCATCCTTCACGGTGAGATCACTCGCCTCAGTCGGAGCATAAACAGAGACCAGGGAAATGGCACCGAAGGAGTGACGAATCCTTTGTCTCATAATACGCTCGTTGACTGGTGTTACCTCAATTATCATTGGAGTCAGCTTATTGACACAGCTACAGCAACTCCTTGGGAATGGTAACCATCAGAGCGACCAGACCAATAGTAGTATAACCACCCACCATGATCTTGCCGCAATCCGTCTCCGAACCTCAGAGAGTGCTGCAATACCGATGTCCAAACGCTTGAGCTCAATGATAACAGAGACATGTGATCATCCTCTCCGGGATAGGACAATCCAGGCACCTACCCGAAGGGACCGCGTCAGGTTAACTCAAGGAGACCGCCGTCTGGTGGACGACACCTCAGCACCACTCCGACACCCTCTCCCACAATCTGACCCGGGAATGTTACCCCGTGGTTTCCCTCCTATCATCAAAGATTGGGGTCCCGAAGGCTTTGCCCCAATCCCTCACGGTGAGCTGCCCTGCGAAGGGAAGCTGCACAGAAGGTACCCCACGGAGTGGGTTTTCAGATTTCTTTGGTTTTTTTGTGTTTTGCGGAATGAAGGGTTTTACGGTGGCCTTTGTGCAAATCCTGCCACCAACCTCCTAATAAGAAGTAACCCAACTGCAGGAGGATGTCCACAGACACAGTTGGGCACTAGATATGGATGGCCGTTGGCTCACAAGGAGCTCCTCCGCCCTTTTACCACCCACCATGATCATGTAACATAATGTCTGTAAGTACATGTTCAACAGGTGACCATGAAAGATGACTATACAAGTACAGTATGTCATGATGGTATCCATAGCCTTGCTTATGATGGCAGCCTTTTAATATGAATAAAGATGGGGAGGGGGGGGGGTGTTGGGCCAGGGCAGGGGTGTGGGGTAACATTACCCTTTTTGCCTAACAATTGGAATGCCTTTTGTCATAGGTTATTTGTTTTTCAGCTTGATGCCATGGAAACAAAGGACTTCAAGATCATTCAAATCTCCCGTGACGAAGCTGAGTCTGTGGGCCTTTCACTTTCACATCGCCAACAGGTCAGTGGTCTCTCTGTCTTGTACTGCCTCCTTTTTGGTCTTGCACCCTCTGCTCTTTCAATGTCCCACCCCCCCACCTCCCACACCAGGCTTCTGCATGGCACATGTGGTCCACCATCAACCCCTTTCTGGTGAAACGCCCACATTCCAGGATCACTGCTCACCTCCACTCATTTGTTCCTCTTTTTTCCCCACCTGTGGAATCAATTTCCACATCCTCTTCAATCTCATTCTTCCCTCCAGGTCTTCAAGACAGCTGTTCACTCACCATCAGGTCAAATCGTCCCCCATCCAAAACCATGATCTTTTCTACCCTCGTTACCCCCCCCACCCCAAGCCCCCACCCACCTACGTACCTCTTTCCTGCGACTTTGCTTCTACATCCATCCTGTCCACCTGTTGCATCCTCCACCACTAATTCTTATACACATCCCTTATTTGTCCAAGTCTCCCTCATCCCTGTCTTTGGTGTGTTCCCCCCTCTCTTTCTACTGTTCCTTTCATTTTATGACGTCCTCATCCATTTTATTTTCTCACTCCTCCACGAGCCTCGACATTGTATTAAAAAAAAGAAAAGAAAAAAAAAGTGTCCCATGTGTGGTGAGTCGCTGATTCAATTCCAACCCTGGCCGAGTTGTACTAAAGAGGTAAGTAAAAGTTATTTTTGTTTTGTACAAGTTTTGTTCATAAGTACAAGTTATACAAAACAGAGTCGTACAAAACCAGAGTATGTGCTGCGTCTTCCTCACTCAATGGCCAGCATTTATAGGATAGAGCATGGACAAACACCATAGGTTGGCATCCATGTGAGGAGAAAAGTCCTGAAGTTGCCCCGAGCTGAATATGAAGGAAAGTGGTGCGATAAGGATGTTCTTGTGGCCCTGTACCTGCGGCCCAACTATTAGGGTCACTGCCTTTTTGCCCTCGGTCTCCTCGCTCTTGCATGCTCTTCCATTGCATAGAAAACAACAATTTGCAAAAGTTTGGAGCTATCATGAGGGAAGGGTGGAGTGGAGGTCAAGTTGGAAATCCTCAATCACTTAACGCACAAAGACCAACTCAAACTGAGCATTTATTTATTTACATGGATTTCAAGCTCACATTCACACAATGCTTTAAATTACCTGTACAAAGCATACGTCTGAAAAACAAACCTTGCTTCTGTACAGCAGATTATCAGAATAAAAGGCCAAAAGAGCAAGTTGTACTTATTAACAAAACCAGATGATAAATGTTGCCTTTATTACAGTGGACCAACAACACAATCATGGATTAATGGAACAAAATAATGCAAACTCTTAGCTTTGAAGTGTAAGCCTTCCACACCGACCTTCCAGGATTAGATCACTGAAAGGAAACTCCTCAAGATAGAGGAGACTCGAGCGTGCGGATGGCAGGGACACACGACTCGAATGGGTTGCCGGATAAGCAGGCATCACAACGAGACATCTTGAAGTTGCTCCAAGATTTCTCTGCAAATGGAAGCACAGGATGAAAGACCTCAAACTCATCACCAAACGGAAATTCCATCTGCAGTTAAAGACGATTGCGCAACGGTCACTCTCTTTCATCCGGAATCATGCTAATGGAATAAAGGATGAGAGGAACCAAGCTCAGCAAAAGGATAACCTTCCCCTTGAGTGAACCGTTCATCGATTCAGGATACGAGGAGGTTTGGAAAGAACATTTTTAATGCCAAATACAATGGGAATTTATCAATACTTTTGGCACAATCACATTTATTTTTCATTTACAAGGCCGAAGGCTCGAAGAGGAAAAAACAAAACACGCACGCAATGCGCAGTGCGCACACACATTTCAAGGACATTTTAAATGACGCTAATTCCACACAATCTGATATAAAACTTGTCTTAGTTGCAAACATCACAGTTGTTCACCTAAACTAAGAACTTATCGACTTGTGAACAATTGGTAGGTGTTCCAACTGCCCACATCATCAGCTGGGCACCACTCTAATAGGGTTTTTGACCCTTTCAACTGAGGACCTCTCCAAACAGTCGGTCCACAACCATGGCTGATTGATAGAAATCACACACAAATAAACGTTTTTTTTCTTTTCTCTTAAACAGGATCGAGGGCTCATAGTTGGGCTGACACACTGACTCAGTCAGTCAGTCAGTCAGTCAGTCAGTCAGTCAGTCACACACACACACACACACACACGGAGCACTGTCACTTCCTGGGTACTCTGGGTGCCAGTGACGTCCCAACAATGGCACCACCTTTCTCACAGTATTCAGCAGGGCATTTCCTAAGGAGGAATTTCCTCCTCCTCCCCATGGATGCCAACCTCTGGGGATTGTCGGTGCTCTATACTTTTAAAATGCTGAACGTCAAGCAAGGAAGCAGCAAGAACAATGAAAAAGTCTTTGCTACGACTCGGCCAAGGTTTGAACCACCGACCTCCCAGAAGATGTTCTAACCATTACACCACAGAGTCTGGTTTGCACACAAAACAGTTCACGTAGGGATAGGTAGGTCCACGTATTATATCTATAACATGCATATACAGCATGCACACAAATCTAACATACCTTTTCAACATGTCCGTAACACCTATTTAGAACAAAGCAATAAAGCTGTTTCACTAAAATTACTCTTAAACCACCTACTTGTGCATATAAAAGAAGATGTATCCGTTCCTCTCCCTCATCACACGAACAGCCGGCTCAGAAATGCTTACGACGTTGGTGTCATCGTACGTAAACCAGGCTCGTTTCTTCACGTCCAGCGCATCGGTGATGTAGTGACCTGAAAGAGTACAGCACACTTCTTGTTGCAATTTATGTGACATTCCAGTGGAAAATTGAGGTTGGGAAACGACAGGGTGTGCCAAAAAAACAAACAATAATAATAATTTTAAAATGTACAATACTACTATATTCAGTTTTTTTGTGATTTGCATAAAACTTCTACATTTTGTGTGACAAGTGTACCAAATATCAGAACTGTAACTTGCAAGACTAGTTTGGCACTCAGTTGATCACATGATCCAAAAGTCCACTCTGCCCTGAGTGCAGATTTGAGCACGACGGGTGAAGTTGTTGATTACGCGCTGACGTTCAGCAAGTGGGGTGGACCGAACTTTCTCTGTGATTGCTTGTTTCAGCTCAAAGATGCTTCCATGATTATCACTGTACACATTGTCTGAGGAATCCAGAAAGGTAAAAATCTAGTGGGCTCAAATAAGGGGAATCTGGAGACCACTCGACACTGAAGCGTCAGCCAAACACTCTCTCACTGAAGTGGCTCGTCATTCAATCACGGGACTCGTTTACAGTGCAAGGGGCTGCCCAATCACTACTCGCAGATAAAGTTTATTCTCATCATGGAGAATCCTCTTGAGACTTCACACTCTCAGTCCAAGTTCTTGGCTGCAATGGTGAAGTGACTTTTCTGGACTGTTTCCGACTGACTGACCCTCTCAATGACCTCTGGAGTTCTCAGCGAAGGGAATCCAGAAAGACTTGGTCTCTCTATTGATTTATGACATCAAGTTATGCATAGTTCCTTGTTCTCAAAATGTCTTCCTCCATATGAATATTCTCTTTGCATGGGGCATCTCTGCAATTAAAGTCTCTCTTGAACTTCTTCGAGTTTGGACAAAGGTTTGCATTTCGATGTCGGATTCCACAGAAAAAAAAAAACGTTTTCTTCATTAATGCAGGGCATAGTTTCTCACAGGAAATAATATATTGTCGTGGTCCTGCGGTTGGGTTAATCCCCCAACCCAAATGTGGTGGACGGCAGTTAACACCAGCCAGTCCGGATAGCCGAGCGGTTTTCCTTAGGAGCCGGACACATGATCCTCAGAGATTATAACGCGCATGGAAGGGGTAGGGTGCGGCACTGGTGGAGCGACGGAGGCACAGCACAAGGGGTTGATACTCGAACCCCACGACAAATACACGGACACAGCAGCTTGGTCCAGAGATGGTCTTTATGGAACTTTGAAATCGAGGCACTCCGTCTCTGTATGGGAAGATGCGCCCAAAATGGCGCCGAGCCACTCTGGGCGGGAAACGTACGTGAGATAAATCGTGAGGTGATATTCAACACCAAGGCTCAGAGACTACCTTGCAGCTTCTTCGTCGATCATGCTTACAGACCCACTACTTTGCAGAATGGCGCCGTCTCTTCGGTGATATACACGAGGCTTCGAGGTCCGTTCCTCATGACCAGCCAAGAGTAAATGGCCAACGTCTTGCTCAGTACGCGAGCCATTCGCCTCAGCACGAATACGAGAATTGTGCCATCTTCTTCATGCGTCAAAGGAAAGTCAGCCGTAATGCCCTGTTCTTACAGGCAATCTCCTAACTACGTTCTCTCTCGACCGTGTGTTCGCTCCCGATCTCTTCTACGACGTCACACCGAACAACCATTCACCTCCGGGACGTGGCTTGCTGGCACGAAACCCTGGAAGGCGGAGCCTCTGCCTGCTCGGCACGCCTGGCTTACTTGTGGTTATGGTTGTTGTTGGTATAATAACGCAACTCCTTCATGGCTGGCTTGTAAATGCAAAAACACAGGAATAGGTCACAGGAGGCAATCACACACTGGGGGAAATTGGTCTTAATCCCCATCTAATACCACACCACACCACCTCCCTCCCACCCACCCCCCCCCCCCCAGTGTGGTGACACGCAAGCTCAGTTTCCATACTTAATTACATCGAGATGTCTCCTACATGTCCACGGACCAAACAACTCCATTCAATCCTAACTTTCCTTTGAAATTCTCCATCTACCCCACAACCGTAACAATATCATTATCTGAAATAAGAAAGAAAGATAGAAAAAAAAAAACATGAAAATTAAACCAATGGTAAATAAATCAGAGCGTTTGGCTTTTTTTTGGCACACCCGGTATTTGCATGTGTACTTGGAAATAAAACAATGCATGTTAATAATTATTATTATAAAATATAATCGTTAATAACGATTATAATCGCTTTTAAAAGTAGAATGGCACATGGTAGAGCGCATACCTCCACCAGACTGAACAGTTTACGTTTTGTATCACACCGATAGGCTGGATCTGCATCCGGACCTGAACAAAAATGTAATCGGCTTGTTCTCATCATCTACCCAACTCATTCACATTGTTTCGTGTGAATCCATCCATAACTTTTTGAGATATTGTGCTATATATAGTTTTTGGCCCCATTTCTCAACGGTGAAGAATCACTCTATTGCTTCATCACACCGGAAAGAAGAATTCAAAGTACGTATAGTCATAATCAACCGATGGAGAAACAAAAACCATTCGTTAATAGACGCTAATCTGAAATGTGCAATGCAAGTGATTGGTGACTACTTTGTGATGTAAACTGCTCTCACTGCAGTTTGCTCATCAAACACACCTGCAGAGGACTCGCTTCCAATGTGGCTCACAATGCTTACAAGCTGGTAGGAATATGGCAGCTCACCCGTCTGGTGTTTGGGGGGAGGGGGATGGTGGTAAGAAAGACCACATGTTTGTCATTGCAACACTAATGATCAACAGTACAAATATGCAAGTGTAGTGAGACCCAGATCAATATAGTGAGAAGGAAAAAAAAAACACACACACACACACTCCCCTGTACTGTCCGGATCCTGGGCCATCAACACACCCAAGTTGGGCTTTAAAAGCCGAACCTGAAGCTAATAGTTAGGCAGCAGTTGTCACTATCTGATCAGTACTTCAATAAATTTGCCAACTTTGATTTTCACTTTTATTTGTTCAAGGACATCATACTGAATCACTTTCAACTTGTCTTCAAATTTTCAGTGTCATATTTCACCACCTGGGGGCACTTTTTCAAAATTGCTGCCAAAATCACAGAAAAATGTTAAAAATAATATTGACCACACATATCAACTGATATGATGATGTTTTCTGGATTGTTTCATCCTAGTGATACTAATTATGAACTATTGTTGTTTTGCAGGGCTCAAGCTGATGCCGGGCATGTTGTCTGTTACCATGAAAGCAAACATCTGACCAATTGAAATATGGAACAGTGTTACATTTGTGCAGAAAAACGGAAAGATGAATTTTCATTAGCAAGTGAAATATCTCTAAACAATATTAAATTGTTCAGTGAAAGATGGGCTCGACTTGGTAAAAACATTAACATTCATGATAGAATAAAGCAGATGAACATTGTTGCAGGGGCAGAATATCACTACCACAGAAAATGTTACAAATCACTTTGTAACCAAGCTAACCTTGAGAAAGCTGAAAGAAGTCATGAAGAAGATTTAAAATGTACAGTGAACAAAAAGAGAGGGAGGCCAAGTACAAGTTCTGTACCGTCAACTCCAAAAACAAGGAAAACGTTTGATCAGGAATTTGTGTTTTCTGTCAGGGCAGTAGTGTGGAAAAACTGCATCAAGTTTGCAGTGAGCCTATGGAAGGAAGTTCTTACAGATAAGGAACTGAACACAAATGAAGACGTCCGCGCAAGATTGGCACTCCTTTCTGATGCCATGGATGCATTTGCCCAAAACTGTAAATACCATCTGACCTGTTTCAGAAAGGAAACCAGACACATTGAATCTTTCCAGAGAACAAACACTTGTTCGTCTGAAAATGAAGCCATCGAAAAGGCCATATGTGACATTGAAATTGTCAACATAGTGCAGTTGATAATCACCAATAGTGACAGTTTCCCAAGCATTGACATGAAGACAATCAACAATGCATATATTAAACTCCTTGAAGAACATGATGTAACAGTTCAAAGAACTAACTTTAAGCAGCACCTGAAGTCCCTTTTACTTGAGAAGATACCTGGATTGATTTTGTCAAGCGTGGGCCTAAACCAGAAATTGTTGTGTCACAGTTAGTCAAAGACAAAATCCTCACATACGAGTATGAAACATCAGATTGGATGAAGAGATGGAAATTCTTAGTAGGGCTTCAAAGATAATTCGAAGAGAAGTTGACAACATGAAAAACTGGCAATATAAAGGATCATTTGATGACTTTGAAACACCTAAGAAGCTATTGCAGCTAGTGAGGTGGATAACCTATGGTCCACATACTACTCTACAAGTCAAAAGAGAAAGAGAAGCTGAGAAAACATCAAGAAATCGAACTCAGCACATCATATCTGCATATAGAACTAAGAGACAAATTAACTACGAGTCCAAAGAAGGTGGCAGTTTTCACAAGGATAAGAATACACCATTGACTGTTGGCCTTGCACTGGTATCATATCAAGCAAACAGGTCACGTTCACAAGTGGAAATGCTCCCAAAGCATGAAGACGGCTGTTTCATATGATGAAGTTGAGAGAATGACCACAAGAATGGCCATGGCTGGAATGTATGACCTTAATGACAATGTTAAAGGCATGCATGTACCCCCCTTTC
>CM068959.1:10992125-11010294 GCA_035128595.1 Eptatretus atami | reverse complement strand
TTCGGTCCGATAAAGGACCCGTCGGCTCCGGAGTTATCCGGGGTGACGACCTATAAATTCCGGGTGTTCGCTGGAGCCGACTCTACTGCTCCATCTAGCGGTCGTGCTCGCTGCCGATACCCGGCCCACAACAATATCACCACGTCCCGAGGAGGCATGCGTTTCAGATTTGAGAGGCCAGCCACCCCTTACTCCCTTCCCCAAACCCTCCTCAATCTGATTCCCTTCTCCTAAAATTCCTCCCTTGATCCAAAGGTGGAAACACCAAAACTCCCAAAGTGTTACTTTGATCAACAGCAGTTTCTCTTTGATGGCACAAGTAGGTGCTCGAAGACGTTTAGCAAAATGTTTAGCTCGAAGACTTTTAGCAAAATAAATATAATCTGCAATAATACTATCATAATTTAACTAACCTACCATGAAGAATATCAAGTCATGGCATTATAAGATCGACTGAGACTTCAAAATTCCAGCGTTCCATCACGACAGATGAGATTTTTTATTTTCCAGGATTTACCATAACACTTCTTTCACGATTAATGGTAAAAAGGATTCGACCAGATAAATTGCTGACCTTGCAAACTCAACTCGGTGGCTCGTTTGAGTTCATCTTCCTCCTTCTGCTCCATTGCCACCTGTTCATGGCACACAATTATCTTGTCTCACACATTAACAATAACAAACAAAAAAAAAATTTTAAATCACTATTAAACTAGCTTCTTAAAACATAAAAAAGGCCCCACACACCCCTCAGTGCACAACATGAACAACCTTCCCACACTACCAGATGCACACTGTCTCTCAAACATGTCAGTGAATGAAACCAGTTGCTTGAAGTGTGGGTGTTGTAAAACTCTAAGTTAAACTTTGAACTCTTCCCCTGTTGGTGTTTGCATCTGAACCAATGGCTCGTGAGGTAAGGAAGCCAGGTACAAATCCCACATTCAAGTTTGTTTCCAAAGATATCAGAGTACTAGAGCAAAGTCGATGGTGTGCCATCACAAATCCCCACGCTTCCCACCTTCAGCAAAGTTAAAAAGACTGCAACAAGTTTCACCAGGAATGACCCAATATCAAATGAGTCAAAATCGTGTTTTGACCCCTGTGACCCCAAGTCCTCCCCCACCCACTGGGGTATGAACTGGTGGGTCGAATCAAAAACAAAATCGTTACAGATTTCATGTGCATGTACAATGTTCCAATGAAAAGGTTTAAAATGTGCATGTCATTGCGTTTTTTTGGTATTTGACCTTTTGACCACACCTCAGGGGGTGGGGCCAAAAATGATACAGCTCTCGCACCTTTTTGCCTTGTGGTGATCATAACTACCAAGTTTGATTTTCTGCACAACGGTTTAGGAGGAGATTCATAGTGTCGGATGGACAGACGGACAAAGCTGTAATAATCAAATGAAAACAGAGCTCAAGCATTTCCATTTAAGAGGTAAAGATTACGAAAATGTAATAGAGGTTTTGAGCAAGTGTGAGAGTCGGTTCAGCCTGAAAATGAAAAAAAAGGGAAAATATCGCAAAAAAGCGGAAGTTTCAAGGTAATTGCAGAATCCATAAATGTACAAATATAATCTGCTAATTTAATAGGTGAACATGTGTATTTGCCTAGATATGAGGATAGAGAGCAGAGGAGGTTTGCTGTTTCACATCTCAGTGTAAATCAATAACTTTTCCCACAGCAGGCAGGTTTGTGAACTCGACTTGCTATAATGTCCCTCCACCTGCCTTTTCTTCGCTCTGTTCACACAAAGCCCCCCCCCCCCATCCGGGGTAACGTGTGTTCTTCCAAAAACCAATACCTGGATTCCCTCCCCAAGTCTAACCTTAATCTGTCCATTTTCTCATCGATAGAACAAACTCCATATGTCCACTGCCTCATGTTCTTGCCTCCAGTACTTTCAAGTTTATTTGAACATTGTCACGGCTTGCTTTCTCCCAAGCTCTTCTACTCTACTCTACTCCACTCCACTCTCACTAGCACCCCTCTCACTGCTCCTTTATCAATTATTATACAATATTTTTTTTAACCCTCATCCATTCCTGCAACCCAACAACTCATGTGTCCCATGTCCATGCATATTGTCTGCAAATTTCTCTTTTAGCCTCAGTCAGTTTGCAAAGCTGTTGCTCTCTGTTAGTTAGCTCCTCCATGAGCCTTGACTTCTGGATTTAAAAAAAATAAAAACTCCCCAAAAAGATCACCGTTTCCCAGGGATTTTCAATGCCAGTTAGGCAAAGTTCTTCCAACTCTCAATCACGGCACGTTAAAAGGGTTACTCCAACTTGTGATATCTCCCAAAATTGAGGGTCAACTTCGCCTGCTCACCAATGAGGTTAAAACTCAGAGTGAAAAACTTGAATGATTATGTTCATAGTTGTGAATGGATATGCAGGCCCCCCCACCACCTGCCCCCAGATACATTTCATCAAGCCAAGATATGAGGTGGCCTTCAGTTACACACTTCCTCTTTTGGATATGTAGAGCTTACCTTAATTTGTAGATGATATAAATTAGGCTGATGTAATATTGGACCAGAGCATAGAAGGATTAGCTGGAGGGTTGGGATGGGGGGTGGGGGCGGTTCTCCAGTTTCAACCAATTGTTATTTTGACGTTTTCTCCTGCAGAAAGGTTGCTAAAATAAGCGAAGCAACACGCTTTCCCCCATTGATCACCATAATCCCAAAAGCTGGAGGGATTTGAGATCAGAGATGCCTTCTTGCTGGACTGGAACAATTTGGACCTTCTGCTGTATCGCAGCAACAAGGTAAACCATAGAACCAATACAATAAACCTTCAGCTTCCAAATCTACAAAACGTACCGACACAGTAATTCAGTGAATGGTTTTACCGATTCCATTGCAAGTAGTATTCCAAATTGGGCTTCGATACAAGGGAAGGAAAGAAATGTGCCGGTGTGTGTCGATGTTCTTCATACAATGTTCTCTCTCGATGCCAGAATGCTCTCGTGCTTTCCACAGTTTTTTTTCCATTCTGGTTTCCATTTGCCGTTTCACCTCTGATTATATTACAGGTGAGCACGTTTTGTTGACCAATTGCATCACTTCATTAAAAGTAAATTTATCAGGTGTTCCTCCCACACTCCTCCAACAGAGAGGAGTCGGGTGACGGCAACAAACCTGTAATTTTTTTGTAGATTTTCGTACCGATACAAATTTGTTTACTGGGATTGAGTATTGGAAACATTTCATGGACGACGATAAACCACATCGTCATGACAAGCAGGAATTGAAATACATTGGCCAAATAGACCGTCCAGAAATTTTGTATACCATGTCAAGGCTCGTGTCAGAGCTAAAATCCATGAGCTCTTAAGCCATCAAAACTGCAGCTAAACACTGCCCAAGTTTCTGCAGCGGATTAAAGCCTGTTAGTTTTAAGAGGTCATATATGTATTATGGACACATGGGAGAAAGTTGGGGGGGGGGAGGGGGATGACAAACCACAATGATCCTGCAAGTCAAAAATGGCCCTCACAACATGGCTGGCTTGTGACATTTGGTCTGCACTGTACCTGCTCATGAAGACTCTGCTCCAATGCTTCTTGCAGTTCACGATCTTCTTGTTCTTTGGTCATTTGGCTTTTGTCTATCCAGTCCAACTCAGAGGCTGCCCCATCAACACCTCCTGTTATCGGAACTGATGGTGTACGATTCTCCTTGTCCTCTTCGCCTTTCTCCGGTAGGTCCACTGCATTCTCAGAGTCCATGCTGCCACTTTGAGTCTCCCTTCCTTCATGACCGTCGATGTCACTTTCTCTGGCCTCACCATTCCCACCTCTTTTAAATGATTCCTGTGATCCACCAGACTCTAATTTCCAGTTCTCTGCATCCAGAGTGCCTGCAAGGTCAGAAAGAAAACATTTATTTATTAGATTCACACAAAGACCAAGTAGCTAAAGTGATCAAAAGGTAAAAATCATAGCTCCTTGTGCTCATATTCGAGTTACCAGACAAGGTAGAACTCAAGCTGTCGGTATTTTGGCCCTGTTTGGGAGACACCTCCTGCGCCTCAACAAGATCAAAGTCATCCTCATCTTCACAAAAACCAGTCTCAGAACTGCTGTTGACCTGTTGGGCAATGGCTTCTCTGGACCGTTGCTGGGTCTCCTTGGACTGTCCAAAACTTAGCTCGAGCACATCGTTTGATGCAGCTTCAACAGCATCATGTTGGCTGATTTCAAGAGCCATGGCGAGCAGCTTTTCTTCACTCATCCCGTCACCAACACTTAGTTGTTGACTTTTCAGCAGAGTCTACAACAACCATCAAAGAAAAGAAGAGGAGAAAGAGAGAAAAAAGTTAATGGTCACTGGAAACAAAAAGAACCACGTCCACACAACTAATAGCACAATGAAAAGTGTGTGTGTAATGTGTTGTTGTGTGTGTGTGTGTGTGGTGTGTGTGTGTGTGTGTGTGTGTGTGTGTGTGTGTGTTGTGTGTGTGTGTGTGGAAGTTCAGGGGGCTTGAGTCATCCTCATCTTCACAAAAACCAGTCTCAGAACTGCTGTTGACCTGTTGGGCAATCCCGGTTAGCCATAGACACAATTTCAGTTGCGTTAGCCCATCCACCCATGGTGTTGGTGTGTGTGTGTTGTGTGTGTGTGTGTGTGTGTGTGTGTGTGTGTGTGGTGGGTGTTTGCTTCCATGCAGGTTTAAGCATGTGGAACATAGTCCTCCCAGCTCTTGAAGTATCCACCTCTGTTTTAGTAAAGGTAAAGGGGTGGGAGGGGGAGGGGTCACAATTCATGGACCAAGCAGTTTTCTTGTTCTCAAATTTTTGTTCCGAGGGTTCTTTTCAAGATCGTCAATGAACCCCAGACAGCCTAAAACTTCAGTTCATTTGTATCAATATTCCCAGAGATGGTTTTTAAGATCTCAGTCAGGTTCTTCTTCATTATTCCGATTGTTCCAATTATCTCTGGTACAGTTTTGGTGCTCATCAGCTTCCAGGATCCTTTTTCACTTCTTTTTTGAGATCTTGGTATTTGGTAATTTTCTTCATTTCTGCGTTGTTTAGGCCAAAATCGCCGGGAACTGACACCTCAACTAACAATCCCAGCTCTTCTTTTTTATACCCAAGTACTATATCCGGTCGCAATGCTACATTTTCTACGTTCATGCTCGATGGGATTATCAGGTCGTATGTGAGCATTACTTCCTTGTTCTCAATTACTGCTTTTTGTTCACGTTTGCATGAGTTTTCTGGAACTGGAATATTGAAGTTTTTGCAGATGTGCCATTGTGGATTACTCCACAAACCCTGCTGTGACTGTGTGTGCAGCTGTTCTGACATGAGTTTTTTACATCCCGATAGGAGGTGGCTGTTGCTGTTTCTACCTTGCAGAACCTACACTTGTCCGATTGATTCAGTGCTGCCATTAGTGTCGTGTCCTTGGTCTTGGGCATTTATAATGATTCTTTCTCGATCCCAGTTAAGCTGACGACTTCTTTGCCATTCCAATGAGCCTTCTTTATCTATGCCAAATCTGTCCAACTCCTTTTTATACCTCGGCTGACGAAGTCGCCGGTGACATTATGTTTTTGGGTTGTCTGTCTGTCAGTCCGTCAGTCCATCCAAATGAATTTTCTCCGTTTTCTCTGAAAACACTTATCCCATTGACACGAAATTTTCACCATAGGTGCGACTACTCATGTAGAATGTTTAAATGATAATTTTGATGTAATAGGTCACGTGGCATGGCAGCCAAACTGCTCCATGGAAAAAATTGAAACTTGGCACATGTGAAGTACTCTCCATGGGAAAGTGTGATTTTTTGATGATGTCATAGGTGGCTTCGTTATGATGTCATAATTGCATATGTCGAACGCTTTATCCAATCAGTATGAAAATGTTTGAGGGTCATCTAGGGCTAAATTGAATGGGGGCGGGGGGGGGGGGGGGGGGGGGGGGTGTTGATGACGTCATCAGTCACGTGCTTTGGCAGCCATATTGTTTTCAACATAAAAACCTTCAAAAATATTTTGCTCCGAAACGGTTGAACAGATTGAGGCGAAACTTTACAGGTATGATCACCTATCCATAAGGAACAAAAGGTTCTTCTTCAAAAGAACAAAAGATCACCTATCCTATGAAATCATAGGTCACATGGTTTGGCAGCCATATTGGATTTACTCTCAAACCTCCAAATATCATTATCCAGAACAGCTTTACAGATCGAGGGGAAACTTGACCCACATGTTCCCCAAGCCTTGTGGATACCAGTGTGTTTATGAATAATTAATGTCATATGGTCTGGCAGCCATAATGGTTTGAACAAAAATCTTTTTTTTAATTTTCTCTTGAACCGCTTCACCAATAGACGTGAAACGTCACAATTTTGATCGAGTAATCATGGGGAATATACGTTTTAAATTTCAACCCGATTGGACGCATGGTCTGGCAGCCATATTATTTCATATTTTGAATCTGGGTTCAGGGATTTAACTCAAACTTGGTACAAGTATGTGTAATGATGTAATAATGTGGGTGGAGTCAGGATTGTGAAAATTTGAAATTGTGACGGAGAGTGATTAGGGTGCAAATTTTAGTTACGTAATTGTGCAGCGATGTCAGACCAAAGCGGGCAGATCATCCAGGTGGGTTTTGGTGAGGATGACATGATGGAGGAGGAACCTGTGTTCCAGGAAACTGTTTATTAGAATGACATTGAGAGAGAGGGCACAGTCGGGGGTGCCATGGAAATACCAACAGAGCTCATAGACCCCATGAGACAAGTGATGGCAAAGATGGAGTTAGGGCTGGAAGCGATGGGCAAATGGATGCAGGACAGGTGGAGTCGAAGGCGATGGACGAGGGCTTAAGGAATGACATGAAGGCAATTGGTGATGATGTGGCATTGAAATTCCAAGCTGCACAAGATGAGGTGAATGAAGTAAGAGGGTGCGTGGACGGTGTTCAGGAAGAGATGAATGTGGGTCAGGTCAAAATAACAGATAAAGTAAATAAAATACAGACGGCGATAAAAGGACTTAAGGAAGGGCAGGAACAATTAAAAATAGAAATCGGAGGCAATACGAAGGTGATAAAAGAATTGAAAAAGGCCCAGAAGGAAACCAAGGGGGAACCGATAGCAGTCAAGAAGAAATGTAAGGTGAGACGACAAGGTAACCCAGAAAATAGAGACAAACGATAGAGACAAAAAAGAACAGGAGATGAACGAACAAATGAAGACCAAAGAACGACAGATAAAGGAACATATAGTGACGAGGGAATGGAAAATGAAAGTATGGAAGACCCGAAAGTAATTAGAGAAGAGGAATGGATCTTCGTCAAACTTTCAGAGGTTTATCAGTGAGTGCCGTGGAGTGTTTCATCACCAAAAAAGAGAAATTTCAGGAAAATTTTGAAAAAGCTCTTTTTTTCTTTTCTTTTTTAAACTGCTCAACATATTGTGCCGATGTCTTTGTAGCAATGGGAAAGGTGATATTGAATAATACCCGACCCCATTCCTTAGTGGGTGTGGGGAAGCGTTTTCACCCCCCCCCACACACCAAAAATAGAAAGAAAAACAAAATTTGATTTCTTCAAAATTCCAACAGGATTGGAACATCCCTGGGCAATGCCGGATACCCCTGGTAGTGTTCTCATAATAAATGTTTTTTGAAAATCTGATGACAAAAGCTCAAATGGTTAAAAACATTAAGACATGGACGCATGCACCTTAAGCACATCTTGCTCCTCACGTTGCTGCTCATTATGTTCGCGGTCGTGGCTCTGTTTGCTCAGGTTCACAGCACGTTTCATCTGCTCATCGTCTGTGTCGGACTCCGCGGACGAGATGGGAACAGGAATCACTCGTGGCTTGAATGTGAAACGCCTGTGCCATGGAATTATCGTACGTGTATCACTCACATAACACACTTCAAAAATACCAAAGCACCAAACCATTTGGCTCGGTTAACACCATGTCCTTCAAAAGCACAGGTTCACCTTCGAAATGGGGTTGCCGAAGATCCATTAACAGCTTGAGAGCTCTGCAATGGCTTTGTAACGCTGCCAAACAAAAGAGAGAGAGAGGGGAAAAAATTACATCTAGCCGAGTTTGCACTTAGACATTGAAAACGACTAATGTTCCATTATGAGCGTACCCTGTTGAAATTAGAGTGGGGACGGCAGCTGGAGGGGAACGTGTGCCGTCCACGCAATGAGCCTGAAGCGTCAGGAACTTTGGAATTATGATCTGCTGCCCAACCTTGTTATTGAGAGCCAAGTGCACATCAAAGCTGTAGCGCTTCAGGTGTAAGATCAATACTCTGAAGATGGGACAGGTTGTGGGGCAAGTAGGGGGAGGGGGAAGAGTGCAATAGTGGGCAGTTTTTCATTTACATAATATTTTCTACTCAAGGGATACAAAAAGGCATATTCGACTCAAAGTTAGGATACATGAGCTTTCACACAAAGAGCACGCACCGCGGGAGTCTGACAAACTTGTGAATGACCGTGGCCGTTCGGCATTCGCACTTCTCACAGGTGTACTCGATCTGCTCAACCTGCCGCAGACAATGGTGTTTCATCATGCGAAACTGTGAACTTAGGCCTCAACAGCGTAAAAATAAAAATTCGGAACACGAAACCTCACCCTGAAAAAGAGGTCCAAAGAGTCCTGGATTGATCGAGAAGCATCCGGATTTTTTCGTGGGAGCTCAATCGAGAGATCGTTGAACTGCTCTTGCTTCAAAACCACTTCTCCACACCTAGCAGCACACGATGTATCAAAACATAAATGAGAACGTCACTCGGCAGACAGTATACCTCCGCCAGGGAGAACAGTATAAGTTTTGGATCCCACTGATGGGCCGAATCTGCGTCCGGTCCTGAACCAAAATGAAATCGGCGTATTCTTGTCAACTACCCAACACATCCACCAAGTTTTGTCCAAATCCATCCATAACTGCTTGAGCCATCATGGAAAATATCGTTTTGGCGTTATCTCAATACTGTAGTGAAGAATTACTAAGGAATTTTTTTTAATTATCATATTCGGATCTTCCCCAAAATCGAATAAATTGGTCCTTGTCATACACCTAACTTGTCCACCAAGTTTTGTCCAAATCCGTACATAACTTTTGGATATCATGCTACAGACATCGTTTTTGGTTTTATCCTTCAATGGTGAAAAATCACTTTAAAAAAAAAAAATCGAGCATCTGGATCTGGATCGTCACCAAAATCTAATCAATTCATCCTTGTCGCACACCCAACCTGTCCACCAAATCCACCCATAATACTTGGAGATATCCTGCTCACAAAAAGAACAAACAGACCTGGGTGAAAACATAACCTCCATTCACCTTCGGTGGTGGAGGTAACAAACAAACAAAAAAAGTCAAGAGGAAGAGTAACTCGTGTCGTTATTAAAAAGGTATTTTATTTATGCACAGAGACACACAACATGGTCTGCAATGGTAAATGTCTCTTTATGACAATAGTTCCTTTAATGTAAACATTAACATAAGGGATTACCCTCACATTCGACATGTGATTGTGTGAAGCACTTCAAATTCCATGTTTGAAGCAATTGGACAGGTGAAAGCCCCCACTTTGTTGGGATCTTCCTGCTCAAGATAACGTGAAGGAGAGCCCTCTTCCCTAGTCGCATCGATCGAAGGACCAAACCTCCAAATTTTGTTCAGCTTCTCCATGTCATCCTTCAATTGGTCCAAGCACTGGCTGAGGAACTCGTGAGCATCCTGTCCACAAGGACAAAGCAAAAACACATGAGCATCCTGCAAGCAAAAAGGAAAAATCTTCTTTCCTACACCATGCTAGGAATCAAATCAAAAACAACAATACAAACAGCAAGACCTTCTCACACAACTCTCTTTGGGATCATAGGTGGTTGAGCAAGATTCCTCTCAGACTCCAGTTAACAGGTGTTGCCACAGCACAGAGTACAGAATGGCTAAATGGAAACCAAAGGGCTTACATTTTGGGTGAATCCGGAGAAGCGTTCAGCCGACGAGGAGATCGCTATTTTGACCCGTTTCAAAAGATCCTTTTTCATTTCCAAAGGGCAGGTATCCTTCTTACACAGAAGTTGTGCAATACGCCTGGACAACGGAACACACAAAATAATCATCGTCAATGCATAGCACACAGAAGAGACGTGTGACGAAACGCAACACAAAGAAAAAAGGATTTTTTTTCTGTGCAATGTTACATTCTGGACAAACAAAAGTGCAGCGGCATTACTTGAAAAGCGATCACGACAACCGAATGCCTGTGGAATGCATCGAGTCGTCCATACCAGAAAAGCTAACACTCTTACTCAATCCTGACAAATCTCACACTCTCAGCATCTCCTCCAAAAGGACCGTCTGACAAACACGCTTCTCTACATTCTTGACAACCCTCTTGAGGAAGTGCAGTCATTCAAACTCCTGGTTCTTACAAACAGCCATGATATTTCTTTAGCAAACCACATTTCAAAGTTGGCCTCAAAATCAGCCGACTGGGCATCCTCTTGTCATACAAAGTCCTTCCTTGATGCAGCTGAACTTCTATCCACCAACAAGACCTTCATCCACAGCTACATGGAGTCCTGCTCTCCCCTCTGGGCTGGCTCGCCTGCCTCACACCTTGCTCAGCTGGACGCCGTGAGAACCAAGGCCTTCAATTCAAGATCATTGGAATCTCCCACGCCAAAGCGGAGTCTATCACGTCGCCATCGCAGATAGGTTGGTGTACTGACCGTCTTCGACCGCCTCCTTTCTAGTCATGCACCCTCTGCTCTTTCTGTGATTTCCCCCTCCAGGTTTCTGCAGGGCCCACAATCAACCCCCTTTCTGGTGAAATTACTTCAATCCAGGATCACTGCTCATTTCCACTCATTTGTTCCTCTTTTTTCCTCACCTGTGGAATAAACTTCATCCTCTTCAATCTCACTCTTTAATCCAGGTCTTCAAGACAGCTTTTCACCACCATCTCAGATCGCTTGCCAATACAAAACCATGACTTCCTGTTTTTTTTTCTCCTCGTTAACCCACCAAAATCCCTCCTTGGAGTTTCCTTCTGTGTCCATCTCGTCCACTCCACACATGCACCTTTTGCATCCTGTTTTTGTCTGGTATGTTCTGATCCATTCAGTGTACCAACAGCTCTTCCACGAGCTCGATTATGTGTACAAAAAAAAAAAAAAGGTTTGCAAGCAAAGTTTCATGAAAATAAAGTAAATACAGTAAATAATTTAATTGATTAATTTCTCTACCAAAAATCATGCAAAACAAATGGCTCAGGTAGAAAAGTGGATGGATGAAATAAAACACATTCTATGGCTGCGAACATTAACAATTAAAAACAAAAGTGAACTTTCAAAAACAGAATGAATACATTGGTCACAATTGAATTTTCCACTTCACATCGGTACGGAAATGAAATAAAACAAAAAGAAGAATGCACCGTTGAAGGCAAAGTGCAAATTGGCAAACTTCCTGGAAATTTCTGACGAGGCAGTCAAGCCTTTCCTGCCTTTGTTCAACTCCAATTGGCTGTGAAAGATCACGTGGCATGTACACTGGAAACTTCATAAAGTTGCATTTTCTGCTCGATGGTGCATTTGCTTTCCGAACAAGGAGGCAGAGCAAAATTAAATAAATCTGTACATACAGTGGCCTGCAAAAGCATTCACCTCCTACCAACCTTCGATTAATTACGAATTATGTATATACATTTTTTTCCAAATGAACTTTGAAAAAATTAATAACCGAAGAGATCAAATTAAACAGTTTCAGTCGAAGGGGGTTATACATGTCAGGAATACCTGCAAAAAACATGTACAAATCAAAATTCACTGGTTGTAAAAGTGTTCAGTCCCTCAGGTCAGTACTCGGTGGAAACACCTTTTACAGCAATGACTGCTACAAGTCTTTCTGGGTTGGTCTCTACCAGCTTCGTACAGTGAGATGGTGAAATCTTTACTCATTCTTCACGTGAAAATTGCTCCAGTTCTGCCAAGTTTGATGGGGGATCGTCGATGGAGTACAATCTTCAAGTCTTGACATCAATGTTAAATTGGATTCAAATCAGGACTTTGACTGGACCACTCAAGAACATTTATTTGATACCGATTTAGACACTCCGGTGTGGCTGTATTTTTGTGCTTCAGATCATTGTCCTGCTGAAATGTGAATCTCCCCCATTCAAAACCATGATCTTTTCTATACCCATTAAACCACCCCACCCATCCAAAAATTTTGTTTATGTTTCAATCTTGTCCACCCCTTGGGTTCTCCCCTAACCCTCATCGTTACCTGCATCCCTTGTTTGTCCTTCTCAGTCTACCTTCTCCCTCCACCCTGCTATTGGCCTTTCCTCTTTCTCTTGCTGTTATCTTTGTTATGCTGTGTCCTGGTCTGTTCTGTGTTCTAGCTCTTCTTTGAGCCTATAACCAAGAATACATTTAAAATAAATAAATAATCTCCAACCCAGGTTCAGATTCATGGTTGACTCAAGCAAGTTTTCATCGATGATTCTCCTGTACTTTGCACCGTCCATTGTCACTTATATCCCGACAAGCTTGCCAGTCCCTGCTGATGAAAAGCAGCCCCATAACATGATGCTGCCACCAACATGCTTGACATAGGGATGGTGTTGATTGGGTGATGTGCAGTTAGGCTTGCTTCAGACGTAACGCTTTGAATTTAGACCAAAAAGTTCAATTTTTGTTTCGTCTGACCACAAAACTTTTCTCCACACATGTCTGCAGTATCATTAAGATGCTTCTTTACAAACTCCATACAAGCTTTTAGATGAGTCTTTTTCAGTAATGTCTTCTTTCTTGCCACCTGTCCAAAGAGGCCAGCTTTGTGAAGGGAAAGGGATATTGTTGATTGATGAACACTGACCCTCATCTCGGACATAGAGCCTTTCAAACAAATAACTTGCTCCTGAGGTGGTTTGGGCTTAATTAGGCAAAGGGTTTGAATACTTATGTAACCAAGAATCAGCTGATTTTCTCTCTTAATCTAACTTCTTCACATTTTATCTGCATTTTTTAAGCTTTACCATTTTGGAGTAGTTTGTGAAGACTATACGTCAAGTTTGATTTGAAAGAGTCATGAAATAAGCTCACGTGGCATCAAAATGTGAAAACTTTTGAGTGGGATGAATACTTTTTAGCAGGCCACTATATATAAATGGGAATGTCTCTCTGTCGGTCCGTTCCTTATGCACAGCCACATCGATAAAGCGACAAACCCCATACTCGGAGTACAGATACAACTTTGTGAAGGAAATATCATGGGCTATGTGGCCATGGCCTCAGAGGCCGCAAATCGAGTCCAAAGTGACCAATATAGCAATTTTGGCAAACAGGACGATCAACTGGTCTCAAATTGAAAAGGTTGGATTTTAAAATGAAATATAATTAACCTTTTTAAAGTACATGAAATAATTTAAATTGTTCGACTTACTTCAACTTTTTCCCCCCGTCACTGGGGATGGGTATTACTGTGAGTAAAGTCGAGGAATGATCTGACTTTGCAATTTTCTGTTTTTGAAGTTTAAATTGAGCTTCGCTTTAACACCGAAGAGCAAAATGGCAGAATAAGAGAAAAAAAATTGAGGAACTACAATAAAAAGAAAATAATTAATTTTGTACCAACTTGGGTTTCTTCACTTGCTCTAAGTTTACATTTTGTGCTGCTCGCAAGTGTTCCGAGTCCCCATGAATGTAGAAACAAATAAATAAATAAAAATAGAAAAATTAAAATAAAAAGGGGGAAATTACGAGCAGCTGAATGTTCCAGCGTTTGCCAGGATTTGGACCATTTTTATTGGAACGAGAAAACAAATCCGATACCTGGGATAAATGGGCAGGTAGGCTATTCAAGAAATAAATGTGACATTATTTATCCAAATTATTATGATATAAAAAATAAAAATAAATGGAGTTGGAAAATATCTGAGCACGCTCAAGTCGACACCTCAACAACGTGTTCTGGGGGACTTTCTTCCAGGGAATTCTCTGCTTGAGGAGATCGTGTGAGAATGGCTGAAGTGCAAACAGGGACTGGAGGATGGCGTTCATGTAACAGGTGTTCCCAAGGTTGGAAAAGCTGCGCACAAACACGCACACCTTACAATAAACATTCAAATGAAAACCCGATGACAAAATATATAAATAAATAAATAAAGGAAAGAAAGAAAGAAAAATATCACAAATTCTATATTGTACTAACCCCTGTAGCTGGCTCTGCTGCGATAGTAGAACTTTGCTTTTATTCCATCCGGTATAATCAGAAGACAAGGGTCTTTGTCGTTTCAGAGACGAGGCAGTCGGTGGTGGAAGAAAACCTAAAGATCTCTTGGCTGCCGGTGAAGGGCCCATCGAGTTTGATCTGCAAGCGATCACCCAAAATTTAGTTGGCCACAAGTTGCTCACCACAAACTCGGTGTGGAGTGCAAATAAATAAATAAATAAATAAATGAATAAAAGTTTTTTAAAAATTAAGAAAAAGGAAACCCGACCTGTCCAGGAATTGATTTGGTGAAGAGTAATCTCTGGCAGGAGTACCCCTCCAATAAAAGGAGGTGGTGGAGTAATGCAGGGGCGTCCCAGCAACTGTAGAAACAATATTTATTTAGACTTTGCATGCACACACAATCTTTACGTTCCAACATTTCTAACATTAGCATGTCACAAAGATCCGATGATGCCTTCTCAAAAGAACAGGTCATTGTGTGCCTGTCTACAATACAACTACCACAACAATTACTACTTTAATGAACCCAATTATTCCCACCTTCTTGTAGCGTCAATCAGGAAATGTTTTTGGCAGAAGTCTCTCATGATCCTGCCAGTCAGGCCTCATGTTTGACTAACGGCGCAAGCCTAGATGCATTTTTGGTCTCCAAGGATTGTATGCTCCAAGATGCAGCCCTAACCTTTCCCCAATCAGCACTGCACAAGAGCAACATTATTAATTGCACAAATTGAACCTCATCAAGGTTCTAATTCAGAACCAGCCAGTTCAAAGAAAAGCAAGCTGCCAAATGTCCCAGACTTGAGTGTTGGCCTGGGTTATCTCTGCCACCGAAGGTGGGCGGAGGTTATGTTTTCACCTCGGTTTGTTTCTGTCTGTCTGTGAGCAGGATATCTCAAAAAGTTAGACAGATGTCGATGAAACTTGGTGAACAGGTTGGTGTGACAAGGACAAATCGATTCGATTTTAGCCAAGTTCCGGATCAGGGATAAAAAAAAAATTTACGAAGTCATTCTTCACCATTGAGAGATAGGGCCAAAAACGATCCATAGCATGATATTTCAAAAAGTTATGGATGGATTCGGACAGAACTTGGTGGACGAGTTTGATCGGTGACGAGAACAAGCCGATTCGATTTTTATTCAGGTCTGTTGATCATCACCCTGACACTTAATTGCATCATTTTATTGATGCTCTTACAAAGAAATATGTGCACTTTGGGGTGGACCTCTCCAAATGAGGCTTATTAGTCAATAAATAAAACCTTCCCATTTGAATGGGCCTCAAACGTCAGACGGAAGTGAAAGGTAAACTGTATAGGATGTGCATGGCGATCCTTGGCTGAAGGTGAAGTCCCAACACACGTTGCATGCACGGCATACAAGGAGACTTCACTTGGAAAGTCGGGATCAAATAATTAATAAGAAAAAGAAAAGCCGAATTAACAAAACGATGAAGTTTCAGACACGCATACTATTTGACAAAAAAAAAACAAACAAAAAAAAACAGAATTCATCATGATGGCAGTGTAAGCACATCACGTGACTTGCTGCATGCACGCTACCTTTCACATCATCCTGCATCTTCCTCGCCTGTTCACCAGCAGAACGAGGTGTACTTGGTTTGTAGTTTGGACATCTGCAAACAACGTCACACCACGTGAAACCACAAGGTACCGCTACTGCAGCAGCGTTTTACTCACATACTTTACAGACAAACCCGTGCAGATGTCGTACCTGCTCAGCTTGCACAAATATACATACATGTAGTACCCATCAAACATGGAGAACGGCACGTCTGATAGAGATTACACACGATAAACAAGGGCAAACATAGACAACAGATTACCAACTGCTTTTGCACCTTTTTCAAAACACTGGTGGGGGACAACAACAACAAAAAAAACCCGATGGAGGTACCGACGGAAAGTGGACACAGCGACGTGCTGTTCCGGCGGATGCTCCCACACCAATATAAAGATATAAACATCAACTTGATTGAAAGCAGCTTGCATATCAAAAAAAACCAGCAAGAACAAGTGTGCAGACAAACCAAAGCTTTTACTTCATTGATATTTCCACCTATAAAATGCAGTCATTGTCCATAATTTCACACAATTGTGGCCCCCTCCCCTCCCCCCCAGCCATTCTACAAGATGCTAACACAAAACCAAAACCGTTACTTGTAAACATCCAATCCAAAGTGACGGTTAGAACGTACTGTAGAAGTGGAAATTTTCACGCTAAGTGACATGAAAATGTGTACAAGAGTTATCGATTTCGCGAGCGCGCACAAGATGCACGACAGCCATCACCATGTTAACCGTGTGTAATGCCAGCGAACATTTACATCGGGAGAAAATACTTTGCAGTGTAACCAGAACTGACGAGAAACAAATATTATAAACTACAGGGCTGACAGGATGGTCTAGACTAGAGGGATGCATACTCGTCTCTAAGCTGTCTAGCCTGGGTTTGAATCTCAGCTAGCTCTCAAACTGTCATCTGGGTGCCTAAAGGGCAGGGCGATTCATCAATGTGTGTGCGTCCCTCGGATGGGCGTTAAACGGGAATCCCGTCTGCCGGCATTCGTTGGTGGATGTTAAAGATCACACGGTGTCCTTCGCGAAGAGTAGGTGAGCTATCGCCCGCTCCATGAACAAAATTCCTTCCCTAATCAGTCGAGGGCATCGCATCAGGGGTGCAGCTGAGCCCTCAGCCAATGATGCTACCGAGCAGCCTTGTGCTGCATACGAACGAAGAAACGAAGAGGCAACACACATGCAGATCATATTTCTCGGGGATGATGGTGAAACGCACACGTGTCGGCGCTGTTAGCAGTAATGATGTACAGAACCAATGAAATAAGGATCACAAAATATGAAGGGAAAGTCCAGTTAATCACATCACACCAATAGTTCATCGAATGCAGAGATTAGTAAATTACATGGTGTACGCAATGCTGGAAATGCTCGCTCGAATGCCCGTTTTATCCAAGCTTGCGTGCAGTCCTCGACGACGTGACCATTGAAGTTCGTCCGCTTTTGAAATCTGCTTCAAATAACGAAGTGTATTTTACGTTGAATTGTCGAGGCTGAAGTACAAGGCAGTGTTAGGGTTAGGGTTAGTGCTCAGGATGCGTTCCTGGAGAAGAGAGCACGAATCGAAAATGGGCTAAAAGGGGTCATTATAGGATTGCTTATATGGAGATGCATTCCTGACAATGTTATTTCTTACACATGAATGGTAGGTACATGAGGGCTTTGTTGGAGTATCGCTAATAGCGCTAATAATAATACAGATGGTAAACATATTATTTTATATTTTTTTAAATAAAAATAATATTTTTAAAATTATCTTAACATCAGTTATCGCTTACTTGATAGGCTTCAGAAACACATCGTTAACCTGGATGGTGCAGAGATGGGTTCAACTCTTCAACCACTCTCTCATCATAGGTCAGTTGCCACTCTTGTTTGCTCTACAGATATTTTCATGGCAAATGTTTTGTTGGACTTTCTGACTTGGTTCCTCCTGTACGAGTGTTTGGACACAATATTCGGTTTGCCATCGCTGCACACCCATGCACTCGAGCTGATCCAAAGTGCAAAACGAAAGATTATGAGGATAGTACGAGGGATAAAACTGTCTCGCTTTGGAATTCACTACCTGGAACGTGCTTCCCACGATCCTAAGATCGACCCATTATCCTACGCTTGAAGAGGAATGTCAATTCCTACTTCTTACATCTTTGAGGTTCCATCACATTTCACCTGACTTCGACTACTTCCTCTCTTTTGGATGTTTTCTTGTTATGTTTCTCTTTTATTTTGTTTTGCTATATCCTGATCTTTATCCAACCTTTCTTTAGCCCCTTAGTAGAGTGGTTGTATGCCTTATTGGGCGATTTCCATT
>CM068959.1:10973683-10990141 GCA_035128595.1 Eptatretus atami | reverse complement strand
ATAATGTGGGTGGAGTCAGGATGTGAAAATATTGAAATTGTGACGGAGAGTTGATTAGGGTGCAATTTTAGTTACGTAATTGTTGCAGCGATGTCAGACCAAAGCGGGCAGATCATCCAGGTGGTTTTGGTGAGGATGACATGATGGAAGGAGGAACCTGTGTTCCAGGAAACTGTTTATTAGAATGACATTGAGAGAGAGGCACAGTCGGCGGTGCCATGGAAATACCAACAGAGCTCATAGACCCATGAGACAAGTGATGGCAAAGATGGAGTTAGGGCTGGAAGCGATGGGCAAATGGATGCAGGACAGGTGTGGAGTCGAAGGCGATGGACGACTTAAGGAATGACATGAAGGCAATTGGTGATATGATGTGGCATTGAAATTCCAAGCTGCACAAGATGAGGTGGAATGAAGTAAGGGGTGCGTGGACGGTGTTCAGGAAGAGTGAATGTGGTCAGGTTCAAAATAAACAAGATAAAGTAAATAAAATACAGACGGCGATAAAGGACTTAAGAAGGGCAGGAACAATTAAAATAGAAATCGGAGGGCAATTACGAAGGTGATAAAAGAATTGAAAAAGGCCCGAAGGAAACCAAGGGGGAACCGATAGCAGTCAGAAGAAATGTAAGGTTGAGACGACAAGGTAACCCAGAAAATAGAGGACAAACGATAGAGACAAAAAAGAACAGGAGATGAACGACGAACAAATGAAGACCAAAGAACGACAGATAAAGGACATATAGTGACGAGGGAATGGAAAATGAAAGTATGGAAGACCGAAAGTAATTAGAGAAGAGGAATGGATCTTCGTCAAACTTTCAGAGTTTATCAGTGAGTGCCGTGGAGTGTTTCATCACCAAAAAAAGAGAAATTTCAGGAAAATTTTGAAAAAGCTCTTTTTTTTTCTTTTTTTTAAACTGCTCAACATATTGTGCGATGTCTTTGTAGCAATGGGAAAGGTGATATTGAATAATACCCGACCCCATTCCTTAGTGGGTGTGGGGAAGCGTTTTCACCCCCCCCCACACACCAAAATAGAAAGAAAAACAAAATTTGATTTCTTCAAAATTCCAACAGGATTGGAACATTCCCTGGGCAATGCCGGATACCCCTGGTAGTGTTCTCATAATAAATGTTTTTTGAAAATTCTGATGACAAAAGCTCCAAATGGTTAAAAACATTTAAGACATGGACGCATGCACCTTAAGCACATCTTGCTCCTCACGTTGCTGCTCATTATGTTCGCGGTCGTGGCTCTGTTTGCTCAGGTTCACAGCACGTTTCATCTGCTCATCGTCTGTGTCGGACTCCGCGGACGAGATGGGAACAGGAATCACTCGTGGCTTGAATGTGAACGCCTGTGCCATGGAATTATCGTACGTGTATCACTCACATAACACACTTCAAAAATACCAAAGCCACCAAACCATTTGGCTCGGTTAACACCATGTCCTTCAAAAGCACAGGTTCACCTTCGAAATGGGCGTTGCCGAAGATCCATTAACAGCTTGAGAGCTCTGCAATGGCTTTGTAACGCTGCCAAACAAAAGAGAGAGAGAGGGGAAAAAAATTACATCTAGCCGAGTTTGCACTTAGACATTGAAAACGACTAATGTTCCATTATGAGCGTTACCCTGTTGAAATTAGAGTGGGGACGGCAGCTGGAGGGAACGTGTGCCGTCCACGCAATGAGCCTGAAGCGTCAGGAACTTTGGAATTATGATCTTGCTGCCCAACCTTGTTATTGAGAGCCAAGTGCACATCAAAGCTGTAGCGCTTCAGGTGTAAGATCAATACTCTGAAGATGGGACAGGTTGTGGGGCAAGTAGGGGAGGGGAAGAGTGCAATAGTGGGCAGTTTTTTCATTTACATAATATTTTCTACTCAAGGGATACAAAAAGGCATATTCGACTCAAAGTTAGGATACATGAGCTTTCACACAAAGAGCACGCACCGCGGGAGTCTGACAAACTTGTGAATGACCGGGCGTTCGGCATTCGCACTTCTCACAGGTGTACTCGATCTGCTCAACCTGCCGCAGACAATGGTGTTTCATCATGCGAAACTGTGAACTTAGGCCTCAACAGCGTAAAAATAAAAATTCGGAACACGAACCTCACCCTGAAAAAGAGGTCCAAAGAGTCCTGGATTGATCGAGAAGCATCCGGATTTCGTTGGGGAGCTCAATCGAGAGATCGTTGAAACTGCTCTTGCTTCCAAAACCACTTCTCCACACCTAGCAGCACACGATGTATCAAAACATAAATGAGAACGTCACTCGGCAGACAGGTATACCTCGCCAGGGGAGAACAGTTATAAGTTTTGGATTCCACTGATGGCCGCGAATCTGCGGTCCGGTCCTGAACCAAAATGAAATCGGCGTATTCTTGTCAACTACCCAACACATCCACCAAGTTTTGTCCAAATCCATCCATAACTGCTTGAGCCATCATGGAAAATATCGTTTTGGCGTTATCTCAATACTGTAGTGAAGAATTACTAAGGAATTTTTTTAATTATCATATTCGGATCTTCCCCAAAATCGAAAATAATTGGTCCTTGTCATACACCTAACTTGTCCACCAAGTTTTGTCCAAATCCGTACATAACTTTTGGATATCATGCTACAGACATCGTTTTTGGTTTTATCCTTCAATGTGAAAAATCACTTTAAAAAAAAAAAAATCGAGCATCTGGATCTGGATCGTCACCAAAATCTAATCAATTCATCCTTGTCGCACACCCAACCTGTCCACCAAATCCACCCATAATACTTGGAGATATCCTGCTCACAAAAAGAACAAACAGACCTGGGTTGAAAACATAACCTCCATTCACCTTCGGTGGTGGAGTAACAAACAAACAAAAAAAGTCAAGAGAAGAGTAACTTCGTGTCGTTATTAAAAAGGTATTTTATTTATGCACAGAGACACACACATGGTCTGCAATGGTAAATGTCTCTTTATGACAATAGTTCCTTTAATGTAAACATTAACATAAGGGATTACCCTCACATTCGACATGTGATTGTGTGAAGCACTTCAATTCCATGTTTGAAGCAATTGGACAGGTGAAAGCCCCACTTTGTTGGGATCTTCCTGCTCAAGATAACGTGAAGGAGAGCCCTCTTCCCTAGTCGCATCGATCGAAGGACCAAACCTCCAAATTTTGTTCAGCTTCTCCATGTCATCCTTCAATTGGTCCAAGCACTGGCTGAGGAACTCGTGAGCATCCTGTCCACAAGGACAAAGCAAAACACATGAGCATCCTGCAAGCAAAAAGGAAAAATCTTCTTTCCTACACCATGCTAGGAATCAAATCAAAAAACACAATACAAACAGCAAGACCTTCTCACACAACTCTCTTTGGGATCATAGGTGGTTGAGCAAGATTCCTCTCAGACTCCAGTTAACAGGTGTTGCCACAGCACAGAGTACAGAATGGCTAAATGGAAACAAAGGGCTTACATTTTGGGTGAATCCGGAGAAGCGTTCAGCCGACGAGAGATGCTATTTGACCCGTTTCAAAAGATCCTTTTTCATTTCCAAAGGGCAGGTATCCTTCTTACACAGAAGTTGTGCAATACGCCTGGACAACGGGACACACAAAAAAATCATCGTCAATGCATAGCACACAGAAGAGACGTGTGACGAAACGCAACACAAAGAAAAAAGGATTTTTTTTCTGTGCAATGTTACATTCTGGACAAACAAAAGTGCAGCGGCATTACTTGAAAAGCGATCACGACAACCGAATGCCTGTGGAATGCATCGAGTCGTCCATACCGAAAAGCTAACACTCTTACTCAATCCTGACAAATCTCACACTCTCAGCATCTCCTCCAAAGGACCGTCTGACAAACACGCTTCTCTACATTCTTGACAACCCTCTTGAGGAAGTGCAGTCATTCAAACTCCTGTTCTTACAAACAGCCATGATATTTCTTTAGCAAACCACATTTCAAAGTTGGCCTCAAAATCAGCCGATGGGCATCCTCTTGTCATACAAAGTCCTTCCTTGATGCAGCTGAACTTCTATCCACCAACAAGACTTCATCCACAGCTACATGGAGTCCTGCTCTCCCCTCTGGGCTGGCTCGCCTGCCTCACACCTTGCTCAGCTGGACGCCGTGAAAACCAAGGCCTTCAATTCAAGATCATTGGAATCTCCCACGCCAAGCGGAGTCTATCACGTCGCACGCAGATAGGTTGGTTGTACTGACCGTCTTCGACCGCCTCCTTTCTAGTCATGCACCCTCTGCTCTTTCTGTGATTTCCCCCTCCAGGTTTCTGCAGGGGCCCACAATCAACCCCCTTTCTGGTGAAATTACTTCAATCCAGGATCACTGCTCATTTCCACTCATTTGTTCTCTCTTTTTTCCTCACCTGTGGAATAAACTTCATCCTCTTCAATCTCACTCTTTAATCCAGGTCTTCAAGACAGCTTTTCACCACCATCTCAGATCGTTGCCAATACAAAACCATGACTTCCTGTTTTTTTTTCTCCTCGTTAACCCCACCAAAATCCCTCCTTGGAGTTTCCTCTCGTAGTGATTCCGATCTCGTCCACTCCACACATGCACCTTTTGCATCCTGTTTTTGTCTGGTATGTCCTGATCCATTCAGTGTACCAACAGCTCTTCCACGAGCATCGATTATGTGTACAAAAAAAAAAAAAGGTTTGCAAGCAAAGTTTCATGAAAAATAAAGTAAATACAGTAAATAATTTAATTGATTAATTTCTCTACCAAAAATCATGCAAAACAAATGGCTCAGGTAGAAAAGTGGATGGATGAAAATAAAACACATTCTATGGCCTGCGAACATTAACAATTAAAAACAAAAGTGAACTTTCAAAAACAGAATGAATACATTGGTCACAATTGAATTTTCCACTTCACATCGGTACGGAAATGAAATAAAACAAAAAGAAGAATGCACCGTTGAAGGCAAAGTGCAAATTGGCAAACTTCCTGGAAATTTCTGACGAGGCAGTCAAGCCTTTCCTGCCTTTGTTCAACTCCAATTGGCTGTGAAAGATCACGTGGCATGTACACTGGAAACTTCATTAAAGTTGCATTTTCTGCTCGATGGTGCATTTGCTTTCCGGAACAAGGAGGCAGAGCAAAATTAAATAAATCTGTACATACAGTGGCCTGCCAAAAGCATTCACCTCCTACCAACCTTCGATTAATTACGAATTATGTATATACATTTTTTTCCAAATGAACTTTGAAAAAATTAATAACGAAGAGATCAAATTAAACAGTTTCAGTCGAAGGGGTTATACATGTCAGGAATACCTGCAAAAAAACATGTACAAATCAAAATTCACTGGTTGTAAAAGTGTTCAGTCCCTCAGGTCAGTACTCGGTGGAAACACCTTTTACAGCAATGACTGCTACAAGTCTTTCTGGGTCGGTCTCTACCAGCTTCGTACAGTGAGATGGTGAAATCTTTACTCATTCTTTCACGTGAAAATTGCTCCAGTTCTGCCAAGTTTGATGGGGATCTCGATGGAGTACAATCTTCAAGTCTTGAACATCAATGTTAAATTGGATTCAATCAGGACTTTGACTGGACCACTCAAGAACATTTATTTGATACGATTTAGACACTCCGGTGTGGCTGTATTTTTGTGCTTCAGATCATTGTCCTGCTGAAATGTGAATCTCCCCCATTCAAAACCATGATCTTTTCTATACCCATTAAACCACCCCACCCATCCAAAAATTTGTTATGTTTCAATCTTGTCCACCCCTTGGGTTCTCCCCTAACCCTCATCGTTACCTGCATCCCTTGTTTGTCCTTCTCAGTCTACCTTCTCCCTCCACCCTGCTATTGGCCTTTCCTCTTTTCTCTTGCTGTTATCTTTGTTATGCTGTGTCCTGGTCTGTTCTGTGTTCTAGCTCTTCTTTGAGCCTATAACCAAGAAATACATTTAAAATAATAAATAATCTCCAACCCAGGTTCAGATTCATGGTTGACTCAAGCAAGTTTTCATCGTATGATTCTCCTGTACTTTGCACCGTCCATTGTCACTTATATCCCGACAAGCTTGCCAGTCCCTGCTGATGAAAAGCAGCCCCATAACATGATGCTGCCACCAACATGCTTGACATAGGGATGGTGTTGATTGGGTGATGTGCAGTTAGGCTTGCTTCAGACGTAACGCTTTGAATTTAGACCAAAAGTTCAATTTTTTGTTTCGTCTGACCACAAAACTTTTCTCCACACATGTCTGCAGTATCATTAAGATGTTCTTTACAAAACTCCATACAAGCTTTTAGATGAGTCTTTTCAGTAATGTCTTCTTTCTTGCCACCTGTCCAAGAGGCCAGCTTTGTGAAGGGAAAGGGATATTGTTGATTGATGAACACTGACCCTCATCTCGGACATAGAGCCTTTCAAACAAATAACTTGCTCCTGAGGTGGTTGGCTTAATTGGCAAAGGGTTTGAATACTTATGTAACCAAGAATCAGCTGATTTTCTCTCTTAATCTAACTTCTTCACATTTTATCTGCATTTTTTAAGCTTTACCATTTTGGAGTAGTTTGTGAAGACTATACGTCAAGTTTGATTTGAAAGAGTCATGAAATAAGCTCACGTGGCATCAAAATGTGAAAACTTTTGAGTGGGATGAATACTTTTTAGCAGGCCACTATATATAAATGGGAATGTCTCTCTGTCGGTCCGTTCCTTATGCACAGCCACAATCGATAAAGCGCAAACCCCATACTCGGAGTACAGATACAACTTTGTGAAGGAAATATCATGGGCTATGTGGCCATGGCCTCAGAGGCCGCAAATCGAGTCCAAAGTGACCAATATAGCAATTTTGGCAAACAGGACGATCAACTGGTCTCAAATTGAAAAGGTTGGATTTTAAAATGAAATATAATTAACCTTTTTAAAGTACATGAAATAATTTAAATTGTTCGACTTACTTCAACTTTTTCCCCCCGTCACTGGGGATGGGTATTACTGTGAGTAAAGTCGAGGAATGATCTGACTTTGCAAATTTCTGTTTTGAAGTTTAAATTGAGCTTCGCTTTAACACCGAAGAGCAAAATGGCAGAATAAGAGAAGAGAAAAATAAAAAAATAATTAATTTTGTACCAACTTGGGTTTCTTCACTTGCTCTAAGTTTACATTTTGTGCTGCTCGCAAGTGTTCCGAGTCCCCATGAATGTAGAAACAAATAAATAATAAAAATAGAAAAATTAAAATAAAAAGGGGGAAATTACGAGCAGCTGAATGTTCCAGCGTTTGCCAGGATTTGGACCATTTTTTTGGAACGAGGAAAACAAATCCGATACCTGGGATAAATGGGCAGGTAGGCTATTCAAGAAAATAAATGTGACATTATTTATCCAAATTATTATGATATAAAAAATAAAAATAAATGGAGTTGGAAAATATCTGAGCACGCTCAAGTCGACACCTCAACAACGTGTTCTGGGGACTTTCTTCCAGGGAATTCTCTGCTTGAGGAGATCGTGTGAGAATGGCTGAAGTGCAAACAGGGACTGGAGGATGGCGTTCATGTAACAGGTGTTCCAAGGTTGGAAAAGCTGCGCACAAACACGCACACCTTACAATAAACATTCAAATGAAAAACGATGACAAAATATATAAATAAATAAATAAAGGAAAGAAAAGAAGAAAAAATATCACAAATTCTATATTGTACTAACCCCTGTAGCTGGCTCTGCTGCGATAGTAGAACTTTGCTTTTATTCCATCCGGTATAATCAGAAGACAAGGGTCTTTGTCGTTTCAGAGACGAGGCAGTCGGTGGTGGAGAGAAAACCTAAAGATCTCTTGGCTGCCGGTGAAGGGCCCATCGAGTTTGATCTGCAAGCGATCACCCAAAATTTAGTTGGCCACAAGTTGCTCACCACAAACTCGGTGTGGAGTGCAAATAAATAAATAAATAAATAAATGAATAAAAGTTTTTTAAAAATAGAAAAAGGAAACCCGACCTGTCCAGGAATTGATTTGGTGAAAGTAATCTCTGGCAGGAGTACCCCTCCAATAAAAGGAGTGGTGGAGTAATGCAGGGCGTCCCAGCAACTGTAGAAACAATATTTATTTAGACTTTGCATGCACACACAATCTTTACGTTCCAACATTTCTAACATTACATGTCACAAAGATCCGATGATGCCTTCTCAAAAAACAGGTCATTGTGTGCCTGTCTACAATACAACTACCACAACAATTACTACTTTAATGACACCAATTATTCCCACCTTCTTGTAGCGTCAATCAGGAAATGTTTTGGCAGAAGTCTCTCATGATCCTGCCAGTCAGGCCTCATGTTTGACTAACGGCGCAAGCCTAGATGCATTTTTTGGTCTCCAAGGATTGTATGCTCCAAGATGCAGCCCTAACCTTTCCCCAATCAGCACTGCACAAGAGCAACATTATTAATTGCACAAATTGAACCTCATCAAGGTTCTAATTCAGAACCAGCCAGTTCAAAGAAAAGCAAGCTGCCAAATGTCCAGACTTGAGTGTTGGCCTGGGTTATCTCTGCCACGAAGGTGGGCGGAGGTTATGTTTTCACCTCGGTTTGTTTCTGTCTGTCTGTGAGCAGGATATCTCAAAAAGTTAGACAGATGTCGATGAAACTTGGTGAACAGGTTGGTGTGACAAGGACAAATCGATTCGATTTTAGCCAAGTTCCGGATCAGGGATAAAAAAAAATTTACGAAGTCATTCTTCACCATTGAGAGATAGGGCCAAAAACGATCCATAGCATGATATTTCAAAAAGTTATGGATGGATTCGGACAGAACTTGGTGGACGAGTTTGATCGGTGACGAGAACAAGCCGATTCGATTTTTATTTCAGGTCTGTGTGATCATCACCCTGACACTTAATTGCATCATTTTATTTGATCTCTTACAAGAAATATGTGCACTTTGGGGTGGACCTCTCCAAATGAGGCTTATTAGTCAATAAATAAAACCTTCCCATTTGAATGGGCCTCAAACGTCAGACGGAAGTGAAAGGTAAACTGTATAGGATGTGCATGGCGATCCTTGGCTGAAGGTGAAGTCCCAACACACGTTGCATGCACGGCATACAAGGAGACTTCACTTGGAAAGTCGGGATCAAATAATTAATAAGAAAAAGAAAAGCCGAATTAACAAAACGATGAATTTCAGACACGCATACTATTTGACAAAAAAAAAAACAAACAAAAAAAACAGAATTCATCATGATGGCAGTGTAAGCACATCACGTGACTTGCTGCATGCACGCTACCTTTCACACATATCCTGCATCTTCCTCGCCTGTTCACCAGCAGAACGAGGGTGTACTTGGTTGTAGTTTGGACATCTGCAAACAACGTCACACCACGTGAAACCACAAGGTACGCTACTGCAGCAGCGTTTACTCACATACTTTACAGACAAACCCGTGCAGATGTCGTACCTGCTCAGCTTGCACAAATATACATACATTAGTACCCATCAAACATGGGAGAACGGCACGTCTGATAGAGATTACACACGATTAAACAAGGGCAAACATAGACAACAGATTACCAACTGCTTTTGCACCTTTTTCAAAACACTGGTGGGGGACAACAACAACAAAAAAAACCCGATGGAGGTACCGACGGAAGTGGACACAGCGACGTGCTGTTCCGGCGGATGCTCCCACACCAATATAAAGATATAAACATCAACTTGATTGAAAGGTGATCAAAACAAAACCAGCAAGAACAAGTGTGCAGACAAACCAAAGCTTTTCTTCATTTTGAATTTCCACCTATAAAATGCAGTCATTGTCCATAATTTCACACAATTGTGGCCCCTCCCCTCCCCCCCAGCCATTCTACAAGATGCTAACACAAAACCAAAACCGTTACTTGTAAACATCCAATCCAAAGTGACGGTTAGAACGTACTTTAGAAGTGGGAATTTTCACGCTAAGTGACATGAAAATGTGTACAAGAGTTATCGATTTCGCGAGCGCGCACAAGATGCACGACAGCCATCACCATGTTAACCGTGTGTAATGCCAGCGAACATTTACATCGCGGAGAAAATACTTTGCAGTGTAACCAGAACTGACGAGAAACAAATATTATAAATACAGGGCTGACAGGATGGTCTAGACTAGAGGGATGCATACTCGTCTCTAAGCTGTCTAGCCTGGGTTTGAATCTCAGCTAGCTCTCAAACTGTCATCTGGGTGCCTAAAGGGCAGGGCGATTCATCAATGTGTGTGCGTCCCTCGGAATGGGCGTTAAACGGGAATCCCGTCTGCCGGCATTCGTTGGTGGATGTTAAAGATCACACGGTGTCCTTCGCGAAGAGTAGGTGAGCTATCGCCCGCTCCATGAACAAAATTCCTTCCCTAATCAGTCGAGGGCATCGCATCAGGGGGTCAGCTGAGCCCTCAGCCAATGATGCTACCGAGCAGCCTTGTGCTGCATACGAACGGAAAAACGAAGAGGCAACACACATGCAGATCATATTTCTCGGGGATGATGGTGAAACGCACACGTGTCGCGCGCTTAGCAGTAATGATGTACAGAACCAATGAAATAAGGATCACAAAATATGAAGGGAAAGTCCAGTTAATCACATCACCACCAATAGTTCATCGAATGCAGAGATTAGTAAATTACATGGTGTACGCAATGCTGGAAATGCTCGCTCGAATGCCCGTTTTATCCAAGCTTGCGTGCAGTCCTCGACGACGTGACCATTGAAGTTCGTCCGCTTTTAAATCTGCTTCAAATAACGAAGTGTATTTTACGTTGAATTGTCGAGGCTGAAGTACAAGGCAGTGTTAGGGTTAGGGTTAGTGCTCAGGATGCGTTCCTGGAGAAGAGAGCACGAATCGAAAATGGGCTAAAAGGGGTCATTATAGGATTGCTTATATGGAGATGCATTCCTGACAATGTTATTTCTTACACATGAATGGTAGGTACATGAGGGCTTTGTTGGAGTATCGCTAATAGCGCTAATAATAATACAGATGGTAAACATATTATTTATATTTTTTTAAATAAAAATAATATTTTTAAAATTATCTTAACATCAGTTATCGCTTACTTGATAGGCTTCAGAAACACATCGTTAACCTGGATGGTGCAGAGATGGGTTCAACTCTTCAACCACTCTCTCATCATAGGTCAGTTGCCACTCTTGTTTGCTCTACAGATATTTTCATGGCAAATGTTTTGTTGGACTTTCTGACTTGGTTCCTCCTGTACGAGTGTTTGGACACAATATTCGGTTTGCCATCGCTGCACACCCATGCACTCGAGCTGATCCAAAGTGCAAAACGAAAGATTATGAGGATAGTACGAGGGATAAAACTGTCTCGCTTTGGAATTAATACCTGGAACGTGCTTCCCACGATCCTAAGATCGACCCATTATCCTACGCTTGAAGAGAATGTCAATTCCTACTTCTTACATCTTGAGTTCCCATCACATTTCACCTGACTTCGACTACTTCCTCTCTTTTGGATGTTTTCTTGTTATGTTCTCTTTTATTTTGTTTTGCTATATCCTGATCTTTATCCAACCTTTTCTTTAGCCCCTTAGTAGAGTGGTTGTATGCCTTATTGGCGATTTCCATTAAAAAAAAAAAAAAAGAAAAAAAAAAAAAGTAGTAAATTCATAATTAACCCAAGTTGGTCAAAATCCCGTCGCTGGTTCACAAGTTGCGGCTGCGCTCGGAACAGAATTTTACTTAACGGGACCTCTGGCTTTTTGACCTCTTGCCCCATAACCTCATCAGTTCATCTTTGCATCATTATACATACTTGCACCAAGTTTGACTTCGATCGCTTCAGCCTGTCTTAAGTTATCGCAGTAACGAAAACCTATCACGGAGAGCCGGATGGACAACCCGAAAACAATAATGCCGACAACAACTTTGTCGAAGGTGTGTGGAAAAAAGGGGTGGGGTTGTAAGAGGTGTTGAATAAGCGTCTTAAAAACTGTTAAAACATACTTGGCCACAGCAATAATTAAATATATATTGTTGCGAATTCGCGCCCGCCGGCGTGCGGACGGCCCGTAACTCGAATCGCGGCACGTCGCCACCGGACGGACAATTCAGTCGTGACCTCTCGACCAACGCCGGGAGCTAGTCACGGGTGGGGTTAACCTCACCACGATCGTGCCAATTGCCCACCCGCGCAGAAAAGGGTTGCTCGCCAAATTCGATCTACCTAAGTACCTGCGCGAATGGTCGACGGCGATCGTAACACGCCACAGGCCGACTTCGGATACGAACCGCTTAAGCGGTCCTTCCGTGCTACAGTGATAACCGAGCAGTGTTATCGTCGGCCTCGACGGTTCCGATTACTTACCGGGATGTTGCACCCACTACGAACCCCTTACGTGAAGCAGGATGGAGATTCAATTAGAGAAAAGACGAAGCGAAACGGGAAAACAGTTCACACAATGCACATTTATTTCCCGGCACACGGAAAGCACGTATATACAGCCATACAGTCAAAATGCACATAAAGCAACCAAACAAAAAAAAAGCAACAACGACGCAGAGTTAATACCGACTACGCGCACACACGGCAACACTTATACAGTTTTACTTCACAGACGGCGCCAACACAACATTTACACAAAAGCAAACGAAAGAAGCCACCCTCACAGACAAGGAGGCAGACCGGCCCGTAGCCAAATGTGCGCGGGACCTAGAGGAGCGGCCAGGTCCGCGAGACGCGGGGGTCCTACCCGCGTCCTCGTGACGCGTTGGCGGGCGAGCCGCAAAGTGTCCGCGCCGCTGTGCCCCGACTCCGGGCCCCTGGCGTGCTTGTTGGACCACGTTTGGGGTGGGGTGGGAACGGGGCCCCTTTTGCACTATCTCAGCGCGGGGGAAAGGGAGATTGTTGATGCCCTGGGGGAGGGGAGTGGCTGGCTGACTTGGGTACCGCGACGAGGCGAGCGATTCCCCCACCACCGCAACCTCGTCGCCGACCGCAGTCCTCTTGCCTCGGACCCGAGCTCCTTGCCTGCAGTTCCACCGCGGCGCACTCGCCTCAACTCCACCACGCAACGCTCCTTGTCCCCAACAGCCACTTCTCGACGACCCTCTCCAGGCAACTCCAGAACCCAACTCTTCCCTGCAACTCTTCTCAGTTTCACACTCTCCTCACCCGACTCGACTTGATTCGCCTTGCGCTCGCCTTTTTATAGGCGGCAGAGGAGAGCCAATATGCAAATTTTAGGATGAGAACGCGATTGGAGGCCGGGCACGCCGCCCCCCGGTCAGCCATTGGCGGGCAAAAATGGGCGTGAACCTCTCCTGATCCTAAAATTTGCCATATACCGACTTCACATACACACGCTTGGAGGCGGGGCCAAGCCGCCCCGCGCTCGCTAATTTACGGAGGAGAAGTGGGCGTGAAGCGTTTCTGATCCGAATTCTCCCCTCGGAAGGGCCGCCATTCGCGCTCGCGCTCGGTGCGTTCGGCACCAAACGTCGAACGGCCCGAGGCAGCCCGACGTTCAGTGTTCACAGGTGGTGCAGGGAATGGCCGTAGAAGGAGAGAGGTGAAGGTGGTGGGGGTTTTCGGTGGTGGGTTGATGGTTTATTGGTGCCGTTTGGGAATGGCGGTGATGCGATGAGTGTGGAGCGTAGATGGTGGTGGTTGGCGTGGTGTTGTGTTGATGGCGGCGGGGCGGTTGAGACGTGGTTGGTTCAAAATAAAGATAGAACAGAAAAAAAATGGCTAACTCAAGTGTCGCACCCGGATGGATCACATAAATTCCCTCTATACAAGGTTTGGGCTAACTACACATGCACCTATCGAGATATCTCACCTGCGGGGCCTTTATGGTTGTACAGTACCCCGTTTCTCGCGGGGTTACGTTCCAAACCTCCCCGCACTAAGTGAAAATCCGCGATGAATGGACGCCTCCCCAAAAAAATCGATTCGACTGGTCTGATCGGTTTTGGCAGTGATTGGGTTTGAGAGGTGCCGGAGATCGCTGGTCGGTTTGGTCGGTTTGGCAGTTGATGTTGGGTTGAGGTGCCGGAGATCGACTAGTCTGGTCTGGTCTGGTTTGGCAGATGATTGGGTTTTGATTGCCGGAGATCGCTGTTGTCTGGTCGGTTTTGAAGTGCCTGGGTAAGCAGTGCTCGTCCAACGGCGGCAAACCTTTTTCCTTCCCGAAGCAATATATCGAGGCACCTTTACCTTAACCTTCCCTGGAGCGTCCCAGACTTCCTCTGGCGCCTTCGGTTCCTTGCCAGAAACCTTCGAAGGTGCAAGGGCGTTTGTGGCGCCATCGTGGGGCTGTGAGAAAATAACGTAGAAAATATTTCAAGTTCCACAAGCGAAACTTTGTTTCGTGCGTTGTGTAGACTGGTCGAGCACCACGCGTTATAATTTATATTGCTTAAATAATTTATTATTTTATACATATTACCGCGTGTACCCCTTTCGGGAAATCCGCAGAAATTGTTACTGTTCCAAGGGAAAACCCGCGATGAACCGGGGGCGCGATAGGTGAACCGCATGAAGGGCGGTTGACTGTAGTGAGTATTTAGCTTCCAATTCACAAGACGCTGCATTTCACAGAAAAACTTGTCAACGCAAAAATGCTCAATTAGCTAAAACAAGCTTTTCACCAACAAAAGCATTTCTGACTCAACTTGTTGTTCTACATTCACTTCTGAAGCAAAACGCGTGATTTTATTGAATAGTGAGTATTTAGCTTCAAAGTTGCAAAACGTTGCATTTCACAGAAAAAACTTGTAACGTAAAAATACTCAAATTAGCCTTAAACAAGCTTTTTTCACCAAAGAAAAGCATTTTCTGACTCAAGTTGTTGTTCTACATCACTAGGCTGAAGCGAAAACACGTGATTTTATATGAAATAATGAGTATTTTAGCGTCAAAGTTGCAAAACGTTGTATTTCACAGAAAAAACTTATAAACGTAAAAATGCTCAAATTACCTAAAACAAGCTTTTTTCACCAAACAAAAGCATTTTCTGACTCAACTTTGTTGCTAATCACTATACTGAAGCAAAACGGATATTTATTGAAATAGTGTATTTTAGCTTCAAATTGCAAAAGCTTGCATTTCACAGAAAAAAACTTGTAACGAAAAATGCCAAATTAGCCTAAAACAAGCTTTTTTTCACCAAACAAAAGCATTTTTCTGACTCAACTTGTTGCTACATCACTATTACTGAAGCGAAAACTGTGAATTTATTGAAATAGTGAGTATTTTAGCTTCAAATTGCAAAACGCTGCATTTCACAGAAAAAACTTGTAAACGCAAAAATGTCAAATAGCCTAAAACAAGCTTTTTTCAGCAAACAAAAAGCATTTTCTTACTCAACTTGTCTTCTACATCACTAACGAAGCGAAAACCGTGATTTTATTGAAATAGTGAGTATTTTAGCTTCAAATTTGCAAACGTTGCATTTCACAGAAAAAACTTGTAAGGTAAAAATGCTCAAATAGCCTAAAACAAGCTTTTTTAACCAAAAAAGCATTTTCTGACTCAATTGTTGTTCTACATCATATTCTGAAGCGAAAACGCTGATTTTATTGAAATAGTGAGTATTTTAGCTTCAAATTGCAAAACACTGCATTTCACGAAAAAAACTTGTAACGAAAAATGCTCAAATAAGCCTAAAACAAGCTTTTTTTTCACAAACAAAGCATTTTCTGACTCAACTTGTTCTACATCACTATTCTGAAGCGAAAACGCGTGATTTTATTGAAATAGTGAGTATTTTAGCTTCAAAGTTCGCAAACGCTGCATTTCACAAGAAAAACTTGTAACGAAAAATGCTCAATTAGCATAAACAAGCTTTTTTCACCAAACAAAAGCATTTTCTGACTCAACTTGTTGTTTCTACATCACTATTCTGAAGCGAAACACGTGATTTTATTGAAATAGTGAGTATTTTAGCTTCAAAATTGCAAAACGTGCATTTCACAGAAAAACTTGTAAACGTAAAATGCTCAATTAGCTAAAACAAGCTTTTTTCACCAAACAAAAGCATTTTCGACTCAACTTGTTGTTCTACATCACTATTCTGAAGCGAAAACGCGTCGATTTATTGAAATAGTGTATTTTAGCTTCAAAGTTGCAAAACGTTGCATTTCACAGAAAAAAACTTGTAAACGTAAAAATGCCAAATTAGCCTTAAAACAAGCTTTTTCACCAAACAAAAGCTTTTCTGACTCAATTGTTGTTCTACATCACTACTGAAGCGAAAACGCGTGATTTTATGAAATAATGATTATTAGCTTCAAAGTTGCAAAACGTTGTAATTTCACAGAAAAAAACAAAAACAAACGTAAAAATGCTCAAATTACCCTAAAACAAGCTTTTTTCCACCAAACAAAAGCATTTACTGACTCAACTTGTCATGTTACATCACTATACTGAAGCATAAACGTGTGAATTTATTGAAATAGTGAGTATTTT
>CM068959.1:10888620-10909728 GCA_035128595.1 Eptatretus atami | reverse complement strand
CTATTTATTTACGAACCAATGACATGACACGTTGCTGCGTAGGCGTGGCTGCGTAGGCTGGTGCGTGGCCGGCCGACGATGACGTCACGGGCTGTGCCGGTTACATGGCAGCGAATGTCACGGCAAGCAAAGACAGGGAGGTAAACTTGATTTTAATTAACTCTGTGTGTGGAAGTGTGGTTGTCGCGATGACGCGAGAGCGAAGGAACGGCCTTGTGGTTGTTGTTCTAGCTCGCGGTTTGAAGTTGTTTTTTTTTTTGCATGTACGCGCACGCACGAGCGACGGAGGCCTGTGTGGTTGTGTTTCTACACGCGGTTTGAAGCTTTTTTTTGTATTGTTTGCACTACGGCCACACACGTACGGGCTACGCACGAGTACGGGCACGCACCTACAGGCATGCACTAGTATTTAAAAACTAGATTAATTCGACTGCGCGCAGTCGATGGGTATGCCTCCGCTTCTCCCACACAAACACTTGAAGTATTGACACATTGACCTTGAATTTATCATCTCTGGCCAAAATCTAATCAGTTAATTGCCCTGTCTAACTTTACCTTTGTACCAAGTTTGATGAAATTTATGTCCATATTTCTTGAGGTTAGGGCAGTAAACAGTAAAACTTCAGAGTTTGACCGGCGACCTTTGACCTTGACCTTTACCACATCTGCCCAAAAATCTAATCACTTTAATCCCCGTCTTACTTTACCTTTTTACCAAGTTTGATGAAATTCTACAATTTGCTTCTTCGAGTAAACGAAAATCCGGACGGACGCACGGGACGGACGGACAACCCGGAAACATATTTCCTGAGAAATATTCTTCATATTCATATAAAGAAAAGTATTCTTCATGCAAACAATTCTTTTCCCATAAAAAAATTTATCGGATCCGGATCTGGAGTTCACCAAGAAAGTGCGTTTCGGCGTTGACCTTTTCCTCGGTGAAGGAGATTAAAGAGGAATTCACGAGCAAGGACAAGTTCTTCAAGGAACTTAAACGGATTTCGTTTCTCCGCTACAAGCACGAGACGACGAGTCAGGACGCAAGCAAAACCTCAATAACAACAAAGAACACGGACATATCGTCCCGATCACAAAAATAAAAACCCCCCTTACTTCTGATGGGAACGTCAAGATGTGGGACCAGGCGCGTCCCGTCCGGCGGCATGAAACCCCCGGCACACGGGCCCGGAACTGACAGGCCGCAGAGCGCCGGAAATGCCGCAAAGGCGCGAACACGGACCGGAAGCTTCCCACAGGCTGCCTGTAAAAAAAATTAATAAAATAATAATAATAATAATAATAATAATATATATATATATACATACATACATTCCAAGCTACACGAAGGAAAAAAAATAATGTAGGAAGCAGAAAATACTTCAGAAGATATGAATTTATCAGTAAAATTTTACTGAAAATTCAGTTTTGTTCCTTGTTGATCCAATAATTGAGAGCGCGAGGACATTTTTGTTTTTCACCAAAAAAACGACCGTGAAACGTCGTCCTGTTGTTTTAAAACAACGATGTTGTGTTCGTTAAAAAAAAACAAAACATCGTTTTAATAAAAAAAAAATGTCACTTGAGGTAAATAAAATTTAATTCGAGCTCACCTTTTATTTTAATGTTTAGAATTTACCTCAGAAATTTCGTATTTCCGTCCAGGATGTCCTCCAAAACTGAACTGAATAAAATTTTAACTTGGAAAAACCATATACAGTGGATGTGTAATGTAAAATCAGGAAAAAAAACAACAACAACAACAAAAAAACGGTTCACAGAGGATCGTTTTGAGGGCGGTGTGTTTTGGACATTACGTTTACTGCACTGTTCTCAAACCCCGTTTTCAAGCTTTTCTTTTCCTATCGGTATTTACACTGCAACACTGCAGGAAGATTTCTTCAGTTTTTCTCACTAATGTTACAATAAATGGTATTTTTCTGAGACGACAAACATTTTATTGCTTCGTTTTTAATTTTTGGGTTTATAAATATTTGTCGGTCTTTGGATTTTTATTTAATTTGATGCTCCCTTTTGGATTATATTTACGGAATTATTTTTTTTATTACGATCTCTTTATTAAGCACCAAAGTATTGCCGGATTTTTGCGCCCCTTCAACACGTGCATCCAAGCTCATCAAGCGGCTCAAGCGAGTACTCCAACGGAACGGAGTGCTCGACACCGCTTAGCAACATGGCGGTCTTCATGCAAACATCATCGTGGTACTCGACCAAATGCTGTCCGGGCCATCGTTTTCAGTTTTACTCGATCATCTTGTGACAACAACTTCCCCCAAACGAATTGATTGTGTTTGCAGCGACTACAAAGAGTACTCGATGGAAAGGAAAAATAATGATGAAGTGAGGCGGAGAGTTAGAAGGGGGAGCCCCTTACCTAGCTTGTCTATACACCTTCCACTGTGTATTTTGGGGTTGGGGGTTTAAAGGGTTTTGCATGTTTGTAGATTCTAAATAATTCGGATGAAAAGTAAAAATAACAATAAAAGTATGAAATGCACGTTAATATACTCAATCTGCGACGGTAACATTGAATAAATAGCCACAATCGTTTGGAAATCCAACACAGGCGCCATCTTTTACAGCATTCAGTGAAGAGTGTTTCTTCGTTAGCGAGCGGCTTGCTTACTGCTGACCCAGGCACTCCCTCGATCGCTTACCAAGCGGCTTGCTTATCGCTCCCACCCAAACACCTCCTCGATCGCTTGCCAAGCGGCTTGCTTACGCTCGACAACACCCTCGATCCGTTTGCCAGCGCTTTGCTTACCGTCGCCAACCCTCCTCGACGTGTTGCAAGCGGCTTGCTTATCGTCGCCCACCATCCCTACGACTCACGCTATGAACCGCGCGTTGCTTACGCTCGCAAACACACTCCCTCGATGCATTGCCAGCGGCTTGCTTCCGCTCGCCAACAACCTCCCTCGATCGCTTGCCAAGCCGGCTTGCTTACGCTCGCAAACACCTCACGATCGTTGCCAAGCGGCTGCTTACGTTCGCCAACACCTCCTCGATCGCTTGCCAAGCGGCTTGCTTACGCTCGCCAAAACACTCCTCGATGCGCTTGCCAGCGGCTTGCTTACCGCTCGCCACACCTCCTCGATCGCTTGCAAGCGCCTTGCTTATCGCTCCCCAAACACCTCCTCGATCGCTTGCAAGCGGCTTGCTTATGCTCGCCAAACACCTCCCTCGATCGCTTGCAAGCGGCTTGCTTACCGCTCGCACAAACTCCCTCGATCGCTTGCCAAGCGGCTTGCTTACCGTCACAAACACCTCCTCCGGATCGCTTGCTACGCGCGCGAAAGGAATGTTTGCAAGAAGGTTGAAACGGAACGGCTGCTTGGCAAGCGCGGGCAAGTGGCTTGATAAGGGAATACCCCTGGATACATTGGGGATCGGGGAATGGGGATATTGGCTTGTGTGTGCACGGTATCTAGGATAACTTGTGTGTGGCGGTATCTAGGATAACTTGTGGTGTGCAACGGTAGTCAGGACAGCTTATGGTGTGTACGTAGGTAGGACAGATTGGGTGCACGGTAGGTGGGACAGATTGGGTGCACGGTAGGTGGGACAGATTGGGTGCACGGTAGGTGGGACAGATTGGGTGCACGGTAGGTTGGAGAGAGCTTGTGTGCACGGTAGGTGGGACAGATTGGGTGCACGGTAGTTTTGAGAGAGCTTGTGTGCAGGTAGGTGAATAGCTTTTGTGAATGGTAGGTCGGACAGATTTGGGTGCACAGTTAGGTCGGTAGCTTGTGTGCACGGTAGGTCGGACAGATTGGGTGCACAGTAGGTCGGATAGCTTGTGTGCATGGTAGGTGGGACAGATTGGGTGCACGGTAGGATTGAGAGAGCTTTGTGTGCATGGTAGGTGGACAGCTTGTGTGCATGGTAGGTGGGACAGATTGGGTGCACGGTAGGATTGAGAGAGCTTGTGTGCATGGTAGGTGGGACAGCTTGTGTGCATGGTAGGTGGGACAGATTGGGTGCACGGTAGGATTGAGAGAGCTTGTGTGTGCATGGTAGGTGGGACAGTTGTGTGCATGGTAGGTGGAAGATTGGGTGCAGGTAGTTGAGAGAGGCTTGTGTGCATGGTAGGTGGGACAGCTTGTGTGCATGGTAGGTGGGACAGATTGTGTGCATGTAGGTGGAATAGCTTTTGTGAATTGGGTAGGTCGGACGAGATTGGGTGCACAGTAGGGTCGGATAGCTTGTGTGCACGGTAGGTGGACAGATTGGGTGCACAGTAGGCTCGGCATAGCTTGTGTGAATGGTAGGTGGGACAGATTGGGTGCACGGTAAAGGCTTTGAGAGAGCTTGTGTGCATGGTAGGTGGACAGCTGTGGTGCATGGTAGGTGGGACAGATTGGTGACGGTAGGTAGGTGTAGGTAGTTTGTGGTGTGTGAGGTATTGTGTGATAAATTAATGGTGTTCATGATTTCTTGTTTACCATTGGGATCTCACTGGTCAAATATGGTCATTTGTTTACTTTGGTGTTTGAGGCTTTGGCAGTCTCCCAATTACATCCGGATCCGGAAGAGCAGAGCGTTGGGAGAAGCCACTGATCTTCATACTAACTGGATAGGGTCTGTGATCGGATGCTCCATTTGAAGCCATTGTTCGCCAGGTTTACTGACTTGGGTTTACTTGGGTGTAGACATCAGTCCTTCGTTGGTATGGCGTCCACTTCATGGGGGTGTTCCTTCCAGTGTCTATCCAGGGCTGATTTGAACTGGTTGACTGTACTGGCCTGGATATCTTCTCTGGGTAATCTGTTCCAGCTGTTATTTGTTCTCCTTGTGGAACCATTTTGTCTTGTATTGGTTCTGCGCTGCTGTTTCCTCATCATGTCCTCTGGTTCGTGAAGCTTCATCCCTCTGAGAAATATCTGAGCCTCAATGTGATCAATTCCGTTGATGATCTTAAAGATCTTCAGGAGTTCAGCCCTCTCCCTTCTGAAAGAAAGTGTGGGGTCTCAGGATATTCCAGATGATGCAAATGGGGTAATAACCTTGTAGCTCTCTGCTGGATCTCAGATGACGGAGATGGGGTAATAATATTGTGGCTCTCAGCTGAACTCCAGATGAGTGAGATGTAATAATATTGTGGCTCTCTGCTGAACTCCAGATGACTGAGATGTAACAATATTGTGGCTCTCTGCTGAACTCCAGATGATTGAGATGGGGTAATAACATTGTGGCTCTCTGCTGGATTCCAGATGATGGAGATGGGGTAATAACATTGTGGCTCTCTGCTGGATTCCAGTTGACGGAGATGGGGTAATGATATTGTGGCTCTCTGCCGGATTCCAGTTGACGGAGATGGGGTAATCACATTGTGCTCCTCTGCTGGATCCCAGATGATGGAGATGTGTTGTAATAATATTATAGCTCTCTGCTGGATTCCAGATGATGGAGATGGGGTAATAATATTATGCTCTCTGCTGGATTCCAGATATGATGGAGATGGGTAATAAGATTGTGGCTCTCTGCTGGATTCCAGATGATGGAGATGGGGTAATCAATTGTGGCTCTCTGCTGGACTCCCAGAATGATGGAGATGTTGTAATAATATTATAGCTCTCTGCTGGATTCCAGATGATGGAGATGTTGTAATAATATTATAGCTCTCTGCTGGATCCCAGATGATGGAGATGTTGGAATAATATTATAGCTCTCTGCTGGATTCCAGATGATGGAGATGGGGTAATGATATTGTGGCTCTCTGCTGGATTCAAGATTGACATAGATGGGGTAATAACATTGTGGCTCTCTGCTGGTCTCGGGTACTCTTCCTTTCTTCATCAGTTTGGAAAGATGATTTGAAGTGGGTGGCATATTTCAGTACGAGTCTCTCTCAGTCTGCTTGAATGGATTACATCGAGACCAGATGACTTATTTATGTCTAACTTGGAGAGGATATCATCTGTTTCATGGTCTTCAAATGTTATCTCACTTAAGTTGGCCTCTCCCTCTTTCTTAGACACTTGAGGTATACAGTAGTAGTCAAATCCTCCATTGTGTAGACATTGCCAAGAAGAACTGAGGGCATTTGCCTTCTCCTGATCCATCTTAGCCCAAGAACCATTCTGTATCTGTAGATTTGGAATACCGATCTTTGTCTTGGTTTGGCTCTTTACATATCTCCAGAAACTTTTAGCATTGTCCTTTACGTCGTCAGCGATGGAGTTCTCAAACTCTGCCTTCGCTCTTCTCACCTCTAAAATTGCTATAATCCTTTGTTTTTGTTTGGTGTAGCTTTCCAAATCTACTCCGTTTCTGCTCTTCTGTTCATCCAATGTGGCCTGTTTCTCGTCTGCTTCCTTCTCATAGGAACACATTCCTCCCTTCATCGTTCTCTCAAGAAGAGCCAAGCTTCCTCAACTGTAATATCTTTCTGTTCCTTCTCCCAGTCTCTCATCCTGTCGTAATCACCGCAGCAGTTTTGTTTTTTTACGTTCAGGTCATCCTCCTACTCCTCCTCCTCTCCTGGTTTGACCGCTAACTGAAAGCTCCATGTTGCCTGGTCACTTTTGCCCATGGGTGGTCCAACTTTCACCTTGGTTATTACATCCTCCTCGTTCATAAATACCAGGTCAAGTAAGCTTGGGATATACCCGTCTCGATACCTCGTTGAAGTTTGCACACGCTGGGTCGAGAATCTATCATCATTGCAGTTTAGGAACTTCTGACTGTCATGGTTCCTCCCATCCACGAAGTTCAGTTCCCGGTTGAATATTTTTGTCATTTAGATCTCGAGCAACCAAACAGTGATCATCTAGGTCATGCCATTTGCTTCCTTCAATAAGTTGCATGGCTCTGCATTGTTCTCTGTTTGCTTTTTTTGTAACAAAGGAACAGGAACAAGGGGGGGGGGGGGGTGGGAGAGGGAAGCACAAAACAGTGGGGAACAGAGACAACAGGATATCTGTGGAAGGGAGAGGGATGGGGTGGGGTACATGGGTAAAAGATGGACACTACAGGGATTTTAGGAAGGAAGCAGGGAATTTGAAGGAGGTGTGTTTGGGGTGGATTAGTGGGGTAGAAAAGATCATGGATTTGGATGGGGGAGGATAAATATGGTGGTGAACAGCTGTTTTGAAGATCTGGAGGGAAGAATGGGATTGAAGAGAGTGTGGGAGTTTGTTCCAAAGGTGAGAGAAAGAGTGAAGGTGAGCAGTGATTTCGATTTGAGAATTGATTAAAGATAAAAACAAGAGGAGGAGAGAGAGAGAGAGAGGAGAGAGAGAGAGAGAGAGAGAGGAAAGAGAGGAGAGAGAGAGGAAAGAGGAGGGAGAGAGGAAAGAGAGAAGAGAGAGAGAGAGAGGAGAGAGAGAGAAAGAAGGAGAGAGAGAGGAAAGAGAGGAGAGAGAGAGGAAGAGAGAGAAAGAGAGGAGAGAGAGAGGAAAGAGAGGAGAGAGAAGGAAAAGAGAGGAGAGAGAGAGGGAAAGAGAGGAGAGAAGAGGAAAGAGAGGAGAGAGAGAGGAAGAGAGGAAAGGAGAGGAAAGAGAGGAGAGAGAGAGAGGAAAGAGAGGAGAGAGAGAGGAAAGGAGGAGAGAGAGAGGAAAGAGAGGAGAGAGAGAGGAAGAGAGGAGAGAAGAGGAAGAGAGGAGGAGAAGAGAGAGAGAGAGAGAGAAGGAAGAGAGAGAGAGAGAGGAAAGAGAGGAGAGAGAGAGGAAGAGAGAGAGAGAGAGGAGAGAGAGAGAGAAGGAAAGAGAGGAGAGAGAGGAAAGAGAGGAGAGAGAGAGAGGAGGAAAGAGAGGAGAGAGAGAGGAAAAGAGGAGAGAGAGGAAAGAGAGGAAAGAGAGGAAAGAGAGGAAAGAGAGGAAAGAGAGGAAAGAGAGGAAAGAGAGAAAGAGAGGAAGAGAGGGAAAGAGAGGAAGAGAGGGAAAGGAGGAGGAAAAGAGAGGGAAAGAGAGGAAAGAGAGGAAAAGAGAGAAGAAGGAAAGAGAGGGAGAGAGAGAGGAAAGAGAGAGGAAAGAGAGGAGAGAGAGAGAGAGAGAGAGGAGAGAGAGAGGAAAGAGAGGAGAGAGAGAGGGAAAGAGAGGAGAGAGAGAGGAAAGAGAGGAGAGAGAGAGGAAAGAGAGGAGAGAGAGAGGAAAGAGAGGAGAAGAGAGGAAAGAGAGGAGAGAGAGAGAGGAAGAGAGAGAGAGAGAGAGGAAGAGAGGAAGAGAGAGGAAAGAGAGGAGAGAGAGAGAAAGAGGAGAGAGAGAGAGGAAAGAAGGGAGAGAGAGAGGAAAGAGAGGAGAGAGAGAGAGGAAAGAGAGGAGAGAGAGAGGAAAGAGAGGAGAGAGAGAGAGGAAAGAGAGGAGGAGAGAGAGGAAAGAGAGGAGAGAGAGAGAGAAAGAGAGGAGAGAGAGAGGAAAGAGGAGGAGAGAGAGAGGAAAGAGAGGGAGAGAGAGAGGAAAGAGAGGAGAGAGAGGAGAAGAGAGGAGAGAGAGAGAGGAAAGAGAGGAGAGAGAGAGAGAGAGGGAAAGAGAGGAGAGAGAGAGAAAGAGAGGAGAGAGAGGAAGAGAGGAAGGAGGAAAGAGAGAAGAGAGAAAGAAGGAAGAGAGGAAAGAGAGGAAAGAGAGGAAAGAGAGGAAAGAGAGGGAAGAGAGGGAAAGAAGAGGAAAGAGAGGAAGAGAGGAAAGAGAGGAAAGAGAGGAAAGAGAGGAAAGAGAGGAGAAGAGAGAGGAGAGAGAGAGAGAGAGAGAGGAGAGAGAAGAGAGAGAGAGAGAGAGAGAGAGAGAGAGAGAGAGAGAGAGAACAAAGCAGACATGTGCTTACATTAAGGATTAATATTCACAAGAACACAAATAAAAACCTTTTGTTTCATTGTTGGTAAGTGTTGTGAACGCCCATGTAACTTATCAACTGGAAATCAAGACAAAATTATCTTGCGTTAACGGCTCTGAGTAAACAATCAAATTCTGGTTTTGAAAAGAACCACAACCGTCAGAAGGAATGTTTCACATCCCAGCAAGTTTGTGAAAGTCCGTAACACTGCCCGATAATACACACAATCACTGAGACTTAAAGGGGGAACACAAACACAATTATTTTTTTGATTGAGAACCATTGAGAATCATTAATCGTGGTCTAATATGAAGGCAACAATTTTTTAAAATACTTTTTGCCAATCACAAAGTGTCGATAAAAGCCCTGGAGTGTCGATTTTCGATTTTGCCATTGATGTCATACCCTGAACTCACATTGATCCGAAGGGCGGTTTTATATGGAGAAACAGTGCAGGTCGAGCTGGGATTTAGCGACTCCGAAGGTTCTCAGAATGTTGAAAGTGATCAGTGGGATTTTGAAGAAACGATTGGAGATAAAATTAGTGATTTCGTGGGAATTGTGGAGCTGAATTGTTATGAGCCTTATGCGAGAGATTCAGAGGAAGAAGGTGGAAGTGTTGGTGAAGATGAAACCGTTGGTCACATGATCACTTCATCTCGGTAGATTTCGATTTTCTGTTCAATTGTCGGTTTATATTGGAGAGATTTTGTATTAATTGATAAATTGGCTGAAATACCAGTCATCGCCCGACAGCAGGGGCCCAGGCAGACTCGGACACTGTGGACAAAATGGGTGACGAATGCTTTGTCCACCGTCGCAGGCTGACTAGGTGTCTTGAATGTTATGGGATCGTCCCATTTCATACTTTCTCTGGACGCCATTTGTGTCTGTGCCGTGCCCCACCGTCGTGTCCGTGAGGTGTCCATGTCCCACCCCAGTGGATGGGGGATTGTGGGGGGTAATGGGAGATTCTGGGGGGATGGTTGATTGGTGGGGGAGCCTGAAAGTTTTAGCATCCTTGATCAAATCCTGTCGGAGGAGTAGATGATACATACATACATACATACATACTTTCTCTCCACTATAAATAGATGGTGGTTCATTTGATTTGTAGATAGATGACGGTTTTTCTCGTCCGAGTCTGTCCTTCAGGGTCCCGATCGGATGAATGTCATGTGCTGTGCCTGTCAGTGCTCAAATACATAGCAGATGGTCAATTCGTCGCTTCATCATCCTGACGACGAAACCTGCAAAAAAGTTGATCCCAGCAGTCGGGTTGTTATCAGAGCTCCCACATGCTCTCACGGCAGAAAAAACAGTTCCAAATGGTCCTGACTCAACTTGCATGTGAGAAGGTAGTTCATGGGGGAATTTGGGTCAGCCACGAGTTCTGTGAAAATGTTGGTCACGTTTCTGATGCCAGGAACAAATCCCAAAAATTGTTTTTCTGGGACCCACATGCATCAAATTGCCGGCCCCATCCTTCAGCCCAAGGATGAATCGTTCTGCGTGTTTCATATTCTTAAGTGTTCGCTCCTTAGTGAATGTCCTCACGGGGGCTTTTAATCCCCATCCAAGGGGATTCCTGCCGCTGAAATGCGATTCCTCTTCTCCTTGGATCAGGACCGTCGTGGTTTGTACAACTGTAAGCAGCACGCGGTGGCATTTGATAAATACTATAAGAACGTTTTTTTCAAACCGAAAAGGGAATAAAATCAAGCAGGAAGGTGGAATTTTCATCGGAAATACGCAGCGTGAAGTATGTGTATTGAAACAACCGGGATCTCCTGTGTTGTGGGTGAAGGAATGTTGTGGGTGAAGGGCAGGTGGCGCACTTCCAGTGGCTTCAAGACCACTCGACCATTAACGGTAGGCAACCATCCAGTAATATAGAGATCAGTAACTCTCGCTGGAAGAACTCACCCCAAGTTAAACACTGGAAGATAAAACCTCAGCCACTGTGATGGAACGTGGATATTTTGCACAAGTCTCAGTTGATCTTGTAATGGCAAGTTAAATTATTTATTAACCATCACCACAACATCCCCCCACCCCATGCATGATCTCGTTTCTTTAGATACCTTTTACCATATTATTTTGTTCTCACTAAACGTCGATGAGTGCCCCCTTGTGCCAAAGAAACTGTTGTTGATCAAAGTAAGACTTTAGATTTTAGAACATTGGCGTTTCCACCCGTTGGATGAAGGAAGGAGTCGAGGCAAAAAAAAGATTGAGGATGGGGGAGAGGTGAGGCGAGGAGGCTGGCATGTCGAGTGTGAAACATGTACCCCTACAGAATGAGTTGGAGTCAATCAGGATGAGATTGCACAATGTTTGGCTGCTATCATCTCTCCACTTGCATTTGTGCGTGGCAATGTGCTTGTAAGTTGTCTCTTCACAGCTATCGACCTTCCACCGTTTTCCTGTGGAGTATCAGAACAAACTGATGGACATGCCTGTCCGATGATGACTCTGGGAATGAGAGAAACTTGGATATGAGCAAAGCTGAGGTGATGGAGCTGAAGAGCAACGTGGTCGTTATGTATTCCCTGGTAGTCCAGTGTTATTGCACTTCTTACGACTCACTTAAAATCATTTAGTCGTACATGATCTGGTTTGTCCAGTTTTGCCTTTTTCTGCATTTTCTCAGATGCATCGTCACCTTAAAAAAAAAAAAAAATTCAGCAAATAGAGTTGCGGTATTTCCAGATTTGGAAAATTTTAAACAGTGAGAGGATGTTCATTTTTGTCATGTAGCACTAGAAACGAAGATAGACATGAGGTCTTTCACAACCAGGAAAATGCAATTGTGCTCTTGAATACAGCTAATGCTTTCTGGGTCGGGGTGTCAGGAGAGGGATGGGAGGGGCGTGTAAGAGGGTTTTGGGGGAGGGGGGGCTGCGAAACCAAACTTAAATGCTTTGCACAGACGTGCCAGCTTCTCCATCAAAGGAAGATTACAACTTTTGCTTTAAAATCTCTCAATTAAAGTTTTAATCCTGCATGACTTCTCATTTTGATGAAGCCATAGCAAAGGCCTTCCGAGCTGCACTACCTACAATGAAGCCTAAGAGAGAAGACTGAGGTTGAACCGTCTCAGGAATGTGTTCCACAAACGACTTTATAGAGGACCAAAAGAATGGATTGTGTTGTCAGCCTGGATTTTGGAACTTTAACTCCGAATCTTTACAGGACGTTATTCAAAGTAAGTGGTCTACATGGGATAAGACACTCTTGTTCAAAAGCTGTGATCAAGTGGTCTTTTTGTCGGGTATCAACTTCCCATCGGTGTACTGCTTCGGCATTCACATCAAAACGAATGTTTCAGTGGAGTGAAGAATATGGAGGCCAGCAAAGCATAAATAAATAAAAACAAATCTGCAAAAAAGGCAAATTCCACGACACTTGAGGCAAATTCTTTATTCATCAGCAAATCATTTTAAGAACAAGAAGAAAAATGAAAAACCGCGACGGCAAAAATACTGAACTTGTTCGACCCGCCGATGCACAACTTGACTAACTAGTGGGACATCAAAATAAAAACACAGTGCAAACTACACAAACATGAACAACTCGTTTACCATGTCAAACTGACCAATATTTGTAGTGTTCAACTGAAAACCGAGCAGCAAACAGGTGAAGGCTCAGAGTAGAAAACGTGACATTAAGATAGCAGTTTGAACTTTGGTCATTCTGACAATGTCCTATGAATAAATTACAGAAAACGTCCCCTTTTCAAATCTCTATAAACTGCTCGAACAATCTAAACATTAATACTCACCAATGAAATGAACCTTTGGAAAAGAAATCAAAGTGTTTTCAAATGATTTGATCCTTTCATGTTCCATTTTCCAAGGCGAGCGATGGATGCAGGAAAATCAGGAGTAAATGGTGATAACCTCCCGACCACCACCTCGTACCAGCAAAACCCTCTCGAGACCTTCCGTAAGAACCTCGAGGAACTCCATGTCTGTCGATGTAGTCAAGCGGCACCCATACCACACCAAGAGCGACTGAACAATAATCATTTGGATATAAAGCGCGGTAAAACAGCAATCCGATGCTATATCAACTCAAGCGTTCATAGAACACCTTACCCCGAGCACGCTTGAGAAAACAAGTGAAATCCTTCAATACAGCGCGTGTGGTGAAGCAAATGAGTACACTAATGTTAAAATATGCAATTTATGCTTTTTCAGTTGAAAAACAATTAAAAAGCATACTTAATATTTGAAATGTAAAAATCTTGTTATTATTGTGATAAGCACCTTTATATGTAACAGAAGGATGAAATTGTTCGATACAGCGTGGCAGGGGGCCGCAAAAGAATGATGGCATAAGAAGAACTTAGCTTTCAGCGTTTGGCATTCGGCGCAAAATGCCATGGTGGGCGGAAATGACGTCTTTCGTTCGTTCGTACATGAGGGGAGCGTTTCTTGGTTTTTTTTCCCGTCAAGCAATAAATTCAATGGTTTTCACATACATAACACATTAGTTTCACAAATTTCCATTGAAATACTCGGCGTATTTCTGTCAATTGTCGCCATTTCCGTCTAGGTTACGCACTGCCACCGGACGGCCGTCATTGGCTTCTTGAGGCACGTGGGGGGGGGGGGGGGGACACCGGAGACATGGTAGACACCGGAGACATGGTAGACACCGGGGACATTTCAAACTCGGTGCAATTGTATACAACACACGCGCTGTAAAAAGGGGGCATGGGAGGGGTCTTTTCAACGCTTACTTTGCGTTTCTGAGCACGATCTATATTTTCGAGCATGAGCCACCATTTTGGTCTGAATCTTACTGTTACTCCACCCTCAGAGCTTGTGGCAAATTTGATTGGTCAGGACCGCATAATATTTTGTCCAAGTACTGCTAAACTGAAGGTTTTTGGAAGGACAAACAAGGAGATTTGTGTTCTATAGTGTTCAAGTATAAAATTATTTTGAAATAAAAAAAAGTCACGCATCCCTTTATGATGTCCCTAAAAACAGTAAGTTTCCTGTTTGGAATGATTTTCAATTCTATTTGACTACGAGACCGACTGAAGCAATTGCTCTACAGGGCTATGCACATGCGCACTCGGAATGAGACGCCGTACAATTTCCCAAATTCAGAGCCAAAGTACTGCTAAACTGCAGGTTCATGTTCCAATTCGTGTTCTGGAGTGTTCAAAGTGTAAAATTAAATTGAAATCAAGTTGTTCCACGATCATAAAAGTGAACCAATTGCCTAATCCCGTTGCACTACGCCCACAGGTTGAAAACGGAATCCCTCACTTTCCATTGTCTGCACTAACCCCTCATAACCCACTGGAATATCCACACCTATGCATTCACCTTGCAGTAAGTTTGGGATATTCCTGAATTCCTATTTACCTATGTTATATGGGCGATGACTGAGGAAGCAAACAGAAAAACTGACGCGAGCTGACTGGCTGGTCCGCTCGCTAAACCCACCTAACATTAAATTGTTGGTACACCTTAGGAGGAATCAAGTGAAACATAATCACAAGTTCTTCAACTCCTATATTCCCATTCAAAACAAAGTGGAAAGTTCCTCATATACAAAATACAACATGCGAAACTAAGTCGCAAGTTCAAAATCAACTCCATGAAACCGCGACACCGAAACAAACGAGTCCACGAGACGGCAATGAAAAACCGCGAGTATTTGCCGGAGGTTTCGTCAGGAAGACGAGTCGTGAGAGATTGTCTCCATGGGAGTAAAGATGAACACCTCGGGCTAACATAAGCAGGGTAGAAGAGTAAATACACCGCAGTAGAATTAGCACAATCACACGGAAAATCGGCTGCATAAATACACATGCACAAACATTTGCCATCATGAGGTCGAACATCAGCCTCATTGATACAGAAACACAAGGCCTGTTGTTCACAATTGTATAGAAGTTGCTATTCTTGTGCCCTCTACTTCCTTTCTCCCTCTGTGAAACCCTCTCCTGGTGAAACTCCGAAACTCCAGGTTTACTGCAACCTCATCTCTTTTGTTCCTCTTCTTCCATTTATGGAACCACCTTCCTGAAGCCGTTCCATTCCTTTCTTTCCTTCAGGGCTTCAAGTCAGCAATGCACCATCATCTCATCATTCTCACAAATTTTTTCTACCCCAACCCTCGACCTGCAAGTCACTGTGTTTCCTCCCTACCTCTCGTGTGTTTCCTTTTTCTAACCGTTCGCTCATCCCCTTGCTTGACATATCCACATGTTGCCGCACTGCGTCATTTGTCAGTATGTTGCCGTTTTGGCCTCTTTCACCTTGCTCTACTCCAAATCTACATTTTGTATATACAGTGGCCTGCAAAGGTATTCACCCCACTCCAAAGTTTTCACATTTTGATGCCACGTGAGCTTATTTCACGACGCTTTCAAATCAAACTTAGCATATGGAGTCTTCACAAACTACTCCAATGTGACAAAGCTAAAAAAAATGTAGATAAAATGTGAACAAGTTCGATTAACAGAGAAAATCAGATGATTCTCAGTTGCATAAGTATTCACACCCTTTGCCTAATTAACCCCAAATCACTTCAGGAGCAAATTATTTGTTTGAAAGGCTCTATGTCCGAGATGAGGGTCAGAGTTCATCATTCAACAATATCCCGTTCCCTTCACAAAGCTGGCCTCTTTGGACAGGTGGCAAGAAAGAAGAAGCCATTATTTAAAAAGACTCATCTAAAAGCTTGTATGGAGTTTGTGAAAAAAAATATCTTAATGATACCGCAGACATGTGTTTTGTGGTCTAAATTCAAAGCATTACGTCTGAAGCAAGCCTAACACTGCACATCATCCAGTCAACACCATCCCCACTGGCAAGCATGGTGGTGGCAGCATCATGTTATGGGGCTGCTTTTCATCAGCAGGGACTGGAAAACTTGTCAGGATAGAAGGGACAATGGACGGTGAAAAGTACAGGAAAATCCTTGATGAAAACCTGCTCGAGTCAGCCATGAATCTGAACCTGGGTAAGAGATTCACATTTCAGCAGGACGATGATCCGAAGCACAAAGCCAAAGCCACACTGGAGTGTCTGAATCGGTACAAAATAAATGTTCTTGAGTGGTCCAGTCAAGGTCCTGACTTGAACCCAATTTAACATTGATGTCGAGACTTGAAGGTTGCAGTTCATCGACGATCCCTATCAAACTTGGCAGAACTAGAGAAATTTTCACGTAAAGAACGAGTAAAGATTTCACCATCTCATTGTGCAAAGCTGGTCGAGACCGACCCAGAAAGACTCACAGCAGTCATTGCTGTAAAAGGTGCTTCCACCAAGTACTGACCTGAGGGACTGAACACTTTTACAACCAGTGAATTTTGATTTGTACATGTTTTTTGCAGGTATTCCTGACATGTAACCTCCTTCAACTGTAACAGTGTTTCGTTTGATCTCTACGATTATGAATAAAAAAAAGTTAATTTGGAAAAATTGTTTCGACATAATTTGTAATTCATCTAAATGTGGCATTATTGATAGGAAGTGAATACTTTTGTAGGCCATTGCGCTGTACAAGACTCATTCATTCTGCCTCTGAGAAGACCAACAATAAATTTACACAACCAGCAGAAAAACAAAAACAAATGGTAATCCAAAATTAGCATGTTCACCTCCAGAACATTTTGCCGCAGCATTCTCTCCCACATTTATATTTGAAGAGCCATGCAGCCAGCATCGTGCCCTGAGGTTTAGTGAGTCTATGGAGTGAGACATTCAAGAAAAAGCTTTCAATAAGGATACAGTTTTCATCCGCAGAGGTATTCTTTGGCGCCCCAGGCATATTGAGCAGCACGAGACGAGCATCATGCGAGCGGCTTACAATCACCTCATTGAGCCTGACAGCTGTGTGCATTCGCCGCACATTTGAATGATCTCTGTCACAAAGGCAGACCATGTTCACGGGATTAGCATGTAATCACATTTCAGGTTGCACATACCACAAATTACAGTAAAGTACTCACGGCTGAATGGTAAGCAGGTCACCAAATCCAGAAAAATTGTGAGCAATGGGCCTAGTACTTGTACTGCTCTCATCGAGGTCTCCGGTTTCTCCTTCTGATTCTTCTGCTTTCCGGCGAGCCATTTCTGCCAAATACTTCTCTTTGGTCCATGTCATGTGGACACGGCTAGGAATCGCATCGATCTCATCTTCCTCCAATTGTACGCTCTCCGAGTGTGGAGCCACAAAACGGTCTTTCACCATTTGAACCTTTGGTAGAGACAAACAGGGAAGTAATCAACAAGTATCATTGCAGAATCATCAGATTATAAACAAGAGAGAGCAAGTTGATTATAGCAGCAGTGAGTGGAGAAGGATCTTGTTGATGCAGTGTGGAAGTTCGAAGCTTTTTGCCTCAGAGTGCATTGCTGCTTCTCACCTGCACAGGTCTGACCTGAAGACAATCAAAAGGCCAATACACTCTGCTCGAGGAGACTAATCACTCTTGGGTTGTTAACAACCAATGACCAAAAACCTTTCTGTTTAACATGAAAATTTCTTAAAAACAATTTAAAGTTAATATCACAATCACAGGCAAATCAAGGAGTTTTGGCAAATGTACAGTAATTATCCAACCTACCACAGTTGCTCGAGCAAGCTGTGCATCACATTGCTCTGGCAGGTACTGCAATGATCAAAATCAGACTTGCAACATAACGACAATCAAACTAGAATGGCACTCTGTAGGGTGCATACCTCCACCAGACTGAACAGTTTACGTTTTGTATTCCACTGATGGGCCAGATCTCCAGATCTGCATCCAGAACTGAAGCAAAATATAATCCGCTTGTTCTTGCCACCTACCCAACTCATCCACCAAGTTTTGACATAATCCGTCCACAACTTTAAAAAAAAAAAATCAATACTGTTGCGGTTCTGTAAAACCGCATGCCTCCAAGGCAATGGCACACAACATACAGCGATCCCAACACAGTTATTTCAATGGTATGTGTATTAGTTAGTCCTTTCCATTTGTCTAGTGGCAAAAGGGGAAAGATGCGTTGCGTGGGACTCCTTCAGTTTGGGTTCTTTCACCTTCAATCTTTGCGTTCCTCCACTCCCTTTCTCTCACGCGAAACACAGACGACGAGAAACCAAGCAAGCGTGCCGCGAGCGCCTCATTTGCATTTGCACGCCAATTTTCCATTAAAAATTGCGCGCCAATTCTCAACCGCCATTTCACCTCAGACCTTCATTTTGCTCCCCAAACTATACCACGCTCAACACAACCAGTTCATGCTACTATTAAAAATCCCCGCAACAACTCACGCTTACACTTTCCATTATAAGCACGACCATTACTCACAATCTCGTTGCAAGGAACTTCCCCCTCTTCCCCACAACGTACTGCTACTTCACTACAAATGCCACAACGTGCTCCTGCTACTCTACAACCACCTCAACTGTCACGTACTCATCAAACACTTACCACAGCCTCAAAAGACACGGAGGAGATGTAGGTCAGGTTATTTTGGGGCATAACTCAAAGCGCGAACAAGTGCTGAAGCTGGTTTAAGGACCTACGGGTAGCGCAGGTATTTCCCTAAAATCCAACATTTTAATGAGGCCAGCGCACGTTAGGGTCCTGAAAGCACCTTCAAAAACCACGACCCCATGTAAAGGTCAGGAGCTCCAGGGCGTGCCCGTTGGTCGGCGACTGAACCATTTTTCATCTCCGGGGCCTGGTGGGGCATGGCTGTGACCGCAATGGACTAATAGGGGAGCTCAATTTCGCTAGAACTCCATTTGATCTGATGGTTGGCTCCTCCCCTCACCCTTGGCTAATAAAAAGAACGCATGCAGCTCATTCTGAGCAGATCGCCACCCGAGGACTGAGCAGATCGCTGAGGACAAGCAGATCGCCAAGGCTAGAGCTGGAGAGTATCGCCAGAAGAGCAGATTGCCAGGGACAGAGCTGAGCAGAAGACGCCAGAGCTCGACAGACATCGGACCTCGCTGGGGAGACAAGTGGCGCAAGGACAAGCATAGAGTCAGTGTGACCAGGCGTCGGGTCACACATTGCTGCTGTGAGCCGGGACTGCTTCCATTTCAATGTCACTCTTTTAGCTTGCATCCTGCAGTGACATTTACACGTACAAACTCTTACACGATATACAATAGGATCTTTTCTCTCACGCATCTTTCTTCTACCTTCTATCTCTCGTCTACTGTGGACGCAAAAGAACAATCAACTCGGGCAACCCCGACTAACTGTTCTTTTCAGAGAAAAACCTAAGACCGAACTAAAGAGTGAGCCAAACTGACCTGCACCTCACATTCTTCCTCGCACCCCACATTACATTACACTTGCACTTCTGAAACACACCCTAAACACCCTCAGTATTTCTCCCTCCTCCCCTTTCCTAAGCATTCTGGGCTGCGCAGGTCTGCCGGCTGTGCCAGGTATTGAGAGGTCGTTGATCCTCGACTTTCTATCTCTCTTGGCTATCTCAAATTTTCCTTGGCTGTGTGTGTGTGTGATGGCGCCTGTCGTAACATAAGTTAAGACTGTATAAGAATTTTCGGGATAACTCTGCACTGTCTTCTTTTTTAAATATTGTTTGCCTTTTGCCGCACCACACATATTCCCAGTTCGTTTTTGTCTTTTCCTCCATGAGTACAACATGGCCCATACTCAACTTAGCTGGGACGTTATTCCCAAGAATCTGTGCAATAGCCGGTACGTACTTGGCAGCTCTGCTCAGCTGCACCTGATCCGGTAAGTAATCTAAATAACGCAAGTATGTATCGAGGGCGTGATTCCCCGATAAGGAGGTCACGTGTCCTTAGGTAAACATTTGTTAGATGGAGGACCCTGTCATGTGGTCAAGTTATTGGCATTCGCGGTCAATTAGCGACCCACCGCGACACAAAGTTATTCATGTGCAACGGCCTCCGATTCCCGGTGAGTCCGGAGAGGAACCCGAGACAGCCCCTCCCTCGTGGTTCCACTGCGACGCCGGGTCCATAATAATGTTTTTGGCCCAATCTTTCAATGGTGAAGAATCACTTTTAAAATTTTAAAATTTTTGTATCCGGATCCTAATCTTCACCAAAATCGAATTGTCAACTTGTCCTCGTCACACACCAAAGCTGTCCACAAAATTTAATCTGAATCCATCAACAACTTTTTGAGATATCCTCTTCACAGACAAACAGATGGACAAACAGGGGTGAAAACATAAACTCTGCCCAGCTTTGGTGGCGGAGGTGACACGAGGTAAGGGATGGACACCTGTCAGACCTTGGGCTCACCTCTCGCTGCTGCTCTGACTTGGAGAGCCTCATTTTTTCAAGCATTTGCGATCGCTGCTCCATCATTAGCGTGCGTTCATACGTGTATGCCGAGATGTCACTGTCATGCTAAAAGAGAAAATGGGTGAAAGACAAAAATAATTCTTTACAAAAGGTCTTCAATCTTTGTCATCCTCACTTTATCATCTGGGTTTGCACATGACCAAATTATATCTTTCATTTTTTTAAACTGCTTCCCTAAAACACTGTATATATACCTATATTATATATAAATATATATATATATATATATATATATATATATATATATATATATATATATATATATATACACATATATTTTTACGGATCTGGAACCCATAAGCATTCAACATACAGATGTCCCAAAAGTCAGTTATGTCGTTAAGTATATGTGTAGTCAGATCCCCTTCCTTTTGTCTAGTGGGAGAATTAAAGGCATGCGTTGCGATTTCTTTTAGTTAGGTTATTACATCTAACAAGCCATCTAACAACCATCCCATCTGCATGACCCCTCGGCCCATTACGATCCACGGTACCATCGCGCTTGCAGCCCTCGGTTCGCGGGCCACAGCGCACCTTTGCCTGAGATGGATTCCCGAGGATGTTCGAGGCAGTTTCACCACCACGACCTTTCTCGAACACGCGTGGAGGGGAGGGTCGGCGTTCTCCAAACAAGGCCGAAACCCCGCCCCGGAAAGGTATGCAGTGGGACCCTGCCCAATCAAAGGTGGACAGCGAGGTGTGTTCACCAAGGCCCCTCCCCGCTGAGGGAGGTCCATAAAAATCCCGGAGCACTCTCTGAGAGCAGAGTTTTGTTGGGGTTTTGCTGTCACGAGTGAGTTTTGTTGGGTTTTTGCTGTCACGAAAGGGTTTTTGCTGTCACGAAAGGGTTGAGCAGAAGGTTGTCGAGGCGGCAAACATGTCTCTGCTGGCCCTCTACAAGGAAGGAAAGAGCGACCCTGAACCCCCTCCGTGGACCCCGGCCATTCACCACCCGAGCTCCGCCACGAACCTCGA
>CM068959.1:10843706-10862113 GCA_035128595.1 Eptatretus atami | reverse complement strand
AATGTTGAAAGCTGGGTTGTTTTTCTTTTCAGGAATGTTGCTTTCATGTCTAACACCATGGAGTAAAGTCCCAAAAAATCCCACTTGAGGAAAACTCAGAATCCAAGATGGCCACCGTCGCAATTCGCAACTATCAGGAAAACACTAAAAGAGCCATAACTTAGTTATTACTCGTCATAGGAAGATGATTTTGTGGTCTAGACCCAGGTTTCGGGATATGAGGAATTCATAGGAACCCTCAGAATTTCAATTTGAGGATGACATTTTCAAAGTAATTTGGAAATTCGCACAAAATATCTTCAATGATGCCAGACGCAGAAAATGAAAAGTGTAACATACTAACACTTCTGGAAGGTGTAACATACTAAAACCAGAGATCAGTAGAATCGTTTTCAGAATCATCAATGGGACAGGCATTGGTGCATGTTTGCCCAATGGAACATAGAGCGCATGGGGGTGCAGAACAGGCAAGCCTTGCTGCAATTGCTCTTCTTCCCACAGCTTCCCTTGCACCCGCATGATGCAATGCATAATACCCTATCTGGTGCTACGGGTTCATCAGTGTCCATCGGAAATAGCATCCCATCTCTGAATTACCATCCCTAATCGGTGGGAGACAAGTCGTTGCCTGACCATTGTTGCACTGTTAAGTATGTGGTAACTTGCAGCTGCTGAAGTTGGGGGCAAGCTTTCCAATTTGAACCCGGCTGATGAGACTGAGGTTCCACTGACTCGCCTCATGTACCATATGTAACGATGCTTGTCTAGAGAGGTACACCAAACTGTCCCATACAACTTTCGGAGAAATAGCTCACCTACACACGCAACTTCATCGCGAGTCAAGCCCAGCTGACAAAATGAATTCAGCACCTCCCACCTCTCCCCCCCCCCTTTCCTCCACACCCACAATCCTCCTCTCCACTATCAAAATGGCCAATGCCTTCTTTCCCCATGTTGTTTGGGGCTGAAACCATGTCACAACTGGTAATGGCACATATGAACACGAGATGGGCCTTGACTGTGGAAATGATGGATTGCTGGATTTCCTGAATGCTGCAGTCAGATGTTGTGTTAAGTACGAAGAGCATATGCAGGTCCACACCAGCTGTGGCCTGCACAGTAAGCATGACCAACAAAATGGTGTCAGTGACTCCGACCACAACAGGTCTGGTTTAATCATTTGCTGCAGTTGTCATTGCAGTTTGAGCACAAAGGTAGCATACACAGTGCTCCGCTTGCTCGCCACACCAGTGCCCTCAAACTTGGTGACGAGTTTAGTGATAAGCCTTTCTTTGTTCTTGGCGTTTGCCACGAAAGCTTTTAGCGAGGTGGTCATCATCATACTAAGCTCAATGATGTCGTTAGAGGCATTATGGGTTGCTCGGCGCTGCTACTTTGGTGGACATTGTGCAACCATATCCATCGAAAATGATCATGGATTCAGGACCATAATTGTTGAGGACATGTGCCACATATGTCGCACACCTGGTCATATGTAGCATAATTGAGCCATCGCACGCTCTGCAAAAGATGACCTCCATCAAGAACAAATTGGGCATTCTGGTGAATTTCCGGATGAACATTCACCTTTGATTTCAAGATGTTTGCGAGGGCAGTTTTGGTGTTCTTGTGCATTATCCCTTTGTCAAATCGGGATGGAGGCTGCCTCCCAAACTCAAAGCAAAGCTACTCCTGCATCTCGGTTTTGTGCTTGATTACACTTCTCACACGCATGAAGTGGAGGGTGGTGTTGACCTTCACTTCCTGTCCCCGGACCGATACTTGACTTTTTGCACCGCTGATGGAGGTAAACTCTGTCTTTACACTTCAACTTGATGTCAGTGTAGTTGTGGCCCGTCATCACTTCTGCTGCTGCTTTCCCAACTGCATAGATGTTGGACACATTCACTGCCTTATCCACGACAGCCCCATTAGGGTTGGAGACAAGGGCATCATGCTCCTTCCTGGTATGAGAAGGGAGAATGGACAAGAAGCCAATTGACAAAAGTCCCATAGCCTTTAGCATCTCGTGCAGTGCTGCAGGCACACAAGTCGACATGCTGGTCAGATGTGTGACTATGAACACCACAGAATTCCTCGAGCATGTTGCAGATAGGTGCGCAATGAGTGGTGGCATAGACCCATTTGGTCAGATTGCTGTCAGAAATTCCCCGACCATGAGCCAGACCTCCGGATGTTTTCAACAATCGCACCAGTTCTTGCTCAATGGTCTGCTGTGTAAAAATTTTTACTCCAGAACTTTTCTGTTCTTCTGATAATGAAGTAACCTAGCTCGGTTAACTTACGTAACTTATCCTGCCCCATGACCTCAGGTAACTTTTTCATATTGGCATGGTAGAGACGGGCGAATTTCGCATAAGCGAGATGACCTGCAGCATGGAAGATTGGGATCATTTCACTGATGGCATGAAGACGCAGATCCCAATCTCCTGTGCGCTCTGCTCGAATGAAGTTCAATAGCACTCGCACACGCTTTCTATATTCTATCCACAATTTCCCACTGTGACTTTGCCCGGCTGTCATCTTTCATCAGATCGTCTATAATTGCACGCCGCTCCTTCCCAATTCCATATCTAGCGATGCATGACGTCATCGCCGGGCACCGAAGGAAGGGAGTACTCAGTTTTTACTCCGTTTTCTTGTTTGTTTGTTTGTCCGGGCGATATCTTAGCCATCCTTTGATCTAGAAAGCTGAAATTTGGGGGCAAAAGTGAAGACGTGCCTTGGCAAAAACAGTAATTTTTATTTTTTGATTAATTACTTAATTATTATTTCCTTATTTATTTTATTTCTCATCTGGGCAAATCTCAGGCACCTTTTGAGCTCAGAAGCTGATATTTAGACATGACAGTGACCAAGTGATTTGGCTATAAAGGGTATTTTTGATTTATTAATTAATCAATTAATCATTTTTCGATTAATTACTTAATTTTCAAAAAGTTACAGATTTGGATGAAACAATGGTGGTTTAGGTATGCTATTCGGCAATCGATTGAGAAATTAATTATTTTACGATTATTATTTATTTATTTAAATTCTGCAATTAATCAATCAATTATTGTACACCATTCTCTCCCAATTCCGACTCCATGTGCTGCAAGGTGACATTGCCAGGCACCGAAGGTGCTCCGGTGATGTCGCGTGCTGGAGGATTGTTATTTATTTATTTGACATGGGGCGGTGTACTTTGAATGTACCGCGACTTGTTTGAGTTAGTTGTCAGACCACCATCTCATTCAGCACAATATCGGTGGTACATTCACCGGTGAGAAGCAACTTATGAACAGCATGAAGGCAATTGATATTCACCACACTCAAATAAGGGTTCCTTTGAATTCCTCACATGCCAAAACCTGGGTCTCCACCCCAAAATCATCTTCCGATGACAAGTAATAACAAAATTATGACTCGGTGTTTTCCTGATATTTCCAGATTGTGATGGTAGTTATCTAGGATTCTGAGTTTTCCTCAAGTGGGATTTTTGGGGACTTCACTCCATGGTGTTAGGCTCAGACATGAGGCAAATGGGTGACGCTTTCATTTTGGAATATCAAGTCTTCATCAACATGAACAGTAAAAGACAATGGAGAAGCATTGTCAATACCATTTGTCCCTCAAATAACGAGCACAAATGGCTCTCAAGGCAGTGGCGAAACATCACGAGGCTGATGCTTGTTATGGGAAAAACTAATGACGTGACTAAAAATCAAGCTTGTCATGGGAAATCTCAAAGTCAATATAAAACCATGATTGCTGAGCCTGAAAAATAACCTGCCATTACACAACTTACTTTTTCTAGACTTTTAATGCTCCTCCATAACTTGTGGAGGATCCCACATTCGACTCATGGGAGAGCTAGTGCACACACAACTTCACGGACAAGGACATGGCAAGACACCATTGTACTTTTAGACAAACGACAAGGATGAGAGTAGACAATGTATAAATCAACACAAGAAAGGAGGTTTCCACCTGTGAACCCAGCCTCCTGAGCTGTGTGCTGAGATAGGAATGCCAAATAGGCCAGAAGCGCGATAATTCTCCAACATATATCAAGCATTCCAACAGTGAAAAACTGAACTGCACCAGACAGCCTTGTGGTTCCTACTATCCAAAACTTGTTCACTGCTAGGCCGATATAAAATTGAACTTCGAGACATGTCCTTGCACGTACTTCCCATTTAAAGGGAATCTTCAAATTCGAAAAAACAGACAACATTAACAGGAAATTGTGGTGACATGCACTGCAAAAGTACGCACATGTTACCTCCTCATGCCACTGCCTTGCGTGCCATGTTTATGTATAGGCTTCTGCACGAGTCTCAAGACAAAAGATACTGCTGCTTCGATGTTTTGCAATCGATTGTGAATTTAAATTGAAAAAGACAAAATCTCTCTGGATTCTAGGCATTTTGAAAAATCAAAGCATATTTGCCTTCCAATCGTCCATCCCCATCAAAGACATTCACACTGATGCCACGTCTCCCGAGTGCTACACAACGGTGACAACATGCATGCTCGCCTTGGTGTTTCACATTTCCCCAGGTTTGGTTATCTTTACTATATCACTTCTCCCTACATTTTCCTTACCCCCTCCCACCTCCACCCACACCCCAATCTGTTCTACTTTGAGCCTAATATTCAATTTTAATTAATTAATTAAATAAACAAGCAAACACCTTCTACAATAGGTTTGGATACAAATGAAGCTGGTGGTGGCAATGGCCATAATGGTCCCTGTTGGGATAGACTTCTGTGCATCCTTGAGGTCTCCAGAACGGTTTGAACCAGCCATGATCCCTACAATCACACACAAAATTAAAATGGGATTAATAAACTCGGTCAAGCAGCTACATACAAAATTACCAAGTAAAACTGTGCAGACAGGTGTGCATGCACAAGCTTCCTCATTTACTGATTCTTCGGGGGATTTGTTTTTTTTGAAAAGATCATCATCATCATCGTTTTACGGCCATTTCAATGCTTGCTTGCATTTTTTTGAAAAGAAGTTCACACAAATGAGAACAAGAAAAAGAGCAATCAGAGATTGCAGACCCTCACCAGGACTTCTTTTGTGTGGTGTTTGTGTACTGGAGTGCTACGTAATTAATAAGACAAAATTAGAACTGTCACTTTAAAACTGCAAGGCAGTGATGACCGGGTACAAAGACGTCCCGCTCTGATGTAACCCCGCTTTGATCGGACACCTGACCCTGAACCTGACCGATGACATTTTAATTATTATTATTATTCATTATTCAAATGAATTTAGAATGGGATTAAAATAAATTCAATTTCAAATAAAATCGAAGACCAAATGGGTACAGTCCTGCATTGGAGTAATCAGAAGAACCCGAACAAGCAAAAAGCAAAGATGACATCATCAGAGGGAACCTGGATAGGATTCACATTTCAGCTGCTACTCCTCTACCCTAAACCCATCCAGGTGCAACGAAGTGAGCCTTATTCAAATATATATATATATATATATATATATATAATATATATATATATATATATATATATATGTGTGTTGTTGTTCTTCTTTCGGCTGCTCCCATTAGGGGTCGCCACAGCGGATCATCCGTTATGATCCGCATACTGATTGGCACAGGTTTTACGCCGGATGCCCTTCCTGACGCAACGCTGGTCGCCTCTTACGACACAGGGATAAGGATTGGGTTTCGCCATTATTCCGGCGGCCCTACACCCTCTCATAGCGCGGGCCAGCGCAGAGCACCGTCCTCAACTGATCCTCCAACCCAAGCCTCCGAGTAGCCGGATTACAGATGCACGCCACTACGCCGGGTATATAAATATATATATATATATATATATATATATATATATATACATATATACATATATAAATATGTATATACATATATAAAAAAAAGGACCCACCTCAAAAGAAAAAAAGAATTCTGGCTGTCAGATCATGCATCCAATCAAGTTGAAATTTATAACTTGTATTCCCCATCACGACTAGATCATAAATGTGAAGTTTCACGTCGATTGATTAAGCGGTTTCAGAGAAAACATTATTTAATATTTTATTCAATCCAATATGGCTGCCAAAACCACTGAACCTATGACATCAGATGTGTGAACCTTTTGTTCCTCATGGATAGGCGGTCATACGTGTAAAGTTTTGCCTCGATTCGTTCAGCCACTTCAGAGAAGATTTTTGAAGGTTTAAAAAACAAAAACAATATGGCTGCTGAATCATGTGACCCATGGCGTCATCAATTTTTTTTTTCTGTGGACCTTTTTAGCCCTCGATGACCCTCAAAAATTTTGATACTGATCAGATGTAGCGTTCTACATATGCAATTATGACGTCATAACGAAAGCACCTATGATGTCATCAAAAAGAAAAATCGCACTTATTCCCCATGAGGAGGACTTGCCGTGTTCCAAGTTTGTATATTTTCCTTGGTGCGGCTTCAGAGATACAGAGGTTCAAAAGTTTTCTGTTTTTCCAACATGGATGCCACACCACATGACCTAGGACGTCAAAGTTATAATTAAAACATTCTACATGGGTAGTCGCACCTATGGTGAAAAACACAAAAGTTCTGTGCGGACAAAAAAAAACAACAGACAGACAGACAAACAAAAGGACACAAGCACAACACCCTCTCCTTCAGCGAGGGTAATAAAGGGGAGGAGGTAAGGGGCATAAGGAAGGAGTGGGAAGGAAGGAGAAAGCAAAATGATTGAATAAATGAATGACCCAAAGAATGGGAAGCAAGTTTGAGGTTTAGAGGTGCTGCAGTTGTCAGGATATTCATGAAAGGCATCCAAATCAATCAATCAATCGATCAATCAATCAAATGCTCATACTCTGAACAGGACATCAGTGCTGCTGAAGCAGTTCCTTGGCAAGAGTTATGTTGGGCGGTTTGCCTATGCAAGATGGTTTGCCATTGCCTTCCCAGCAGTCAGTCGTAGCAGGTATTTGTAATTTCTTAAAAGGTGCCGGAGACAGCTCGCCAACTTTGTGAAAGAAAGACTTTGTGAGGTATCCTCAAAGTCTCCCAACGACCAGGCTAGACAGCTCAAACACGAGTCTGCATACCACGAGGCTATCCTGCCAGGCTCAATCAAAATCACAAACAGCAAAAAATAAGTAAAGTTCACAAATGCAAAATTACAATAAATTATCAATTAGCAGTGCATACCAGTCACGGACGGGAAAAATATTCCAATCAGAACCATGAAGTTTGTGGTTATATCCGTGTAGATGTAGGAGTTATGATCCGGGATGTGGGAATCTTTCACGGTGATGACGTTGGCCCCCGTCTCCTCAATAATTTCACCCTTTGTCTTATATTTACTGAACATGTTTTCTGCATGACAGAAAAAGCACCGCAAGTCATTTTCACTTGCACCGACGACGTGTACAACTTCTATTTTATATTTGAGTTTCACTCTGTTGCTAAATATTGCTGCCTTCAGCTGGATTTTAATAACCCCCTCAGGAATACTCAAACGCACAACTGGCCTGCGTACCCGAAATACTGTCACTTCCAAGGCCGGGAATGCCAGAGATTTCGGTGACATTGTTCGCAGCAAAGAAGGGGTCGCAGCTGGAATTGAGTAGTTTGGAGTCGCAGAACCGGAGCCAAAGGTCTGTGGTAACCGTGCCGTTTGCACTTTGCATCGTCTTGGCACACGTAGTGAACGCACTGCTAGCGATCACGCGGTTGCCCAGCAAGCACACCCTGCAAACATGAACGGGCGAGGAAACCGAACCGTTTGTTACAAATTCCCATCTCTCCGTACATGCAGCAACACAAATCAAGTGATATAATCATGAACAGATTATGCAACATCACTAAAACGGTACTCGGTCGAGCGCAAACCTCCGCCAGGCTGAACAGTTTATGTTTCATGTCCCACTGATAGGCCAGATCTACATCCGGACCTGAACCAAAATCTAATCGGCTTGTAATTGTCACACACTCAACCTGTCCACCAAAATTCATCTGAATCCGTTGCATAACTTTTTGAGACATGCTGCTCACAGACAAACAGACAGACAGACGGGGTGAAAACACTTCCGTCCACCTTCGGTGACGGAGGTGAAAATGGCACAGGTTGGTCAGTAGGCCCAAACCCAAAGAGTGCTTTCTGGCATCACCTTTTGGAAAGAAAGCATGGCAGGCAAGGAAAAAAAAAAACTGGGAAAGTTGTTACTCAGAATATTCCTGGTAATTTGTAAAAACACTCCGACAACAGTGACACTGTCTCATGAAGCAGGTGAGAATGTGCATAAAGTGACAGAACGAGGACAAAATGGCCGAATCTCAGGCCGTCCGCTCCTACTTATCCGACATAATGTCTTGAGTAATCAAGGAGATTCCATTTAACGATTACAAACACCTAAAAAGGTCTCTAGAAATATCCCATTTGACGATCAACACACTTTGATGGTTCTGAATAAATATCTCACATGTGAGGAGCAATTAAATAAATCAATAAATATGGAATAATATAAATACAATCAATAGAAAAATATGATAAAATAAATAATCAATTATTCTTTTTATATATACAAACTATGTTGAGAGCTTGATGATTTCAAAACAAAAGGGGCATTTCACAGTCATAAAGTCAACCACAAATACATTGACACTTCCACACAGGGGCAACAGTTGTTAGACCGTGGCATAATGGAACAGAGGTTGCAAACCACGCAAGTCACACATCCGATCCCTCGAGTGCAAGTCACCAAGTCGTTACTCTAAATCAACCTCTTAGGACATTTCGGTAATCGCTGGAGTCAAAGGTCGCAATGTTCCCCTACCTCTTGAAAGCATTCAAATTCTGAAGTACAAGTCCACTCAAGGGCTTTTGGCACTGGACCCTCGAATGTAAAACTGTGAATGATGAAAATGATGAGTGCACACGGGATGGAATCTTCTTCATCCATAAGTTGGATCCACCAAGGTCCAGTGTTGGCCTGACATTGTTCATACAACAATCATGTTTTCCTTTTAAACAAACTTCTGACAACAGCAAAGTGACGAAAAGATATGCCTCCCGCATCCCGCATGCCTCCCGCACCTCCCATTACGTCAAAGTTGTTTCTGCCGTTGAACACGTTTTCTGCCCGATTCGATGCATATGTCTCCACACTTTGGGCTGAAGGGGAACACCAACATTAAACTTAAGACTTCCGGTCCTGGGTTTGGAGCGTCGGCAGGTCTCTCTCAGGGCTCGCTCCGACTTTCTCAAAGTTAAGTTTCCGTGGGTTATCTGTCCCGTTTAACTGTATATTTTCTCACCTACATGTTACTTGGTGTTCCTAGTGCTATTTTGTGAGTTTTCGTCGACCTTGTCTTACCAGGTTCCTTGAGGCCTACCCATCCTTCCCCTCTCGGTGTACGATCGCGTTTACTTTCATTCTCTCCCGATTACCTTCAATTCCTATTTTCCCCACTTTCCAACGTCCCCCATCCCTCCCAATCTAAACACTCTGTTTCTTGTCTTAAATCCCCCCCTAAAAAAAATGTATATATATATATGTATATTAATATATATATATATATATACACACAGTTATATATATATATTATATATATGTAAATATATTAAATATATGTATATGTACAATGTACATATATTACTACCTTCTCCCTGCACACCCACGAGTCCTGATCTTCTCTTCCTCTTCCTATTCTTCTTCTTCCTCCTGCCGGCACACCATCTTTATTCTACTGTGCTGACCCTCTCTTGCCATTACCTTCAAATTTTTCCTACAACCTTCCATTCCCGAATCTTACCTATTTTTCAAAAATTCATCATCTTCCTTGTATCCTTTCGATCTATACACCTCCTGTAACCACGTATCTCTCTACTCTTCCTGATACTTTTCATCGACCCAGCAGCTTCACTCTGCGTTTACAGTCCCAAACTTTATTAAAATAAATAAATTCACTTTTGACGATACACCTCCCATAGCCACGTGCTTCTCCCATAACCATGTGATCTGTTTCCACCCCTGCGTTTACCGATCCAAATTCCCATTCACCTCACAACTTTTTCTACAACACTTCCATGACCTGATTTGATGAAAACTCTCTCAAACCATAATAATAACAATAATGATAATAAAAACGATCTCTTATAATGCTTCATCTTACTCTTTCACACGTGTGGTCTCATTACTGTATCATAATGCACTACCTTCTACTGTTTCAACAGACTGCTCTCAATTCGACCTTCCTTCATACCTTGCCTCAAAAAATGCAACTGTTACAGCGTTTCTTCTCTCCATTCTCTGAATTCGCCTTTATTGCATCCATCAAGAAATGTGTTAAATCGCATCTCTGACCTAAAACTTAAAAAAAAAAAAAAAAAAAAAACAGTTTGCTATGAGTGTTCACTTTCCATAAACTATTCCTTTTTTCCAACTTCAGTGCCAACTCACCCCTCTCACCCCTCCTCTCAAAGCAACCATCACACTCTTCTCCCTCCAAGCCTCCCTCTCACCTATCTCTCAAAAACTCCCCCCTCACCTTCTCTCCTCAACTATCCCACTACCCTTCTACCACCCTTCTCAAAGTTGCCCCCCTCTCATCCACAAAGCTGCATCTTCCCCTGCCCTCTCACCTCCATCTCATCACTCCACCTCTTCAAATCCTCAACTGCCTTCTTCCCCCCTCTTGCCCCCCCCTCTCCCCCAGCACCACAGAGCCTTTTCTCCTCTTCATCCGGCCCCCTCCACTAGCTATTCTGCAATCCCCCACACTCTCTCAACAACCCTCCTTACCTCCCCCTCTTCCCTTGTCCTACCCTCCCCTCCCTCCCACCCCCTACACCAAAGCCTCCTCCCCTCCCTTCATTAACAATGTGGACCTCAAATATCCAGGGCCTTCGCTCAAACCTTTCAGATTCTCCATACAGGTTGCCACTGACAAACCAGACATAATCTGCCAACAAGAAACTTTCCTCCCTCAAGACGTCTCTGACTCCCAAGTATCCCTCCCTGGTTACTCCCTCCTCCGGTATGACAGACCTGAGCCTCGTCCTGGTGGAGGAGTTGCTCTCTTCATCAAAGACTCTATTCCTCACTCTCCATGCACTGCCCTCACTCCCCCACGCCCCCAGGAATACCTCTGGCTACGGCTTCCCCTCCACTCCCACCTCATGTTTATATGTGTACTGTACCTCCACCAAACAGTGATGACTCCATCTACACCTCACGATCCGAAAACATAGACCAACTTTATCTTCTCATCCAAACTCTCTCTTCCTCATATGTGGTGACTTCAATTGTCATCATGCCAGTTGGCTAGGTGTGGGTACCTCTCTCACCTCTCATGGCACTTCAGCAAAAGCTTTCTGCGACTCATTGGACTGACTCAATCGGTCAATTTCCCGACCTGGATCTCAACCAATGTTACACTACCTCTTCTGGATCTGATTTTGACAATTTCCCTGAAAATATCTGCTGTTCTTCCTCCACTCCAATCGGTTCTTCTGACCACGTCCTTGTCAAAGTGGACATCTCTCTGGCTATGATCAGAGAAACCACCTCACCGCGTCGAGTTCGGCATTTCACTCAAGCCGACTGGCAGGGTCTCCAAGCACCATCAAACTTATAGACTGGTCTCCTATCGCTACTTTCTCCAACATCAACTCATCCTGGGAATTCTTTCAAAGAAACTTGCTCTCCCTCAAGCACAGATTTATCCCCTCTCGTCTCAGTTGTCCTATCCATCCCCGCCCATGGTCACTGAAGCTTGTGCAGAGCAGTTGGCCTGAAACAACTTGCTTTTGCCTCATGAAAAGCAAACCCAACTGAGGGATATCTCAGTTCCTTCCATAAAGCTCAGAACAAGTGGGTATCTCCCCTCAGGAGAGCCAGAAAACAACATCTTTCTAAGCTCAAGTCTGAACTTTCAAATCTCTCTCTCCTCAAAATCCTGGTGGCGTCTAATCAAATCTGTTCTGGTACATGTTCCCCTTCCATCCCCTCCTTACCTGAAATGGCCGCACTGCTGATACCGCGCGTGAAAAGGCTGAATGCCTAAACTCGGTGCTTGCATCGAAATCTTGTGTCCAAAACCCAGCGCTTTCTGTACCCACCTTACCCAGTCGCACCCAAGTGTCCTGGACTCTGTGTCCTTTTCTCCTGACAAGGTGGAGACTTGCTGTCAAACCTCGACTCAGATTCTGCAACGGCCAGACGGCATCAGCCACGTGTCCTAAAAACCTGCTCCTCTGCTCTTGCTCACCCTCTCTCTGTTCTATTCACCCTCTCATTTGCCAAGGTCATCTGCCATCTGCTTGGAAATCAGCAAACATCACTGCCCTGCATAAAAAGGTGCAAAAACAGATCCCTGCAACTACAGACCAATCAGCCTTCTCCCAATCATCAGCAAGTTGTGGAATCCATCACGCTTCAGACATTAAATCTTTCCTCTTCTCCAATGGCTTGATTTCCGATCATCAATTTGGTTTCAGACCAGGTACTTACCCTGATATGCTGCTTCTGCTCTCCAACAATGGATGGAAGTCCTCAATGTCGGACATGAAATCAGAGCCGTATCCCATGAAATCGAGCCAGGCAATCACGTGCTTTTGACACAGTCTGGCACCTGCCCTACTCACCAAACTCTCTTCCTATGGTATCCAGGCCATCTCCACTCGTGGCTCGCAGACCTCCTCTCCTGTCGCAGTCAACGTGTGGCCCTAAGTGAGTTCTTTCATCCCCTCTTCCTGTCCAGGCTGGAGTTCCTCAAGGAAGCGTTCTGGGCCCTGTTCTTTTTCTGGTTTTCATCAATGATCTCTCCGACTCTCTGGAAAATTCTCTTTATCTCCTTGATGACTCTACCCTCTGCCGTACCATCTGTCATCCCTCAGACGGCAAGCAGCAGCTTCTTCGCTCACTGCAGATCTGGATAAAATCACAAACTGGTCCAACACATGGAACATGTCTTTCAATCCGGACAAATCTCACACTCTCACTATTTCTCTCCGAAAGGACCGTTTAGAACCCCCCCCCCCCCCATCCACTTTCTCAACAATCCTCGGAAGAAGTCCTTTCTTTCAAGCTTCTGGGTCTCACGATTGCCAGATCTTTCCTGGGAAAGCCACATTTTAACCTGGCCTCCAAAGCAGTCGCCGACTGGGAATCCTCCGTCGTGCAAAGTCCTTCCTCAAACCACCTGAGCTCCTGAACACTTACAAAGCTTTCGTCCGCAAGCTGATGGAGTACTGTTCTCCCCTCTGAGCTGTGCTCCTGCCTCCCACCATTCTCGGCTTCACACTGTGGAAACCAAGGCATTTCGGATCATTGGCATCTCCCGCAATGAGGCTGAGTCTTTGGATCTCACTCTCTCACCGCAGCGACGACGCATCTCTGATTTTCTGTCTTCGACCGTCTTCTCTCCAGTCTTGCCCCCCTCCCCGCTGTGTCTGCGATTTGTCCCCACCATATTTCCGCAGGGCGCTCAAGTTCCGCGCAACAACCCCCTTCTGGTAAAACTACCAAAATCACGAATCACTTCTCACTTCACTCTTCATTCCTCTTTTTTCCGCCTTTGGAATAAACTCCCTCACTCTGTTCAATCCCATTTTTCCCTCAAGGCCTTCAAAACAGCTGTTCACCACCACCTTTGTCATCCCCCATCCAAATCCTCAATCTTTTCTACCCCCATTAATCCCACCCAAACCTACCTCCTTCAAATTCCCTGCTTTCCTTCCTGAAAGTCCCTGTAATGTCCATCTTGTATTCCCCATGTTTCCCGCTCCATCCCTCTCCCTTCCACAGATCTCCTAATGTCTCTGTTCCCCACTGTTTTGTCCTTCCCACTCCCGCCCCTCTTGTTCATGCCCCCCTTTGCTGTGCGTTGTGCGTTAGCTCTCATACGAGCCTCATACGACAAGGTATACAAAAAAAAAGAAGTGTGGATTATCAAAATGGAAACTGCTCATGCTCATGAAACTGCCCAGTTCATATAATCACGGCAGAAGCAGAAAATAAATGCAATCGATATAGTCGAACAATTTGGAGGCAAAAGGCCCCACAATTGGTGGATGTCAATGGCGAATACACAAGGTGCTCGATGTACGAACAGAAAGCAGAAACTCACGGAAACTCAGGTGGTGAGAAGGCAGATTTGATGACCCCGACGTAGATTGAAATGATGGAGAGAATAACGCAAGCCAGGAAAACCATGGCAAACTTGTTCACATACTTTACTCCCACGAAGACCACAAGCGCCATAACGAGGAGAAAGGCAGTCCCGTAGAGGCGCATGTTGTGCAGCATGTCATCGAAGATCGCGGCATCCGGCACAACGTAGCTCTTCCGATGCAAAAGGTGCACGATTCATTGGCAAATTAATTTGCGTCAACCAAACAAAGTGTGTATGTGGCAAAAGGCGCAGCATGTGGGAAATAAGGGGATGAGGTGTGGAGGAAGAAAGAGGAAGACAGCCATGATCCCTTTGAAAACCTAAACCAAATCCCTGCCAAAAAAATCATCTAGATTCGAGAATAAGGTTAACGTCTCAATGGTGGGGGGGATGGGGAAGAGGGGGGGCATCTACATATGGAAAAAAGACTGAATTGTAAACCATCCACTCACCTCTCCTTTCCTTTTTACCCCCACAAATTCACCTTCCCTTCCATTGCACAATATAAACCTTCAGTTCATCCCAATTCTTCTTCTAGTGATAGATTCTGTCTCTCCTTCCCTACAATCTTAAAACCCATTTTCTATATCCCAACCCAAACCCCTAAAGATACTAAACACCATGGCGTTGTTCATAAAAGTAAATGCTTAATAAACATAAATAAATAAATCGATGCTCTTTAAAAAATTCCTCTTAGGCAGTAAACTCAAAACAGCAACTGCAGGCCACAAAGTGTGCTCAATCTCAGTCGATGATAAATAAAGCGCAGGAATGTAACGGCCCAGAGTATTGAACCATGCCTACCAGAAGGATTTCAACGGCTCCCAGGATGTACATGGAAGCGGCGAAGGTAGTCCCCAGGTAAAAGCAAAGCCCGACAGCACCTCCAAATTCAGGGCCCAGTGCTCGAGATATCATATAATAAGAGCCACCAGCTTCACGGAACATACAAACATCCATCAGTGTAAATAACAGCCCGATGTCAAAAAGTTGTACCGTGCATTCAACCATGAGAGCAGCAGTTGCTCAAGAAGAATCGAAAATGTAACGTTTATTGCCAATTTCATGTTCAAGTAGTCGACTGTAAAATGGCACTCATAACAAAACAAGAATCAATTTGCACCAAGTGAGAATTACGAGACGTTTTTGACTTTAGATATCCTCATTTAAAAACGTAAATAAACACCAATGAGCAGTGGATGTGACTTCATCGAATTGCTCAGCAATTTCTGTGGACCAAGGCGAGTCTTCCTCGTCCATGACTGGCGAACACGTAGGTGTGGATGCTTGCCAATCACGAACGAGACGTGTCTTCCTCCACAGCAATCGCTGAGCAATTCGATGAAACTGCATCCCCTGTTCAATGATGTTTATTTTCCCAAACATCAAAAGTCAAAAAATACAAACAATAAAACGATAAACAATCAGAGAGAGAGCAAATTCACAAAAATTTCAAAATAACCTCCGATGCAAAAAAACCCCCTGGATCATTAAAGAACAATTCCTTTACCCATCGTTCACCATGAGGGCCTCCTGGACACTTTTCAACCTGAGGTTGCAAAAGAGTGTACAATAACATTTTTGGATGAACATGGAAACAGGTCCAGACCGTTCATTGTGGTGCCGATTGGAGACCAAACGATGTACCAGCAAGAGAAGGGGGAGAGGGACTTTGTAGAGGGCAAGATGCAAATGGAGGGACGGACTTCGCACAAGATTAGGAGAGAGGTAGCAAGGAAAAAAAAACATTTCTGGTAGGATAGAAGAGTTTTAGTGATGGGTCAAATGAGGAAATAAGGAAGGAAGTGTAAATAAGACTTTATATACATCACGTCAGGGAAGAAGGGCAACACACACCAAAGGTGAGAGGGGAGAGTGACAGTACACAAACCTAGCTTGAGAAAGAGAGAAACCTATTCAGGTGAAGAGTTTTGTGCAATGCGTTCATTTTATTGATTAAATAGCAAAATATTTGTACTGGTGTTACCAAAGAAGGTAAAGGAAAACGGAGCAAAAGGAAGGTTATGAACAAGATAAGATAAATAATTCACCTGGAACAACACCATTGGTTGCTACTGCACTCATGGATATGGCTGTAAGCATTGTCTGTTGGGTTGAAGGGATTGGGGGGGGGGGCAGGGGGAGGGGAGGAAACGTGTAATGCGAAATGAAAATGCAAGCAATGGAATGGATTATAAATTGAACAAAATAAACTAAAATAAATAAAAATACAAAACCAACACCATTTGCGTCTCTGGACGAGGCATCGCAACATTAAATGTGCTTCGTCATTTCTAAAAAGAGAAATGTAAATGAGGTGGTGGGTGGTGGGGGTCAGTTTCCCTGTTTAGCCATGATACGTACACAGCAGCAGCACAACAGGACCATACAGAATGCCTCGACAATACCAGCTGCGCCGACAATCCATGCGAGTCGTAGAAACAGTATGACTCCCAAGATGTTTTGAAGGCAAGGCAGGTAGACTCCCATAAATGTGCCCATGCTTGGGGTCTACACGGAAAAGACAACAGGGGTTAAATATGTTTGTCGGGCAATAAATAAATTAATCCTGCTAAAAATAATATGCTCATTCTGTTTTTCTTTGTTTCTCTCTCTCTATCTATCGACCTGACGACTTTCAAATAATCGACTCCACCAGGAACCAGAAAAAACATTTCGACCAGGGACTATTTCCGAGGAGTTCCGGTTGCATATTCTTCTCATTACAAGTAACCTGACGTGTGTTTTATCATTAGCTTTCTTAACCGCTATTTTACTGAAGAATCACGAGAGGACAGAATCTCCCCTCTTTCCGCTCAGGTGCAAAAGACACGGAGTCCATGAGCATTGGGGTGCGATTGGGTCGGATGGGGATGGAGCGAGGGTTTGGGGACACAATATTTGGAAGCAAACAAAAAACTGAGGCACTCGGCCTTGTCACGAGCGGAGTCGGCTGTGGTGCCATTTGAAGAGAGGGAGGGGAACATGCACCAGAGACAGACTTAAAACAAGGCACCACCAGGATTTAGAGGTGGGAGACATAACAAGTTTGAAAGTTCACTCTTGAGGTTGAATGGATGTTGTTTTCTGGTTCTCCTGAGAGTGGACACACACTTGTTGCGGGATTTCAGGAATGCGCCAAGATTGCCTTCGGTTGGATTTGCCTTCCAGGAGGAGAAGGCAAGTTGTTTCAGAGCAACTGCCTCACCACAGGATTCAGCGTACCATTGGCGGGAAGAAGGGTAGCATAAAACAAAGACTCGATGGATGAGTCTGTGCATAAGAGAGAGCAGGTTTCTGTGGAAGAATTTCCAGGCTGAGTTAATATCAGGAGCAGTAGATATAGGAATCCAGTCCTGAAGAGACATAGTTGCTTGCAGTCCCTGCCAGTTTGCCTGACTGAATTGCCAGACTCTCTGGCGCTGAGGCTGTTCTCTGAGAATAGCCAGAGAGATGTTGACCTTCACAAGCACGTGATCAGATTAACCAATTGGAGCAGAAGAGCAAGACACATTGGTGGGGAAGTTTGTCAAAACGAAATCCAGAAGGGAGGATTTGCCATTGACAGAAATCCGAGTTTGAAGGTTCACAGGTTGAATCAGTCCCATGCAGTCACAGAAGTCCTTTGCTGCCGTGCCATGGCTAGTGAGAGAGGTAGCAACACCCAGCCAATTAGCACGGTGACAAATTGAAATCACCACAAATGAGGAAGAGAGTCGGGATGAGTAGATAAAAGTCAGTCCATGTTCGCTGAGAGAGATGTAGATTGAGTCGGAAAAGTTTGGAGGATGGTACAACACACAGACGAACATGAGGTGGGAGCGGAGGGCGGGTCACAGGCAGCGGCTTTCTATCCTCTCATCTCCAACATTGAAATCACCTCGAGTTGTTTTTCTTCCCTTCAATCCCTCCACATGGCAACCCACCACCATCCCATGCTGTCCACAAGTCCTGATCGGGATTTGATCAATTCCCACTAGCCTTTTCCTCCTCCACCCATCCTTTCCCCTCTTTCTTGTACATTTGTGATCTCAACCAACTTTTATGCATCTGTTTGTTTTCTGTTTTATCCCAATCAGGCTATTCAATCTTTCTTCACTTGATTACCTACTTTGCACTCACCATTTGATAGTGAGTCAGTCTTGTCCTTTGCTGTCAGAACAAAATACACACATATCTACTTTTTGTTTGTCCCTTTCCACATGGACATGGAGATGACCACAAAGGATTGGG
>CM068959.1:10810157-10837402 GCA_035128595.1 Eptatretus atami | reverse complement strand
AGGAGAGATCCTGAGGTAAATCAGCCACATGCGCCTTCGCTGTGAGGTGGGCCTCATGAGGCCAGTGCGTGCGGCGCCGTTTGAGGAAACGACTGAGCAGAGCCCTCGTTCCCAAGCGAGCCCTAAAACCCAACGTGTGCAGCGAATCATGTGGTATGCTTGGCGGTGCGGGATTATCGACTCGAGCTTCCGATGATCTGGGAAGGATTGGCGGTTGCATTAAAAAGGCATACGAATGAATACCTCTTAAGAGGCTGCCACGAATGGTGTTTTTTCACAACACAGGAAACACAGCCAGCACGACGCCCCGCCTGCACGAAACGCGTATGGAGGCCGTATAAGGACGACTCCACACCATGTTGGGTGGGATCGAGTTGTGCGGAGTAGAAGCGGCTTGTTCCTTTTCAACCAAATATTGACACATATTGGTGTTTGCCCCGCGCCACACGCTAGCAGAGTCGTGCGAACGTGAGCGCTGACCACGTGCGTAATGGCCGAACCCCGCGCACTGTATAGAATGTGCTCGAAGGCAGACACGTACGTATGCCGCTCGCGAAACAGCATGGATTTTATCCATAACAATGTACCTTCGGCCCTCGCTGGCAGCAGCGGATTCTCACGGATGGTGAATGTCTCTCGTCTCTACGGCCAGTTAAGCTGCGATCGAGCCGGGGAAGTACAGTGCGGGCCACGTTGGCACGCGCCGCATTGATCGGAGCTGGTCGAACACCGAGCGGGCATGCGGGACCCTCGCCGTGCACCATGTGCAGCGCCCGGGTGTTTTTTGCAGGACGATTCGCGTGCCAATTTCGGTATGGGCGATTCGTGTCATGTCGTGGGGTCGGAAAGGAGTATTGCCACTGCCTGAGATGGCCTTGCCGGAAACAAAGTTGAGGCGGTTTCCGGCCAAAGTTAGTGGGCCACGTGAGGGAGTCGGGCCAATCGGTAGCACCCGATTCAGTGATGACTGTGTCCCCTTTTGTAAGTTGCCTGTTTATTTGCTGCACCACACCTCTCTCTCCCCTATCTCTGCAACAACACACCCCAATAATCCTGATCGTACCACAAACCTTTCTCGCCCATTGTTAAATATATTATTATGAGGAATGTTTCCCTGCTCGTTTTTGTCTTTTCTTCCATTGATCCAGCATGGTCCGAATCCTAGTTTAGCCGGGACTTTATTCCCAACGATCCGTTCCTTTCAGCCGGTACGTCCTTGGCAGTGGGTCGGTGGCTGCATCCGATCCGGTAAGTGATCCGGTCCAGTAGAGTGATCCGGTTCGGACAAGGCGTACGAGGGCGTGTTCCCCGGTAATTAAATCACGTGATTGATTAGGTAACCCGATTAACCCATAGACGGGGAGGACCCTAGGTCACGTGGTTGAGTTATTGGCTTCCACGGTCGGGTTAAGCGACCCGCCGTGTCACGGAATTATCCGTGTGTGACGCCTACAATTCCGGGGAGTCTGGTGGAACCGAGATAGCTTTCCCACACCTAGTGGTCTTCTCACCCGACCCCGGCCCGCAACAGTGTGTGTGTGTGTGTGTGTGTGTGTGTGTGTGTGTGTGTGTGGTGTTGTTGTAGTTGCAATTTCTGCAAAACCACATGCCTCGAAGGCAATGGCACTCAAACATACAAATGATCCCCAGGCAGTTATTTCATTAGTATTCATGTAGTTAGTCCTCCCCTCATGTCTAGTGGGTTAACAGGACATAGTGCGTTGCGTGGGACTCGTTAGGTTTAATAAATATCTCTGATCCTTACTCTGAACCCGACTCTAACTCTTTCCTTTTAGCCATAATACACAACAAGCATGCAAGCACACACGCCATTCAACAGACAATTGTTTAATAAGCACACCGCGATGCCTCCCGTGGCTCGGATTGTCCCCGTTGCACACAAGACAACCTGCCGCTGGAATTTGCATGCCATTATTTCATTCAAATCTGCGCACCAATTTCCAACAGCCACCACACCTTACTCCGCACCTCACACACCAAATCTCACCACTTTGACCACAAACGCCTCAAGCACACGGGAAAAATACTCCCACACCTCCTCATCGCTACAATTTGCCGCTCTATTTTGAGCACCGCATGGCGTCGGCCATTGTCCTTGGCACCGCGCGATGCTCGACCACGCTATATAGCTCCACCGCATCTCACCAGGAATGTCCCGTGTGAGCGTCTGAAATTGTTACAGCCCTCATCCAGTCGTCAGACCACGGAAAGACACCGTAAGCAATGAGGAGGGGTCACGGGAAGGGTGATCCGGAAGTTTGGTTCGGGTCCCGGGTGTGCATCTTGGCTCGTGAAGGAGCCCATGGGTGGCGGAGAAAGTCCACTACCATCCTACATACAGACTACATTCGGTGCACGTTTGGGGCCGGGGTGCCGGCTCAGGGAGCATGCTCCCCATGTTAAGTTGGGAACTCTGAGCCGTGCCAAAGCTGGTGGGTATCTGAGCTGGTTTCTGGTCCCGGAGCTTGGCAGGGCATGGCTATGGCCGCTGTGGCCCAATAGATAAGCAGAATTTGGGCCACAGCACATTGCTTTCTGGTCCTCGCCCCACCCTTCGGACTGGGGCTTATAAAAAGGGGTAGCGCGGAACCATTAAAAGAGCTGCTTCTTCTTCGAGAACATAATCCGTGTGCGACTGCCGTCCTTCGAGAGCATACAGTGGACTCCCTGCCGTGCTGTCGATGTGCCGCCACCCCCATAAAGCCAGAAGGACTCGCCACCGGCCATGGACGTCAGACCAGTGCGGAGCGCACATTGCCACGACCCCTAGTGAATAAATGAGGAGATAACACGGCATATCACGAGGTGGGAACGCTCAGGCGAAGCGTCCCACGGAGGTACATACTACACATATAGACCTTTACACGGTTAGGTTGGGGATCTTCCTTCTCATGCATCTATTCTCCTCTCTCTCTATACACCCCTCTATCCCATCCACTGTGGACGCACAAAGAAGAATGTGTACTGACTCACAATCCCATTTTCCTCCGGCACAACACCACAACTCTCACGTCGCATTCATCAGACCTCCCACTCCCACACTGTAGACATTCAGTATCTTTCCAACTACCTCTCCCTAAGCGTCCTGGGCCGCGATGGTCAGCCGACCAACTAACCAAGGTTATTTAGAGGGCGCTCATCCTCACCTTTCTCTCTCTTTCTTGGCTATCCAACTTTCCGTGTGTGTGCGTGGTGGTGTGTGTGTGTGTGTGTTGTGTGTGTGGTGTGTGTGTGTGTGTGGTGTGTGTGTGTGTGTGTGTGTGTGTGTGTGTGTGTGTGTGTGTGTGTGTGTGTGTGTGTGTGTGTGTGTTGATGGCGCCTGTCCCAGATTAAGTAAGATTGAAGAAGATCGTCGGGATAATCCTGGCTGTGTCCTCTTTTGTAAGTTGTTGTCTTTTGCTGCACCCCACGATTTCCTTGCTATCCTCTGCTGTACATTAAAAAAAAAGAAACCCAATCACTGCTGCCACATACTTTTCCCGGCTTGGTTGTAAATAAAGCATTGTATAGAAATGTTCCCAGCTCATTTCTTATGTTTTCTCCCATTGTGTCGCACCATGGCCCGCACCCTAGCTTAGCCGGGACGTTATTCCCCAACGATCTGTTTCCTAGCCGGTACGTGCTTGGCAGTTCCACTCAGCTGCATCTGATCTGGTAAGGTGATCCGGTTTGAGCAAGTGCGTACCAAGGGCGTGTTTCCCTGTATTAGATCACGTGACCTTTAGGTAAACGGTATATATTAGATGGAAGGAACCCGAAGTCACGTTGGTCGATTTATTGGTCGTTCCCGTCGATTCACGACCCACGCGTCACGAAGTTATTCGTGTGTGATGGCCTGAAATTCCGGAGTCTGGTGGGAACCTGAGGTAATTCATCCCTCGTGTCTTGCCCCCGACCCCAGGTCCGCAACACACACAAATTACATATATATATATAAATTTTTAATAGTAACAAGTATTACAAGTCTCCACCATTTACAGTACAGTATTCCTGTCCACACGTTTTCCACGTACAGTGAGGTGTTTTGAATTATAAAGAGTAGGTATGTTTTTGCTTCATAAGCAAGTAACTTCACGAGTTATTTTTTCTGCCTCTTCAGAACTGTCAGTTGCCTAACACCGCCCAAATAAAGGTATGCGTTCAGAAAAACATGCTGCTACTTGGAACAGATTCGCCCAATAGGAGGGTACTCTGCTCGTAGATAACTTGCTTTTCATTTACATAAAACAAAACAACAATTTACATCCAGTCATGGGATAATGTAGAACATGATCACCATAAAGGAAAGTCCTGCGTGCATGATGCAAGTGAAGTACTTTTAATAGGTAGCAAAGGTAGGTGAAAAGTAACATCAGAAATCCTGATGGTGAGGCTAGCTAGCTTGAATGGTAATATATCCAGAATTGAAACAATGCAGACCTAACAAAGGTTTGGACCCAAGAAAGAAAGGCTGCAGACCTATTGAACTGCTGCTTCAGGAACACCGCATCACCTTTGAGCTCGGTAGAAAAAAACACCCCCAAGAATAATCTGATAGCAGAGTAAGCAGCATGAAAACTGGAGAATGAGCTTTAACACCACAAACCACATAAAGGCCCTATTAGACCTTTGGCCTTGTCTATTGTCACTGCACGACTCAAGGCCTTTCAGTGAGAGATCAGTTCTCAAATGTGCAGATTCCCCTGTTTGATGAAAGGGTTATTGAGACTCAACATATGCTCTGCCAGGCAAATCATCTGTAGCCAGAAATCCAAGACCCCCTTAGGAGTGCAACCAACACTGACCTCAGTTGATAATGGTGATCTGGTCTACTTTCATGACGATCGCAACAAATCTCAGGCCGCCAAACCTCCTTGGTTACCTCTGTCGAGAACGGCTGGTGTATACTCGCAAGTTCATTGGTTCCCACCTACGCAGCACTACTTAATGAATCAAGAGATCTGAGTGCTACAAGATCCCTTCCTTCTACACTGGCACTGCAGTTTTCTCAAGTTCCGACCCTCATCCCACCGGTCACGGTGATCAATACCCACCAACCGAGTCCATTCCTATCAATCCCAACATATTGGTTGAGCTGTATATACCTTCCACAGATCCAATGCTGGCGACTACGGAGCCAACTATGCAAAAAACATGGGTTATGATGCCCCCCCCCCCAGTTCTGTCCCAACCACTGACTCCAGGACAAATTCCTAAGGTGCCTCCCAGTGCAGAGATGCTGATACCTGATCCAGAGGCACTGACTTCCTTGCCTCGTCATGTACTGCAGACCCCAGCCCAAGCCCCTATTCCCATAGCACCAGCTTTTACACCTATCCAGCAATCTGCTTGTTCAACTGGCCCTGTTTCCTCGGTGTCCGCTCTGAGGAACTCAACTCGACAGACACGCCTTACAAAACACCTAACGGATTTCATACTTCAGGAATGACGCTAATAATTTGGGGGCAGAATAAACTGCAGTGGCTGGAGGGCCCTGAAATGACACTGGTTATCAACCATCTGTTGCACCAACAAAGTATTTTTTCCACACAGACAGTTTATATTTGTTCTCCTATTCCAATGTCATCCACTCATGTGAACTGCGTTCGTATGCCCAGACGTTCGGCCCTGTATGCATACGGTTTGTTGATTCCCATGCGTGTTTAGATTGCCTTCGCACAGACGTCGTTACCTCCTACGTTAATGATGTTGCATTAAATTTGCACTCCCCTGTATTTGCCTAAGACCTCATTTTAGTGTGAGGAAGCTGTTTGCATTTATTCAGCCTAGGTATCCTCGTTCATCCCTTTGCGACACGGTTAATTGATACAGAATAAACTTTCGGTAAAAAGGGAGAGGAAAAAAAAAAAGAAGAAGAAAAGAGGTCACGCCATTATATATTCCTGGACCTCGGTGGGGGTGTTGCAGCCGTGGCTGTTCCGGTGGTTTTGGCACTTCTCTCGAGGTGTTTGCGATGGCTGCAATAAATATTCTGTACCATTTCATCACCTTTGGTATTGTGATTCGTTTTATTGCGTCTACATAAATTGAAGGACATCCTACTGGTGTTGGGCAAACCTCACTTCAAAGTTTGCATCCATAAACAGTCGCTGACTGGGCGTCCTCCATCGTACAAAGTCCTTCCTTGGCACACCTGAATTCCCATCCACATACAAGGCCTTCATCTGCAGCTTGATGGAGCACTGCTCTCCCCTCTTGGCCGATTCCTCTGCCTCACACTTTACTCAACTGGACGCCGTGGAAATTCATGATTTTTGGAATCTCCCATGTTGGAGCCAAGTCCATGGGCCAATCACTTTGCTATCGCAGATAAGTCGGTCATCTCTCTTCTGCCACCTCCGCAGGGCACACATGGTCCACCATAAACCCCCTTCTGGTGAAACTCCCAAAATCCAGAATCACCGTTCACCTCCACTCATTTGTTCCTCTTCTTTTTTTCCCCATCTGTGTAATTCAACTTCCACATTATCGTCAATTTCACTCTTCCCTCCAGGTCTTAAAGACAGCTGTTCACCACCATCTCAGATCATCCCATTCAGAACCATGATCATTTCTACCCCCCACCCCCAATTCATTTTCAGTATTTGACGACTACTATGAGTATGACAACAATCACCGTTACGATCACCACCAGCATGACACTTATTTAACGGCCACAATTAATCCCACCTGTGGGGTAGGCGAATGCATTTGCAAAAATGTCCATGCCCAATTTCTGCAAAGGTTGGATGATGGATGCATCGCGGAGTAATCCATCGAGCTGCATCGCGTGATATGCCAGCATTTCAAGTTGCCAGGGGTAAGCTGGATTTGTTTTCCCCACAAGGATTCTTACTGAGGTGCAAGGTACGGGTGTCATTTTGAAAATGAGACAGCGTCATGTTCGGTACATGCTCTCGAACCAAAAACCACAAAATTACTAACGGGGTGACAAATTGCCACCTTAATAATTTTTACTTCTATTTCAAGTTTTGTCCAATTCAGCATTACAAATCGGTTAATGGCCTCCTGGATAAATTAACTATAATCAATTTATGCACGTATATATTACCGACCATTGAATCACCTCAAGGTGACAATGGGCTCAAAGCTCATGGTAAGCACGCCCAAGCCATGACCCGGACCGAGGCTCGCCCAAGACCACGTGGACCGAGGCCCATGTAACCAGCATTGCCTTCAATGGTGTTTACTCTGTAGCAAGGGGCGGCGAGATAACCTTGAGGTACGCATACTCGCCTCTGAGCTGTCTAGCCTGGGGTTGAATCTTGGCCCAGCTTTAAACTGTCATCCCAGTGTTTTGCATGCAGGATGATTCATCAGTGTGTGTGCTGTCTCTCCGATGGATGTTATACTCGGCGTCCTGCCGGTCAGCATGCGTTGCTGGACATTTTTTTTTTTTAATCCCACGGAGGCCTTTGTAAAGAGTAATCGAGCTATTGCCAGCACCACGGTCAAATTACAAATTCCTATCCTAATCCACAGGGGGCGATGCATCAGTGGCACTGCTGCGCCCCTGTGAGAACTGATGCTAACTTGCAGCCACGTGCTACTTATGAACGATGATGGCTGCAGCAATAAAAGCCAATCTACACTTTGCAGTTTCCATATTAGAATGTTTGGACCAGGACTCTCTGCAGAACACATTTCTTTGTTCAAATCACAAAGATTATATTCCAAATCCAAATCCATTCGGACTATACTCTGAACAGAGCGTCGGTGCTGCCGAAGCAGTCTCCTGGACTATTTGGCACAATCCTCGACGGGTCGCCACTCCAAGGCAGGATACTCGAATGGCTCAATCATCCCAGAAAGCTGGTACTCATTTTGCCGACCTCAGAAGGATGACAGGCTCAGTCAACCCCACCTGGTGTTAATTCAACGGCAAAGCGGGATTTGAACTCAGGACCCTCGGATCCCAAGCCGAACACCCTAACCATTAAGCCAACACCAGGCATACAAAGATATATTGCAGCTCGAAAAAAGAAAATTCTTGTCATAACAGCACACAGTTGTTTTTGTTAACCAACGACCAATCAGAAAAGGTATTAAAACATGCAGATATGGAGTTAGCATTTAAAAAGGTAATAATAACAACCCATTGCTCAAATACACCAGGAGTGAGGAGTGGCAATTAAAGTAAAAATGAGGAAAAAAAACCCCCAAAAATGATCACATTGCCGGTGGTGTAATAACCATCTATTTTGGTCGTATACAGTTTTGTTTGCGCGACAAGCAAAGTCTGCCCAAGAGCTGCCATTTCATGCTTTGCAGTGCACATGTAAAACAGGACCCAAAAGTCCTCCCGTACAAAGCCCATGCCAAAAATACATTGAGGTCTCCGTGAGCTTTGGAAAACGAGCTCAAATGTGATTCACAGGGACAACGGCAAAGTGTACTCGACATATACAGGACAATGCACTCGGTACTTTACCAGCATCCACTGCCGTTCCGTAGTAAATGTATAAACAGGGACATTCGGAGAGTTTGTAGCCCGACCTATTTTAATATGTTGGGACAAAACGTGTTTTACAGATCAAAGTACTCGTGATGTTGTACTGTATTTGTAGACAGCCTTTTGTTGACACTTGCAGGACTTGTGTCTGAAAGTGTCAGCACGAGTCAGTGAATGAAGTTTTGTAAAATGGAGAACAGCGAAATCAGAGTTGTGAACATGTTTGTCCATAACAAAGGGTTCACGCCAAAGAAAATCGATGAGGACATGGTGGCAACGCCGGGGGGATGTGCAAAACTGGGCAGATTACTTTTGCGAGGGAGAACTAGCATTGAGGATAAGCCACGGTCAGGACATCCACAAAAAGGAAGCCACAACACCAAAAAAAGAAAGTCAATGCAGTCTGGACACAACATTTTGATGAATACCAGAAGATCGGCAGTCAGGCACAAAGCTGAGACTTTGGGGATCAAAACTGGCTCGGTGCACCCCATACTCATGGAAATGTTGGGTACAAAAAAGGTGTCAACAATAAGGTGCTCAAAATATCGACTCCAGATCAGAAGAGCTTGATCTGACATTCCAAAGAAGCTTCTTGAGTGGTTTGTAGGAATAGAAGCCCAGAGGATTTCATGAGTAGGGCTGTGACTCAGGTTGAATTACAAGTTCACCTTTGATCTCAAGGCCAAGCAACAGAGCATGCAGTGGAATCATGTGCCCATTCTCCACCTCTCCGGGAAGTGTAAGACGGCATCAGCTGAAAAGGTTATGACCCTCGAATGTTTCTGGGACAGTGACAGTGTGATGATACTGGCTGACAGTGCCACCCAAAAGGAGAGCGATAGGGCATTTGTATCGATGTTCATTCGGTTCAAAACTTTTTGTTGTGATTTTCAGACTTACTTTCCTTCTGTGTTTGTAATTTTTTTTTCCTCGTGAGCTCATTTTGTTCAAAGCTTGATGTTGTTTTCTGAGTTTGTTTTTGCTCTTTTGTGTTTTGTTAGAAAACAAACAAAACAACGCACACAGTAGTGTTTTCTGAGTTTTACTGTCAGATGTTGTTGTGGGTCGCAGGCAGAGGTGTGTGTGTGTGTGTGTGTGTGTGTGGGGGGGGGGGGGGGGGGGGGGGTTGTTCGGTTTTCTACAATTCTGATGAACTATATCAATAACCAAAGCGAAGTCGATGGCGTGCCATCGCAAATCCCCACGCTTCCCACCTAAAGCAAAATCGAGAGATTAAGTTCAAGCGAGAATGACCAAAATCAAATTTTGAGTTAAATTTTTTTTTTCTGCTTTGACATCTGTGACCCCAAGTCCCTACCCCCTGGGCCATGAACCAGAGGTCAAATCCAAAAAGATCGTTACATATTCCATACGTCCCTCAATGTTAATTGCATATGCAAAGTATCATTTAAAAATGTTTAAAAATGTGCCCATAATTGGATTTTTTGGTATTGGACGTTTTGTCTGCGTCCAAGAGAGCGGGGCCAAAGTGATGCTGCTCTTGCACCTTCGTGCCATGTGGTGATCATAACTTCCAAGTTTGGTGAATTTCTGCACAACCATTGAGGAGGAGACTGGATGACGGACAGGCAGACAGACACAGATAAACAGACGGAGCCAATTACAATATCCCCAGATTTTTCAAAAAGCGTTGGGATCACAAGCACCATGGTAGGTTGAATGTGAAGGCTTCTACAAGACGGGAATGACAAATAATTGAAAGCAAATTATGTTGTGCTCCATATCAGACTAAAAACTTTCTGAACACCACTCGTATATATGACAATTAACAGAGAACCAAAGTCTGGTGTTGGCTCAACGGTTCGAGTGGTTGGCTTAAGATCTTAGGGTCTTCAGTTCAGACTCCTGTCAGCAATTGAATTAACACCAGGTGGGTTGACTCACCCTCTCATCCTTCCGAAGTAAGCAAAATGAGTACCAGCTTGCTGGTAATAGAGGGCACTGCATCAGGAGCACAGCGACACCCCAGAATATGAAGCAGTCAAGCAGCCACAGGCTGCATATGAATAAATAAACGAGAAGGGCACTCGGTAGAGCGCATACCTCCACCCCGCAATGCCTGATCCACGAGAACATATCTGGCCCAAAAGATTTTTGAGATATCGTGCTATATATCGTTTTTGGCCCAATCTCTGAATGGTGAAGAATCACTTTAAAAAATTCTCGCAGTCGGATCCGGATCTGGATCTTCACTAAAATCTAATCAGTTCGTCCTCGTCACACACACACACACACAACCTGTCCACAAAATTTCATCCGAATCTGTCCACAACTGTTCGAGATATCCTGCAAACAAATAGACAAACAAACAAACAGACAGAAAGGGGTGAAAACATAACCTCCTTCACTTTCGGTCGCAGAGGTAATTAATAAACAGGGAACCAGAACGAAGACCTTCGTGCTTCATGGAACAACACAATGTGATCTTTTGGATCAGACCATTAGAGCAAAGAAAAATGTCGCTGATAATCCCAACAAAGCACTTCCACATTTAGTGCACAGTTCTTCCGAGTGAGAATGTTGCAGACGTTTACCGTGTGAAACTGAGCCACAGCGAACAGTGTGCCTCATATAGATCCACCAGGTACGGCTATGGGTGTAAAGTTCACGATTTAATCACTGAAAAGCTTCAAAAGTTACTCAACAGTCACTTTGCACAGGTGAACCATTACACTCACACAGGTAAAGCCCACTTTCGCACATCAAGATTACAGTTTTATTAATTTTATTTCACTCTCGTCTGATGTGCAAACAACAACTTCAAGCCAAACAAGCATTCTGAAATGGTTCAATCTCACAAAACAAGTGAAATTTCAAAACACCTCTCACCATTCTCAGTGCGAGTCTTCCAGCATTGCACAATCATCAAGTTGTTTATCAGTCAGGCATAAGGTTTGGTGGAAAGCAAGTAATAACATATATATAGATAGATATATAGATCCACATTTTGAGCACCTTTTACAGTGATGACTACTAGAAGTCTTTCTGGTTCGAACTCCACCAGCTTTGCACAGTGAGATGGTGAAATCTTTACTCATCCTTCACGTGAAAATTGCTCTAGTTCTGACAAGTTTGATGGGGATCGTCGATGGAGTACAATCTTGAAGTCTCACCATAAATGTTCAATTGGGTTCAAATCAGGACTTTGATTGGACCACTCAAGAACATTTACTTTCTTCTTATTCAGCCACTCTAGTGTAGCTTTGGCTTTGTGCTTCGGATCATTGTCATACTGAAATGTGAATCTCTTACCCAGGTTCAGATTCATGGCTGACTCGAGCAGGTTTTCATCAAGGATTCTCCTGTACTTTGCACCGTCCATTGTCCCTTACATCCTGACAAGTTTGCCAGTCCCTGGTGATGAAAAGCAGCCCCAAAACATGATGCTGCCACCAACATGCTTGACAGTAGGGATGGTGTTGACTGGTTGATGTGGAGTGTTAGGCTTGCTTCAGACATTGCACTTTGAATTTAGACGAAAAAGTTCAATTTTTGTGTCGTCTGACCACAAAACCTTTCTCCACATGCCCACAATATCATTAGGTTGTTTTTTTTCCACAAACTCCATATGAGCTTTTAGATGAGTCTTTTTCAGTAATGGCTTCTTTCTTGCCACCTGTCCATAGAAGCTAGCTTTGTGAAGGGAACGGGATATTGTTGATTGATAAACACTGACCCCCATCTCGGACATAGAGCCTTTCAGATCTTTCAAAGTCATTGTTGGATTTACAGTGAAATCCCGAACCAGTTTCCTGCTTGCCCGACTGCTGAGTTTGTATGGACAACTTGATCTGGGTGGAGTCTGTGTGGTATGGTACTCAAAGGGATAATGAGTGACTGAAATGTTTTCACAACCCTCTCCTGAACGGTGCTTCTCCACCACTTTATGTCTGACTACTTTGGAAAGCTCCTTGGTCTTCATGTTTGCCTTGTTGGTTGACCAAGTGAGGTGCACCTTTAAACTCCTTAGGTTAGTGGGGGAGCTTAACGTTTAAGTTAAACCACTGATTACGTACAGGTGAAACCAATTATACTATTTTGTAACCTTTCAAACAAATAATTTGCTCCTGAAGTGATTTGGAGTTAATTTGGGAAAATGTTTGAATACTTACACAACTGAGAATCATCTGATTCTCTCTGTTAATTGAACTTGTTCACACTATCTGCATTTTTTACCTTTAACACTTTGGAGTCGTTTGTTAAGACTCCATGTGTTAAGTTTGATTTCAAAACATCATGAAATAAGCTCACGTGGCATCAAAATAAGCCTGGTGTTGGCTGAATGGTTAGGGTGGTGAGCTTGGGATCCTATGGCCCTGAGTTCAAATCCTGCTTGGCTGTTGAATTAATACCAGGTGGGGTTAACTCTGCCTGTCATCCTTCTGAGGTCGGCAAAATGAGTACCAGCTTGCTGGTATCCTGCGTCGGAGTGGAGACCTGTCCAGGATTGTGCTCAATATCCCAGGGGACTGCTTCGGCAGCACTGACACTCTGTACCGAGTATGGTCCCGATGGATGGCATCAAAATGTGAAAAATTTGGAGGGGGGTGAATACTTTTGCAGGTCACTGTACATTCAATTGTGCACTTCAATTTGAGATAGTATATCAATGTCTGCATCAAATTGCATTTTTACCCGTTCATAACTTCTTTCAAAACTAAAACCATCTTCTCCTTCTTCAATGGCCACAATTACCCCCACGTTCTCGTCGAGTTGGCCGGAGGAAGCTTGGTCCAAGTCTTTCACAAACCAGCTGACCAGGCCTGATGTTCGACTAAGGTTCGGGCAGGAATGTGTAATTTGTTCATGATACCGGTGATAGCTTGTCTACTCTTCGGGAAGGATACTGTGGGATCCCTAACGTCTATCAACTGATGCTAACAGATGGGACATCCAGTTTAACATGTACCCCAGGTACAGCACACACATTAATGAACCACCCTGCATGTGAAACACCGGGATGACAGTTTATAGCTGGGTGTGTGACTGAGCATACCTCCAAAGCCATCATGCCAGCTTAAAGAATTTTCAAGATTTTTTCTAAAAAAAATTGGAGGGCTAAACAAATAATGTGACAAATAAACACTAAAGCTAGTCGTATATTACATTCCACATGATCAACAACACTATATATTAACAGTATTGGACAAAGTTTGATGCCATTTGTTAGGAGGGGACGCGATAAAGTAAATTTGTTTGGTGGGGACATTGATTAAACTAAGTTCGTTGGGGGGGGGGGACATGATAAACTAAGATCGTTGGGGGGGGGAGACACGATAAACGAGGTTTGTTAGGTGGGGACATGATAAAATAAGTTCGTGGGGGGGGGGGGAGGGCCATGATAAACTAAGTTCGTTGAGGGGGGACATGATAAACTAAGTTCGTTGGGGGGGGGGACACAATAAACTTCGTTTGTGGGGGAGGACACGATAAACTAAGTTTGTTGGGGGGGGACATGATAAACTAAGTTCGTTGAGGGGGGACATGATAAACTAAGTTCGTTGGGGGGGGGGACACAATAAACTTCGTTTGTGGGGGGAGGACACGATAAACTAAGTTTGTTGGGGGGGACATGATAAACTAAGTTTGTTGGGGGGGATGACGACACGATAAACTAAGTTTGTTGGGGGGGGGACACGATAAACTAAGATTTTTGGGCTGGGGGGGGGACATGATAAACTAAGATTTGGGGTGGGGGGGGTCACAATAAACGAAGTGTACCCAGGGCTAAAAGGTTACTTGTAACAACAAGTCAAGACCTCAATAATAGGACGATACAAGCCAGACATTTGCTACAAAACAGAGTAGTTTGGCTGTAGTTGTTGTCTCTGAACATCAGACAGTTATGTTCTTGCGTATGGCAGCTTGGCTCCGGGTAGCTATCTTTCTTCGAAGCGCGGCTGTGCGGCTGATGCTGTGCCCCTTCTACCAGTACAGTGGTACTCATTTTCGCCGACCTCAGAAGGATGACAGGCTGAGTCAACCCCACCTGGTGTTAATTTAGCAGTCAACGGGGCTCCAACTCAGGACCCTGCGATCCTAAGCCGGCCAACCTAACCACGAAGCCAACACCAGGCCTGTCAGGCAGTAAGTAATACAGTACAGACACATAAGAAAGTGCTCTAGGCCATTGAGGAAAGGCCAACGAATCCACCTGCTCGTCACATGACCCTATACTGCACAAAATAATTACAGGGTTCAGTTAAACTGCGGATAATCCACGGATTTACGATATTCCTCTCACCGACTATGTGTCTACCCCACCTGTATTTCTCTAGCTAAAGGGAATTCCAAACTTACAGCTCAGCAAAGTTGGTGCAACAATCGCTGCATTCAGAGACAGCAAGCTTCCAAAGAATCGCTTTCGCTCTCCAGAACACACGGCTTTGTAGTTATAAATATTCATCCGTTCCCGGTGAACTGACCAAGATGCACGTTTTAAAAAACAAACTACGGTACCATAAATTAATATCCATCTTGGGATTATGATAAAGACTTCATCAATTTAGCAGTTGTACATGTACCTTTTCATTTAAAAGAGGAATGATGACGGAGCATGAGAAATCGTCCACACAAACAGTTTTCTCTGGTGGGGATTTGTTATCATATCTGGGCATAAGCAAACCATCGGCCATGAACTTCGGCATCCTCACAAGGCTGAGTTCCAGTTCGTCCACACGAGTGTCTCCATCATAAAACCACAACCCAAACTTCCCGCGTCGATGAAACCTCACTCCCAAGTGTAGAGCACTATACTTACCTGCAGCGATCTTGGTAATCAGCCTGATACGTGCCCAACTGTGTTTGAAACACACTGTTGTTTTGTAAAACTTCTAGTAAAGTACAAGGTTCCTCCACTGGGCTAAACATCTATGTAAAATAAATAAAATTTTAAAAAACAATCACTGCCTTTTCTCCGATGACAAAGCAACAAAATCAAAAGACAAAGTGTGAGTTTGAGAAGCAAAGGGCCTCCAAGTAACGAACACAAGCGTGACCTGAACCTTTACACGACACGGGTGCCTCAAGCTTCCTTCGGGACGCCGACGGTGCGACGGACCGTAAGCCCAACAAACCCAAGGAGGGTGTAACGGCCGTGCACTGTACCTAAGAGCTTGCTCTCCTCGTTCATGTGGTCTGGAAAATGGAAGCCTTTCTCGGCTGAAAGAGAAAACATTTGCAACACGTGAAAATAATCTTCAAAAATCCCTGCAACACACGACGCTCTCACGCTCTGTCTCAAGGTTCACGAGCAAAACTTGTCATCTTGTTGGGACAATGGTCAGGAGAACGCAAGCAATGCGTGACAAAGAGCATGCTATGAACGTGAGGTTAGTGGACGAGTCATGCAACGAGAAAATCAGAAACAGTGCAACCGTAAACAGACTGCCTGTATAACACAACACTTGGCACTTCATTTTGTGTGTACACACACACACACACACACACACACACACACACACACACAACTAGCCCATTCACGCAAACAAATAAAGACCAGGAAGAAAGATGCACAAGCAAGCAGAGATAGGCAGGTATGCAGGTGCAGCTCTGCTGGAAATGTATCGCTGGTAATGAAGAAGAAGCCACTTATGCAAGGCTCATGGAAGTCATACGAATGGAATCTTAAAAAGAAGGTACTACAACGATGGCCAAGACGAAACAACTTCAATGATCAAGCAGCAAACCCTCGTTAAATAACTTGCTTATGATAGTGAATATCCGCCATTCCACCACCTCCCCCCCCCTTAACCCCCACATCCCCAAGCTTTATTACCTCTGGCTGTGGCTCATGTACTCTTATTGGTTTTGAAGAATGAACACCCCAAGCACCTCAACCACCTTTTCCCTTTCAACACCTGCCTTCACTTCCCGTTCATAATAAGCAGAGTTGAACGTTTTAACTTCTGTGAAAAGTTGTCGAAACAAAAAGTTTCCAAAAAAAAAATTTCAACAAACAGGAATGATTTCCTGTGAACAAACCGAGCTCTTCCTCTTCGGCACATCTTTCCTGAAGACGTCAAGTCGATCGTCCGTTACTGCAGAATGGGTCTTCTCATGGAATGGTCCACACTTTGAAGACGTTGGCTGGTATCGGGATTTTTCCCGTGGCCTCACCGTGAACAGTTTCCATGATTACAAGCATTACAGGCTTCAGATAGTTCCATATAACCTGATATGGCATCCTGGAGTGATACATTCAACATTCAGCAAAGTATGGATCCATTATGGTACGGAAATGTGGGACAAGCTCTCAAAGCACTGCGCCCCTCTTCTCCACTTATATTCAGCTAAACTAAATAAAATAAAACAAATAAGAAAGACATTTTGTGCCATTTTGAACAATGAACATCTCTCTCGAAACTTTAATCCTCCCTCAGATATAATCCAAAAGAAACCGAAGACTGTCCCAAGTTGAAACTCGAGGTTGTACTGCAAACCAAGACAAACAGAGCTGCAGATAAGTTGCAGTGCGCGTAGAGCGACGGTGAAGCGGCACAGAAGGAACCCCCACTGCAGTGCTAAGGTGGCATCACTTGGTCAATTGACTAGCTAATCATAGATCAGGAAAAAAAAAAACCTCCACCTTGTATAGATTCCTGTGATGATGGAACGACGTGCACACAGGTGTTTGTGGAGCTGCAGAACTTTAGCAATTTGCTGTCGGGGTTACGGCTCGTATTTGAAGCAGGACCATTTTACAGGTGATCAAGAGGTTTGTAAAACATCCAAAGGGGTTACGAAATTCATTACTGTAATACAAAAACATGGTATAACTAGAGGGGGAGCACTCGGGAGAGTGCAAAACCTCCGCCACCAATACTGCTGGGTCACTCAAGTGAACCTTTTTTCTATTCATTAATATGATGTCAACAGTGCTGACAGTTATAGTTCTTTTCTCCAACATTTTTTTTTGGGGGGGGGGGGGGTTGGAAATCACTAAAACATGTAGAAATGCAAAAAAAAGAAATCGAAATTTTGTTGAAAAGAAAGTTGCAAAAAATTTTTTTCTCTAACAATTTTTTTTTGGGGGGGGGTTGGAAATCACTTAAAACATGTAGAAATGCAAAAAAAAAATTTTTTCAATTTTTTTTTGGGGGGGGGTAACAATTTTTTGGGGGGGGTTGGAAATCACTTAAAACATGTAGAAATGCAAAAAAAAAATCTTTTTTGGGGGGGGGTGAATTTTTTTTGGGGGGGGGTTGAGAATCACTTAAAACATGTAGAAATGCAAAAAAAAAAAAATTTTCTCTAACAATTTTTTTTGGGGGGGGTAACATTTTTTTTGGGGGGGGGTTGGAAATCACTAAAACATGTAGAAATGCAAAAAAAAAAAAAATCTTTTTTTGGGGGGGTGACAATTTTTGGGGGGGTGGGTTGGAAATCACTTAAAACATGTAGAAATGCAAAAAAAAAATATTTCTCAATTTTTTTTGGGGGGTAACAATTTTTTTTGGGGGGGGGGGTTGGAAATCACTTAAAACATGTAGAAATGCAAAAAAAAAAAATCTTTTTTTTTGGGGGGGTGACAATTTTTTGCGGGGGGGGGGGTTGGAAATCACTTAAAACATGTAGAAATGCAAAAAAAAAAAAATTTTCTCTAAATTTTTTTTTTGGGGGGGGGGGGGGGTTGGAAATCACTTAAAACATGTAGAAATCCAAAAAAAAAAATTTTTTTTTTGGGGGGGTAACAATTTTTTTTGGGGGGGGGGGTTGGAAATCACTTAAAACATGTAGAAATGCAAAAAAAAAAATTCAAACTTTTCTTCAAAATGGCCGCCATAGCGGCCATATTGGATTTTGGACCAAGTCCAAAATCTAATGGCATGATCCTTGGACCATACCTAACCCCCCACCAAGTTTCGTCGAAATCCGTCGAGGAGTTTTCCCGTAATACTGTTCACAACAAACAAACAAACAAACAAACAGAAGGGGTGAAAACAGTAACCTCCATCCATCTTCGATGGCGGAGGTTAATAACGGATTCTTTCTCCAATGACCTGACTCAGATCACCAATTTGGATTCAGACTCGGTCATTCTACCTTGGACAACATGCTGCTTCTACTCACCCAACAATGGATGGAGGCCTCAATGTCAGACATGAGATCAGGCCCCTCTCTCTGGACATATTTCAAGCATTTGATACAGTTTGGCATCCGGCCTTGATCTCCAAACTCTTTGCCTATAGCATCCAAGGCAAACTCCACACACGGCTTGCTGACTTCCTCTACTCTCATAGCCAATGTGTGGCTCTCAAGGGAATCCTTTCATCTCCTTTCCTTGTCAAGGCGGGAGTCAGTGTCTTGGGCCCAGTCCTATTCCTGATAATTCATCAATTATCTTTCTAATTCCCTGGAAAATCCTTCTTCTCTCTTTTCTGATGATTCCATCCTCTACTGTAACATTTCTCACCTTCAGACTGGAAAACAGACAGCCTCTTCCCTCTCTACAGACCTTGGTAGAATCAGGAGTTGGTCCAACACTTGGAAGACGTCTTTCAACCCAAGGAAAGGACCGTCTGCCGAACCTTCCCATTTACAGTGCCTCCAGAAAGTATTCACACCCCTCGACTTTTTGTCACATTTTTTTGTGTTGCAGCCTGAATTTAAGTTCGATTAAATTTAAATTTTTTGTCACTGATCTACACAAAAAACCCCATGATGACAGTCAGAGCATGTTGTTTAAATTCTTACAAATTAATTAAAAATGAAATAAAGAAATACCGAATTTACAGAAGGATCCATCCCCTGAGTCAATCCTTTGTAGAAGCGCTTTTGGCACCGATTACAGATTCGAGTGTTCTTGGGTATGTCTGTATCAGGTTTGTACATCTGGATTGGGGATTTTCTCCCATTCCTCCTTGCAGATTTGCTCAAGCTCTGTCTAGTTGTATGGAGAGTGTGCGTGAACAGCAATCTTCAAGTCTTTCCACAGATTCTCAATGGGATTCAAGTCTGGGCTACTCAAGGACTTTCACGTTCTTGTTGTGAAGCCATTCCTGTGTTGCTTTAGCTGTATGCTCGGGGTCATTGTCCTGTTGGAACGTAAATCTTCTCCACAGTCGAAGATCTTTTGCACTCTGAAGCAGGTTCTCCTCAAGGATTTGCCCGGATTTGGCTCCATTCATTGTTCCCTCTATCCTTACAAGTCTCCCAGTCTCTGCCGCTGAAAAGCATCCCCATAGCATGATGCTGCTACCACCAAGCTTCACAGTGCGGATGGTGTTAGATGGGTGATGAGATGTGCTCAGTTTCCATCAGATGTAGCGCTTGCATTCAGACCAAAGAGTTCAATATTCGCCTCATCAGCCCAAGAATCTTTTGCCTCATGGTCTCAGTGTTTCACGTGCCTTTGTGCAAACTCCAGACATCTTTTTGCAAACTCCAGCTCAAGGAAGAGTCTGGGTAGTTCCACGTCCTTTCCATTTCCGAATGATGAGCTCACTGTGCTCTTGGGAACTTTCAACACCATAGATATTGTTTTATACCCTTCCCCCAGATCTAAGTCTCCACACAATTCTATCTCGGAGTTCTACGGACAGTTCCTTATACTTCATGGGAGTTTCTGCTCTGACATGCACCGTCAACTGTGGGACCTTATATAGAAAAGAGTTTCATCCTAAATCATGTCCAATCATTTGAATTGGCCACAGGTGGACTCCAATCAAGTTGTAAAGACAACTTTCTTCCTGAAAGTCCCTGTAATGTCCATCTTGTGTACCCCGTGTTCCCCGCCCCCTCCCTCTCCCTTCCACAGATCTCCTAATGTCTCTGTTCCCCACTGTTTTGTCCTTCCCTCTCGTCTCATGTCACCCCCCCCCCCCCCCCCCCCCTTGCTGTGTGCTGTGTGTTAGCTGTCATACGAGCCTCGACAATGTATACATAAAAAATATAAAAATCTCAAGGATGATCAAAGGAAATTGGATGCACTTGAGCTCAATTTGGAGTGTCATTGCAAAAGCATTGAATACTTATTGATGCAAGATATTTCAGCCTTTCATTTTTAATTAATTTGTAAAAAAAAAAAATTTAAACGCGTTTTCACTTTCTCATTATGGGGTATTTTGTGTGACAAATTTTTCACGCACAGTGACAAATCGGTAGATCGGTGACAATTTTTTTTTAATCTAATCCATTGTAAATTCAGGCTGCAACACAACAAAATGTGACAAGAGTCGAGGGGTGTGAATACTTTCTGAAGGCAGTTGTATTTCCTAAACAAACCACTTGAATGAGTTAAATCGCTCAAACATTTGGGCCTCACCATCATCATTCTTGGGCAGACCATATTTCCAAGATGGCCTCCAAAGGCAGCTGCCGACTGGGTAACCTTCATCGTGCAAAGTCTTTCCTTGGTCAATCCTAACTTTTGCAAACTACAAGGCCTTCATTCACAGCTCAATGGTATACTGATCTCCCCTTAGGCTGGCACCCCTGGCCTCACACCTTGCCCTTATTGGTACCGTAGAAGGTAAGGCACCCAAAACCATTGGGATCTCCAGAAACGAAGCTGAATGTCTCGACCTGTTACTCTTGCATTGGAGACAGGTTGGTGGTGTCTCTGTGTTCTATCACCTCCTTTTTGTCTTGCACCCTCCGTCCTCCATTGGCTTTATCCCTCCAAGGTTTCTCCAGCGCACACATGGTCTGCCAGTAACCCTCTTCTTGTTGAACTCCCAAAATCCAGGCTAACTGCTCACCTCCACTCATTTTGTTCTTCTTTTCTCTCACCTGTGAAACCAACTTCCTCAGTCTGTTCAGTCACAATCGTCCCTCCAGGGCTTCAAGACGGCTGCTCACCACTACCTAAGGTCACTGCAGCCTATCTCAAGATCGTAGATAGCTGGACCACTCCCATAACCTCCCCCATCCATACTCATTATTTCTTCTCCTCAAATGACCCCATTCCCAACGTTTATCCAGGTTACTTTGATTATTTTCTTTTGTCCTCTCATTCACCTGTTTGCTTTTTTGGTTTGTTCCTTTCCCCTTTCTCTTCTTTCTCTCTTATTCGGTTGGTGTGCCGCTTGTTCACCCTCCGTGTGTTCTTCTCCTACTTCTCTTGATTATACTCTGCTCTCACTCACTTGTACGCTGATGTTGGGGTTTCCCCATTTTCATTTTGTTCCATTCCGTTCTGCACTACACCAGCTCTACCATGAGCCACAACCATGTACACATACAAGACTAGAAGGGCACCCGGTAGAGCGCATACCTCTGCCCGGATTCGGATCGTCACAAAAATCGAATCAATTCATGCCAAGGACACATCAAATTGTCCACTTCATGAAGATTAAAATTGAAGATCTTAACCAAAGGCTCAGGTCAATCGGATAACAAGTTGATTTTTCAGATGAAAATTAATGATTTTAGAAGTTTGATCTTTTCACCTCAAAAATAGTTGGTTTCCCAATTCAGTGACCCGATATGCAAATCCTGTTCAACTTTCAAGTCAATCGGATGAAGACGACGATTTTAGAAATTTGACCCCAAGATGACCTTTGACCTCAATATCAATCGGCTTCTCAGTTGTGACTACCTCTACAACTTGGTGAAGTTTCATGGTGATCGGTTTGGAATCGTGACCTGTAGGCGATTCACAGACAAACACAAGTCGGCCGACCGATATACTTGCAAATCTTTGATTTTCGCAAGTGACAGACAGACAGATGGGGTGAAAACATAACTTTCGTCCGGACACCTTCAGTGGATAGAGGTAAAAAGGAGCTTCATGCCATCTCGAAGCGATTGCAATAATCACTTCTTGCCGGTGACTCTTGGTTCTCATCCTGCTGGGAAATTGGCGTGACGTGCTGGCGAGCTCTTTTAATTAAACTCAACTCTGGAAACGTCCAACTCATGCATCTTCGTCACCAGTGAGCTCAGGTCAGCACAAAATGCCAATCCAAGCAAGTGTGTGCGCAAACAACATAAAACATAGCTGTGCTACATTCTTACAGATACTTGTAATTTCCCAACATGAAACAACAGGCCTCACTCACTCCTTAACCAAGCAGCTCTCAAAGTCAAGAAAGTTCAACCTTAACAAGCCTGGCAAACACTCTGCATTTCCAAAATGACCATTTAAGGCAAGGGCAGTGCAAAAAACTATTGTTACGGCTACTACTACTCCGATTGTTCCCACATTCTTGTACGATCGGCCGAAAAAAGTATTGGGTCCAAGCCTTTCACGAACTAGCTGACCAGGGATGGCATTCGAACGAAGGTGATTTGCGCAGGAATTGGTCATTTGTTCAGCGTGTGGGCGATAACTCGCCTACTTTTCATGAAGGACACGATGGGGATCATCAACATCCACCAATGCTAGCAGACAAGACACCTGGCTCAACGTTCATCCACGGGACTTGCGGTATCGTAGTTTTGATGCAACAACCTGCCTGTGAAGCAACAGTCTTGACAGTTTATAGTCATCGCGGGAATCAAACCCTGACTAGACGACTCAAAAGCAGGTGTGATACCTTTGCACCATCCCATCGCACGATGATAAAAACAAACAAACCCTCAATGAACGTACAGATTAAAAGATGGTGGTTAAATGCCCCTTGCCCATTATTGACGTTTGGTTTTATGCACAATGAGGTAAAGGAAGGGAAGGTTTCGGCGAATGGCGAACATACATCATACTTTTGGACACCTTCTCTTGTGAACCACAAGTTGGCTCTCCTGAACAAAGGTTGAAACCAAATTATGGAAAGACCTCGATGCTCATCAGGAAGCACAGGCTTTAGGAAGGTAAAAGCTGATTGAATGTGCTATTGAGCTGTATGAAGACACAGCACAAAGAAGAACAAATACAAGCATGGGGAATTAAAAAATGAGCAGACCCCAGACATTTACACAGATGTGAGTAGAGTACGTGCCAAAGGAGCAGGCACACGGGCAGACATTTGTCAATTCATGTTAGTTCAAGGGGAGCTTGGGAGAGAGGAAGGGAAGACAGGCTGAAGTAGGTTAGGTGTAAGTGATAGAAGGAGAAAACATGGGAGGGGGTGAGGGGTGAATAATTGAAAAGGCAAGGAGTGGGGAAGGTAAGGGGTGTGGCGACTTCAGGCCTTTCAAATACACAAAGAAGTTGCAACAAGAAACAAAGAAAGTTTTTGTTGTTTCAAGCTGAAGCAAGCAGCAACACGACAACAAAGTGCAACTTTGTAACCTTCAAGAAACTAGACTTGAGGCAGGTCGTGCTCCTCAAAACACACAATGCCCATAGTGAGAGCAGACGTTAAACTCTGAGCTGGCGAGCGGCAACACACCCCCAACTCTCCATAAACTCACCAACCGCCGGGGTGTCGTCCACCGGGGAACCATAGTTCACAAGCGTAATGCCTTCGATGCTGTCCATGGGAGATTCATTTTTATCATCAACCGGCACCACGGTGAATGTGGGCATTTTCCAAGAGTTCCTTATGCGGACAGTTTCTGAGGTAACAGCCCAACACTGGATCGTGGATCGCCACACCACTCCCACAACCTCCCCCAAAACCAGAACACGTGGGCAGTGTGCACCGCCTTGTCCAGGCCTGGGAAGCAGCATTCCCACATGATGACTTTTTCTTCCACTTTTGATCCTCAATGTCACCCTTATAACTTATTCTACTGATTTGAATGGAGGTGCACATAGAAACTAGAAATATATACATATATATATATATTTATATATACATATACTTCTTTTTTTATTTTACAGAAATAGCAACATGGGTGTCCGGCATTGTTCCAGCCCCTTCCCCTCCCTCATCCTACCCGACCCCCCCTCCAGACTCCCACTCCAACCCCCTCCCTCCAGACTCCCACCCAAACCCCCTCTTTCCGAACTCCCACCCCAATCCCCTCCCTCCAGACTCTCACCCCAAACCCCTCTTTCTGGACTCCCACCTCAACCCCTCTTTCTGGACTCCACCTCAACCCCTCCCTCCAGACTCCCACCCCAGCCCCCTCCCTCCAGACTCACACCTCAAACCCCTCTTTCTGGACTCCCACCCCATCCCCTCCCTCCAGACTCCCACCCCAACCCCCTCCCTCCAGACTCCCACCCCAACCCCTCCCTCCAGACTCCCACCCAAACCTCTCTTTCTGGACTCTCACCCCAACCCTTTCCCTCCAGACTCACAGCCGCCTACTCCAAACCCCCACCCTGGACTCCTAAGCCACCCCTTCCCCTCCCTCTGGACTCCCACTCCCCCCCACCCTCCACTACAGCCCCTGATTAGTGGAGGTTGGCTTTAGCACTTCCCACTCTCTGGGGACGTGTACAGTGCAAAAACGCAAGTTATCTCCACAGCTGACTTGTAATACCCTCTGCCACAACCACCGGGTGGCACTACACAATACACATTTACATGGAGAATTTTAATCGACCTTCACTCCCAAACCCCCACGACTACAGATGAAACCAAGCAGTCCATGTTCACCAAGAGGTCGAACTGAGTCCATGTGGCAGGTTTGGTGGCAATTGGCCCAGTAGTTTGGGCGTGATTGGTGTTACATGCAGACACACAAACACACAGAAAAATGACAGTTATTTCTTGGATATACATATTTATTTTTGCTTTCGGTTGATGAGGTTGGGATTATCCATTTTGACATAGAAATGGCACAGCCAAACAACAAAACTAACTAAGCTCAACTCCACTAATTTGAATCAAGAAGGGGAAACATGCAGCAGGGTCAGCCTCAGGCAACGTTTCGCTTGTGGTTCACAAGCTTTTTGAAGCCCCAAGAAATACAGCCTCGGCACGCAGCGGTTTTTATAGCCGACTTGCAACTCAGTTGCTCGCATTTAATGCATTTAGGTCCATAGTTCATTGGAGAAAGCATGAAACAAAGTTTGCGTATCATGTATTTAGTCACGTCCCCCTTATTCAGCGAGCATAGTTCTTACCTCAATACCAATTCATTCGTTTGCATGTAGCACATCACTGTTGGTTTGCAAATTTCTGGAACATCACTGTGTGATAATATAGTCCTGCCTATAGGTTACAAGAGGAACTTAGAAACGGTTCAGGGTGCCAGGGATAAATGGCTTGCTGAGTCAAAAGACACCGTGGAATCTTGAACGTCCAGCTGCTCAGGCTAGCAGGTGGGACACCCGTCTTGATGTCCATCTGAGGGATGGAAAACTTTGCGATGCATCACACCGTCTGTGAAGCACCAATCGTGACACTTTGTCGCCGGGCTGGGAAATGAACGCAGGCTGGACCCCTCAAAGGCAAGTGCGCTACCTCTCCACTATCCTGTCAGACTCCAGGTATGATCCAGCATTATCGTATCATCCAGCAAAAAAATTGCACATTTTATTCATTTGTTTTCTCCATATTCTCAAAATAAAGGTTTGTTGAAGATTTGATGATGAAAAACTCAATGGTAAAAACGGTATGGCCTACCTACCAGTAGAGCGCATACCTCCGCTACACAATACCTGATCCATGAGAACATATCGGGCCCAATACATTTTTGAAATGGATATCGTGACCCAATACATTTTACATATACAGGATATCGTGTTTGACCCCATCTCTCAAAGGCGAAGAATCGCTTTTAAAATTAAAAAAAATTCTCGTATTCGGATCTGGATTCGGATCTTCACGAAAATCAAATAAATTTGTCCTTGTGACAAACCCAACATGTCCACCAAGTTTCGTCCGAATCCGTCCACAACGTTTTTGAGATATCGTGCTATATATTGTTTGAGCCCTATCTTTTCATAGTGAAGAATCACGATAAATATTATCGAACCCGGATTATGATTCTGATCTTCAGCAAAATGGAATTAATTTGTCCTTGTCACACGGGGTCCACGGAGGGGCGCGTCAGGCCGGTCGTTCTGTCCTTCCTTGTAGAGGGCCAGCTGAGACACGTTCGCCACCTCGATGGCCCTCTGCTCAACCCTCATGACAGCAAAGACCCCTTCGTAACAGCAACGTAGACCTCCTGTGACCACTCCTCATAATCGGCCTCGTAACCACCCCTTCGTAACCCCTTTGTAACAGCAAAAACCCTTAAGAACCCCCCAGAACTCTCTCAACTCTCCAAGACCTCAAAAAGACCACCTGCCTCAGAGAGTGCTCGGGAATTTATGGACCTCCCTTAGCGGGGAGGGGCCTTGGTGAATACACCTCACTGTCCGCCTCTGATTGGACAGGTCCTACGGCCCACCTTTCCGGGGTGGGGCCTTGGCCCCTGCCGGGAAACCCCAGTCACTCCTCCACACGGGCCCACACTCGACGGAGTAACAGTATCAACGCTGCAACGGCCCCTGCCGGGAAACCCCAGCCAGTCTTCCACGTGGGTTCATACTTGACGAGTAACAGTATCAATGTTGCACAGGCCGTCGTGCAAGAGTTACAACGTTAGTGGAAGTGGCAAGGAATGGCTGCAAGACCCTGCCTTGATGCTCATCACGTTTTTTGACATAAGGGCATCGTCCACTTCAAGTTTCTATGACAGGATCAACAGTGAATCAATACGTGTACAAGGAGATCCTCCAGCGCCTCATGAGATCAGTCCGGGATAAGAGGAGGGATCTGTGGGAGAACAACGCCTGGGTGCTCCACCATGAGCAGGGTGCCCCTGCTCACAATGCCCTGAGCATCCGACAGTTTCTGTCGGAGAGGAACGTGCCAAGTCTGGAGCAACCCCCGCATTCGCCAGACTTGGCCCCTTGTGATTTTTTTCTATTTCCCAAGCTCAAGGGGGTGATCAAGAGGACCCGATTTCCTGATGTGGA
>CM068959.1:10774180-10805372 GCA_035128595.1 Eptatretus atami | reverse complement strand
TCTGAAAAAGCGCTGGCTCTCTCCTATGATGAGCATTCAAGGCTGATGGTGTGATTATGCTCATCAAACCTGAGAAAGGGACTCTTCACTGTTGGAACCCCATAAACATTGACCTGACCCCTCAAACAACACAGTTTAGGGTTCATTTCATGGAGAGTGGTATTAGTACAATCCAGTCCCAACTCAGGACAACCTGGCATTCACAGAAAAGGCCAATCCTCCCCCCTGAGAGTAGAGCAATGACCAGCCAGATCTTCTGGCATCGTTCAGCATCGTACCAGCCTGTGAATCTGAAACCTCAGTGACACAGTCCCTGCAGTGAAGGCGGACATTTGCGAGCGAACCCGAAGAAGCTAATGTCAAGGATGATGCATGGGTCCAGCATGCCATGGAACTTCTGAGATGTAAAAGTTAAAGAAAAGTCATGCTTTGTCTGGGCTGGTGTACCATGCTTCGCTCCAGTCCCCCCCCCCCCCAACCATCCACCCCCCACCACAACAGCCTCCTTACATTATTTGCCAAGAGACAGACTCCCCAGCTATGATAAGCATGCTATGGATGTCTGGAATCCATCACAAATGTGTTGGCGCTGAAACCCAGATTTGGTGTAAAAAACAATGCAAATGGATACCAATTCAATCGTTTGATATCGATTTTTACAAGGTGATGCATAAGTGACGTCATGATGCGTCATAACCATCAGATATTTTGCGAAGGATTTCAGAAACAAAGCAGGGTTCAACATTTAACAGCAGTCATAGACTGTACTTACGAAACGTCAACTTGACCTCTGACCTTGGTCTAATTGCTCCCTGAGGTAGCGACGTAAACCAGAGTTCTACGATGATTCTGTACCAAACCATCAAAAATCGTAACGTCGACCGAAGAAAAATCTCCATTTCTCCACGCAATTATTTAATTATTTTATCAAAGTCACAAAACCGTAAATTCCCATCCACCAACAATCTTTACATAATCCGACGGCTTAGCGAGTCAGGCATGCGACGAATAACTTTATTGGGATAAAAAATGACTTTTAAACACCATCTTTATCGAAAACACCGTCAGCGCGCACACGCAAAACCTTTACGTGATCAACGACGCGTCTGCTCGAGCGCGCTGCACCACGTGACGACCGTGACGCGGCGAGTGAAATATTTTTTATACAATCTTAAAACGTCTCCAAAACATCCAATTTTACCAGAATTTTGACAACCGAGTGTTAAGCGTCCTAACGATCGCAAAAACCGAGACAAAATAAATCGAAGTTAAAACGAACTCGTAACGTCGACCGAAGCAAAAATACTTCCATTTCTCCACATGAATTACGGAATTATGTTTGACCTCACTGTGACCTTGACCTTTGACCGATTTTGACCAAAATCTAATCAGCGCTAGCCATCACCCTCCTGAATCACGTGTGTAATTTGACATGGTAGCTTCTTCCGTTCTCGAGTTATCGTGCCTACAAACAAAACACACAAACACACAAGCAGTCATAGACTGGTACTTACGAAATCGTCAACTGACCTCTGACGTTGTCTAATAAAAGCTGTCCTAGAGAAGGTAGCGACGCAAACCAGAAGTTTCTACGATGATTCTGTACCAAACCATAAAAAATCGTAACGTCGACCGAAGCAAAAATCTCCATTTCTCCACGCAATTATTATATTATTCTATCAAAGTCACAAAACCATAATATTCGGCCATCCACCAACAATCTTTACATAATCCGACGGCTTAGCGAGTCAGGCATGCGACTATAACCTTTATTGGGATAAAAAAAATGACTTTTAAACACCATCTTTATCAAAAACACCGTCAGCGCGCACACAGGAAAACCTTTACGTAATCAACGACGCCTCTGCTCGAGCGCACTGTACCACGTGATGAGCCGTGACGCGGCGAGTGAAATATTCTTTATACAATCTTAAAACGTCTCCAAAACATCCGATTTTTACCAGAATTTCGACAACCGGTTTTAAGCGTCCTAAGCGATCGCAAAACCGAAGACAAAATTAAAATCGAAGTTTAAAACGAACTCGTAACGTCGACCGAAGCAAAAAATACTCCATTTCTCCACATGAATTTACGGAATTATGTTTGACCTCACTGTGACCTTGACCTTGACCGATTTTGACCAAAATCTAATCAGCGCTAGCCATCACCCTCCTGAATCACGTGGTTAATTTGACATTGGTAGCTTCTTCGTTCTCGAGTTATTGTGCCTACAAATAAACACTCAAACACACACACAAACAAACAAAAGCACACCAAACAGAGGACGGAAGTCATCAATATACTTACGAAATCTTTAGATTTCGTAAGTAAAAAAACATACAAATCCCAGACATGTGCCGATATTACGACAATTTGAATAGCATTTGTGAGGATGATGGTGAGGCCCAAAAGTTCAAGAGACTGAACTTGCAGACAAACTTCGAGCAATGAACGATTATTTTAAGATGTTCTGCAATACAAGCTTAACGTCAACCTTCCAGCATTCCCTCCAACGTACATAAACAAGTGAACCATTCAGCAACAGCAATCTGACCACGGCTATAGTAACTTCATTCAAATCCTCAGCATAGAGGCTCCTTTGAAGAATAAATTCAATTCCAAAAGATATACTGGAAGTACTATCAAAAAGTTTACCAGGTTTGCGAGGTGCGTGGAACTCACTTTACAAGCTGTGCATAACAATTCAGTCTGCACCAACAATATACTGCATTCATCGTGCAGCAACAAGCAACTCAAAATTGTTTTTCATGAAATTATGAAGAGGGAAAGGGGGTGGACTTTCGCCATAATAATAATAATGATGATAATAAAATCCATGTTGGGGTACATGTGAAATAGGCATCCACATATACACATACACACACACTTCCCCTTTGGGAATAAGCTCGGCTAATAATAAGGCTCAATAACTGCATACGAAAATTAGAAGGGCACTTAGTAGAGTGCATACCTCTGCTAGGCTGAACAGTTCACGTTTTGTGTCCCACTGACAGGCCCGATCTGTTCCCAGGTCTGAATCAAAATCGAATCGGCTTGTTCTTGTCATCGACCCAACTCATCCACCAACTTGTCGTAACTTTTTGAAATATCATGCGATGTATCGTTCGTTTTTGGCCCCGTCTATCTCTCAATGGTAAAGAATCGCTTAAAAATAAAATAAAATTAAATTATCGTATCCGGATCCGGCTCCAGCTCCAGATTTTTACCAAAATCGAATCAATTTGTCTTTGTCAAACACCCAACTTTTTAAGATATTGTGATATATATATATATATAGTTTTTTTTAACACCATCTCTCAATGATAAACAATCACTTTAAAATTCCAGTGTATCATTGGATCCGCATCCAAATCTTCAGCAAAATCCAATAAATTCATCCTGGTCACACACCCAACCCATACAACAAATTTTGTCTGAATCCGTGGATAAATTTTTGAAATTTCCTGCTCACAGACAAACAGACGGGGTGAACACATAACCTCTGTCTAGAGGTAAAAGAAAATACAATTTTTTTTTTTTTTTTTAAACCTGACTTTGGAGCAAAGCAAAACATCTATGCAACCATGATTGTAAGCTTCATGTTGGTTAAACAGTTAAGTTGGCTGGTTGAAGATCATAGGGTGTTGAGTTTATGCCTGGTGTTGGCTTAATGGTTAGGGTGGCAGGCTTGGGATCCTAGTGTACCGAGTTCAAATCCCGCTCAGCTGTTGAATTAATACCAGGTGGGGTTAACTCGGCCTGTCATCCTTCAGAGGTCGGCAAAATAAGTGCCAGCATGCTGGTATACTGTGTCGTAGTAGCGACCCGTCCAGGATTGTGCCCAATAGCATCGGAGACTGCTTAGGCAGCAGCAACGCTCTGCACAGAGTATGGTCCCAATGGATGGATGGATGGTCTTGAGTTTAAGCCCCTGCCATGCCGTTACATAACACCAGGTGGATTGACTGAGCTGGCCATCCATCAGAGGTCGATAAAACAAGTACCAGCTTAATGGAAACAGGGGGCACTGCATCAGCGGCACAGCTGAGATCCCAGCAATAATGGCACCAGCAGCCACAGGCTGCAAAACAAAATCATAGTAAAAACGGATTGTAGAGCAACCACAAAGCGGTATCTATCAAGCGGTGTCAAAGCAGCAGATGCAGCTGGGGCAGTCGTCGAGCTAATTTCCGAAGACGTGGTTAAAACACTTGATGAGTGTTGGAATTGTGGAGTGTCGATCCACGGGCAATTTCATTTGCTGAGAGGAAGGCGCCGTGTAGACTACAGGCACAATTATAGATAATCACGTTGCAACATGAGATTACAAGAGTTTGACGAGCCGTCACTAAAATAAATAATCTTCGTCAAGAATGGAAAGACCCTTAGTTTGAAGGCAAGCTTCAATAGCACACGCAAAGAACGACCCCGTCTCCAGAATCACAAGTGAATCAATAGAAATTCAATCTCATTGATCACTTCTTTTTACCCATAACACTGCCATCTCCCCACCAAAAGTGGTTACAATACCATTGTCATGCATTTCATTCTTCAGATCGCAAACTTGTTCTGCATTAGCACAGATTCAGTGCCTTAAGAACCTCCTTTTATAACCAAAGTAACTCACATCGACACGTGAACGTGAACAGAACAGATTCACTCAACATCCCTTCCAAAGGATGATAAGCTTCACCAAGCTGCGACAACAACTAACAAAGCTTCAGGAAGTTTTACTTAGATTTGACTGCATGAAGAATCAGATATACAAAATGAGCACGTGACTAAAAATGTGTTCTATTAAACAGGTTTGGCAATATAAATAGATATATATATAATATATATATATAATATAAAATAGTATGTGGAGCACGGGGGTCGGTGCGAGAACGACCGCTAGGTGGGGAAGTTTACGCCGTCTCCCCGGAATTATAGGCCGTCGCTCCGGATAACTCCGAAGCCGTGGGTCGATTAAATCGACCGTAAACGCCAATATCTCGACCGCGTAGCGTAGGGTCATTTCGTATATAACCAATTTACCTAATTAACTACGCGATTTGACTACCGGGGAAACCACGCCCTCGGCACGTCTTGCTCGAACCGGGTCACTCTACCGACTGTGGTAGAGTTCCAACTACGACTACCAACTCCGGTTCGGTTGCAGCCGAGTGGAAACTGCCAAAGCCGTGCTGGCTAGGATTAACGGATTATCGGGGCTGAAACCCGCTTATACTCAGACCCGGACCATGCTGGACAAATAAAGAAAGGAGGAAAGAGCTGGGAACTTTCTAATAATTTATTTACAATAAAAGACAAGGAGAGCAGACTTGAAGCGAATATGCAGAGCAGGAATTTACAATGATTCAAAGCACTTACTCAATTCTACTTATAGACGGCCCACACGCAGTCACACACACAAAAAAAAAGAAACCCCGGAGTTTTATTGAACCCTCCAGCCGATGAGAGAGACAACTGGGGGTCAGAGTTCGGATGGGCACCTGTGGGTCGTCGAAGGTCCAGCCCATGTGTGGACTCGTGGCTCTGGCGGCAGCCGCTGGAGCAATCGGAGCTCCGGGGCGGAGATCAGGGTCGGACGGGACCCCACAAGGCTCCACAACAGGCTGGTTCACTCACTCTCCAGCCAACCACCGTCAACCAACTTGTAACCACTCAAGTACTCCAGATCTCCCAGCGCCAACGCCAACACAACAACCGAGTCTGCTCGGGGATATATATCCCTCCCACAGGGGAGGGGCCTTGGCGAGATCATCTGCTGTCCGTCCCTCATTGGCCTACGGCCACCCCACCGGGGCGGAGCGTGGCCCTTGCAAGGAGACCCATATTTCCACGTGCCACTGGCTGCTCCGCAGAGCAAGAGGGTCTGCCCTGAAAGGCCCACCGTAAAAAACTATCGTTTTGTGGGCCCGAGGACCGGAACCGCGACGCGCCCCCACTCTCGGCAAGTAAAGGTACGAGCAGCCAGCGGTGTGGATGGAGCGCGATGGGAGGTTTGGGATGGCTCGTTGGATGTAAAACCTAACTAAAGACGTCACAAACACACACATTTAATCTTCCCCTAAACAAAAGGACGGGGTCCTGCTACACACGTACTTACTGGCATAACTAACTTTGGGACCTGAATGTTGAGTGCGCATGGTTTCCAGATTTTTAACAATAATAGAGAGAGAGATATATATATATATATATATATATATATATATATAATATATATATATATTAAGCTCTGGAAAAAAATAAGAGACACATCCAAAAAAAATTAAATCGCATCTCCACATTATGGCAGCCATTCCATTCGCGTCTGTTTAATTCCACACAGCCACACCATTCTACTTAGTGTACTGATTAGGTTCACCTGACCAAATCTTATTTAACAAGGAAAAGTATAAAAACACTGCTGTGGTCATCACTATCCTCTCAATAGGACCAGCTGGATGGCAAAAACAGTGCTAGTAGTACTCAAAAGTAATTGGAATCAAAAAAATAACTATTGACCAGCCAAAAGAGTTGAAAAAGATTGAGGAGAGGGTTCAATTCTGCTTTACTGGCAGAGGGATACAGTGAGCTCACGTTGCTTCCATCCTTAAAATTTCAAAGACGGCGGTTCATAAGAACAAGGTCAAGCAGCAGACATTGGGGACAACAAACTACAGACTGACAGAGGGCGAAAACGACTTTCCATTGACCGGGATGACGCCACCATTTGAATGTCACTCAACAACCGTAGGATGACATCAAGTGACCAACAAAAAGAATGGCAAAGGCAGCTGGGGTGAAGTGCACGGCGAGGACGGTTCGAAACAGACTCCTAGGGGCAGGGCTGAAGTCGTGAAAGCTGGAAAAAAGCCTTCATCAATGAGAAGCAAAGAAGACCAGGCTGAGGTTTGCAAAAGACCATAAGGATTGGACGGTAGAGGACTGGAATCAGGTCATCTTCTCTGATGAGTCCAATTTTCAGCTTTGCACAACACCTGGTCGTCTAATGGTTAGACGGAGACCTGGAGAGTACAAGCCACATGTCTCGCACCCACGTGTAATTTGGTGAGGATCGTGATGATCTGGGGTGCTTCAGCAAGGCTGGAATCGGGCAGATTTGCTTTGGAAGGACTCATGAATCAAGCCACATACAAGGTTGTCCTGGAAGAACACTTGCTTCCTTCTGCTCTGACAATTTCCCCAATCTGAGGATTGGTTTTCCAGCAACAAAAATGCTCCATGCCACACAGCCAGGTCAATCAAGGTGTGGATGGAGGACCATCAGATCAAGACCCTGTCATGGCCAGCCCAATCTCTAAGACTGAACCCCATTGAAAACCTCTGGAATGTGATCAAGAGGAAGATGGATGGTCACAAGCCAAAAACAAAGCGAGCTGCTTGATTTTTTGCGCCAGGAGTGGCATAAAGTCACCCAACAGCAATGTGAAAGACTGGTGGAGAGCATGCCAAGACGCATGAAGCTGTGATTGAAAATCAAGGTTATTCCACAAAATATTGATTTCTGAACTCTTCCTAAGTTAAAACAGTGTATTGTGTTGTTAAAAATGAATATGAACTTGTTTTGTTTGTTTATTTGAGGTCTGAAACACTGAATCGTTGTTGTTTATTTTGACCAGTTGTCATTTTCTGCAAATAAATGCTCTAAATGACAATATTTTTATTTGGAATTTGGAGAAATGTGTCAGTAGTTTATAGAAAAAACAAAAATGTTCATTACTATCAAACACTACCTATAAATAGTAAACCAGAAAAACTTATAATTTTGCAGTGTTCTCTTAATTTTTTCCAGAGCTGTATATATAATATATATATAATATATATATATATATATATATTATATATATATATATATATATATTGTTACGGCTGTAGAAATTCGCATTACACCATAAAGGGCCCTCAGGTGAGATATCTCGATAGGTACATGTGTTGTTAGCCCAAACCGTTGTATAGAGGGAATTTATGTGATCCATTCGGGCTGCGATCCTCCAGTTAGTCGTTTTTCTTTCCCTATCTTTGATTTCAAACGAACAAAAACTGCCAAGGAGTCTGGTGGCTTTTCCCCGCCATTCTTCCCATGCTTGGTGTAGAGGAAGGGGGGAGGGCAGCTCGCGCCGATTGGTGGATGGACAGCGTGAGCGGTCGGGTGAGGGAACGCCCCTTTTCGAAACCCTCTCGAAGGAAAAAGGGTGGAGCCGAAAGCGGCTATAAAAGTCGACACGGCGCGGGGCCGCTTCCTCTCTCTTTCCTCTTCGTCCTGGAGCTGGTCTCGTCATTCGTCTTGGCTGTGGTCTGGTCTGGTCTTCTGTCGGTGCAGTCCCGAGACCCCGCTGGCGGAACGGAGCGTCTGCCATTCCCCTCTCCCGACCCCGAGCATCAACGGTTCCCCCCCCTCTATCCGCGCGGATATAGCGCCGAAACCCCGTCCGTGGCGTCGAGCGCCAACACGTGCCGGCGCGAAGCACGCCGGAGAGGACTCGCCGACCACGCCAGGGCACGGAGTCGGGGCCAGGCGCGACCACGCCGACGGACGTGGGAGAGGGACTCGACGGCCCACAGGGAAGTCGCCACTTTTCTTTTCTTTGGTTTGTGTAAATGACTGTGGGTGGCGCCTGTCCGACAAGTAGAACTGTTTAAGTGTTGCCGTGTGTACGCGTATTCGGTTTTAACTCTTGCTTTCGCTTTATATGTGCATTTTGATTATTGTGACTGTAAATACGTGCCTTCCGTGCTTGTCTGTGTTGTGCAATTAAATTGTGTGAACTTGTTCCCCGTTTCGCTGCGTCCTTTCCTTCGTTTGAATTTCCATCTTGCATCACGTAAGGGTTCGTAGTGGGTTTAAAACGCCCGTAATTAATCGGAACCGTCAAGGCCGACGATAACACCGCTCGGTTATCACTGTAGCACGGAACGGACCGCTTAAGCGGTTCGTGTCCGGAGTCGGCCTGTGGCGTGGTAGATCGCCCGGTCGACCACTCGCGCAGGTACTTAGGTAGATCGAATTTGCGAGCGACCCTATCCTGTGCGGGTGGGCATTGGCACGATCGTGGTGAGGTTAAACCCCCACCCGTGACTAGCTCCCGCGTTGTTCCGAGAGGTCACGAAGAATTGTCCGTCCGGTGGGCGACGTGCAGCGATTCGAGTTACGTGGCCCCGTTCGCAGCGACGACGGCGCGAATTCGCAACACTGGTGTCAGGAGTGGGATCCGGCAGGAGGGTGAATCCCTGCCGGATGGTGGCGTCCAAGAGGGACGAGGGACGCGAACAGCTGCATGACGTCACGGCAAAGTGCGCAGGTTGCGAGTTGCCGTGCTGGTGCTGCGCAATAAAATAAAAAAAAGAGAACAAGCCTCGCTTTCGGTGTGAACAGGATTCCCGGGCATGGGGTGGAAGACCCGCTTGGCACAGGATGACAACTAGTTAGGGGGAAGGTTAGTGTTAGTTAGACCGACTTCATGGGGCAGGGGTAAGTCCTCATGGAGTCGGTAGAATGGATTAGGTAGAGGGATTCAGTCCGATTTAGGTTGGGAAATGGAAGTATGGATTATTTTAGAGGACAGAGACAGACTGTGAGTATGTAGGGAGACGTAGCTTAGCTACGTAGTGTTAAAAGGAACGTGCTATAGTGTAAGGGACGACGAGGGAGCACGAGTTAGTTAGGGGATGTAGTGAGCAAGATGGCAGAGATTCAGCGGTGAGTTTGTGAAGTGTGAAGTGGAAACATGTGCTTGGTGAGTGAGTGAGGCCAGCGGGTCTGTGTGAATGGAGCGAATGTGGAATGCATGGTGCGATGAGTGATTGGGGGGAGGATGACTCCCGCCCAAGGGACCCGCGGGTCAGTGTAAAGTGAGTTAGAGGGTTAGATAAATTGACAAAATGGAGGTCGTTTGTTGTTGGTGGGAGTGTAGGCTCGAAACCTGTTTTGAAGGGGTGAAGGAGCCCTGTTGACGGGCTGGGAGCGTGGCTGCGAAAGTGAGTATCGCTGAGTGGGTACCCCGGGCACCGGGCTAGTCGGCCGCGGTAGGCCAAGGGCCCATAGGGGCCAGGATAGTGTAGTGGGCACGGGTGCGCCCGCATGATGCAGGGGCCCGGGGGCCATTAACCGCGTGGGCAGTGTTGTGGGCACGGGTGACCCTCGGAAAGGGCCCGGGAAGCCAGCCTGCCACGTGAGCGTTTCAGGGGAGTCGCCATGGAGGGCACTCCCCGGTGTTTAGGGAGCTGGTAGGCTCGGAGGCAGTGTAGTGCCGGGGGTGCCATCGTTAGAGAATCGGCAGAGGGTAGTTCCTGCCAAGGGAGCCACGCGTCCCAGCCATGAAACCGTGTGAGGGCACGGAGAGAAAATTGGGGGCGAGGCCCGAAATTTGAGGACACCAACACAGGGCGACGGGAATCTGGGTTGTTAGAACAATAGATTAAGCGAGAGGCGTTTGTTAAAGCCCCGGGGTAGTTTAACAGTTAAATGGTTGGGTAGATTAGGAAGTGTACCCCTCCGCACCATCCATCCCGCTCACGTTGTGGGCCGCTGGACCCACTTGGGTTAGATCGCTGAACTCTGGGGAGGCCATCCTGAGGCTTCGTTGGGCCTCGACACAGGACGCTAGCTCTCCTCATTCCCCTCCAGGAAGGGAACGTAGGGGTCGAGTAGGCTAGGAGACATAGGTTAGCCGAACAAGGACGATAAAGGGGGTTAGGGGACGATTATAGTGGGAGGTAAGAAATAAAATGAAACAAAAAAATTAATTGGGGCTAAATTGTTTTTACAAATTAAGGGAGTGGGTATGGACAGAGACAGGCAAAGGCGATAGGTTGGGAGGGAGACGGTAGGTAGGTCCGAGCCCACCTTCTGAGTGGCCAGCACCACCGCACTCCTCCACCAACCTCCACTGAAGGCCTGTGCCGGCCCACTTCATCGGCTGGCTGTTTACTGCAAGGCCTGTAACGCGATGCGTCTGACGGCTGTTTGCTTCAAGGCCTGTGCCGGTCACTTTGTCTGCCGCTGTGTTTGCCTGCAGCGGCCTTGTTCTGCAGGCTGTGTTTGCCTGCCTGCCTGCCTTTGCCTTGGCCCATGCCTGCTGCCCTCGTCCAGTTGCCCCGTTCTGTTTTAATTTGCCTCCCCTTGTTCATTGCCATGTGCGCCAGGATCGTCGGGGAAGTTGCAAGAACTGTCCTTGTTGGCAGCTACAACACGGGCCTGCAGTGGCGGCCCGTGCGCCGGTTTTCTTTTGACTTTTTCTGCCTGCAGAGTCCATTGATCTAGGCCATGGTTTAGTGTAAATTTTATAAGGCTAAGGTGTTACGTTGTTGTATTGTATATGATGCGCCCCGGCATGTCTGTCTAGCGCCGGCAATTTTATTTAAGTCGTCTGTATGAGTGTGTTGTTAGTTAGTTAGTTACTCAGCATAATATTTTGGGGACACGAATACTATAATGTCACTCAGGGATCCGTAGGTAAAACGTACTAGGGGAGAACTACACATGATGGCACACGAGAATTTGACGACTCGGGACGAGTCTGTAAAAAGGGGAGGGGTAGTGTTACGGCTGTGGAAATTCGCATTACACCATAAAGGCCCTTAGGTGAGATATCTCAATAGGTACATGTGTTGTTAGCCCAAACCCGTTGTATAGAGGGAATTTATGTGATCCATTCGGGCTGCGATCCTCCAGTTAGTCGTTTTTTCTTTCCCTATCTTTGATTTCAAACGAACAAAAACTGCCAAGGATGCTGGTGGGCTTTTCCCGGCCATTCTTCCCCGCGCTTGGTGTGAGGGAAGGGGGACGGCAGCTCGCCGCCGATTGGTGGATGGACAGCGTGAGGCGGTCGGGTGAGGGAATGCCCTTTTTAGAACCCTCTCGAAGGAGTGTGGAGCCGAAAACGGGGCGGAGTGAAGGGCGGAGCCCCGCGCTATAAAAGTCGGACACGGGTGGGGCGCGCTTCCTCTCTCTTCCTCTTCGTCCTGGAGCTGGTCTCGTCGTTCGTCTTGGCTGGTGGTCTGGTCTGGTCTTCTGTCGGTGCGGTCCCGAGACCCGCTGGTGGGACGGAGCGTCTGCCATTCCCCTCTCCCGACCCCGAGCATCAACGGTTCCCTCCCCCTCTATCCGCGCGGAGATAGCGCCGGAAACCCGTCCGCGGCGTCGAGCGGCCAACACGTGCCGGCGCGAAGCACGCGGAGAGGACTCGCCGACCACGCCAGGGCACGGAGTCGGGGCCAGGCGCGACACGCCGACGGACGTGGAGAGGGACTCGAGGCCCACAGGGAATGTCATTTTTTCTTTGGGTTTGTGTAAATGACTGTGGGTGGCGCCTGTCCGACAAGTAGAATGTTTTAAGTGTTGCCGGTACGCGTATTCGGTTTAACTCTTGCTTTCGCTATAATCGTGATGTATTGGACTGTAAATACGTGCCTTCCGCTGTTCTGTGTGTACAATAAACGTGCTTGTGTGAACTTGTTCCCCGTTTCGCTGCGTCTTTCTTCTTGTTTGAATTTCCATCTTGCATCACGTAAGGGGTTCGATGGTAAAACGCCCGGTAATTAATCGGAACCGTCAAGCCGATGATAACACCGTTCTCGTTACCTAGTAGCACGGAACGACCGCTAAGCGGCGTTGTCCGGAGTCGGCCTGTGGCGTGGTACGATCGCCCGGTCGATACCACTCACGCAGGATTAGATGAATGTAGTCGATTTGGCGACGACCCTGCAGCTGGTGGTGGCAATTGGCACGATCTGGTGGAGGTTAACCCCCACCCGTGACTAGCTCCCGCGTTGTTCCGAGAGGGTCACGACAGAATTGTCCGTCCGGGGGCGACATGCCGCGATTCGAGTTACGTGGCCGTTCGCACGCCGGCGGCGCGAATTCGCAACAATATACATATACATATATACACACACTGCAGTACTATCCTTCTATTAGTTCGATCGATTTGTGCGAGAATTGTGCTTTTTTCATAAAAGTATGAAACTTGGCAAACTTGCAGATATTGCAATCCTGGAGATTTCTAGATGTGGAGCAGACACAAAATGTCCAAGTCACCCGTGGCAGGCATTGTGGTGCCGCATCAGCGAAAAGCATTGCTTCGATATCTTCACAAGAACACATTATACAAAAACAAAATGGTTTCTACGCGTATGTTTTCATGCAGTCTATGTCTTGGTAAATAGTCTGAACTCTTGAGCTGTCTCAAAAGTTGTGGTGATGTTTTCCTCCTCCTCCTTCGCTTCTCTCTTTAAGGGGTGAGGTCTGATGGCACCAAACTTCTGCCCTGCCTTGACCACGATACTCCTCCACCTCCCTCTGTCCTCAGCCAACTCTCTCCACTCTCTAAACACCCTACCTTATGGGTATCCTCCTCACACAATCCTCCCATCTCAACCACAGTCTACCTCTTTTCCTCCGACCTTGCTCCCTAATTCTATCTGCTCTCTGACATTCTCTCTTCCCCCATCTGTACCAAGTGTCCAGCCTATCTCAGCCGGCATTTCACCAATCTCCCCTTCAAGCACATCTGCACACCAATCTCCGCCCTCAGTTCGTCCATGCTCCTTCTATCCAACCTCTTCACTCCCACAATCTACCTCACCCAGTTGTTCTCACAAACCTGCAGCCTCTGTTTTTATCTCTCTGTCAGTGTGACAGTCTCCAGTCCGTAAGGTATGCCGGCATTACACACGACATCACAACCTTCCCTTTCAATTTTCTTGACATCTTTCTGTCTGCCATTACTCCCTCCACCCTCCTCCATGCACTTCCACCCACCTGAATCCAACTCCGCACCTCTGCCTCAGACTGACCATCCACAGTCACCGTTCCTCCTAGACGCTCAAACTTATTTCCCTATCTGATCTCCTTCCCCTCTTACCTGATATTAAATTATTTTTCCTACTGCCTGACCCATATCACCTCAGTCTTCTCCATACTCATCTTCAGCCCATGCTTCCCAAATGCCTCCTTTCACTCCACCAGTACTTCCTGCATCTCCCACAACAGCCAGATTATACACATACAGCATCCTCCCCATACTACCTCTCAAGCTCACCTTCCTGCTTATCAGCTCCATCACCATGATAAACATGAGTGGGCTGAGAGCACTTCCCTGCCTAAAACCGATGTTCATGTTGAACTAACTCCTCAGATATCCCAGGACAAAGCAAAACTCTTCCCTTCATTCCCTGGACATCCCTTCCACCAACCTGACTTCTGCTTCCGGCACTCCCATCCATATCAGTGTCGTCATCACCATCTCTCTCGGGACAGTGTCATAAGCCTTCTCCAGATCCACAAATCCCAATGGCATCTCTGGCAAGGCAAGGCATACAGGACCAGATTGCAACAGACAAGCTGGTCCAACCTCTTCTCCACCAGCTGCTCAGCACGAACATCCCATTCGTCATCCCCCTACCCTTTCTAAACCCCTGCTACTCTTCTCTTATCTCTATTTCCACACTCTTCCTCATCCTCCCGTTCAGAATCCTCTCCAGCACCTTCTTTACATGACTTAGAAGCGTAATGCCCCCGTACTTCCCTGGATCTTGAACATCACCATTCCCCTGGCTTCCATATCGGCACAATTAATCCTGACCTCCTAACGAAGATCTTCGTACCATGCATTCAGGGCCAGTCGAGTGTACATACTGTGAGATTTTTTCGAGAAAAGCCTGAAATAATAGACAAGAAGAAAGTGTGGAGATGGAGTGAGAATAGGAGTTGAAGGGTCAAATTGCCCACCAACAAACTGACAGCAGTTTCTTCGTGCCGACGACAACTAGTCAGAGCTCTTTGCCTTTCTGGCAAAGGCATACAGTGCAGATTGCAACAGACAAGCTGGTAGCTGCCACACATGGACCCAACGTTTTATGCAGCCATCAACAAGATACAAGCCAGCTTTCTCCTTGCAACCATGAAGAAGTGGATACCCGAATGCTCCTGGACACAGCTCATGCTGTCAGCCAAGGTTTCGAGAAAGTAACTCTACATACGGTAGACACTGATGTAGTTGTTCTAGCTCTGACTGTCATCCCCAGAATTAATATCAAGACGCTGAGGGTGGCGTTTGAGTTAGGGCAGCACATGAGGTACATCCCTGCCCATGAGATTGCCCAATCTCTGGGTCCAGATAAGTAAAAGGCCCTTCCCATGTTCCATGCCTACAGTGCCTTCAGAAAGTATTCACACTTCGGTGTTACACGCAAATTTAAAATGGATTAAATTGATATCTTTTTTTGTCACTGATCTATACCAAATACCCCATAATGTCAAAGTGGAAATTTATTTGAGAATTTTTTACAAATTAATGAAAAGTGAAAAGCTATAATGTCTTGCATCAATCAATAAGAATTCAACCCCTTTGCTATGACACTCCAAATTGAGCTCAGGTGCATCAAATTTCCTTTGATCATCCTTGAGATGTCTCCACAACATGATTGGAATCCACCTGTGGCCAATTCAATTGGTTGGACAAGATTTAGAAAGAAACACACCGTTCAATATATGGCCCCATGGTTGAGAGTGCGTGTCAGAGCAGAAACTCCACTATGAAGTCCAAGGAACTCTCCATAGAACTCTGAGATAAAATTGTGAGGAGGCATAGATCTGGGGAAGGGTATAAAACAATTTCTAGAGTGTTGAAAGTTCTCAAGAGCACAGTGAGCTCCATCATTGGGAAATGGACCTTGGTCAGGGAGGTGACCAAGAACCCAATGACCACTCTGACAGAACTACAGAGTTCCTTGGCTGAGATGGGAGAACCTGCTGGAGGGACAACAATCTCTGCAGCACTTCACAAATCTTGGCTTTATGGGGGAGTGCCCAGATGGAAGCCACTCCTGAGAAAAAGGCACATGACAGCACACCTGGAGATTACAAAAATTGAACTATGTGGTCTGAATGCAAAGCGCTACATCTGGCGCAAACCGAGCACAGCTCATCGCCCATCTAACACCATCCCTACCCTGAAACACGGTCATGGCAGCATCATTCCATGGCGGATGCTTTTCAGTGACAGGGACTGGGAGACTTGTAAGGACAGAGGGAACAATGAATGGAGCCAAATGCAGGCAAATCTTTGAGGACAACCTGCTTCAGAGTCCAAAAGACCTTTAAGTCCTTGAGTGGCCCAGCCAAAGACCAGAGATGAATCCCATTGAGAATCTGTGGAAAGACTTGAAGATTGCTGTTCACCGCCACTCCTCATCCAACAAGACAGAGCTTAAGCAAATCTACAAGGAAGAATGGGAGAAAATCCCCAATTCCAGATGTGCAAAGCTGATACAGACATTCCCAAGAAGACTCGAAGCTGCAATCACTGCCAAAGGCGCTTCTACAAAGGATTGACTCAGGGGGCTGAATATACTCATTGAAGGAAAACATTTCAGCAATTCATTATTAATTTGTAGAAATTTCTAAAAAAACATGTTTTCATTTTGTTATTTTGGGGTATTTTGTGTCTGTCGGTGACAATTTTTTTTTTCATCCATTTTAAATTCAGGCTGTAACAACAACAAAATGTGACAAAAGTCGAGGGGTCTGAATACTTTCTCAAGGCACTGTATGCACAGGCTGTGACAATGAGTCAGCATTCACCTCCAGGGGTAAAAACGAAAGGAAAACTTGGGATATATGGAAAGCGTAGATAATGAAGCTACTGGAACCTTTCTTGCAGTTTCAGAATTACCAGCTGCACATATCAGCAGAGGACAATGCAGTCATGTAGTGCTTCACGATTAAACTGCACTAGCAGAGCACCCGCCTGACGGGCGATCTTGCTCCAAGCATGCAACACGTTCTTCTGACGCATACCTTTATTTGGGCAGTGTATAGGCAACTGACAGCTCTGTACAAGCAAAATAAATAAATAACCCGGGTTACGTCCATGAAGCAAAAACACACCTACTGCTTATGATTTACAATACCTTACTGCACTGGAAAACATGGGGACAGGAATAGTGTGCTGTAAATGGTGGAGACTTGTAATACTCTCTCCCACCTGAAGGCGGCGCTACATGATACACATTTACATGGAGAATTTGCAGCACATCCCCGTCATCTTCCCCCTCCCCCCCCCCCCAACTCTCTTCGACCACCAGCAAAGATAAAAACACACCTATACACTAATTAGGGGTCATGCTGATTCTATGTAGCAAGTCTGGATGTTATCATCCCAGAACTGTGGGAGGAGTAGCGTGACAAACACACACACCACACACACAACACACACACACACACACACACACAACACACACGTGAATTATCGTGAGGATAACCGAACAAGCTGTTTAGAGGACATCAACTAGGCACATCACGAGCTGTTCGTCAAGAGGACGAGGGATGGAGGAACTTCCTCCTACCAAGGATGCTCTGATGCATCAGATGTCTATCAAGGTGGACACTGCTGGGGCCAAGTGCTGGAGGTAGCCCCAAATATGCCACCTCCGGCAAATCGGGCTGGCCAAACCTCAATGAATGGAAGCCACTGTGGACAACACTTCCTCAGGCGAGCCAGTCTTCATGCGAACTCTTGTGCTGTGGCTGCAAAAAGGCTTCAAAAGGAAAATGCAAGTGCACGAAAGCAGCCCTGAAGTGTGCAGATTTGTGCCAGGTGTGGTGGCAACTGTGATGACGAGACTAGTGTACCATTACAAGTATATTTAATCCTCTGCAAGACGAGTGCAGCTCGATGGTACGCACGTCAACCTTGATATGAGATCAACACGATACATTGTGTACGATGTCCACATTCCGTAATGTGACAGCATGCATCGTTTACTGCTCATACCTGGCAAATTTTGATGATAACCAGGAATACGTAACACAATGTTTGGATAGACACCATTTTTAACTCACCTGGACTTTAGTCCAGTGAACTGACGTACTTGAGCAGTGTCCGTGAATGAGTGAGTGAGTGAGTCTGTAAACACTTCAGTCATTATCGCTTGAACCAATCACATGATTTTGATGAAACTTGGCCACAAGCTTCATATCTGATGCCTAATAAAGGTGTATCGACCACGTCAAAATCTGCACTCATTAAGGGGGTCTATTGGGGGGCAGGGTTTGACTCCCCCCCCACCCACGCAAAAAATAGGTATTTCCTCTCTTCTCCGAAACAACACACACAATTTCGATGAAACTTGGCCACAACCTTCATCACCCGTGATGTACCAGTTTGTTCACTGGACGTTAAAAAAAAGGGGGTCTGAGGGAGTCTGCAGGGGGGTTTGAGTGACTGTTGTTCCTGATCCAGGTGAGCTTCAGGACATGCAGTCCTATTTTTGTTACTACATTATGTTCAGTTGCGAAGATATTAAAGTAAAGACGATTTTTGCTTGTGGCAGAAGCAAAATGGCCAAAAATGACCCCACAGCCGACAAGGGGCATTTTCGTGAGGGCCCGACGTCTGAAATTCTTCAGGAGGACATCATCTAAAAATGTGCTGAAATTCATGTTTTTATGAACAAAAAGGCACAATTCCTCGATATTTTTTACGTAAATCGATTGTACCACATCAACCTTTTGTCGTCGACTTTGCCAACATCGAGCTTTACAAACAACTCACAGGTTGTTGATCAAGTGGTGGTGGTCGTATGGCAGCTTAGCTGCCGGGGTAGCTATCATTTCTTGAAGCGCGACTGTGTCGCTGATGCAGTGCCCCTCTACCAGTACACACACTGGAACTGGTACTCATTTCGCCGACCTCGGAAGGATGACAGGCTGAGTCAACCCCCTGGTGTATTAATTCAGCGGCCGACGGGACTTGAACTCAGGACCCTAGGATCCCAAGCCGCCACCCTAACCACTGAGCCAACACCAGGCTGTTGATCAAGTCAAAGAACAGGAGTGGCCTGAGCCTGCCAACCAGACTGCAAACAATTTCCACAACCTCACCCGCTTACCATCATGCGTCAACGTCTAAATCCGTGCATTGTATGGCTGGAACTTCAAAAAGGGAATGAAAAATGTCCTACACACAGCAACTGTCACCCAATGACAGATTTGCTTGCACAATTTATAGAATGTCGTCTATTTTTAATAAATTTCCATTTTTTTTTTTAAACTTAAACCACTTGTTGTCTCGCATACTGTAGCTCCACACAAAGGTTATTTTGGAAATGTTATGCTTTATTTATCGTTAAACAGCCCTTTCAAAAGTCTGACGTGATGAATGCAGGATGGAATGCCATTCGATATGTGCGGTACAGGCAAGTTTTAGACGAGTCGACATTGATAAAAATCAAAGCGCAAGAAGGGAATCACACGTCCATCAGCCGATACAACACTTTGCAGTTAACAATACGTCAACTCAAGGTTTTTCACAAGATCGCATTAGGCCACAAAGGCCGCACCAAGAGGGCCCTTAGTTAATAGTTTGAAAAACTAAACTTTCAAAGTTTTGCTTGTTTATGGGGACGATATACTTCCGAAACCAACGACATGAGCCTGATGCACTTGACTCATTAACGGCATCAAAAACACAAAGTACATCCTGACGATGGCCAACATGTTCTTCGGGAAGATCACTCCTCGTCCGATCTAGCTGTCAAAGAAGCTGCCCGAAAGATTCGCTCCCAAGTTCCTCCAGTAATGTTGTTAGTTTGTGCGGCCAAATTGCAGCACCAGCAGCTGCAGAACAATCTTAAATCCAGACATAATTGTGACAGACAGCACAAGGTCATTCAGCCACTTATGCGTGTCTGTAGGCATCATAAAGTCCAAGAAATGCATAAATAGACACACATGAAGATCATTTGCCACATTAATTGGACAGCGAGCAAAGTGGAAGCCAATTTGAGAGCGACTAAGATTCGAAAGGTTTTGTGTTTAACACACAAGAACCTGTTGTGTGAAGACGAGCAGCACTATGTCACCAACGTCATCAGCAAAAGCCTCATAAATACGCCCCTCAACCAAAACACAGGCCCCGTTGACCTCCACACAGAGCTACACCATGGTCCAAGGTACAGTTTATCCGAGCGAAGCGAGGCAAGGAATCGACAACTTCGTGGTTGATGACGGCCATCATTCATCAGCAGACAACCTGCGGAGAATAAAGTTCAAAAACTCCTGCATCGACAAATAACCGTGCGATGTCATTGGAACGAAGGAGAAACAATTGTGTAAAAACTACGGAGTACACGCACGAGGTTGCCTACTGTAAACAACATGCAACCAACGTACGTTTTGTTCTGCCAGCATCTTCGCAATACTTGCTATTGTAAACTCAAATGACTAATCCATCTCAAATAAACAAGCATCAAACAAGTAAACAGCTCAGCCAGGTCAAGCGCAACTATAAAGAAGCAGCAAAGCTCAAGTCATGCTTCAGAAATAGCAAAGAACAAATGTACATAAAACATGTACATGTACGTAACAGCTTGTGCTTTCCTTCGACCCTCTTGAATCAGAGTTTCCTTCCCCTTGGGCTGCTGCACATTGAATGAATGGAACAGGGCAAATGATTACACTTACTGCTGCCACTAAATGAAATTATCTGAACATCAAGATGTAGTAACACGATGCTTCAATCACCTGCTTCCTACTTTTCACATAATATTCTTTCACTCAAAATTAAAAGGTAAGTGTGGAATGTTGCGTGAAGAATAAAAAAAAACAGACTCGACGTGCTAGGATAGGACGACACAAGGATTAAACCTTGCCCGACAATACTTTACAACATGTAGATACAGTTTTCACCCAAGGCCATTATAGCATTGTAGAAGGATGCACAAAAAACTTTTCCTGGTAAGAAAGCAGACACGAGTCGAACGCTTACTAAAGGTGGCTGTCTTAATTTCCTCAATTCTACTTCACCCTTAAAATGGCAGTTTAAGATTCAAAATCCCAAATATGGTTTTTCAAATGCCAAAAACAAGCCAAGTAGGAACTGAGAGTTCCCCCATCCCTCCCCCTTTGTTTTCTAAGAACTCTCAGTAACAGATAAAGTGGGCACGTGACTAACCGCACATGTTTGTCAAGTTCCACTTCCTTTAGATTGGTCATCGGTGTCAAAAGCGGCGACAACTGTACCTGCACCAAACCTGAGAAAAAAATATTATCAAAACCAAAGTACAGCTTGCAAACACACGAGTGCACTTCATGAGGTGCCACCTTCCACATGATCACAACGTCGTTTCCAGCCGTTGAATCCTGGTTCAATTCCCAACAACTATAAACCGTCGCCCTGGTGTCTCATGGGCCAGGCGTTGTATCGACGGTCAGACAGGACGTCAATCGGTGGCCCGTCTGCTCGCGGATTTTAGAGAAGCAACTGACATACGATCCAGCTTGACGATGAGACGAACCTCCCAGTTATGCACAACTAGAGCCATCTCATCACAATGCAAGGACGATCGCGCCAATAGTCAATGATAAAGTGCGAGAATGAATCGAAGAGGAAACAGTTACATTGTACATGCTAAAATATAAAAGACATTGGTTTTTTTTTTTCCTTCTTAAGTTTGTTTTGCAATCCAGGTATTAGTTCCTAAAGCCAAGTGCACTTTGAGGAGGACGTTCAAGAGATATGGACAACCCCCATAACTGAACCAATCCCCATTCTTTATTGCCACAGAGCTCCAAACCCATATTTGGTTGAACAAACTTTTCATATCCTTTTTCTCTGGCAAGAATAAAATTAAAAGGTGTGAAAATAATGCACAGATAGTATCCTGAAACAAAACTTGCGATCCGTGCACTGGGAGCACAACGGATCACCACCGTCCAAGAAACGTCACACCCAGCCCCGAGCGGGCAAGATCGTGGCCTCGATTTTCTGGGTAATGCCGGGCAAATCCAACCGATTGACTACATGCCCCACAAAAGGTACATTCACAGGGGAATATTACATCAGCCTCATGCAAAATTAGTGTCAGACCATCAAAGAGAAACGTCAAGCGATGTTGAGCAATGATGTTGTCCTGCCATGACAACATGTCTATATAAATGAAAAGGACCCGTGTTTGATGCAAAACAACATTCGTCACTGTGGCTTCCAACATCTGGATCAACCGCTCCCCGTACACACTCTGTACCTGGGGCCGCAGTGACTATTATCTGTTTCGACATTCAAATTCTCACCTGTGTGGCCGTTGCTGACTGAAATAACCAAGATGTGTGGGTAAAGGAGCAATCTTAAAACTTCTCTTTGACCGCCATAGACAGTTTGAATGATAAAATTATGGAACAGGTGGAAAAGTCAAGAGACTGTATTGAAAAATAAAAAAGCTAACACGGATTGAACGATGATGAAAGCATCTCATTCACACAACTTTTTGAACGCCCATCGTTCCATTTATTTTTGGGTTTGTGCTAAACAAACTTATAAAACTTGAGCTGTGACCGTCATAGTATTTTAATGCCGCAGGTTTCAGGGGTTAATTGATTGCAGATTTAGCAGCGCAGCATTGCCCACCTCAGTTAGGGATTGGTATTAATTACGCTCAAAGGAATGAATTGCCTTTGGGAACGGGTACAAAGGCCCCCGATGATCCAATTAGGATATTTGTCATCCACTTTACGTAAACAACTAGAATGGCACTCGGTGGAGAGCACAACTCCGCCAGGATGAACAGTTTACGTTTTGTTTCCCACTAATAGGCCGGATCTGCATCCGGACCTCAACTAAAATCTAATCGGCTTGTTGTCGTCACCGACCCAACTCATCCACCAAGCTTTGTCATAACCCGTCCACAACTTTTTGAAATATCGTGCGATACATACTTTTTGGCCCAATCTCTTGATGGCTCAGAATCACTTAATAAATATAAAAAAAACTTCTCGTATATGAATCTGGATCCTCACCAACATCAAATCAATTTGTACTTGTCACCAAATTTTGTCCACCAGCTTATCGGATGTCAAGGATGACAGGCCGAGTTAACCCCACCTGGTATTGATTCAATAGCTGAGCGGGATTTGAACTCAGGACCCTAGGATCCCAAGCCCACCACCCTAACCATTAAGCCAACACTAACAGCAACCACAAGCTGCACACGATAGTTGGCTAAGGTCCACAAAAGCACGGTGCTGGCAGATGGGTCCTCCAGCTTAGCGTCCTTCCGAGGAACATCAGGGTGGCAGTTTATAGCTGTTAGGATTCAAACCTAGGCTAGGAGGCTCAGAGGCGAGTGTGCATTCCTCTCGGCTATCCTACAAACCCAGTCAAATTGCTGCAATATATTTTTAACAAAATACCTGTTTTGACATCTACCACATTTTTCCTCTTGCCCCCTCCCTCCCACCACCATGCCCTCACTACCCAAATTATGGAATTTTTTGTGGTTTTGCAATTGGCATTCCATGCCAAGTAAGCGTTGGTCACACATAGCACTCTGTTCCCTGGTGTTGGAAGAGCTGTGGCCAAACACCGAAATAAGCTTCCTTATAAATTCGCTCTGCTGGTTATTTTCACCATCAACAGCCCCAACACCTCTCCGCCCCCACCGCAAACCACTCCATCACCCCCCCTCCCCCACCACCAACCTCTGACTTCCCACTCCTGGTGATTCCAAACAATGACATTATTCATTTTCCTATTAAAAGAGGAAAGCCAGAATGATTCAGCGATTCAATTTGGAATACTTACAGGCATCAAATCAAACTACCAAACTACCAGCGTCTGTTTGGTCATTGTTGTTTCGGCACATACCTATAAACTGCAATCCCAGCACATCTTGAAAACCATGTAGCATTCTATGCCTGGTGTTGGCTTAATGCTTCGGGTGGTAGGCTTGGGATCCAAGGGTCCGGAGTTCAAATCCCGCTCAGCTGTTGATTTAATACCAGGTGGGGTTAACTCAGCCTGTCATCCTTCCAAGGTCGGCAAAATGAGTGCCAGCATGCTGGTATACTGTGTCGAAGCGGCGACCCGTCCATGATTGTGCCCAACAGCCAAGGAGACTGCTGAGGCAGCACCAACGCTCTGCACAGAGTATGGTCCCAATGGATGGATGGATGGATGGAGCATTCTGGACAAAGGACAGCTTCTCACTGCTCACTGAAGACCACCTTCCTCGATGTTTTGTATACATATGATAACATCCGGGAGTATTGCAAGTGTTCTGTCGATGAACACGCAAGGAACGACCCGAGCGGCATAACCGAATGGCACTCTGAGCTTTGATTCACATTAAACCTTGCACGTGTTGCCCTCGGCCCGTTAGCCAGTCATTATGTAGTACTTTCCACAATACCCCATCACTCACAATCACACACACACACACCTTGCTAGCAACCATCAGGCGATTATATTGAACTGCAGATGCACTACTTTTTCCAACAACAATTTGGAAAATGTTCTCCTTTATTTATCCAGACAACCAAATGCAGTGTCTGCAAACACACTCGTACTTAACAATACATAAAAATATTTAAGACAACAAATGTTCGATTAAATAACCAATGTTTACGCAACACCAATATATGATTAGTCAGTGTATACAGTTTAAAAGAGGTATGGTATAATATAATATAATATAATTGGGTCGCCGAAATAGGTGACCCTTATTGTCAGTAATTCTGTCAGTTTGTTTGGATGTTTGTTCGTTTGTCATCAGCATAATTGGTAGTAAACGTGGGCGGATTTTGACCAAACGCGGGTGGTAGGTACATCTTATGACCTGGTGCTTTGGAAATTGTGATGTTTGCTAGGGACGCTTTGGTTCCCCAGCAACAACCGAAAAACCTTCAAAATCGGTACCGTTCACGCGAAATCAATTCCGAAAGCCATTATCCCACGTAGGGTTATGAAATTTGGCATGCATCATCTACAGGTGATGCTCTATCAAATATATTCCGGTTTTTGTGATATATGGAATACTTTACCCGCAGCGCCCCTACAATTAGGGTATGCGCGAAAATTGGCGAAAATTGAAGGCCCCCTAGCGACCAGGTGAGTGCATCGATATGAATGAAACTTTGCAGGTTCATGGTACTCAATGATACTACAACTTTGCCTCAGGACATATTGACCGATTTCACTTAGGTCAGGGTCAAAGGTCAATTAGTGCAAAAATCGATAATATGCGAGAGCTGGAGGTGCCTTCGCGCCAAATGCTACTCCTCTTAGGTTATGGTCGGATGGTCATGAAAATTCACACTAATCGTCTGGAATACATTGTGCACAAACGATCGAGACGGATTTTCCATTTAGATCTTGTTCACCCACAGCACCCCCTCGAACTTTGGGATTTCCGATTTCAAACCGCATTTTCGGTACTTTTCATTTGAATGGATACCGAGTAGTTATCAGTAGATGGAACTGGATGAGATTTGATATGCATAATCTTAAGGTGATTCCCTATCCACTATATGACATCCATTTTGCTCTATATCTTATAGTTTCCATGCTCGGCGACCCATCTCCGCCTACCGGCTTGTATAATACAATAGCCTGACAGGATGGTGCACTTGCCTCTGAGCTGTCAAGTCTGGTTCGATTTCCAACCCAACAACAAACTGTCGGGTTTCCATTTCCCAGGCATGGCCTTCCATCACAAAGTGCGCAGTCCCTCGGTTAGACATCAGGCCAGGCATCTCATCTGCTGGCATTAGTCTGTGGACGTTCAGGATCCCACAGTGTCTTTCGTGAATAATAGCTACGGCAGTTATGGACGCCCTCCCTGAACAAACTACAAAATCCTGCACCAACCCTCTCCCCAACCCACACTTAGCAAGCACGGTGTGCAAAAACTCCCTCAACAGGAATTGAGCAAAGCTATCATCCTGCAGTGGACCGAAATAGGCAGGTGTGATGATGATGATGAACATATATATATATCTTGTCGGTTTTGCGGTGAAAATAAAGGTTGTGTGTTCAATGTATTCCTCGCTCGACGCATCCAATTGTCGCTGTAACATTACACGCACAAGTGTAAACTGAACGTGAAATTTACCGAAACGTTCAAGCATACGATCAACGGCCGGTTCCTGTCGGCCTCGCTTCAAGCAGTTACCTCGACACAACGTTCGTCTCAAATTGCTCACGAGAATACAATGGATCCTTTACAAACTTGACCAACAGGACCATCCGTGCTCATCAATGACCTACAAATGTGTGTGTAGTCAGTTTAGGCCTCTTCAATTATCCAGACCAATATTTTCGTGCTCATTTCAATATTGCTTAGTTCCACTGTAATCTTTCACTCTGGCCGACATACGCTGCGATCTACTTCCTCCGAGTAACCTAAAAGAGTGACTCAGTATCACAGCCGCATCCGTTTTTCTATAAACACCATTCCCTTGAGCTGACACGTTCAACGGTGACAATTACTGGATATCATATCGGGGTCATAATGAATTTGTTCTTTATCGCTTGGTATTCTGCCTGAGGGCAGGTTCAGTGCAGCAGTCTCAAGGATGGGTAGCTTGCCAAGATAACACCAGGTAGTTTGCTCGAGTCTTCCCAGCGGTGGCCGGGGCAGGGATGCCAACCCTAGGATCAACATATGCCGACTAATGGTGGCAGACGGGACACCCGGCTTAATGCCTCATCTCCGGGACGATGCACTTTGTGATGAAGCACCAATCAGAAAGTTCATAGTCTGGTCGTGAATCAAACACGGAACCATCTCACTCAAAGGTAAGTGTGCTCCCCGTCGGACAACATTGGGTTACATATGGCAAAATAAAAATGGAAAAGATCATTAAAGTGAGGTGGATGAGAATCTAGATTACTACAAGAAGCGAGAGCCAAACATTTATTCACCAGAATGAACCTGAAATCGAAGGGAAAAAATTTAAATAAATTACAAGCACACACCTGTACAGTCTCTCACATTGAAAGCAGAGTCTGCAACACACAGAATGACATCAAAGGGTAAAATCAACGAGCTTGTTGTCGCACGTCATGCAAACAATTCTCTTCACTTGAAATCTGGATGAAACAAAAATAAATAAATAAATAAAATATAGACTCACCACGCAACAAATGACAAACTTTATCAGTTTGTGACGGCCATTACAGTTACGACGTTGACATGCGGGGTTTACAGAATAGCCGAGAGGTACGAGCAGTCGCCTCTGAGCCGTCTCGCATGGGTTCGAATCCTGACACAGATGTAAACCGCCCTGGGTGTTTCAACATACGGAGCATAAATGTGTGCGTCATCAATCAGAAGGACTCCAAGCCGACTAACCCGGCTGCCAGCATTGGTCAATGGTGAACGCTAAAGATCACACGGCATCCTTTACGGAGGGTAGAGGAATTATCTCCAGAGACTTGAACAAATTACAAGTTCCTGCCGAAAACACCTTCAGTCAAACGTCAAGCCTGGCCAGTCAGTTCATTAAAGTTCCTCAACCGACCCCACAAGAAGGTGTTAAGTAGTAGTAGTAGTACCCAGGTACACAGTAGAGTCGCCCATAATGGGTTTTTTTGAAGTTTCCCAAACTGTTGACCTACGTCATTGAAAATCCCCAAGTTGCTGTCAACTCATCATTTGTAATAGCCGTCACAGAGAAATGGCTATTGGGTTGAAAAATGTTACAGGAAGTACAAAATTCTGGTTAAATCAGCTCTTACCATTGGCTTCACCCTGTGACGGCAAGCCAGATATCCCGGTGCATAATGGGTTAACAAAGGAAAGTGATACCGCGACCTTCCCAATGGTGAGTGGTACGAGCTGTTATTGCTGTAAAATGAGTGCTTCATCCGCAGGTTAACATCTCCGTGTCCTTTCAGGTGGAAAGTCCAACTCGTACTTTTTGGAACCTCCTGCATTCTTTTTGAAAAACAATCACTCCTTTTTGGTGTCAAGTATTATGGGAAGCTACACACTTCCAATGCTGTGCAAATTATACGACGAGTTACAAATCGTACAATACCCAGAGTGAAGTTTTGCACGTACACAAAAATATGTAACTTGGGTCGAGATGTCAGGTCTGTTTTGGCCTTGCAAAACAGACATCAAGATTGTTCCTCATGTACAGGTAGGGGACCAAAAAAATTGGAAACACCAACAGAACGTTACTTGGTAGGGTCTTGGGCCATGGCCCACGTGTTTCCAGGACGGTGTGGATACGACGTGGCATGAAGTGAACGAGGGTCTGGAACTGTTCTGCAGGAATGTGGCACCATTCTTCCACAAGGAAGTCCTCCAATTCACGTCGGTTTGGTGGAGGTGGAAACCGCTGTCTCAGGTGCTTCTCCAGATAGTCCCACAAATGCTCTGTGGGATTGAAGTCCAGCGATTGGGAGGGTCATGGAAATTTGGTAGCTTTGTCCTCGTGCGCCTTAACCCACACGGTGACAACACGTGCCCTGTAGACTTGGAACATTGTCGTCGTGAAAGACACCCATCCCAGCTCAGGGAAGAAATGCTGCATCATGGGATACAGATGATCGGTCAGGACGGGAGCGTAGTGCTGCATCCACCCTGCCTTCTGATGGAATGAGTGGACCCAGGCTCTGCCAGGAAAACACGCCCCACACCATTATGAAGCCGCTGGAACCAGGCACTCGAGGCTGGAAAACTCCCGGGCTGTCACAACACATGCACATGTCCATTGGTTGAGAACATGGTGAAGGACGACTCATCAGACCATATCACATTCCTCCACTGCTCGGAAGTCCATTGCCTATGCTCCTTCCATCACTGGACCTGCAAACGGGCTTTGTCAGGTGTTATGAGCTGTTTGTGCATCACAACCTGGCCGTGGTATACGAACCTGTGAAGTTCCCTTCTGACCGTTTTTGACGATACAGGATGCTTACGACCCATATTCAACTCCGCACACAGTTTGTCCACCATCGCTCTCCTGTTTTGCTTCACAATCCAGACTAATGCCCATGAATCAAGTTGAGTATGCACTTCCGCACACTGTTGCCCTTCAATGACGATGTCTTTCATTCTTTTTCCCAGGCTGTCATCACCTTTGAGAAAGTTCCTTGTGAAACATCAGCAATTTCTGATGTTCCTGGGTAATTTTGTCACTTCGTCACTGAAGCGCTTGCATAACGTGCACCAACAATTACCCCCATCCTGGCTCCTCGTGCCAGACTCAAGCCGCAGCTCATACACACCACACACGATGAGGACTGCCCGGAAGAGATTTGCATGTTTCACGCGCACTGGTCACGTACCAAACTTTGCATACATGTTGTACGGCCCATGTGTTGTTTTTTTTTTTTCCATCTATCTGTATACAACGGTCTACTGTATCAACAGAAGATTACCGACATTGTCTGATAGTTGTGTTGTTCAGTTGTTGCAATCGTGCAACATGGTGTTACGATATGATCACAATTCTGGATGCATCCCCATCACCCCCATATGCCTGTGTTGGCTTAATGGTCAGGGGTGGTGGCTTAGGATCCTAGGATGGATCCAGAGTTCAAATCCCCTCGCTGTTGAATTAATACCAGGTGGAGTTACTCTGTCTGTCATCCTTCGAGGTCAGCAAAATGAGTGCCAGCTTGCTGGTATCCTGTGTCGGAGTGGTGACCCGTCCAGGATTGTGCCCAATAGCCAAGGAGACTGCTTAGGCCGCACCAACGCTCTGCACAGAGTATGGTCCAATGGATGGATGGATGGATCACCTCCCCCCCCCCAACAACTATGCATGGCCAAAATTACCAGGCACATTGGGATAGTATGAAGCCAAGTACCATAAACCACATCATCAGATCCATTGATCATTGCGATCTCTCAGCGATATAGCTTAGTCTAGGGCCTATCACTTTCACATGACACACAGGTCGGTGTCTCTGTCTTCTACCACCTCCTTTCTGGTCTTGCACCCTCCCCTGTCCGTTTTGTCCTCCACCCCACGGGTTTCTGCAGGGCACATGCGGTCCACCAGCGGAAACTCCCAAAACCCAGGATCACTGACTCACCTCCACTCATTCGTTACTCTTTTTCCCTACCCGAGGAAGCAACATTCACATTCTCTTCAATCTTGTTCTTCTCTCCAGATCTTCAAGACAACTGTTCACCATCTCAGATCATCCCAATCCAAAACCATGATCCTTTCTACCCCCATTAACCCTCCCCAAGCTCAGCTCTTTCCAAGCCTCCACCACCCCAAGCCTCCATATATTTTGTCCCTCGACCCCACTGTTAGTGTGTTTGGTTTTTTTCTTTTCCTTTCTGTCTCTCTGTCTCTCTCTGTTGTGTCCTGCCTGATACGTTGTATGTTCTTGCTCCTCCATGAGCCTCGACTTTGCATACAAAAACAAATAAAATACATAAACGTCATGCACACCACAACATAGAAGGCAAGCCATTTTGTCCAACCACAGTGCAACCTCTGGGCACGACTCGAACACACTCGTCAGATACAGAGTGGACCACGTTTCGAACCGAGGCACGAAAAAGCCCTTCGGAATGTCTCCTGCCATTTGGCAAGAGTAGTAGGAACACACCACCATTATCGTACCAAGTTGTGAATTCCCTTGCCCATGTGTAGCAGCACCTCACACGTAGGTGCTCGACAACACAGGTGTCAAGGCAAGGGTAGAACAGCAAGGCAAACAGGACGTCTCGGCTGGTGCACTCGTGCGTGCACGGTACAGCAAACAGCACGTGCGAGCGCACGTGACTCGTGTAGCAAGTGTTTACCATGCAAAGTTCATCTTTTAGCACAGGTGTCAAGGCACGACCAACGAGGAGGGAACTGAAAAGGGGGAACTTGTCAGGGAGGGCATTGCAGAGGACTGTGGTGAGCACAACCACGAACATGTCACAAACCACAAAGGCTGTCGTCATAATCACACAGATACGGCAACATAACGGGACGCTCGAGGAAGTTACCAATCGGCCACAGGACCACCACTTAGTCAAAACGTCCTGCAGCCGAGACCTCGATGTCGTGGCGTCTGTGACAGTGCTATAATAACGGCTTGTAGCAAGGTATTATGTACACATTTAGGACACGGGGGACCAAAAATGAAAGTCATATGAAAGAGGTCAAGGTCATATGAAATTAACAAATTGATCAAATTGATCAGTGTTCATTCAGGTCATAAATTATCTGACATAAACTTAACCATAGAAATACATGCTGTGATGAACAAAAACTAACATCTTAGGATTAAAGGTGCAGATTTCCTAAAACGTTACGTACTTCTAACGACCTTTGATGTTCTGTATACTGAACACAAACTGGCCTTTGGTATTGATTTTTATATCATAGGGCCATCTTGGTAAACTTCTTCTATGGTTATAAAATCAAGCTTATAGCTACCAGAGG
>CM068959.1:10758609-10768977 GCA_035128595.1 Eptatretus atami | reverse complement strand
GCCAAAGTCCGCTGTTTCGTGTTTAAAAACGCGATCTTGTATCCTCCCTCAGAACGCCCACGCGCGGGAAGGCCCCTCCCGCGCCACGCTTTAAACGGAGTGGACGGCGGCCCTGGGGAACTGAAAGAGGAGGAGCTTCTGGGGAACTGAAGGAGGGGAATGAGGAGGAGCTTCTGGGGAACTGAAGGGGAGGAGCTTCTGGGACTGAAAGGGGAGGAGCTTCTGGGAACGAAGGTAGAGTTCTAGGGGACTTAAGAGGAGGGAGCTTTCTGGGAGACTACGAAGGGAGGAGCATTGGGAACTGAAGGGGAGGAGCTTCTGGGGAACTGAAGGGAGGAGCTTCTGGGAGAAGCGAAGGGGACGAGCTTCTGGGAACTGAAGGGGAGGATATTGGGGAACTGAAGGGGAGGAGCTTCGGGGAACTGAAGGGGAGGAGCTTCTGGGGAACTGAAGGGGAGGAGTTCTGGGGAACTGAAGGGAGAGTCTGGGAACTGAAAGGGAGAGGGCATCTTCGGATGATACGAGAGAGGGAGCATCTCGGAGACTACGAAGGGAGGAGCTATAGAGACTATGATGGGAGAGCATTGAGAGATATAAAGGGAGGAGGCATCTAGGCTAGATCAAAGGGGCAGGAGCATATAGTAGACTATGAATGGAGGAGCATATAGTAGACTATGAATGGGAGGAGATATAGGTAGATGAATGGAGAGAGCAAAATGACTATGTGGGAGGAGCATCGGAGTAATATAAGGGAGAGCATCTGAGAAGATATGATGGGAGGACACATAGTAGAACTATGAAGGGGAGAGCATATAGGAGACTACGAAGGGGAGGAGAACATATAGTTAGGACTATGAATGGGAGGAGCACATAGTAGACTATGAAGGGGAGGAGCTAATAGGAGATACGAAGGGAAGGAGCATATAGTAGACTATGAATGGGAGGAGCATGGAGAAGAATAAAGGGGGGAGCATCTGGAGACTACGAGGGGAGGAGCTGCCCTTACAACTTTGTGATGAGAGCGGAGAACACTGAGTGGAAGAGTCACGTGGAGGGGTTGGTGAGGTTCTGGGGGAAGTAAATGATCATAAATTTAGCTTTCGTTAAAGTAAATAGGTTATTTTAACCTTTACACAACAACCTCTACCTGAGAGAGTCGCTGGCTCGGTCCTGAAACTTTGTTTTTTCTCAGGAGTGAATAAAGACATTAATCGTCAGGACGGAATGTGTATGTAACCGGGTAAGAGTAGGTTCCGGACATGAAACCCCAAACGGGCTGTAAATAGTCTCGTATTAAAAACTTCATTAGACACCAATTAACTCAGGTGTGTGTGTTGTGTGAGTGTGTAATGTGTGTGTTTGTCATTGTTGTGTGTGTGTTTGTGTGTGCTGTGTGTGTGTGTGGTGTATTGTGAGTGTGTGGTTTGTGGTGTGTTGTGGGTGTGGTGTGTGTGTGTGTGTGTGTGTGGTGTGTTGTTGTGTTGGTGTGTGTGTGTGTGCGTGTTTGTGCGTGTGTGTGATGTGTGCGTGTGTGTTTGTGTGTGTGTTTGTGTGTTGCGTGTGTGTGTGTGCGTGTTGTGCGTGTTGTGTGTGTGCGTGTGTGTGTGTGGTACTCAGGTAGGTCCCAAACCATAAATGATTGGAGGTTTTTTCTTGTCCTGAAGTGACACACCACCACGCACGCCACACACACACACAACGCACAAACACGCACCACACACACCGCAACACACAAACACCACACACACACACACACCCATCCTCTCTGCCTCATCGTCCATCCCACCCTTATTCCCAAAACCTCTTCTTTAACAGTTACTCCTGCAACTTGACATCACCTTGGAAAGTTGTTACAAGTTACAACTACCATGTACTATGGGCTGAAACCTGTTTACTGTTGAACAATGGAAGCAATTTGTCAGAGTGTTGATCGAGGTGTTGCTTCATCGCTCATCCCCTGGAGCATCGGCTTCTCCTTTCTCTCACAGGTGGGAGCACACCTCGTTCATCGACCGTGTTCACTCCATTCCATTGTTCTACTTGTTCTCCATCACATTGTTCTACCTGTTCACTCCATCTTGTTCTACTGTTCACTCTATCCATTGTTCTACCTGTTCACTCCATCCTTGTTCTAACCTGTTTCACTCATACCATATGTTCTACCTTTCACTCCATCCATTGTTCTACCCGTTCACTCCATCCATTTATCTACCCGTTCACTCCAACCATTCGTCTCTACCTGTTCACTCCATCCTTGTTTCCTGTTCACTCATCCTTGTTTACCTGTTAACTCCATCCATTGTTCTACGTTCACTCCATCCATTGTTCTACTGTTCACTCCATCCATTGTTCTACCTGTTCACTCCATCCATTGTTTCTACCTGTTCATCTCCATTGTTCTACCTGTTCACTCCAATCCATTGTTACTACCTTGTCTGCCACGATGATCCACACCAGCCTCCGACTCTTCTTGTGTTCGCTTTCTAGATGTGCTGGGAAAAGTAGGTGTAAGCAGACGTCATCACTGCGTGACATGATCTTATTAATAGAAAAAAAACAAACAAACAGGTGGCAAATCGAAATGATGCATCACGTGCGATGTTCATGGACAAACGAACGGAATAATATAGTTGCGAATGGTCCATTTCGAACAATAGGTTTGTTTTAAACGCGGAGAGGAATTAACAATTTAATAAAATTAAACTATCCCGAACCAAACGTGTTTTTCTTGATGACGTCAGTCTTAGAGAACAATGTATGACGTATAGGCTGGCAGGACGGATCACACGGACGCACTCACCTCCATGTTGTTTAACTTTTGAATATTTGGAGGGTTAGTGATGGCAAGCAGTGTAGGGGTGTAGTGAGTGCAGGCAGTGTAAGAGGGGGGTAGTGAAGTGCAGGCAGGTGTAGAGGGTTTTAGTAGCGGTGTAGTGAGTGCAGGCAGTGTAAGAGGGTGTAAGTGAGTGCAGGCAGTGTAAGGGTGTAGTGAGTGAGCAGGTGAGTGTAGCAAGGGTAAGCAATGGTTGAGCAGCAGCGAGGGTCGAGAGTTTTTAGATAATGAAGGGTAGAGACAAAATAAGTGCATTCAGCAGAGTAGACAGTGATAGGACCGAGGGTTCATGGCCTGAGAGTAAAGAAGAGGAGAGTGAAGACGGTAGTAAGGAAGGGGACTTTCACTCAGAGAGTAGTTAATGCATGGAATGGTCTCCCTGGAAAGGTAGTGGCAGCAGAAACAGGAGATAAGTTAAAATTAGAATCAGATAAGTACCTGGAAGTTATGGAGATAGAGGGGATGGGGATGTTGAATGGACTTGTACCTGGGTATGTATGGCGTGTGGGTGAGTGTTGTGTGTGCGTGTGTGTGTGTGTGTGGTGTGTGTAAAAACGAAAAGCACGATCCGTCTATGAAGCCGTCCGTCCTTCAGTCAGTCAGTCAGTCCATGAAGCCGTGTGACTATATGCTTATTAATCACGTCCTGTATGAACGTTGGTTGCAGACTGCACGAACGTCTATTAATTACGTACTCTTGGAATGTACCTTTCGATGCTTTAGACTGCTGAGACCCCCTTCAACCGTTGAAGACCCTTTAAGACCCATAAGACCCCAAACACCCATAAAGGACCCAAAAGACCATGAAGACACAAAAGCCACCAAGGACCCAAAGGACCCTGAAGACCCAAAAGTCCCCAAAGACCCAAAGGACCAAAAAGACCTTGAGGACCGAAAAGACCCTGAAGACCTTTTACACCCCTTAGATCTTAACACCATTTAGACCCCTTCCACCCTTCAGACAGATTGGACAGCTTCGACCCTTGACCATTTAGACCACTTGGACCTTTTTATAACAAATAAATTTGAAATAAATATTGATGCAGACTCAGGGTTCAAGGTTCGCCACGAGGGGAAGCACTTGAGTCCCTCCCAAACGCCAGGTACTGAGGCCGCCGGGCACAGATAACTCGAGCACGAGCGGGTTGCTCAGCAACCACAAACGCTAATTGGCACTGGCAATCCTGGCAGGGTTACACTACCGTGCGTGATACCTTACCTGTGGACGGCCAAACCAAGGGGGGGGGGTCTCATTCTCTCAGCGCACATCTGCATTGCTGTCGAGCGATACAGTGAGTGTGCACTGGCTAATAAGAACAAATTAACGGGGTAGAACTTCCCGGATAAACCAACGTGCGGACTATGCCAGACCAATGAAGGAAAAGAAGAAACGGAGTCGGTACATTCATAACATAAGGAATTTATTTATAAGGGCGAGGAAAAGTATGTGTAGCAATAAAAATGGTTTTATTGCATAAAATGTACAGCAGGGAGAGAGAGAGGATTCATGGGGTGCGGCAAAAGAAATGCAATTATGTACAAAAAGAAGATACAAGGCAGAGCTACATCGATATAAAGCACTTACACATTCCGCCATCAGATACACACCTGAGGAAATTAGAGAGCAACAAAGAGAACAGGCAGTTGAGGGGTTTCCGGTTGTTCAATACCTGGCATGGGCGCGGCCGACGGACCTGCACTTTCCAGTTACTGAAGAGGGGGGAGGAGGGAAGAGTCAGATCTGCACTCGCTTCTCTGCCGTGATCTTTATACAGCCTTCGGCAAAGAAGGAGCTAGAAAATGGATCAAAAAGCCCTGTAGGAATTTCTGAGCGTTCACATTTGTGCGCAGATGCCACCCTGAGGAGTAGCTTCACCCCGCCAGACTCCAGAGCGGGAAATGGCTTTATTTGCTCCCGGGATCGGCCACACAACAGATTTCCGAGATGTATATGGGATGTGGGTTTCTGGGAGCACTCTCCGGCCATGATTGTGCGTTGGGCTCCATTTGAGCATTGTTATTTAGCGGAGCGCCAGGACTACTCAGACATCGTTGAATGAGTCCCAGTGCATAGTTGCGCTTCGAGTTGCATGCCAATGTGTTCTGACTCGCAATGTCCTCCATTCCCTGCCATCCCAAAGGACTGTGGTGAGCGTCCAGGGAACCAACTGTGGTTGTGGCGGTTGTAGTGAGGTTGGGGGAGTGCTGTGGTGTTCGTGGTAAGGACGTTGAAGCGTTGGAAGCGGTTGTGGTGAGGCAGCTGTAGCGTTTATGGTAATTGTGGTAAGGAGGTCGAGCGTAGGTTGCTGTTGGGATTTTCAGGAGGTGTTGTGGTGATTATGGCTGCGCGCGGGTCCGCCCGCCATCGAGCATGCCCCGTACAGTGTGATGATAAACCACCCCGGGGCCGTGCGTGGGTCCACTGCCCTGATCCGTGTCATGAATTCAGGGAAAAGATTGGAAGAGAGGAGAGACACGAGTATTAAATGGGGATTCGGATTGGAAGGAGATGGATATAATTATTAGATGGAGATTTGGAAATGGGTTGGAAAGGTCGCGGCCATGTGCGCTTTGCAAGTTGCCAGCATTTACGATGCCGTTTCTTCCATCTCCTCGGTACGTGTTCCGTGCAGCGTGGGCGTCATGTTGGGTGCGCTTTCCGTCCAGTGGGTGGAAATTACCGCTGCACGTGCGTTTAGCGGACTGTGATTTTTGCAGAGGGGTGTCCGGTGTAATGCCTGCTTGGCCTTCGCTGAGGACCCATCTCACAGCGAAGGGCGCACGTGGCTGGGATTTATCTCAGGAATGAGTAGAAAAAAAAGAATAGGAATGAGTGCAGAGATTTCATCAGACCTAGCTATGAAGTTTAAACAACGCACTGACCCGTTGTCCCGCTAGCCAAAAGAGACGGGTCTGTCTGAACGTATATTAATGGAATAACTGTCTGGGGACCTCTGTATGATCGTTGCTGTTGCTTTGGAGGGATGCGGTTCCCAGAGCCGCAACAATATTTTTCTGATGTCAATTCCTTTCCTCAAAATGATTAGCAAACATCTTCTCTGTATCTTCCCCCGTTGTTGTGCCATGAATGGGTTTTAGGCAGCATACCTATACACAAAGTTCGTCTGAGTCACAGTATCTCACAACAACTGCGAACTGCGATACGTCATCCATATCCACACTCTCATCAAACACAACACTAAGCATCACTACATCTTTTAACACCACCATCTGTTGCTCATTAACGTTTTCCGCCATTTCGCTTACGCGTCTCTCCAATGATCTGGCAGACACAGGTACGTCTTTAATTCCGGAGATGATTGTGTCTTCACTGGGCAAACCGTTGAACAAAACATCTGAACAATTGAGAAAAGCCTCTTTTTTCTATTCCGTGTAAATGGCTTTCCCTGGTGTTGGCTTAGCGGTTAAAGTGGCTGGCTTGGGACCTTGAGTCCTGAGTTCAAGCTCCTGTCGGCCGTTGAATTAACACCAGGTGGGATTGACTCAGGCTGTCATCCTTCCGAGGTCGGCAAAATGAGTACAGTGTACTGGGGTAATAACCATATGGGGTAACTGCGTCAGAGTGGCGACCCGTCCAGGACTGTACTCCTTGCCAATGAAACTGCCTCGGCAGCCCTATGCGCCTTTCCGGTGCGAAAGGAATGGTATTATTATGATTGTTATTATTACTATAATTATTATTAAATGGCTTTCCATGTTTTTCAACAGATTGCACGATTTTGTAACTTCCCTCTGTGGCTTGATTTTTTACTGACACAGATGTTAGTGAAGACACCGCTTTGCTTTCCGTTCCTCACTACGGCCCGTTTGATCGACTCAGCCTTGTCCACCTCATCCAGTCATCCTTGAAGTGTTTCTCAGGCTTTATCTGAAAATGTCATTGGATACTTGATCTGTGGCAAACAATGCTCTCACAACATAGCGTACAAACGGAACAGACTTTATCTTGAACAAATCCATACTTGTCTCTCTAAAAGGGCTGAAATGAGCTCACGTCTAACTTTGCTTTCTTAGAAACTGCCATTTTGTCCAAAAAAAACCCCTGATCATTGGCACTTATTGCGAGATTTCCTGTGAATAGAGATTGCCTGGAGCCACGAAACATAATGCAATAAAGGCTGTCCCCATTATTCATCTTGTTTTATTATTGCGTGCTGCGCGTCAGTAGGTGCTGTGGCATCATGGCGTGCTGAGTGCGCATTGCAGTGCGCAGCGTCGTCCCATCCTCATTTCGTTTAACAGTGCGAAAATTCGTTGTGGCACACAATCTAAACTGGACTCTTTCTATAAAAAAAAAGGCTCTAAAATTATGCGAACCAATGAAAGTTCTTGTTTTATTTTTTATTTTAGAGATTGACAAAGAGTCAAGCATGGTATGTAATATGCTTGGTGTTGGCTTTATGGTTAGGGTGGTGGGCTTGTGATCCTCGAGGTCCTGAGTTCAAATTCCACTTGGCTGTTGAATTAATACCAGGTGGGGTTGACTCTATCGCCTGTCAATCCTTCAGAGGTCGGCAAAATGAGTACCAGCTTGCTGGTATCCTGGGTTGGAGTGGTGACCCGTCCAGGATTATGTCAAATAGCCAAGGAGACTGCTTAGGCAGCACCAATGCTCTGCACAGAGTATGGTCCTGATTGATGGATGGATGTTTGTCTGACTTATATTCACTCCTGAACTGCTGGACGGAAGAGTTCAAAACTTGTGGTTGTGCTCAGGAGGTGCACAGGTGTGTGTTAGGGTGAAATGAATATTAATTATCTGGTGGGGGGGAGCACCCCAATTCTGTCGATGTAAATACAGTGCCTTCAGAAAGTATTCACACCCCTCGACTTTTGTGACATTTTGTTGTGTTATAGCCGGAATTTAAAATGGATTAAACTTACATTTTTTGTCACTGATCGACACAAAATACCGCATCATGACAACATGACAAATACCGCATCATTAAGAAATTCCTAATTTTAAGGGTTTGAGGGTTGTGGAGTCACGGCTGAAACCCGAATCCTATCCAGGTTCCTCCTGATGACTCCATCTTTGTTCTTTACTTCTTCGGGTTCCTTCTTGGTCTTCTGTTTCATTATGTTTGTACCATATCCTGATGCTGTGTGGACTTTGCTTCCCCACTGACGGACCTCTGGTAGCTTGGACATAATGCTGCGTTTGAGCCTGGGGAGTAACTGCTGAAATATATCTGTCTGGGTTCTTCCCAACATCTTTGTTCTTTGTTCCTTTCACACTTCTTTCGAAATTTATATTTGCTTATTTATTTATTTATTCACAATTCTCCTTATTCATTCTAATTCTTGCTTTTTTTTTCTCTTTCATCTCTTTTCCTCTCTTAAGTTATCTATCCATCTAAGGAGAAGTGAATTCTTGCAAAATTTTGTCTGTAAGGCTCACTTGGCTGCACCTGTATGGGTTTGAGGGTTGTGGAGTAGCGGCTGAAACCCAAATCCTATCCACGTTCCTCCTGATGACTGCATCTTTGCTCTTTACCTCTTTGGATTCCTTATTGACCTTGCATTTCATTTCATATCAATTAAAAATGAAACACAGAAATATCTAACTTAAAAAGTATTCAGCCCCCTATCTATTTGTATGCAACCTACGGCTGTTTCGCTGCATCATTTTCTGTGGGCACGGCTGTGCCCCTGTTACCAGCACACTGGTACTCATTTTGCTGACGTTGGAAGGATGACAGGCTGAGTGAACCCTACCTGGTGGTCATTCAACAGCCTAACAGAGGATTGAATTCAAGACCCTAGGATCTTTAGCCAAGCCCCTTAGTCATGAAGCCAACACCAGGCCTATTCAGCCCCCTCATGTCAATCCTTTGTGGAAGCACCTTTGGCACCCATTACAACTTTGAGTCTTCTTGGGTATGTCTGTATCAGCTTTGCACATCTGGATTTGGGGATTTTCTCCCATTCTCCCTTGCAGATTTGCTCAAGCTCTGTCTAGTTGTATGGGGAGTGTCGGTGAACAGCAATCTTCAAGTCTTTCCACAGATTCTCAATGGCATTCAAGTCTGGGCTTTGGCTGGGCCACTTGAGGACTTTCACGTCCTTGTTCTGAAGCCATTCCAGTGTTGCTTTAGTTTTATGCTTGGGGTCATTGTCCTGTTGGAATGTAAATCTTCGCCGCAGTCTAAGGTTTTTTGCACTCTGAAGCAGGTTCTCCTCAAGAAATTGCCTGTATTTGGCTCCATTCATTGTTCCCTCCACCCTTACAAGTCTTCCAGTCTCTGCTGCTGAAAAGCTTCCCTATGGCATGACGCTGCCACAACCTTGCTTCATGGTAATGAAGGAGTAAGATGAGTGATGAGCTATACTTAGTTTCCACCAGACATAGCGCTTTGCATTCAGGCAAAAGAGTTCGATTTTAATCTCATAAGACCACAAAATATTTTACCTCATGCTCTCAGTCTTTCACGTACATTTTCGCAAACTCCAGGTGTGCCGTCATGTGCCTTTTTCTCAGGAGTGGCTTCCGTCTAGCCACTCTCCCATAAAGCCGAGCTGTGAAGTGCTGCAGAGACTGCTGTCCTTCCGGCAGTTTCTCCCATTTCAGCCAAGGACCTTTGTAGTTTTGTCAGAGCGGTCATTGGGTTCTTGGTCACCTCCCTGACAAAGGTCCTTCCTTCCCAGTTGCTCAGTTTGGTCAGACGGCCGGCTCAAGGAAGAGTCAGTGGAGTTCCATATTCTTTCCATTTCCTAATGATGAGTTCACTGTGCTCTTGGGAGCTATGAACACTCTAGAAATTGTTTTGTACCCTTCCCCAGATTTATGCCTCCTCACAATTCTATCTCGGAGTTCTACGGACAGTTCCTTGGACTTCATTGTAGAGTTTCTGATCTAAGATGCACTGTCAACTGTGGGACCTTATATATAAAGGTGTGTTTCTTTATAAATCCTTTCCAATCAATTGAATTGGCCACAGGCGGACTCCAATCAGGTTGTAAAGATGTCGCAAGGATGTTGAAAGGAAATTGGATGCACCCGAGCTCAATTTGGAGTGTCACAGCAAAGGGATTGAATACTTATTAACGCAAGACATTTCAGCTTTTCATTTTTGATTAGTTTGTTAATAGCGAACGCAGTGAGCTTCATACTTAACGCGTGCACATGAGAGAATAGGAAACAACAACAACAACAACAACACAATACCCCTGGCAATGGAATCTGTGTGGTTGGCTATGACCCTTTTGCTTCCGTTTTTTTTTGCTTCTGGTTTTTTTTGTTTCCGGTTTTTTCATGGGGAATGATGCATGCCGGGAGATAAAGCATCGTCGGAGACATGAAAGCCTAAATAATATCAGACATGGTGTATATTTCCTCCACTGATTTTAATAAAGGATATCTCCCGCATCATCAAAAAATAATTTTTAATCGTGATTTACATTATTTGATCGCTGATCCCGAATCCAGGCCGATGTAACCGGGAATTGCGTATACAGTTGTGAACAAGTTATAGGTAAAGTCAGAAGCGAATGTAAGAATAATACTACGTTCG
>CM068959.1:10748268-10758584 GCA_035128595.1 Eptatretus atami | reverse complement strand
AACGAATTATAGAAATACTACGTTCGGCTTTCTACATTTATTTTTTTAGATGAGACTGTTCTAAGGCGGTGAGTTGTCGTTGGAAGTAAGGTTGAGGAATTTTTAAATTTTTTTCAGATGCAGATCCTGTTCTGGCGGTGTATTTCGTTGTGAGGTAATGTTGGTAATATTAATTTTTAGATGAGATCCTGTTCTAGCGTGTAGTTGTCGTTTGAATATAAGTTGAGGAATTTTTTTTTTTCAGATGAGATCCTGTTTCTAGCGGTTTTATGCGTTGTGAAGTAAGTTGAGGAATTTTTTTTTTCAATGAGATCCTCTCTAGCGAGTGAAGTGTTGTTGTGAAGTATTGAGTAATATTTATTTTCAGATGAGATCCTTTCTTCGCGCGTGTAGTTGTTGTTGTGAAATTATGTTGAGGTATAATTATTTTGCAGATGAGATCTTGTCTAGCGTTAGTTTTGTTGTGAAGTAATGTTGATAATATTTATTTGTTCAGATGAGATCCTTTCTAGCGTAATTTTGTGAATATAATTTAAGTAATATTTTATTTTATCGCAAAACGGTTCTAATTTTGTATATATTAAAAGCGAATGTAAGAAGAATCTACGTTCCTTCTAGCTCCTTTCATTTATTTTCACCGTTTTCACTGTCATTAGGGCTATTTGTTATATCGGTGACAAAAAATTCTATTCATCCTTTAGGTCCCTCGGAGATCTATCTCTAAGTCTTACTCACGTTGTTGTTCTTCATCTTCTCTTGTGACTAGTTTGTTTCACAGCCTTACAGTTTCATCGAAACTTCCTGAAACTGCATATATATATGTAAAAATTCCCTGCGCAGTACAGTAACCTCTTTCCGATTTTGAAAATTCCTCCTAGAAAAAAGTTATGACGTCAAATAAATTCCGCTAAGGAAATCGCCTAAAAAATTATCTCCGAAACTAGGCAAGCTTTTTGAATTCTGTCGGATCGAACGGGCATTAGCAGAGATGAATTACCGCACATATGATACATCACTATGAGTCATATCAATTTTGACTCATTCCTATTTTTACATTTTTTTTCACAACCCAGATTTCATCGGATCTTCGTAACTTGCCATGTATATGCAGAAAGCCACACGCCAGCCAGTAACCATCTCCGATTTGGAATCTTCCGAGAAAAAAGTTACGTCATAATATCGCGCTAATGGAAAATCGCTTTACCTTATCTACCGAAACTGGCAAGCTGGTTTTGAATTTTGTTGCAGAATCCAACGGCATTACACAATAATTTATCGCAAACCTGATACATCACAATGACTCATTTCTTTTTTTATACGTCATCATTAGAGACGAGGATCTTACTCATTTGAGCTTGTGAATTCAGGCTGTATCAATAAAAGCGATAAAGTCGAAGGTTTGAATACTCTGAAGCACTGAATGTACGCATCGTCCCCTGTCTGAGAGTATTCAAAATTCATAAATGAGAGGTTCAATGCACCTACCACATGCATGTTGAATATATAATCAATGAAAATAAATATGATTTAAAATGTCGTATAAAAAATAATTCCGTAAGTTTAGCGCATTTTTGCAGTCTATAAACCACCTATAGAAACATTCGAGTAACAAACTGCGAAATGAAGTGTTTGAAAGTGCAATAACATTAAATTAGTCTTTTTTTAATTTAGAGAATTTAGAGAATTAACATGTTAAATTAGTCTTCTGCCTGTTGTTCCTTTATAACATCCTTAAAAATCACAAGTTCCTGTTTGAATTGATTTTAAAATTTTGCTGTTGACTGCCAGCAGGCAGAGTAAAACAATTATTTCACTTACTCTCTGCACATAGTGTTCGGACAAGTTCAACAAATCTGTAAAACTACACGTTCTTTTTCGATGTTTCAAAAAAAATTGATTAAATGAAGTGTTAACTCATCATAACTGACGGTTAGTAGAGCAACAGACAGACAGACAGACAACAGACCAGAAGTGAACCAATGCTTAACCCCACTTTGTGAACAGGTAAAAAAACATCTGGGGAATTAACCCATCCATAATTATAGAATAACCTGTAATCTGGTGGTAATAAATGAATCCGTTTATGACGGTCTTCGCAGACATTTATCAGGATCATAATGAGAGAGATAACGTCGAGACGTTGAGATTATAGCCTATTCATTCACACAAGGAGGGGAGTCACTAGCAGGGCGTCGCAGCCAGGCGTTCAATTCAGCCGAGGGGCATTCATGCCACTATGTCCTTCCCCAATCCAACCCACTGCTTATCAATGAAAACAACCGATGTTTCGACCCTTTAATTACCATCAACTATTATACACCTCTGTGTATTAATACGACCAGAGCCAGGATCAGTAGTTCAGAAATAACTATGCTTATAAACTTTGAAAAACCGCCAAAATCCCCCTACCCTCTTCTCCTCCAAACAAATGTGCTGTGAATAACTCAGCAACGCACACTTTTCCACCCCACAGTCGATTGTATATTTAGAAATCCATGTAATAATCTGTCGCAAGTTGCATACCACACAGACACATACACCTGTACTAAGCACGACACCAAGTCGAATCGTTGTGCAGCTCTGTTCTAATTCTCGATGGCTTTTGTCCATATTGTACTAGCAGCATCAATTTCTGCTAGACGTCTTGAGACGTAGAGAGACAAAGCTTTTATCTCACATTTCAGCCAGCATGACCTTAGTAACTCTTATACAACAGCACTCTCGTCACATGGATCGTACCGATGACAATCCTCGCAAGGCAAGCAACGGCATACATGCCCACTCACCACAATCGTTGCGGATGAGCCAGCCCCGCAAAGCCCGTCGGGCTCGCGGTTCGCCCCAGCATCGCTCGACGAACTCTGGCTTCTGATGAAGCTGCAGCACTGGCGTTGGGCCGTGCTCCTGACTTCCGTAGCCCACAGCAACTTCCCTCCTCATTGTCTCTCCAGCCACGCCTCTTCCCACATCTTGCGCTCTTTCTCTGCTTTACCCCAAGCACCAATTCCGTGCCTGATATGCTTTTTTTTCCCAGTGGTCTCTCCAAGTACAAAACTGCTCCACAGTTCTCTGAACAGCTGTGTCATCCTTTCTCACTCTGTACCGATTGTAAATTTAGCCATTCCCATGACTGCAACCTGCAAGCAGATGGATCACTTATTTTTAATCATGAATCGACTTCTAAGCAGACTTCGACAAACTGTCCGAATCAAATGATGATGGCTCACTACCAGCAAGTCATCTCGCCCTAGAGTCACGTTCATCATTTAAGAACAAGACGCAGATGAAGCTTTAATAACTTCTCTTCGGAGTTCGTCTTAATTAAGGTATCGCCAATTCATGCCCGCTGTAATCTCGGAACCGAAGACTACAAAGTCACGGCACAACAAAAAAACACCAACGCTTAATGAACAGCCCTATGCGCAAGAAACAACATCTCGAACTATTCCATAATGCCACTTCTAGCCCACATGAGAATTCTTCAAGGGAGTAGATGAGAGGAAACACCACCTCCACATTGCTAGCACACTTGCTGGGTGCAGCTACCATCTGACCAGGCCACCTGTAGTTAGAGTAGGAATTTGGAATTTTTCGCATGCATGATACTCTCCTACTCGTATTTTTCAACAGACTATTTACCAACCCTGACTCATTTTACTGAAACCGCACGATCGCTTCTCCAAACATAAGTTCTTACCATCATCTCTGTGCACTCCCTTCGCGAAGATAAGCCACTATCGCCGCAACCTGGGCCAAATTCCAAATTGCCGCACTTTAACTACAGGCACGGCATCAGCAGCAGCAACCATTTCACTCAAGCATCGATGCAACCAGCAGCACAGCTATAATCGATTTCTGCATGTGATCTACTGAAACTAGAACAGCACTCAGAGGTACCTCCACCATCTGAAACAGTTAACTGACCCACTGGGCAGACTGGGTCCGACCTAACCAAATCGAATGCTTTTCTTGTCACCTACCCAACTCATCTCCAAATTTGTCCGATCCTTCCATAAAATGTTTGAGATATTGTTTTGCCCTATTTCTCAATGAAACAGGAAGAAGAAAAAAATTCTATCTGACCGGAATAGATCTTCACCAAAAACTCGAATCAATCAATCCTGTCACACACCCAAACCTGTCACCAATGTCGTCCAATCCATCCACAACTGTTGAATATCCTGCACACAGACAGACAAACAAACAAACACAGCCTAGCGCTGATGTCCCGAGCATGAAAACTATTAAGAATATAGGCAAAATAGTCATATAGTGAAGGACACCTTAATATTATGCTATCAAATCTCATCCAGTTCTATCTACTGAAACTACTCGTATCAATTGATAAAATTACCGAAACATTGGTATTGAACAAATCCCCAAAGTTCGAGTGGCTGTGGTAACAATACTAAATCGATAAATCCGGCTGATGTGGCACATTGATTCCAGACGATTAATTCGGAATTCATGGACCATCCACCATATCCTAGGAGGAGCATTTGGCCGAAGGCTATCTCAGCTTTGCATATTATCATTTTCACTAACTACCTTTGACCCTACCAAGCGAATCCCGGTAAATATCCTGAGGCAAAGTTGTATACTCATTGTAGTAAACCATAACTGCAAAATTTCATTCGTATCTATGCACTCACCTGTCGCTAGCCTTCAGTTTTTCCAATTTTCGCGCATACCCTATGTGGCGCTGCGCGTTTAAAGTATTCCAACTATCACAAAAACCGAATATATTGATAGACATCAACCCCGTTAGACCATTTGCCCAACCATCACATTTCCAAAGCACTAGCTCATGAACTTACCTACCACCCGATTTCAAAATCCGCCCACGTTATACCAATTATGCTGATGACGAACGAACAAAATCCAGACAAACAATCAGAATTACTACAATGACGTCACCTATCTTTGCACCCAACACCTATTTCTGCGAACCCAACACCTATTTTGGCGACCCAAAAAACATAACCTTCGTCCAACTTCGTTGATAATAAAAGGATCCAAACGCAAGAGAATCATCTTGTTCTTTTGATTTATCATCATTACCATTCACAGAGCCGTTTCATCATACCAACATATTCCGAGTCATAAAAACCGTTCAAAAATGATCAGGTGAATTCTTTTATCGAAAATTCAAAAGAGATGAAGATATGATGTTGGTAAGAAAGAAGCGTTTTTTTCAAAAACAAACATGTTGCAAATACGACCAAATTTCTATCTTCTGGACATTTCGTTTCTGACCGTTACAAGCCGGCCATGGCGACCTACCTGCACCCCCGCCCCCCCTGCGACAATTTTCATGATTACGATCTGGATCTTTCATATATATCAAGTATCAGAAAAAAATTCCCAAAAAAAAAACTCATTTGCGCTTGCTTATTAAGCCCGTTACCACCAACTCAATCAAAAATAGCAACCGAATCCACCAAAATCGGCAATAATTCAATACTCTGTCCAAAATAAAACATAAAATCACAAAATTGTGTTAAATTAAAGCTTATACACGTACATATTAAAATATTTTTTATGCTAATAGCTCATTTGACCATATTGATTAAATTTGACTTAAAATAATAATTCCCACAAAAATGCTTAAGAATTTCCATTTTCTTTCCTTGCAATTACCACACATGTCATCCAGAACAAGCCATTTGCAAAGATATTTTATAATTTTTGAATTAAGCTAATTTATATTAGCATAAAATAAAGCCACAAGAATCTTTCAAAAATCATTTTAGATATCTAAGCAATTTTGGGCCGCCAAACATGACTTTTGTGACTCATAATTTTACTTATGTAATGCAGACATGAGTGTATGTATATTGCAAATTTTCCCGCTTTTTATGTATTCCAATAAAACATTTATTTAATATTTTTCTTGATTCCCAACATGCTGCAGAACCATGACCTTATTCAATTAGGAAAAATATCAAAATCCATGCCACACTTGCTGGTAGTCACCCAAATTTCTTAAATGTTATCTTGATGATTTAGGGTTAAGCCAACATTGTAACGCAACGACGCAATCCCATTTCATATCCCCGCCAACTCGTTTCTTGGATAAAATCATTGAAACTAAGTACGGCACTGATATTATATACATTAATTCACTAATGATGTTTGTCCGTTGTTTTAATTATAACAAACCTTGTTCTGTTTGGTAAATAGGTTAATAAATATTGTAATGCCAGAGTATTCTTAATAGTCCCATTATGAAATTACATTTTTTAAATACCACCTTCGTACTGGACACTTTTACAATATCTATCACCCTTTTAGGTCAGTATGAATAAAGAAACAATTTCCTTTTTATCTCTCTCTTATTTAAGAAGCGAATGTAAGAAGAATTCTACGTTCGCTTCTAGGCTTTGCCTATTCCATATTATTTCAAAAAACACGTTTTCACTTTGTCATTATGGGCTATTTTGTGTATATCGGTGACAAAAAATTTCTATTCAATCCATTTTTAGGTCCTCGTGGAGGATCTATCTCTAAGTCTTACTCACGTTGTTGTTCTTCATCTTCTTCTTATGGACTAGTTTGTTTCACAGCCTACAGTTTTCATCGAAACTTCCTGAAACTGCATATATATATGTAAAAATCCCTGCGCAGACAGTAACCTCTCCGATTTTGAAATTCCTCCTAGAAAAAAAGTTATGACGTCAAAATATCTCCGCTAATGGAAATCGCCTAAAAAATATATCTCCGAAACTAGGCAGCTTTTGAATTCTGTTTGCGGGATCGAACGGGGCATTAGCAGAGATGAATTACCGCACATATGATACATCACTATGAGTCATATCAATTTTTACGCTCATTCCTATTTTTTGACATTTTTTGTTTCACAACCCAGAGTTTTCATCGGATCTCTGTGAAACTTGCCATGTATATGCAGAAAGCCCACACGCAGCCAGTAACCATCTCCGATTTTGGAAGTTCTTCGCAGAAAAAAGTTGACGTCATAATATCGCCGCTAATGGAAATCGCCTATAACCATTATCTCGAAACTGGGCAAGCTGTTTGAATTTTGTTGCAGGAATCAAGCCGGGCATTAGCACAGATAATTTATCGCAACCTGATACATCACAATGACGTCATATTCGTTTTATGACGTCATCATTAGAGGACGAGGATCTTAGCTCATTTGAGCTTGTTAATTCAGGCTGTATCAATAAAATGCGATAAAGGTCGAAGGGGTTTGAATACTTTCTGAAGGCACTGTATGCTACGGCCATCGTGTCCCCTGTTTGAGGGAGTATTCAAAGTCATAAATGGAGAGTTCAAAGAGCACCTTACCACATGCAGTGTTGAAATATATAATTCAATTGGAAAATAAATAATGATTTAAAATGTCGTATAAAAATATTCCGGAAGTTTAGCGCTATTTTTGCAGTGTCTTATAAACCACCTTATAGAACATGTCGAAGTACAGAACTGCGAAATGGAAGGGTTTTGAAAGTGGCAAAACATGTTAAATTAGTTCTTTTTTTAATTTAGAGAATTTAGAGAATTTAACATGTTAAATTAGTTCTTCATGCCTGTTGTTTGTGTCCTTTATAACATCCTTAAAAACAGCAAGTTTCCTGTTTGTAATGATTTTAAATTTTGTTTGACTGCCAGGCAGGCAGAGTAAAACAATTATCTCACTTCTCTCTGCACATGTGTTCGGGACAAGTTCAGAGCCAAAGTCCTGTAAAACTACAGGTTCTTTTTCCGATTTGTGTTCAAAATATAACATTGAGTTGAAATGAAGTTGTTACTCAATCATAAACTGACGTTTGTAGGCAGGACAGACAGACAGACAGACAGACAGACAGAAGTGAACCAATTGCTTAACCCCACTTTGTGAACGAGGTAATAAAACAATTCTGGGGGAATTAACCCATCCATAATTATAGGGGAATTAACCTGTAATCTTGGGGGTAATAAATGAATCCGTTTATGAGGACGGGTTCTTCGCCAGTACATTTAATTTCAGGATCATAATGAGAGAGAATAACGTCGAGGACGTTGAGATTATTTAGCCTATTCATTCACACAAGGAGGGGATGTCACGTGAGCCAGGTGCGTCGCAGCCAGGTGGTTCAAATTTCAGTCTCGAGGGTGCATCATGGCCACGATGGTCCTTTCCCCAAATCCAACCCACTTGCTGTGATTCAATTGCAAGAACAACCGAGTGTTTCGACCCTTGCAATTACCATCACTATATTTACACCTGTGCTGTGTATTAAACGGACCAGAGCCAGATCAGTAGTTCAGAAATATACATGCTTTATTAAACTTTGAACAAACGGCAATCCCCCACCCCTTCTCCTCCAAACAAATGGTGCTGTGAACTCAGCAATGCACACTTTATCACCCCAGTCGATTTGTATATTTAGAAATCCATGTAATAACTGTGCGCAGATGTTTGCTACACACAGGGGACACATACACCTGTACAAGCACGGACACAAGGTGGAATCGTTTTTGTGGAGCTCTGTTCTAATTCTCGATGCTTTTGTCCACAGGATGTACTTAGCAGGCATCAATTTAGTGCTAGAGTCGTGAGGACGAGGGGAAGAGACAAAGCTTTTTATCTCACAGTTCAGCCAGCATGACCTTAGTGAACTCTTAGTGACAGACAGCACTCGGTCACATGGGAGTCGTGACCGATGACATCCTCGCAAGGCAAGCAAGGCAATATGCATGGGCGCACCTCACCACAGATCGTGGCGGGATGAAGGCCAGCCTCCGCAAAAGCCTCGGCTGGGGGTTCGCGGTTCGCCCCAGCATCGCTCGACGAACTCGGGCTGCTGGAATGGGAAGCTGCCAGCACTGCGTTGGGCCGTGCTCCTGACTTCGGTAGCCACAGCAACTGTCCCTCTCTGTCTCTCCATGCCACGGCTCTTCCTCCACATCTTGCGCTCTTTTGGCTCTGCTTGACCCCAAGGCACCATCCGTGCCGTGATATGGCCTTTTATTCCCAGTGGTCCTCTCCAAGGTACAAACTGCTCCACAGGTTCTGAACAGCTGTGTCACTCCTTTTCTCACTCTGGACGATTGTAAAAGTTCAGCCATTCCCATGACTGCAACCTTGCAAGCAGAGTGGATCACGATGGTTTTAATCATGAATGCGATGTCTTGCTCAAGGCAGGACTTCGACAACTGGTCCGAAGCAATGGATGGATGGCTTCGATCTTACCAGCAAGTCTGTCCGCTGAGAGGTCACAGTTCACATGTAAAGAACAAGAACGCAAGATGAAGGCTTTAATGAACTTCTCTTCGGGTTCGTCATTAAGGTGATCGCCAATTCATGCCCGCTGGAATCTCGGAACCGAAGACTACAAAGTCACGGGCACAAAAAAACACCAACGCTTAATGAACAGCCCTATGCGCAAGATAATAAACATCTCACATTCCATAATGCTTCACCTTCTAGCCCACATGAGGAATTTGTCAAGGGGAGATGAGAGGGGAACACCACCTCCACATTTGCTAGCATCACTTGCTGGGGGTGCAGCTGTACCACTGATCCAGTGCCACCTGTAGGTTAGAGTAGGAATTTGGAATTTGGTCAGCATGCCAGTGATAACTCTCCTACTCGTTATTTTTTCAACAGGACATTTACCAACTCCTGACTGCATGTACTGGAAACGAGCACGATCGCTTCTCCAAACGAAATGGTTCTTATCCAATCATCTCTGTGCACTCCCTTCGCGAAGAGTAAGCGAGCTATCGCCGGCAACCTGGCCAAATTCCAAATTGCCGCACTAACTTACAGGGGGCACTGCATCAGCAGCACAGCCATTCACTCAGCAACGATGCAACCAGCAGCTACAGGCTGAATCGATGTCTGCATGGATTTCATACTGGAAACTAGAACAGCACTCAGTGGAGGGTGTACCTCCACCAGACTGAACAGTTAACGTTTTGTATCCCACTGGTGGGCAGGATCTGGGTCCGGACCTGAACCAAAATCGAATTGGCTTGTTCTTGTCACCTACCAAACTCATCTCCCAAATTTTGTCCGGATCCGTCCATAAATGTTTGAGATATTGTTTGTGGCCCTATTTCTCAATGGTGAAGAATCAGGAAGAAGAAAAAAAATTCTCGTATCTGGATCCGGATCTGGATCTTCACCAAAACCGAATCAATTCATCCTTGTCACACACCCAACCTGTCCACCAAATTGTGTCCGAATCCATCCACAACTTTTTGAGATATCCTGCACACAGACTTCAAAATCCGCCCACGTTATACCAATTATGCTGATGACGAACGAACAAAATCCAGACAAACAATCAGAATTACTACAATGA